>OY992881.1:112835611-113083111 GCA_963921405.1 Cepaea hortensis
GAATGTGATATTTCCTGATACCTGTTTTCCACATAGAAGACCTGGTCAAGTTTAAACATCCGCTGAATGAGGGTTCAAGTCATTCAACACCAGGCCAGCAGTCGAGCGTCTAGCCACTGCACTACTGCGGCCACCCCCATGATTGAATAACATTAGTCTAATTACGCAGGCATGGCTGAACTATACTAGTCTAATTACGGCCTCATGATAGAGCTATACTAGTCTAATTACGGCCTCATGATAGAGCTATACTGGTCTAATTACGGCCTCATGATAGAGCTATACTGGTCTAATTACGGCCTCATGATAGAGCTATACTGGTCTAATTACGGCCTCATGATAGAGCTATACTGGTCTAATTACGGCCTCATGATAGAGCTATACTAGTCTAATTACGGCCTCATGATAGAGCTATACTAGTCTAATTACGGCCTCATGATAGAGCTATACTGGTCTAATTACGGCCTCATAATAGAGCTATACTGGTCTAATTACGGCCTCATAATAGAGCTATACTGGTCTAATTACGGCCTCATGATAGAGCTATACTGGTCTAATTACGGCCTCATGATAGAGCTATACTAGTCTAATTACGGCCTCATGATAGAGCTATACTAGTCTAATTACGGCCTCATTATAGAGCTAAACTAGTCTAATTACGGCCTCATGATAGAGCTATACTGGTCTAATTACGGCCTCATGATAGAGCTATACTGGTCTAATTACGGCCTCATGATAGAGCTATACTGGTCTAATTACGGCCTCATGATAGAGCTATACTGGTCTAATTACGGCCTCATGATAGAGCTATACTAGTCTAATTACGGCCTCATGATAGAGCTATACTGGTCTAATTACGGCCTCATGATAGAGCTATACTGGTCTAATTACGGCCTCATGATAGAGCTATACTGGTCTAATTACGGCCTCATGATAGAGCTATACTAGTCTAATTACGGCCTCATGATAGAGCTATACTAGTCTAATTACGGCCTCATGATAGAGCTATACTAGTCTAATTACGGCCTCATGATAGAGCTATACTGGTCTAATTACGGCCTCATGATAGAGCTATACTGGTCTAATTACGGCCTCATGATAGAGCTATACTGGTCTAATTACGGCCTCATGATAGAGCTATACTGGTCTAATTACGGCCTCATGATAGAGCTATACTGGTCTAATTACGGCCTCATGATAGAGCTATACTGGTCTAATTACGGCCTCATAATAGAGCTATACTGGTCTAATTACGGCCTCATGATAGAGCTATACTGGTCTAATTACGGCCTCATGATAGAGCTATACTAGTCTAATTACGGCCTCATGATAGAGCTATACTGGTCTAATTACGGCCTCATAATAGAGCTATACTGGTCTAATTACGGCCTCATAATAGAGCTATACTGGTCTAATTACGGCCTCATGATAGAGCTATACTGGTCTAAATACGGCCTCATGATAGAGCTATACTGGTCTAATTACGGCCTCATGATAGAGCTATACTGGTCTAATTACGGCCTCATGATAGAGCTATACTGGTCTAATTACGGCCTCATCATTGAGCTATACTAGTCTAATTACGGCCTCATGATAGAGCTATACTGGTCTAATTACGGCCTCATGATAGAGCTATACTGGTCTAATTACGGCCTCATCATTGAGCTATACTAGTCTAATTACGGCCTCATGATTGAACTATACTAGTCTAATTACGGCCTCATCATTGAGCTATACTAGTCTAATTACGGCGTCATCATTGAGCTATACTAGTCTAATTAAGGCCTCATCATTGAGCTATACTAGTCTAATTACGGCCTCATGATAGAGCTATACTGGTCTAATTAAGGCCTCATGATAGTTCTATACTGGTCTAATTACGGCCTCATCATTGAGCTATACTAGTCTAATTACGGCCTCATGATTGAACTATACTAGTCTAATTACGGCCTCATCATTGAGCTATACTAGTCTAATTACGGCCTCATCATTGAGCTATACTAGTCTAATTACGGCCTCATCATTGAGCTATACTAGTCTAATTACGGCCTCATCATTGAGCTATACTAGTCTAATTACGGCCTCATCATTGAGCTATACTAGTCTAATTACGGCCTCATCATTGAGCTATACTAGTCTAATTACGGCCTCATCATTGAGCTATACTAGTCTAATTACGGCCTCATCATTGAGCTATACTAGTCTAATTACGGCCTCATCATTGAGCTCTACTAGTCTAATTACGGCCTCATCATTGAGCTATACTAGTCTAATTACGGCCTCATCATTGAGCTCTACTAGTCTAATTACGGCCTCATCATTGAGCTATACTAGTCTAATTACGGCCTCATGATTGAACTATACTAGTCTAATTACGGCCTCATCATTGAGCTATACTAGTCTAATTACGGCCTCATCATTGAGCTATACTAGTCTAATTACGGCCTCATCATTGAGCTATACTAGTCTAATTACGGCCTCATCATTGAGCTATACTAGTCTAATTACGGCCTCATCATTGAGCTATACTAGTCTAATTACGGCCTCATCATTGAGCTATACTAGTCTAATTACGGCTTCATCATTGAGCTATACTAGTCTAATTACGGCCTCATCATTGAGCTATACTAGTCTAATTACGGCCTCATCATTGAGCTATACTAGTCTAATTACGGCCTCATCATTGAGCTATACTAGTCTAATTACGGCCTCATCATTGAGCTATACTAGTCTAGTTACGGCCTCATCATTGAACTATACTAGTCTAGTTACGGCCTCATGATTGACCTATAATAGTCTAATTATGGCTCCATGATTGAACTATACTTGTTTAATTACGCAGCCATGACTGATTTATACTAGGCTAATTTCTGCTCTTTGATTGAACTATACTAGTCTAATTATAGCCCATTGATTGAACTATACTAGTCTAATTACGGCACCATGATTTAACTACACTTGTCTATTTACTTCCCCGTGATTGAACTATGCTAGTCTAATTGTGTCCCATGACTGAACTATACTAGTCTTACTACGTCAGATGATTGAACTATACTCGTCTAATTACGTCCCCATGATTGAACTATACTGGTCTAATTACTGTGCTGTGATTAAGCCATAGTACCGTGAATTACAATGCCACGGGGATACAACATTCTGCGTATCCTATAATATCCGCCTCTGGGGTCTCTCTCCTCGTTATCCACTTATTAGACGAGTAATAAGTGTTTTCTGAGGGTATACCCATAAACACAAAAACCGCAGTTGTCTCCCGTCTATGTGGTGATGGGCAGTTATTGGAACTTTAGAAAACCTACTCACAGAGATTTCTGCCCTTGGGAACAAGTACAGAGCGTCACGGAATAAGCTGTGGACGCCAAAATAACTTAATGATATAGCCCTCAGCCCCGTCTACTGGTGTGTCCCCTAATGATGTCCAGCTAAAGATGGTTCGGACAACAGTTCTTGTCTCCCTTGGCTCGTTAAATTCCGTGAGGCTTCCGGCAATCTTCGTGCTCAATATGGCGGCACCTCATCGGGGACAGCAGGTTATGGTTATATGCTTGAAGAAAATTAATTTCCTTTTTAAAAACTGATTGTTCTTGGGTGAGACACCTTTAACCTACATGGCCGGTGGACAAGAAATAATCATAATCGAAAAGTAAGTGTCTTCACAATTAGTCGATCTCGAGAAACGGGAGAGAAAACAGCGAGTGGGTGGGAGATATACCATCGTCGAAAACAGCAAGTTACAAGGATAAACATAATAATGGAAAACATAAAGTAGGAAGGATATACACCCTAATGAAAATAGTAAAAAGGAAGGATATACACATACATGGACAACATCAATTAGAAATAATATACTCAATCATAGAAAGCAGCAATTAGAAGGAAATACACAATCATGGAAAATAGCAAGTAGAAAGGATATACACAATCATGGAAAATAGGAAGGAGAATAGACATACACAATCATGGAAAATAGCAAGGAGAAAAGACATACACAATCATGGAAAATAGTAGAAAGGGCATACACAATCATGGAAAATAGCAAATTGAAAGGACGTTGGAAGTCATCCTGTTTAAATTAGAATATTACTGGTCAAAATATATGTTCTAATTCTGGATAAAGGCAAAACATAATATACCCACTATGACGATGTGCACTTGACATAAACACCTTAGATACCACGTAAGTACTCCCCTATTCTCCCATAAATCCCACAAGGAGCATTTATCACAGTGCACTAACACCGTAGCATCGGGTGATTTAATGTGTGTATACGAGAACCACAAAACTATTCTTTTTCTACGAAAACATATTAATGAAGTCCCCTGAACGTGTCCCTTCATTGTCCCCTATTCTTGGCAAATCTCTTCATCTCAACATTAGTCTGTGCCCTTTGCTAGTAGTAGTAGCAGCAGCAGCAGCAGCAGTAGTAGTAGCAGCAGCAGTAGCAGTAGTAGTAGTAGTAGTAGTAGTAGTAGTAGTAGTAGTAGTAGTAGTAGTAGTAGTAGTAATAGCAGCAGCAGCAGCAGCAGCAGCAGCGGTAGTAGTAGTAGTAGTAGTAGCAGTAGCAGAAGTAGTAGTAGTAGTAGTAGTAGTAGTAGTAGTAGTAGTAGTAGCAGTAGCAGTAGCAGTAGTAATAAGAGTAGTAGCAGTAGCAATAGTTACAGTAGTATTTACAGTAGCAATAGTAATAATTGTTGTAGTAGTATTAGCAGTAGTACAAGTATCATCAAAAGAAATAGTATTAGCAGCAGTTGTTGTTGTTGTTGGTGGTGGTGGTGGGGGTGGTGGGGGTGGTGGTGGTGGTGGAGGTGGTGGTGCTGTTAAAGTATTAGTAGTAGTTGTTGTACTAATAATTTTTTTTTTTTTTTTTGGTTCGCATATCCTTTACAGGACATCACTGTCAACATCAGCATCTTTCAGCTTATTGTTGATTTCCTGGCAAGATTACGCTCAGTAGTTTGCCATTTCCTTCTGAGCGGCCGTCTCACATAACTCTAAGTCACCAACGCGGCGAGAACCGCTACCGATTCTCGCGCAAGTTACTTTCCTCATGTGGATAAACGGGATTACGGAGAAAGTCGCTACGCCTAGGCCAGGGAGACCGGCTGTAATAATAATAGTAGCAGTAAAACACAACTCCAAAATGTTCTCCACATTAATTGATCTTACGAAGGCTTTTGATACAGTCAGCAGAGAAGGACTGTGGAAGATTATGGCGAAATATGGCTGTCCACGAAAGTTTGTCCAAATAGTGCGGCTATTTCATGATGGTATGCATTCAAGAGTTCAGGAAAATTGTGAGCTGTATGAGCCCTTTCCTGTAGCAGCAGCAGCAGCAGCAGTAGTAGTAGTAGCAGTAGCAGCAGCAGCAGCAGTAGTAGCAGCAGCAGCAATTGTAGTAGTATTAAACGCTCCCAAGGCGGCCAGATGAAACGCTTTAAAGACACTGAAGATGTCACTAAAAGCTTTTGGAATTCATCATGACACTTGGGGGACTGCTGCCAAAGACCGTAATTCGCGGCGTACATCATTACACAAGGATGCAGTCACTTTTGAAGCAACTAGAACTGCAAGAGCTGTTTGCTGATGATTGCGCTCCATATGCCAACTCAGAGGCGGACATGCAACACAATGTTTCAGCTTTCTCACATGCCTGTGCCAAATTTGGACTCAACATCAACTTGTAGAAGACTATAGTTATGCACCACCCAACTCCAGGAAATAATCACACCGTGCCGAATATCACAGTGAATGGTCATGGGGTAAATGTTGTGGATAAATTCACCTATCTTGGAGCACTGTGTCACAAGCTGCCACAATTGATGACGAAGAGAATGCAAGAATCTACAAGGCCAGTGCGGCCTTTGGCAGACTGTACAAGAATGTGTTGGACAGAAATGGAGTAAGTCTGCAGACAAAGCTAAAAGTCGACAAAGCAGTCGTATTTTCCACATTGCTATATGCTTTTGAAACATGGACTGTTTATCAGCGACACGCTAGGAAGTTAAACCACTTCCACACAGTTTGCCTTAGGAAGCTATTGAAAATTAAATGGCAAGACAAGATCCCATACACTGAAATCCTAGAAAGAGCGTCCATGCCCAGTATCCACACTCTGCTAATGAAGTATCAGCTTCGCTGGGTTGGTCACTTGACTCGCATGCCTGATCACAGGCTCTTTAAACGAATTTTTTTACGGCGAGCTGCGTTACGGTAAACGCTCCCAAGGCGGCCAGAGGAAACGCTTTAAAGACACTGAAGATTTCACTAAAAGCTTTTGGAATTCATCCTGACACTTGGGAGACTGCTGCCAAAGACCGAAATTCGCGGCGTACATCATGACACAAGGGTGCAGTCACGTGTGAAGCTAACAGGACTGCAAGAGCTCTGAAGAAAAGGCTGGACAGTAAAACCACTGCAGGAGATCCTCCTCTTGGAACGTCAAGCATTCTTTGCCCAAATTGTCAAAGAACACTTCGAGCCAAAATAGGCCTTATCAGCCATCTTTGTACTCACGGCTGCATACTTTCAGCCCCACTGGATGAAATGAATGGTCATCATCATTCTTGATCGACAAACAACAACAGTAGCAGTAATTACAGCAGCAGCAGCTGTAGTAGTAGTAGTAGTAGTAGTAGTAGTAGTAGTAGTAGTAGCAGTAGTAGTAGTAGTAGTAATTACAGCAGCAGCAGCTGTAGTAGTAGTAGTAGTAGTAGTAGTAGTAGTAGTAGTAGTAGTAGTAGTAGTATAAGAAAATATAATGTGAACATTCACTAATATATGTTAGACCAAACACCATCCACAAACAGCGATACGTGAGCTATAACCACAAACAGAACACAACTCCCTCTTTCTCTGCATCCCCCTCCTTCCCCCTCCCTCACCCATAATCCCTTACATGATTTTTATCTCTTCACTGTGCTTCAATGTCTCCAGTCACCACAATCATTTGAAAGGTCAACGCCATCTGCTGACCCCTCGAGGTCATCTAACGTGTGACGTCACATGTTACATTTTGCCGATCGTTTCGTCCAGTTTACTCCTGTAATCCTACGAAAGGTCACTGAGAGGTCAGTTCACGGGGCGAAAATCAATGGTGGAAACAACGGTTTACGTCAGTTTCTCCCACTTCTGGTCGCAAGATTTTTTTTTTTTTTTTAAGCATATCCTTTTACAGGACTTAGCTGTCAACACCAGCATCTTTCAGCTGTATGTTGATCTCTTGGCAAGATTACGCCCAGTAGTTTGCCATTGCTTTCTGAGCGGCCGGCTCACATACCCCTTAAGTTACCGATGGGATTCGAACCACTGCTGATTTGAACCGTCATCACGTTACCTGACGAGAGTATACGAGATTACGGAGAAAAGTCATAACCTCTAAGCCACGAAGCCGGCTTGGTCGCAAGATTACAATCTAGAATTAACAATTTATTCAGGAATGTATCAATAGATCTCCAACCTTTCATAAGACGAGTGAACGTGAAATGTGACAAGCTAGCTAGAGAAACGTAAAACACTGAAATATCAACGATTTTTTTGGAGTAAAGGTTTAGAAAATCAAATCAATTAGTTAGTTAGTTAGTTAGTTAGTTAGTTAGTTAGTCGCAGTTCCAACTTCACAGCAACGGGTGGTCCCCATTATGCTCCGTTCCTGTGCCAGTGAATATCACACAAAATGCTCCCCACTGCCCAATGTGAAAAGTGAAAAAGACAGGAGTCTCGACAAACAGCCCGCACACATATACTGTGCATAATGCCGCCGCCAGAATGTCAACACAATAGTCCCCCACAAAACACCCAGTTCATTTCTGATGGAATCGGCAGTCATTTTCCCATCTGGATGTTTCCTAGATGTTCACCTACAGTCCACGAAATACAGTTCATCGTCGATGGTAGTGGCAGTCAACCAGAAACCCAGCAGCCACGCATTTCTGCATAAGGCAAAAACCGGTCAACTCTGGGACATAGCCATTTGCCATCGCTCCGAACATGCATAGCCATTTGCCATCGCTCCGAACATGCAGTCACGTTCCAAAAAACCTCAGGCAGATTCAAAAGCATTTCACACGAAACTCACAGCTCACAGTGTCGCGCCATGCACTCACTCAGTAGCAGGGCGACGGAACCATCAAGCCTCCTTAGTCGCCTCTTACGACATGCATGGTAGGCTACAGTGTTGCTATTCTTTGCTTCCCTTATGGGCCCCGGCAACACACGGGAGAATCAATCAAAACAATGTTGTCCCGTAGTGAATTTGAATAACGAAGACAAAAACAATAGATTGCACGATTTATTGCCTGGCATATTTCACTGCATCTCGTTAGGTATATACTGCAGAATTTACACAACATACAGTAAAATAACTAGATACATCTTTCAAGCTGAAATATACACATGTTGGCACATTAATTTCAATTGTCTACCACGGCAATTTAAAATAAAAAAGAAAGACATGATAGTCCGTTTAAAATTACTCAATCAAGCACTACTAGAATTAGTTTGTATGGACTACGCTTGAGTTCAAATCAAGCAAGAGCAAAAAAAAAGAGGGTGGGGGAGGAAGGGAGTTGGGGGGGGGGGGGGGATCCGTAGCAACACATGGAGAAAATAATTAACGACATGTAAAGATAAAATTATGAAATAGGCGTAGACAGAGCGAAAGGTGTTAGCAGGGCGCGTGGGGGATGGCCAGAGATAGCTGCGGTAATAACGCATTGCGGAACAAACAACATGAAGCCATGCTGCATTGCACTCGTGCCTATCCCAGAACATACACGGGCGAGATTCTGAGTAAATATGCAATGCACATCATCAACATCATTATCTTCGTCGTCATCATCGTCGTCATCATCATCATCATCATCATCATCATCATCATCATCATCATCATCATCATCATCATCATCATCATCATCATCAATCCACTTTTGCCGTCCAGCGGCTTGTAGAGGAATAGACGGCGCTCCAGTGTCCGATATGTGGCACTGGACAGTGATGGAATATACAACTGAAATAAATATTAAATAGATAGGACCGGCTTGGGAAACGCGAATAAATTTACAAGATCAATGAACGGCTGCTAACGAACACACCGTGGGTTTCCACCCGCTACTCTAACGCCATCATTTGCCTTGGAATAATGTTTTTAAATAGCATGACCACAGGCAGTGACGAACTGGTCTAAACATTTAAGCACAGAAACTACACACAATATGCTGCTCGTTTTATTGCCTGGCATATTTCGCTGGTATATTTCTCGTCGGGAGCATACTGCAGAGTTATATAGCATATGAACTGAATATGTGGATTATACTTTGGCTGGAATACTTAAAGTACAGGCACTGAAAATTTTCTGAACACTGAAACTGTGGAGCATTAGTTATCCCCACGGTAATCGCAAATTTAGAATGAAATTTCTCTGTTTGCACAAAACTGAATGGAACCGCCTAATTGCTTATACCTCATTATATTTGAGAAATAGTAGCAGTTCTACTTTTAAATGCCATTAGACCCTGGTTTGATATTTTGAACCTTGTTATATCATCCAGCGACCAATTATATATTATTATATAATATATTATATTATATATAATATTTTATATTGGTTGTAACATAACAGAGTTGCTTCCCCTCCTCTGTTATTTCTCGTTGATATAAATGCTGCTGGGTTATCTTTTCTTGGCAGTGAAGGTTGTCATATGACAGATGTGGAGGTCAGCATGGCTGAATGGATAAGACCGCTCGTACTAAAACATCCAGTGTGCTGATGCCGAGGAAGCTGGATCAACCCTTATACCGGTCAGTTGGATTGCAATGTTAACTTCTCGTCCCTGACCTGGGGACGTAAATTACAAGTACCTCAGAAGTCGGAGTGGGTTATCCTGATGGCGAGGGACACTGGTAATAAAGAAAGCTAATAAACATACACAAATGAGCCCAATGCACTAGAAGTAGTAGCACTTGTATGGACTACGTTTGAGTTCCGAGCAAGCGAAGGCAAACAAAAAGTCAAAGATATTGCCCTTAGAGTGTGAAGTGTTAAACCTTCACATATTCTAGGCTACGACATTATGAGTTAGGGTGACCAGTCATCTTCTTCAGGGCCATTTCTTGTTAAAACGACTACGAACGCCACCCAGTGCCCATTTTAAGTCTGGGTTGACACCTCACCAGAGCTACACTGATCGCATTAAAAGAATCCTGCAACTGCTAGGAACTGAACATGGTCCTCAGTCTTGGAAAGCAAGCGCGCTAACAAGTATGCCACTGCGGATCCTAGTCTTTACAGTAGCTTCTTCTTCTAATACCAGTTATTACCCAATAGAGCATAGGCCCTGATCCACCCCATCCAAGGGACCTATCAGTTGTGATGTTCTGCAGCTGCTATATAATCCCTCCCCATATTAGTCATCACCATCATCATCATCATCATCATCATCATCATCATCATCATCATCATCATCATCATCATCATCATCTACCACTTCTGCCGGCAAGTTTCAGGGGGAGGAATAATTTGCGCTACAGCGCCCAGTGGGCGGCACTTGATAGTGTCATACCGCGTGATTGTACAATGTCTTTGATGTCGTCAATCCATTTTCTTCTTGGACGTCCTCTTGGTCTCGTCGCAGATGATCTTTGATGTAAGGCCAGTGATGGTAGTTGATGATGTTGCATTCTAACGACATGGCCAAACCACTTGATATTCCGTCTTTCAATAAATGTGGCACAAGGTGTTGATTCCACAGTCTGTCTGATAACAACATTTCTTACTCGGTCTCGGATTGTTAAGTTGGCAGCTCTCCTCAGGCATTTCATCTCGCTGGTGTTGATTTTGCAAGAGTGTGATTTGGATAAAGTCCAAGTTTGAGATTGGTAGCATTGGGTTGGTGTGAATATGCTGTTTATTATCTGTCGTTTTGCGGACATGGGTATATTTGGATGTTTCAGTGCGGATGATAGTTGATATGTAAGTGCACTAGCTTTTTGACATCTGATTTCGATTTGTCTGCCCAATCTGCCATCTTCTGTGAACATACTTCCAAGATATTTGAATTCTTTAACTTGTTTCAGAGTTGTGCTATTTATCTGTATACTTAGTGGGCCTGGCGAGCTGCTAACTTGCATTACTTCAGTTTTGGCTGTATTTATGCTCATATTTTATCTGCTGCATGTTGAACTCAGATTAGTAATATGATTTTGTAGTCTGCCCTCATCGCTATAAAACAGGCACTGATCGTCTGCAAATAGAAATTCATTTATTTCCTGTGGATCAATTGTTTCATCTGGAGTAAAGAGTTCTAAATTTTCTGAATCTGTTCCCCATATTAGTAATATCTCTAATTTTCTTCCCGGGGCGGTTTTCCTTCTCAGTCTATATCGCTAGCCCTAAAATGTCACGAAAGAATCATAAATGCGGAGCTTAATGAGAGAACTAGACATGATCTAACGAATACGTTTTTTATTTCTTTCTCAAGGGCAGTCCATATACACTACTTGTAGTAGTGCTGGACTGAATTTGCGTGTGGATTGGCTTTCCTATAAACAATGTCCCTCGCCATCAGACGAACCCATTCCGGCTTCAGAGGTACTTGTAATTTACGACCCCAACTCAAGAACGAGAGGTCAACATTTTAGTCCAAATATCCGGTGTAGGGGTTGAACCGCTAACCTCGGCATCAACACACCGGATGTTTAAGAACACGCGTTCTTATCAATTCGGTCATGCTGACCAACAGGAATCAGTTAATTGTATATCTTTTACAGGACGTCACAGTCAACCTCAGTATTGTTTGGCGGTTGTGATTTCTTGGCAAGTTTACGTTTGGTAGTGTTTATTGCTTTCTGAACAACCGGCGGTCATATCTTTGTATGGAAACTCCCCGGGAAGGTTAACCCGGTCAATAAATGCCCACAGAAGTCGGATGTGTCGGCCTAACAGTGCAAGGAAGCAGCTCGGCTGTAAACAGGCACTACGCAATCGCGTCCGAAAAAAACTCTCCGGATGAACGCAGAAGAAGAAGAAGAAGAAGAAAAAGTATGGAAACTAACGCATGACAATCTTCTTCGAAATCACCCACAGCTGTGTTTCGAGCGCGGCATACGGAATTACGAATTGCATTCGTAACATTTTTGCCTCAGCGCCGACATGTATTAACGAATCAAGAGATGAGTGGGACACAGAGGTGTTTCCAAGGCACCAGGGCCGGGTTATATACTGGCCAAGACCTATTGACGCGCCCTCGTCGAGCGTCCTGGGCAACAGGTCCCTTCGGGGTCCTGGCTAAAGTCAGTAGGATCGATGATTCCTCCGAAGTCGGAGAGTGTCTGCCTGTACGGCGAGGAACCACTAGTCTGCACACCAACAAGCCAGACATGGGACAACGGATACTCTCGCAAACCTCAGGTCCGGTATGACATCACACTGATGTTGGACAACAGGATGCCTTCATCCGACATACATGACTTCGCGTTGGAGCTCAAGCCAACGAACACAAGCAAGCAAGAGATAAGCAAAAGACTCTGGCATTAAATGAAGGACTCATAGAGACAAACCTTTAACAGTATAACTAGAAAATTCATTCTGTAAAATCACCTCTCACAGAAGTAATTAGCGTGTCTCAAAGAAAGACAGGATCTCTCTTCAAAATGAAATCTTCTTTATGAAGAATCCTCTCCTTTCCGCCTGTTCTTTCCAGGAAATTTCGCTGCATTCATGATTTTATGAACTGGGTGCTGTAGGGGTTCCCAGAAACATCCATGCTGTGAATTGAACCGCGACTACCGTATTATTAGGTCACCACAATATATATACGCCACGGCTCGACACTCTTTATAAATGTCACTAACAGCCAGGTCTGAGTCACATGATCCCGCTAATGCCATCTGAAACGATCTTGTGTTTTTTAAGCTAAATTTGCCAACGGTACAAGTGGCAAGTGGAAGGTCAGGGGCGCCGTCTAATGTTAACAGATTCAGTGCTAAACAAAAATTAGATTTGGATCAAACAAAAATGGATGGCGTAAAATGGGAAGTAGGATGGTCTCCGAGTTCTGACTTAAAAGTTGTTAATACGGTGGCAGACATGTTTTATTATAACGCAATGGCAATATATCGGCGATTACGGGAAGTCACTTAAGTCAATGCATCATCCCATTGCACTTTATTAGTTAACGCGAAAAATCACAATTCAACACAACTGTATATGTGAAAGCTAGTTAACTTTAAAATATTTTCTTTCGCCTGTAATTCAGTATTTTGACAAGAACATATCGATATTTTCGATCCGCTGATGCCCTCACACGACGTAAATTCACTTTCGTTTTTCCGGGTTTATCCCGAAAGCTGTCTGCCAGACGAAAATCGTTACATTGACATAGAGAGAAAGAACAAGAAATACATTCGCCATGCAGGTAGTTTTTATTTTTTTTATTTTTAGCTATCCAATTTACTCGCCGAAGCAGAGGGCTGGATTCTATTCTGGCTTGCCGTTTTGTGTAACCGTGGGCGAATTCGTATTTCTGCATGGGTTACATAATAGGAAGTGCGTGAGTATGAAAGAGTGACAGCGGCATAAAATACTGATTGAAGGAAAAGGCGGTCGATGACAGAGGAAAATAGAAAGAAATGGTGAATTGAATAAGAAGGTAATTTTGACTGGGATTAAAAAAATAACGGTATTCTTTTCGTCAGGAATGGTTTGTTTTTCTATGGGGATTTGAGTTTGAATATTTCCGTGAGCCATTTCAGGAATGAATTGCAGGAGGGGATGTCCTCATACGTAATGTCATTTGTTTGTCTTCTGTTTGTGAGATTTTTAAATTTTTTTTTTATGGGATCGTTATGTGAGTGATGTAAAAGATAATTGTAGCAGGTAATAGAAGTGAGATTAGGCTAGTTCACACAACATTTCGGCATCTCTAGATTGATTTGAGTTTGATTTTCCATCGTTTACTAAAATTACTAAAATACATTAATGGATAGAGGGAGACTGGTTGAATATCAATAATTTTCTTCTGTCTCTAAGGTTTACCCCCCCCCCCCCAAACCACCCACCCACATAAAGAGGAGACTTTCAATCAAGTCCCGCCAAGACGTTCTACATTTTGCTGTCACCTGTATCTCTCCCTCCTATCTTTTGGTATCAACTGTATCTCCCTCCTATCTTTTGTTATCAACTGTGTCTCCCTCCTATCTTTTGTTTTCAACTGTATCTCCCTCCTATCTTTTGTTATCAACTGTATCTCCCTCCTATCTTTTGTTATCAACTGTATCTCCCTCCTATCTTATGTTATCAACTGTATCTCCCGCCTATCCTTTGTTATCAACTGTATCTCCCTCCTATCTTTTGTTATCAACTCTATCGCCTTCCTATCTTTTGTTATCAACTGTATCTCCCTCCTATCTTTTGTTATCAACTGTATCTCCCTCCTATCATTTGTTATCAACTGTATCTCCATCCTATCCTTTGTTATCAACTGTATCTCCCTCCTATCTTTTGTTATCAACTGTATCTCCCTCCTATCTTTTGATATCAACTGTATCTCCCTCCTATCTTGTGTTATCATCTGTATCTCCCTCCTATCTTTTGTTATCAACTGTATCTCCCTCCTATATTTTGTTATCAACTGTATCACCCTCCTATCTTTTGTTATCAACTGTATCTCCCTCCTATCTTTTGTTATCAACTGTATCTCCCTCCTATCTTTTGTTATCAACTGTATCTCCCTCCTATCTTTTGTTATCAACTGTATCTCCCTCCTATCTTTTGTTATCAACTGTATCTCCCTCCTATCTTTTGTTATCAACTGTATCTCCCTCCTATCTTTTGTTATCAACTGTATCCCCCTCCTATCTTTTGTTATCAACTGTATCTCCCTCCTATCTTTTGTTATCAACTGTATCTCCCTCTTATCTTTTGCTGTCACCTGTATCTCCCTCCAATCTTTTTGCTGTCACCTGTATCTCCCTCCTAGCTTTTGCTGTCACCTGTATCTCCCTCCTATCTGTTGCTGTCACCTGTAACTCCCTCCTATCTTTTGCTGTCACCTTTATCTCCCTCCTGTCTTTTGCTGTCACATGTATCTCCCTCCGATCTTTTGCATTCACCTGTATCTCTCTCTGATCTTTGCTATCACCTGTATCTCCCTCCTATCTTTTGCTGTCACCTGTATCTCCCTCCTGTCTTTTGCTACCACCTGCATCTCCCTCCTATCTTTTGCTGTCACCTGTATCTCCCTCCTGTCTTTTGCTGTCACCTGTATCTCCCTCCGATCTTTTGCTTCCACCTGTATCTCCCTCTTATCTTTGCTATCACCTGTATCTCCCTCCTATCTTTTTCTGTCACGTGTATCTCCCTCCTACCGTTTGCTATCACCTGTATCTCCCTCCTACCTTTTGCTATCACCTGTATCTCCCTCCTATCTTTTGCGATCACCTGTATCTCCCTCCTATCTTTTGCCATCTCATACCCCCACCATCTCCCCCGTGTCCGCAACAAATTATTACTTATCTATGTCTTGAATTATTTTCTTCTTCTTGTGTTTTAGGCCTTCCTCTCCTTCTTTGCACTAGGGCATCCAAAGAAAGAACAAGCTTTTCACACCGTTAACGGGTTTTCCCTGTGTATATTCTATCCAGCGAGAATGTAAATTTTCATCCCTCTTTATTCGCGGGAATATGTTTTAATTCTCTCATTGAGCTCAACATTGGTGACTCTGTCATACTACATTATTCCAACGTTTGTGCGCAGGTACAACTCGTGAATGTTAGTTGTTTCTTTATAACTCTTTTAATCGCTCATCATGATTATAACCCATTCAGTAGTAACGATTTAACATTTGAGTTTAACATTCCAAATTTGGTGCAAAGTTTAACTTCCTTTGATTTCCACAAATTCCCCAGTGCTATGAACGCTTCTCTTGCATTTTGTATAATTATTTCCGAGTCACTAAATGTCCCCCCAGTTTTTGACCACATTGCTTCCCAAAATATGTGTATAATTATGC
This sequence comes from Cepaea hortensis, assembly GCA_963921405.1. NCBI lineage: Eukaryota > Metazoa > Mollusca > Gastropoda > Stylommatophora > Helicidae > Cepaea > Cepaea hortensis. The sequence continues at coordinate 112,851,635 of OY992881.1, forward strand.
CTCTTAAAGTGGGGTTTCACCAAAGGAGATCGTGTTGTCTTCTTCTTCTGCGTTTATCCGGAGTGTTGTTTTTATTTCCAGACGTAATTGCGTTGTGCGAATTTTATTTGCACCCTTAGGCCGACACATCCGACTTCTGCGGGCGTTTGTTGACCGGGTTAGCCTTCCTGGGTGATCGTGTTGTTATTTGCTTGATTTAATCTCATTATCTTTGCCTTTACTCTAGGAATTGTATGACCTAAATTGTTGTGACCGCTATCTTTGCCTTTCCTCTAGGAATAGTCGGACCTAAATTGTTGTGACCTCTATCTTTGCCTTTCCTCTGGGAATTTTCAGACCTAATTGTTTTGACCTCTGTCTTTGCCTTTCCTCTAAGAATTGTCAGACCTAATTGTTGTGACCTCTATCTTTGCCTTTCCTCTAGGAATAGTCAGACCTAATTGTTGTGACCTCTATCTTTGCCTTTCCTCTAGGAATTGTCAGATCTAATTGTTGTGACCTCTAATCAAGTGGCCGGATCTGTGACGAAGGAGTCACAAACGCAATTCATAATCCAACATACGGCATTCGAAACACAACTGAGGGCGATTTGGAAGCAGAGCGCCTTGTGATGGTTTTCATGAAACGTATGAGTGCTGGTCGTTCAGAAAGCAATCTAAAACTACTGAAAGTAAATTTACCAAGATCTTACAAACAGCCAAAACATGGTGGGGTATATTGCGATGTCCTGTACAGGATATGCAGCCAGCTAACTCATCAAGTGTGATTACTGTATCCTGCATCTGATTACCTGTGAGTGACAGGAGTGCAGTTTCTTCGGCCAAATCCAAATCATCAAGTTGCTTTATTAGAATCCATCAACGTCCATTTCTGGCGGTAATTGTTGTCTTCATAACCCAGATATTTGTCAGTAAAAATAATAATGGCGGCAAAAGGAATCCCTGTCCTACTCTAGCTTTAATATCAAATGTATCTGTCATTTTCCCTCAATGAAAAACTCTACATTTCATATCTGATTATGTTGCCCTTATTAAGTTTAGCCGGCTCTTTGGCGAGGGCATTACGAACATTGCGTTGGTTTCCATACAATGGTATGTGTGCTGGTTTGTCAGAAAGAAATGGTAAACTACTTAACGTAAACTTGCCAAGAAATCACAAACAGCCAAAACAAAATGCTGGGTTGAATGCAATTAACAATTTATTAAGTTTATAATGTTCTGTCTGATCCCATGGGGCGGATATTTTAAAAATGGACTTGGGCTGTCAGGTCTTCCCAGTCTAAAATGGGTACCAAGAATGTCGTGGGAAGTAAAGACAGCCGATATGATACCGACCACATCATCCACCGAGTGTCGACTGCTCTATCAGAATATGGGTCCAGCATCGCATTGGCGGAGAAGCACATACCTGGATGGCTTGGCCATGAAGGAAAACAAGAACAGAGAGCTGATCCACGACTCTGGTGATCGTGTGGGATGGCGAAACGTGTCGCCCAAGCTTATCAGTATGGCACTTGATGATGATGAGCACCATATGCCCTGTGTGTCTAGGCGTGTAAATCGGACCTTTCATCATCATCATCTTCATCTTCTACGGTTGCCGTCAAGCGTCGTGGGGAGGAATAATTGGCGTTCCAGCGCCCTATGGGTGGCACTGAATAGTGTCATTCCGTGTGATTCTACAGAATGTATTTTTAATGACTGTGCGGTGTTTGAAAATATTGCCGGTCCATGTTTTGTATTTACCTATTACGTTGCATGAACTTTATAGAGGGTGAATACAAAATTTGGACCGGCAATATTTTCAAACACTGCACAGTCATTAAAAGTCGTTTAGTCGTTGGATCAACATCACGGTTTAACGCATAAGTGCTCCGTTTTTCCTCCTAACTCAAACCTGAGTCTGGATAAACTCAGCTCAGTGCACGAACTCCGTTGCATCGGCGAGGATCCTGAAATACTTTGGGTAGATTTTTAACTCGAAATTTTGCCCGTGTAATTAAAAGTACACCCTATAGAATATCTTTGGGACCTATACTTGTTTTTAATGATCGTAATTGACCAATTCTCTTTTTGGTCCGGACGCCAGATCTGTTATCATGGGTTACCAACTGTCCCCTGTGTCACAGGTGGACTCTTTGAAAGTAGGTGATGTATGTGAAACAAAGGAATAACGAATTCTCAGTACGGACAAATAATCAACTCAGACAACATGACGCACAACTGGAAACAAGTCCCCACGAACAACAGCGCCAGGACATACAATACCTTTACACTGAAGGTGTATGAGAGTGGAGCACCTCACAATGGTTAACAATGTGGATTTGGGATCAATAGTGGGAAAGGGAACGCCGGATTCGATTTCATTGATTAGTCCCAGCTGGCGAACACGTGACGCTACAGTAATGTTAATTACGTATAAACCCACTACGTGGACGATACTGATTACTGCTAAATGTTTAATAACATGCCTGGAAATATCTCAATCAAATCCTGTTTCCCTGTTGCCGCATTGTCATTTTGTTTCCCTCTCAAGGGATTTTATACTTCTAGGTTCGCCAGGTACTTTTTTATTTTGCTTTTATTAATGATTGGTATTAGCTTTACGTCTGTGTATGGCATAAAGGTGATATTTACGCATTTCGGCAGACACATTCGATTTCTCCCTGGCATTTCTGGTCCGACTTAGCCTTTCGGGTTTTCAAGTTTTGTTGTTATTAGTTGTTGTATTTTATAAATCGCCGGTTTCTCTGGCCGAGGGGTTACACCACTTTCTCCGTAATCCCGTTTATCACGCAGAGTCTCGTAGCGGGCGAGAACTGGGAGCGGTTCGTCCCCCGCTGGTGACTTGAGGGATAACTGAGCCGGCCGCTCAGAAAGCAATGGCAAACTACTGAGCGTAATCTTGCTAAGAAATCAACAGACATCTGAAAGATGCTGCTGTTGACAGCGATGTCCTGTAAAAGGATATGCGAATTTAAAAAAAAAAAATTTATAAATCAGAATCGGTACAGCACTGACTTGATGAAGATGGTATCATCTTCTTTTTCAGTATTAGTTAATGTTGTATTGTATAAATGTGATCAGTTATACAGAAAAGTCTTAAAAACTAATCACCAGGTCCAGGTGGAAAAACCATAGAAGCTGTTCAGGCCTGTGGGAAAGGAGAAGTTAAATGGCTGATAAAACTTTTTAATATAGCTTGGGAAGAAAGAAAAGTCCCAGACGATTGGGAATAGGCAATAATAGTACCAATATGGAAAAAGAAAGGCAATATGAGAGAGTGCGTTACGTAAACAGGTATATCACTCCTGAGTCACACAAGGAAAATGTACGCAAAACTATTGAAACAAAGAGCTAAACCCATGGCTGAACAACAGTTAAGCAAAGTACAATTTGGTTGTGTACTATTCACACTTAGACAAATATATGAACAAACCATCGGATGCAGTGACCAGCAGAACAGCGTGTTTATAGATCAGGAAAAGGCTTTTGACAGAGTAGACAGATATAAATTGTGGACCATCCTTGAAGACTATGGGATACATGAACAATTGCTAGAAAACATTATAGCCGTGTACCACTCCAACCAAAGTGAAGTAAGAACACAAGAAGATATATCATATCTGTTCACAGTCAATACAGAAGTGAGGAAAGGATGAGTATTTTAACCCCCGCTATTTAATATCTACATAGACAGAATATCCAAAGAAGCAAGCTGTGACATAACAGATTCAGAACATTTGGAACTCTTGACTTCAGATGAAATAAAAGATTCACCAGCTATACATGAGCTTTTAGTTGCAGACTATCAGTGCCTGATTTATAGCGACGAGGACAGACTACAAAATCATATTAATATGCAGAATTCAACATGCAACAGATACAATATGAATATAAATACAGCCAACACTGAAGTAATGCAAGCTAGTAGATCTCATGGTCTACTAAGTATAATGAAGAAAAACACATCTCTGAAACAAGTTAAAGAATTCAAATATCTTGGAAGTATGATTACGTGCTGTGTATATACTGAGAACAGTAATTGAATGTTCCATAGAAGTAAACAAAGATCTATATCTTTGCTTTATTGACTTCACAAAGGCTTTCGATAGAGTGAGACATGTCGATATGATAAGGATGCTTGAAGATCTACAAATTGATGGAAAAGACCTTAGACTTGTAAAAAAAAAAACATATACTGGAAACAACAAGCTGCCATCAGAATTGATAATGAAGTAGGTCAATATCAGCCTATTAAAAGAGGTGTGCGGCAGGGATGTAATGTCTCGAGATCTTTTTTTCCCTGTACAGTGAAAATATTTTCAGAAATATAGAAGATATGGAAGGAATCAACATTGTGAGACAAAACATCAATAACAATAGACATTCAGATGATACAGTCTTGATTGCAGATAATGAACAGGACCTGCGACATTTAGTAGATACGGTTGTTGCACACAGTGAGCAACTAGGGTTAGAATTGAATAGTAAGAAGACACAGATTATGGTCGTCACTGGGAAGAAGGAAATACCACAACGTAATATACAAGTAAATGGGCATATTCTTAAACAAGTTAATCGGTACAGTTATTTCGGAACAGTCATAACATCTGATGGGAGATGCTTGAAGAGATTAGAACAAAGATTGCCATTGCGAAGGTAGCCTTTTGCAAGATGAAAAACATACTGACCAATAAAAAGATACCGATTGACACGAGAAAAGAGTGTTGAAGTGCTACATAGAACCTGTACCTTTGTATGGATGTGAAGCGTGGACAATGAGCAATCAAGCTGAAAAACATTTGATGGCTCTGGAAATGTGATTTCTGAGGAAAATGCAAAGAATACCATGGAAAGACAGAAAAATCAATGAACAAGTACTTCAAGAAACAAATGAAGATCGTAAACTGATTAGAGACATTAGACGCAGACAGTCAAAATTTGTTGGGCATGTTTCCTAAAATATCTCACAAAATTTACCTAAAATATCTATTTAAAAAAAAAGTACCTGAAATATCTCACAAAAAGTACCTGAAGTATCTCACAAAAATTACCTGAAATATCTAAAAAAAAATGTGTCCTCACACAAGTACCTGAAGAAAAATGACCTTCGCGACTGGCTCCGGGCTGGGGCATGTTCCAGTCGCGAAGGTCATTTTTCTTCAGGTACTTCTTAACCAAGATGAGGAGGAAGAGGCTGACTGGATATGTTTGAGCCATGTCTTAGCAGAATGACCATGCACGATTCTTCATTTCTTCTTCTCTTCTTCCATTAACTCCAGAAACTCAAACCTAACAAATAAATTGTGTATGTTGGTTTCAGACATACAGACTAAAAAAACAAAAGCAAAAAAAAAAAAAAAAAGCCACATATAGATTCTATCATGGCCTGGTAAAGGCTTCAAAGATTCCATGTTCACAGCATCACTCAAGGCACCTTGGCGTCTTGACAGGTTGTATTTTGTTCATTGTATTAAAAAAAAAACAAAAAAAAAACAGGCATAATAACTACAACCCATGGCGGGGACCAGGGATGGAGTTATAACTCTCTATAGGTCAAATCCTGGGCTGAATTGTAGAGAACATGTATTGTCCATGCAGCATGACCCTCTCGGCCTGCCAAGTTTACTCCATAAGAAAGGTAACACGAATACATCTGGAACAAGACAAGCAGCAGAAGCTTCACTATCATACAACACAGCAGGTTCTATACAACATGTCAGGACTCTCATCTGACATTCAACACGTACGCAAGTATTTGCGTAACTGTTATCCAAAAGCGTGAGAACCCCTGTAGCGAGGTTATTGAACTCTCCTTCAGCCTGGTATGGTAATTAAGTGTAAACAGAACAGCTGGTAGCAAGATGATCTAATCCATCTCTGCCGGCGACCCCAGTTAAGTTTACTTACATCTGCTGTCGGCTGGGGTTTGATAAACAAAAGGTTGTGTAAATCCTGGTAGCAGATGGTTGTCCTACATTGCGTAGGCCAGGTATGAGTAGATCAGTATCCGTGTTTTCTTCTGTCTATCCTTTTAGAATTGTTGGTCAAATGGTTCAGTTCTCTGTTTGTGTGAAGAAACGGGGTATAAACAGCGTTTAGGAAAAGGATTTGAACGAAGGTAATCTCCAGGTCCTAGGCGTATGAAGTGTTCATCCCTCAGCTACATTATTTAGGCCACTATATGGTTTGGTGAGATGATTAGTTCTCTTCCAGGTTGCCTTTCCTCTTGATAACTAGTTAGTTAGCTAGCTAGTTAGCTAGCTAGCTAGTTAGTTAGTTAGACATTTAGTTAGATATTTAGTAAGTTAACTAGTTAGTTAGTTAGCTAGTTAGTTAGTTAACCATTAGTTAGTTAACTATTTAGTTAGTTAACGAGTGAGTTAATTACTTAGTTCGTTAGCTAGTTAGTTAGTTAACTAGTTAGTTAGTTATTAGCTGGTTAGCTAGTTAGTTTGTTAGCCATTTAGTTAGTTGGTTAGCTATTTACTTAGTTAGTTAGTTAGTTGGTTGGTTAGTTAGTTAGCTAGTTAGTTAGTTAGATAGTTAGTTAGTTAGTTAGTTAGTTAGTTAGGTAGTTAGTTAGTTAGTTAGCTAGCTAAACTCTTGGAGACGACTGTAGTAGCTTTTCATAACGTTTGAAAGTGCAGGACATCTGAAATTGTGGTGGTCGCTAGTTTCACATTTTTAAAGTTAGTTGCATGTCCTTTCAGGACGTTGAAATCAACCCCATCATTTATTGACTGCTTGGGATTTAGTAGGTAATGTTAGTTCAGTTAGTTTGCCATTTAATTTTTGAACGCATGACGCCTCACATCTTCGAAATCAATGCAAAGCCGTCTGCTTCCAAACCAAACCCTCGACTCGGTATGACGGCCAATTATGAAAAAGCGCGTCTCACTATCCCCTAAGCCACTGTGCCGGTTTCAAATTCATCATCATCAAGTGAAAGGCGTGGGCGGTCATAGTTTACCATCTCACACGGTCACCAGAGTCTCGAGATTAGGTCTGTGCTCTTGACCCGACCATGCCATGCTGCCAAACCATCCAGGTATGTCTGGCTCTTGCTCTGTTCCCATCAAGCTTGCCAGTTGTCACTAAACTTTCAAGTCCATTTCTCCTCATAACATGTCCAAAACAATCTCGGCTTTCTGCGTCTAATTTCTCCAATAAATCTCCGTTTTTCATTTGTCTCTTGCAGGACTGTCTCATTATATTTTCTGTCCGTCCATGGTATTCTTTGCAGTTTTCACATTAGGTACCAGTTTCCAATAGAACTATTTTCTACCTCGCCGCATGACCACAACCAACGTTTGTAGTTGTTCGGTTGTATTTGCACTCCTTACTGATACATGCCCTATCTGGCCGAGTTGTCGAATGAATGAATCACACCAAAAAAACCGAGAAGTAGATGGCTTTACTAGAAAGTCATCATAAGTACCAAAATGAATTTTGCGGCCGAAGCTGCCGAGTCGTCAAGTAAACATAACGAATCCAAGGTGTGGTTGAAAGAATACGAAAATACAAGTCGCGCCCACACAGGGCCTCGCGCCCACACAGTGCCACACATGTCTTTCTGCTTCATAATCTGTCACCATAGTCACCGGCTACAAAGACAAACACTTCGAACCTTATGTGACGAAACGTCTAATATTAGACGTTTATATCTTATATTAGCGCATTCTGCACCGGGTGCGTGCCTCTTAAATCCTTGGAGATAGGGAGTCTTCGTGGCAAAATGGTTACCTAGGTTACATCGTTCTCCAAAGGTTGTGAGTTCGATTCCAAGCTACGAAATTCGATTCACGAGTGCAGTTTGCTTGGAGGCTTCTGGAAAGTGACGGAACAATATGGGATAACACCCGGTTCTTCTTCTTCTTCTTCTTCTTCTTCTTCTTCTTCTTCTTCTTCTTCTTCTTCTTCTTCTTCTCTCTGCACCTCACGAGATACATCTAAATAATCCAGGCAATACATTGTGCAACCTATTTGAGTTTTCTTTGTTAAAATTTGCAGGAGGAAAACATTTCTTTGGGCATTGTTGTTTCTCTTCTTAATTTCAGGAACATATTTTTACTTTACTGTCTTTTAACATAGAAAATTAACGCTTTAAACCCTTTAGCACTATTTCAGAAGAGAACTGTGTCATCTGAATACCCTAGTCCTGGAAAATGTGCTTTCCAATAAATGACTCGAATAAAGGTTCTTCGATCTTTAAGATTAAAGATGACTAGACATCCGATCTCACAATTCAAGATAGGAGAGGTGGGAGAGAGGCAGGAAATAAAAATCAACAACATGTGAGACATAAAGAGAAGGACAGAGAGAGAGAGAGAGAGAGAGAGAGAGAGAGAGAGAGAGAGAGAGGGAGAGAGACAGAGAGAGAGTGTGAGAGAGACAGAGAGAGAGACAGAGAGAGAGTGAGTGAGAGAGACAGAGAGAGAGTGAGAGAGACAGAGAGACAGAGAGAGACAGAGACAGAGAGAGAGAGAGTGAGAGAGAGAGTGAGTGAGAGACAGAGAGAGAGAGAGTGAGAGAGACAGAGAGAGAGTGAGTGAGAGACAGAGAGAGAGATAGAGAGAGAGTGAGAGAGAGAGAGACAGAGAGAGACAAACAGACAGACAGACAGAGATAACAAGAGAGGGAACTAACGAACCAACTTTATTTACAAAGGATTCAGATTTGGGCACACATGCCCGTCTGACATTCTGCCCCTCTGATCTCTTGTCTCTCATACATTATTTCATTCATACATGACTTATGAAGCTAATATATCGATATGGAAACAGACATAGATAAAGAGAGAGGGACACACAGAGATGAACGCTGAGAGAAGGAAAGAGACAAGTGGAAATACAGAGACAGGGAGACAGATATAGAGGTAAGGAAAGAGGGACGGAGAGAGGGTGAGAGACAAAGATGGAGAGACAGTGAGATAGAGACAGAGATTAAGAAAGAGGAACATAGAGGGAGAGACACGGAGAGAAGCAAAGAGACATTTTTTTTTAAAAATTCGTATATCCTTTACAGGACATCGCTGTCAACAGCAGCATCTTTCAGCTGTCTGTTGATTTCTTGGCAAGATTACGCCCAGTAGTTTGCCATTGCTTTCTGAGCGGCCGGCTCAGTTATCCCGCAAGTCACCAGTGGGGGACGAACCGCTCCCAGTTCTCGCCCGCTACGAGACTGCGTGATAAACGGGATTACGGAGAGAAAGTGTTGTAACCCCTCGGCCAGAGAGACCGGCTCAAAAGAGACATTAGGATACATAAATAGGAAGATGGACATAGAGAGAGGGGGAAAGAGAGATGATAGAGGGAGATAAACAAAGTGGGAGAGAAAAAAAAACAGAGAGATAGACAAGACAGAGATATAACAAGATAGCTGAGAGATTAAGAGCCGGCGAGACGAACGTGATATTATTATCTTATATAAACCAGCAGCTTTTGTAGATAATGCCAATCCTATGTTGGGATTGTACCTACTAACCTCTGACAAATACACCCAAAATCACCGCATGTTGAAGCTGGCAGCGGCAATTGCCATTCATTTCCAAAAGCCAACTTTGTGCAAACAAAAAGACATGATAGTTTAAAATTACCGTGGTAGACAATTGAAATTACTGTGTGAATATGTGTGTTGATTATTCCAGCTTGAAAGATGTATCTTATCGCTTTAGTTTACACTGTGAGATTTATCTGACAAGATACAGCGAAGTATACTGTACCAGGAAAACATCGCTGTCTGTTGTTTGTGTCTTTGTTATTCAAATACACAAACATCCACATTAGGTGTTCAGTTCTCACAACCCCTGCTCTTTCCTCTCCCAAATCAAGAGCAGCAAAAGATTAAAACCACTTTTCACAAATCGATGCTTCCAATCGATATATTTTCGAAGTAGCAATCTCAGATTTAAAAAAAAAGAACATTCAACTCTAAAGGTTGCTAAAAAGCATCTTTTGTTAACATTGAATGGATTAGTACTAAATAAAACGTGAACCTTGCGCCGTGTTAACGGTTTCCTATATTGATTGTAGTGTACATATTGAGTTGACCTACATTGCTTCCAGTTAGCTAAACCTACGTGAACCCTGTTGGTGGGAATTCCCTCATCTGACATACTTTTCTTGTTTACTCTTTGGGCAGGGAAGCGGTAGGTATGTGATTACGCATGCGTGTTGAAGATCTGCGGAGAGGAACGACAGCAATTGCTTAAGGATTACCAAGGAAAATATGAGGCGGAGTGTGTACGTTGATGGTCGGCACTTCTGGCTTAAACCTTACCCTGGGTTTCTGCAGTGATTCTCAGGCTGTACGATGTAGACCCACGTGTACGTTGATGGTCGGCACTTCTGGCTTAAACCTTACCCTGGGTTTCTGCAGTGATTCTCAGGCTGTACGATGTAGACCCACGTGTACGTTGATGGTCGGCACTTCGGGCTTAAACCTTACCCTGGGTTTCTGCAGTGATTCTCAGGCTGTACGATGTAGACCCCATGCAGACGAATTCTTAGTGTACCACCCACAAATTAGTCTTGCACCGTATAAATATTGCGCCTTAATTGATTAAATGCCATGGGATGATAATTCGTCTTATTCAAACATCCCGTAACTGTCATGAGATTATAAATCAAATTAAAGTTGAAATATCAATACAGCAGATTTCCCCTTGCACCTCCCTTCAATTTGATATATAATATAACATGCCTGCTACAATATCAACTTTTAAGTCATAAATGTGACAAACCCATACTTTCCATTTTCCGCCATCCATTTTTATTTAGTCCCTAACCTACTTTTTTATTTGGCACTGAATCTGTTGAGATGTGTAACCATTACTGTGTTTGTTGTAACCGTTACTGTGTTTGTTGTAACCATTACTGTGTTTGTTGTAACCATTACTGTGTTTGTTGTAACCGTTACTGTGTTTGTTGTAACCATTACTGTGTTTGTTGTTTGTACCACCTGAGGTTCAATCAAGGCACCTGCTCTGTGGCATAGGGGTTACGGGCGCAATTCGCAATCTCGCATACCGTGCTCCACACACAGCTGCATTCGGTTTGGAAGCTGACAGCCTTGTGTTGGTTTTCATACAATGGTATGAATGCTAGTCCTTCAGAAAACAATGCAAACTACTGAGCGTACACTTGCCAAGAAATCACATCTCATCTCATCTCATCACGTTCCTCTTGTACCTTGCGGTGTCGAGATGAAGTATAAACAGCGGGAGAGTGCCCGCTTATGGGCTTCATGTATCAACATTCCCATGGACTCCCTGCGTCCATCGTTTATGTGGTCGGCCTCTTCCTCTGCTTCCCTCTGGTCTGTACACCATTTCTTGTTGTGGTATACTGTTAGTTGGTAACCTACTTGCATGGCCAAACCATTTGACTTGGTGCCTTCTAATAAAATCTTGTGCAGCTATAACCCCCACTTTAGTCCTGATTTCTTCATTTCTGATCTTATCTCTTCTTGATACATTGAGTATTCTTCTCAGGAATCTAATTTCTGTTGCTGTGATTTTTCTTTTCTCTTTTTCTGTCATTGTCCAGGTTTGGCATTGGTAACATAGAGTTGGTAGGAAGATTGTGTTGTAAAGTGCTTTCTTAGTAGTTATTGATACATGTTTGTTCTTTAGTATTGGTGCCATTTGTCCAATGAGTTGACTTGCCTTATTACATCTATTTTCGATCTCGTCTTCTGATTTGCCATTTGATGATATTATACTTCCTAGGTACTTGTAACTCTTTACTTGTTTCAGGGTATGTTCGTTTAGGTGAATTGTTGTTGTTTTGTCTTCTTTAGTTACAGTCACTACCTATGTTTTATTTGTGCTAATTTTCATGTTATGTTCCGTACACATTCCATTTAGACAAGAAATCACAAACAGCCAAAAAATGCTGGGGTTGACAGCGACGTCCTGCAAAGGATATGCAGCTAACTTAACCAGTTAAGGAAGCCGGAACGATTTAGTGGCTAGACACTTGACTACATACTTGGTGATCTCTGTTCGACTCCGCTTCGAGGCTGATAATATATATATATATATATATATATATATATATATATATATATATATATATATATATATATATATATATATATATATATATATATATATAACTGTTCTGGGCTTCCAGACCCACTAGGCTGAAATAGGTACCAGAAAAGACTTGGGAAGTGAAGCCGGCCTGCGTGCTTTTGACCACATCACTCCTGCAGTTCTGATATGTCTGTGAAATATAGTCTATATAGCGCCAAAAGCCAAGTACCTCGAAGGAGTACTTTCCCTCTAATTACTGTCATCTACTGTCGTCTATTTTCTCCGTAATCCCGTTTCTCCACGTAGGGTAACGCAGCGCGCGAGAATTGGAAGCGGATCTCGCCTCGTTGGTAACTTACGGGATATGTGAGCCGGTCGCTCAGAAAGCAATGGCAAACTACTGAGCATAATCTTGCCAAGAAATCGACGATAGCGGTAAAATTCTGGTATTGACAGCGATGTCATGTAAAGGATATGAGAAAAAAAAAAACGTTCGTCTATTGTCGTCTGTCTACTGTCATTTACTGTCACATAATGTCGTCGACTGTCATCTACTGCCTATATTGTACTATGTGGTGTAGGACAGGGGGTTCGAGTCTGAGGAATTAAGACTGCCTGGCTAGTGCAGTCGCCGCGAACTGTGCAGATTAAGGTTTTCTTTTTGCCCCCGACAAAAAAAACATTCCGCACCTTACCGAGGATTCGAACCACTTGTAGCCACCTCGGACAGCCTCTCCTCGCTTTATTGACTACACCGCCTAACCTCGCATATGAGTTACAGAAGCCCCGAAGGGCAAGTGAAGAATGGTAACCCCCTCAGCGTGTCGTCAAGGGCGACTAAAGAGGGTTGGTTTCAAACTGACAATCTCACATCGCAAAAACAGAAAATCAAAAAACATTCAGCCACCATCCAGCCAAGCAGGTACTGACCTAGAAAAGGCCTGGCATGCGTGGCTGTGAGCCTACACTAGACTATGAGTCTCAAGAACCAAAGAACGAACGAAGGAACGAACTTTATTTTCACCTGGTCACAGATTGGACACGTAGGTGCGTCTTAAATTTGGCCCTTCCAAACATTCAACTTTCGTACATCAGTTATCTATTGTGCATGTTACATTTAGGTAGGGGGGGGGGGCATTGTTGAATGAATGTTGTGAACATACACACTCAATATATTACCATGTTATGATAACACATGCGTACATACATGTATACATACTGTGTAGATGTTAGAGAAGAAAGAAGAAGACACCTTCTAAATTATCACCGCATTCCACACCGAAAACATACCAGGACAATTGCGATGATCCATAAGCCTTTAGTATGAACAACAAGGTGGTAGGAGTGTCATGCAGGTTAGGTGTGCCGTTTGTAACATGAAAAGGTGCGTAGTTCTAAACCAGTACAGGACACGTCATCACAAAGCGAGTTGCGTTACACGGTTTTGTCAAGCGTGTGTTTCAGTACACCCGACTATGACAAGCATTACGTGAAATAGAAATAAAAGTGGAAATCCTTAACCGAGTGAATGGTTTTAAATACCTAGGAGCATGTATAACATCAGATGGAAGATGCACAACAGAGATTAAGAGCAGAATAGGGCTGGCTAAAGCTGCATTACAGAAAATGAAAAATATCTTATTCAATAAGCCATATAATTGAATGCAAGAACGAAAGTGCCGAAGTGCTGTGTAGAACCTGTTTTGCTGTATGGCTGTTAATCTTGGAATGTAAATGAACAAATTAGGAAGACTTGGATGCAACAGAGATGTGGTTCCTGAGACGAATGTTGCGAATTTCTTGGACTGCCAAAGTAACTAACAACGACCGCCTGAAAGATGCTAATGAAACCAGAACATTATATACAACAATAACATCTTTCTTTGGTCATGTGCATAGAAGAGAGTCATTGGAGAATATCGTAACAACTGGAAAGATCGAGGGGAAGAGAGGCAGAGGCAGACCAAGAGAAATAAAGCTGGATTTATCAGGCCGATGGCATGGAGAAATAACATCATCAGAGTTGATCCAGAAAACCAAAGATCCAGATCTCTGGAAAGTCATGGACACCTACGCCAAGAGGCATGGCACTTGATGTTGATGTTTTTCCTAGCCTTTAGCGGTTCAAAGTCCACATACAAGGCAGCAAGTTTGTGTCTCGATTTGTTTCGTTCCTTTCTCTTGACCTGTCCGACATTGGAGACCTCCCTAAAAAGCACACTAGCGCCAACATTGCTGATAGAGATCATTGGAAAACTAATACAGAAAATATATGTCTACCAATCTGCCACATCAAAATGTATCAACTAAGTGGGAGCAGTTTTAACAATAAATATGGCAGGGATAAATACGGCAGGGGATAAATATGTCAGGGGGTAATATCTCAGATGATAAATATATCGGGGGATAAATATGTCAGAGGATAAATATGTCGGGGGATAAATATGTCAGAGGATAAATATGTCAGGGGGTAATATCTCAGATGATAAATATATCGGGGGATAAATATGTCAGAGGATAAATATGTCAGAGGATAAATATGTCAGATGATAAATATGTCGGAGGATAAATATGTCAGAGGATAAATATGTCAGATGATAAATATGTCGGGGGATAAATATGTCAGGGGATAATATGTCACATGACAAATATGTCAGGGGATAATATGTCACATGATAAATATGTCAGAGGATAAATATGTCAGGGGATAAATATGTCAGAGGATAAATATGTCGGGGGATAAATATGTCAGGGGATAATATGCCACATGATAAATATGTCAGAGGATAAATATGTCAGGGGATAATATGTCACATGATAAATATGTCAGAGGATAAATATGTCACATGATAAATATGTCATGGGATAAATATGTCAGATGATAAATATGTCGGGGGATAACATGTCACATGATAATATGTCAGAGGATAAATATGTCAGGGGATAATATGTCACATGATAAATATGTCAGAGGATAAATATGTCAGATGATAAATATGTCGGAGGATAAATATGTCAGGGGATAATATGTCACATGATAAATATGTCAGAGGATAAATATGTCAGATGATAAATATGTCGGAGGATAAATATGTCAGGGGATAATATGTCACATGATAAATATGTCAGGGGATAATATGTCAGAGGGTAAATATATCAGGGGATAAATATGTCAGGGGATAAATATATCAGGGGATAAATATGTCAGGGGATAATTCGACTTTAGAGGTGCTTGTAATCTACGTCGCCAAGTCAAGGACGAGAAGTCAACATATTATTCCAACCGATCAGTGTACCCAAGAATGACTTGATCTTTTATTAAACACAATTTGAGAACCTCTCGGAGAAGCAGATGTAAAATGTAAAAGGTAACTGGCAAAAATGGGAGGGAGTGGAGGGAAGACGATACACCACAGCTGTTCATAAATAACATGTTAGGTAAATTGTCGGCCTTACGACGTCACTAACAATGGAAGGAAGTTGAACGAAAGGCAGTTCAATACACGAGTCAAAGGTGAAACAGGACGAAGTATAAAGACAGACTAGAAAATCTTATTTGTCAGCCTGCATGACTACCTGTCTACCCAACCGCCTGCCTGCCTGTCTGTTTGCCTGCCTGCCTGCCTGCCTGTCTGTTTGCCTGCCTGCCTGCCTGTCTATGTGTAAGACAAGGGGATAAATACTCATGTAGACAGCAACCCCACCATTTATTGGCTGTTTGGGTCTTTCTAGACAAGTTTATGTCCTGTAATTCGTCATTGATTTCTTAATGACCGACGCTCACATCATTGTGAAAATCAACGCAAAGCGATCGGCTCCCGAATCGCCTGACTTCGAACCCATTATGTCGGGATTATGAAACTGCATGAAAAGCAACAGATGCCGACATTCATATTCATAAGACATCAGAGCTGAGTTGAGCCAATCTGAATTGTGTTAAAAACCGACATCACGGCACTCGGGGCATCCACATAAATGCCCCACCCTCATCTTCAACTCAATTGTATTGGAATATCCATGTTAAGTTAGTCGCATTTCCTTTACAGGACGTCGCAATCAACACCAGCATTTGTTTGCTGTTGTGATTTCTTGACAAGTTTACGTTCAGTAGTTCGTCATCAATATCCATGTACATGTCGATTATACTGGGCGTTTGTAAAGTCTCTCTACACGTTGTATGTAGAAAAAATTTGAAAAATGAAGTGCGTGATGTCATTAAAAATGTGCTCCACAGTCCATCATGAAGCAATATGCAGCGAATGGCTGTTGTCTGCTGGGGTAATTCTTTGCACGCCAAACAGAATGGTGTTGTCAACGGAAGAACTTCCTTTCTAAAATTTTGTTCTACGAGAGGAAGTCAATAAGCAAGTCACAAATTGCTGTAAAAAAATAACTAAATATGATAACAAAATGAAACAAATTTATTTTTATACAAACATTGTCCCTTTATTTCTCAACATAATTTCCACCAACATTGATACATTTATCGTTTTATCAGTCCTCTCAAGCCGGCTGCATAGAAGTGCGTGTTCTGTTTTCTAAACCACGTTTTCACTTCACATTCAACTTCGGCGTCATTCGCGAAATGTCTCCCGCCAAGGTGGGTTTTCAGTGGACCAAAAAGGTGAAAATCGCTAGGGGCTAAGTCGGAGCTGTAAGGTGGACGTTCCAGAACTTCCCACCTTAGTTGGTTAATTTTCTCCTGAGTTAATCGAGCCGTATGTGGTCTGGCATTGTCATGAAGAAGCAACACTCCTCTAGCCAGCAGTCCTGGACGTTTTCTTTGAACTGCATCAAGAAGCATCGATAGAACTTCACAGTACGATTCAGAATTCACATTATCACCTTTCTTCTTGACATTGGTTAAAAGCACTCCTTGACAATCCCTGAACACTAGGAACGTGGCTAGCCTCTGCCTTGGCAGAGTGCATTGTTCCGTCGCCCAGATACTGAGTTGAGTTGGTGGAGCAACACTGTGAGCTGTGAATTTTGTGTGGGGTGCTTGTATAAGATACATCTGTCCGCGGTTGTGTATAGCGTGAACTTCATGTTCAGAAACATGGCGACCGACCGGGTCTTGAACTGGGTTACCTTAGGTAGTAATGTGTGGCTTCTGTTCTAGTTTCTGCAGTTTCCATCGAAGACGGCAGCAGCATTATGCATAGTATATCTGTGCGGGCTATTGGTTTCTCGAGACTTCTGTCTGTTCCACTTTTCACATGGGGCAGTGAGGAGTCTTGTGTGTGATATTCACTGGCACAGGAAAGGAGCATAATGGGGCGACCGTTTGCAGTGAAGTTGGAACCGCGACTAACTAACTAACTAACTAACTAACTAACTAACTAACTAACTAACTAACTAACTAACTAATCTGCCTTGATTGCTTTTAAACAACCCTGTTTTAATTGATTATGAAGCTAAGATATTATAAGTTTGTGTCATTTTCAATTTCTTCATTGTTCATTGTGATCTTGGGATTGCTGGACGTAGCATGGTATTAAATCAATATTCTTAGACCAATCACAAATGATGGGTGATATGGTCAATATCACACCAAGCACCTGTACTTTTCATGGCATTTCCTGATAACTCTTTTAGGTTGTGTCGACAAGGGAGCCCTGGGAAATTAACACCATGTCACATTTCTTCACAATTATCACATCTTAAATCCTTCCGACGTAATCTCGGAATTCTAGAGGGAGCCCTGGGAAATTAAAACCAAACCCGCTTCGATAGAGATTCGAACAAATAACCATCGGGCTGGTAGGCATGAATTCTAGTCACGTCGCTACTGCAGCTCCACCAAGAATGATTTTCCAAAGGCAGTTCCATTAAAGATGGTGTTCTTGTTCTTCTTTCTGTAGTCGCCTGATGCGACACACGATAGTGATGTTACCAATACCAGCATCCCCTGCAGTGCCCCGGGGTATGATGGGAAGTCGCTCTGGAACACACTGATAAATAGAGGTGCGTGTCAGTTTCCCGGTCTCTTCAACTAACAACCGTGACCGAAGGAGCGATTATGTAGATCGCTGTAGTAATGTAGATATGATCAAACAGGGAGGCTGTAACCAGCCCTCCCCAGCCACTGGACCAGAGCAGGGAGTCACCAATGCCTCTATTAAATATAGACTGGCTTGTGTGGTCCACACACAAGGACCGAGGAAATCCATGAAAATGACTGGCAATTTGTAAGCCCACTCTTGGTAGTGACCCTTGGCCATGGTTGTTTGTAGAGCAAACTTGAGCCCCAGCTCTGGTTAATGTCGTTTAGGCCACTCACATCCCCATTCGTATACCTGTTTATGTCACTATATCTCTGCTGTTAGGGTTATAGTTCTGTTATTTGTTATGTTATGGCCCTTTGCTGTATCTGGTCCCAGTCGGTCTATGTGATGCGGGTGTCTTGTGTGGGTATTGAGGGTGCCCTTCGACTCAACTGAACATGATTGAGGTCTCACTGTCATTTAGAGACCGCCCCTGGAGTCAGTGCTAGGCAGCAGTTGTCTCTAACTGTGGGATTTCAGATTCCCATTTCTATATGTACTGACTGTCCATGAGTCCTGAGATGATAACAATAGAGAGTCCATACCTGCTGTTACCATTGTTGTTTACGTTGAGGCTCAGTTGTTGCCATGTCCTTGTTGGTTTGTGGAGATGGGTACCTAGTCATGTGCATAGCGATGTTAGGCAGCAGTGATTACTGTGGGAACATAGGTTCCCATTTCTGTATATGTCAGTTATGTGGCATGTCAGGATGCCTGTTCGTCCCTGAATCATGCAGTTCTGTCAATAAAAGCCTAATTTTGTTGTTCTTAATTTGTTTTGTTTAGTCTGTAGTTTGTTGTGTAAACTCATTGATACTGTTACAGTCCAGCAGTGTAATCTTCTGTCTGGGGTATACAACAGTATATCCCCCGCCCTAAGAACTCCTGGAATCTTCTGTCTAATTCTATCCCTTTTCTTGTTAACTGAGGAGAATATATACAGTGCTCTCTCTCTCTACTTCTTCTTATTGTCCTTTTCTTCTCTGGCCCACTAAAAGTCAGTGTTGCGCTTCTTTGTCTTTGAGCACCTAAGTATAGGAAATTACATCTTCCTGGCCTTGATATTCTTCCTCCTGTGACATTTCCGTATTCCATGTTATGCCTTCCAGGTTAGGGACTCTTTCTGGACAAAGGTTTATTATAGGCCGAGTGCAAGAGGAGCCCATTGTTCCTATATTGTGCTTCTTCTACATTTTAGCCGTTAGCCTCTTACTATTCCCTTGCTGTATCTGAATGTCAACACTGTTTGCGGCAGGCGTTTGAATCATAATTTACAAATTTAGAAAACCTACCTGCAACTGAATACTTATACCGTGTTATTCTAGTTTATGTAGATCTAAATCCTTCTCCATGATATGGAACTCGTACACTGTGACGAGTATCGTCTTGATCTATGAGAGGTGTCTGGGGCACTTACATATGTGTTTCAGCGAAAATGATTCATGACAAAAAATTTGAATCTTTCGTGATGCTATCGTGTCTGACTACGTCTCTTCTGGTCACATTAAGTAGTCTTCGCAGATACTGCATGTATGCTGTTCGAATTTGTTGTTTACCTCTTACTGTCGCTGTCCAATGCTGGTACAAGCTTACTCTAGTTGTCAGTTCTGGTACTGACTTGCTATTATTGTAGTTTCGCTACTAACTTACTGTCATTGTACAGTTTAGGTACTAACTTACTATCCTTGTACAGTTTAGGTACTAACTTACTATCCTTGTACAGTTTCGCTACTAACTTACTATCCTTGTACAGTTTAGGTACTAACTTACTATCCTTGTACAGTTTCGCTACTAACTTACTATCCTTGTACAGTTTCGCTACTAACTTACTATCCTTGTACAGTTTAGGTACTAACTTACTATCCTTGTACAGTTTAGGTACTAACTTACTATCCTTGTACAGTTTCGCTACTAACTTACTATCCTTGTACAGTTTAGGTACTAACTTACTATCCTTGTACAGTTTCGCTACTAACTTACTATCCTTGTACAGTTTCGCTACTAACTTACTATCCTTGTACAGTTTAAGTACTAACTTACTATCCTTGTACAGTTTCGCTACTAACTTACTATCCTTGTACAGTTTCGCTACTAACTTACTATCCTTGTACAGTTTAGGTACTAACTTACTATCCTTGTACAGTTTAGGTACTAAATTACTATCCTTGTACAGTTTCGCTACTAACTTACTATCCTTGTACAGTTTCGCTACTAACTTACTATCCTTGTACAGTTTAGGTACTAACTTACTATCCTTGTACAGTTTCGCTACTAACTTACTATCCTTGTACAGTTTCGCTACTAACTTACTATCCTTGTACAGTTTAGGTACTAACTTACTATCCTTGTACAGTTTAGGTACTAACTTACTATCCTTGTACAGTTTCGCTACTAACTTACTATCCTTGTACAGTTTCGCTACTAACTTACTATCCTTGTACAGTTTCGCTACTAACTTACTATCCTTGTACAGTTTAGGTACTAACTTACTATCCTTGTACAGTTTAGGTAATAACTTACTATTCTTGTACAGTTTCGCTACTAACTTACTATCCTTGTACAGTTTCGCTACTAACTTACTATCCTTGTACAGTTTCGCTACTAACTTACTATCCTTGTACAGTTTAGGTACTAACTTACTATCCTTGTACAGTTTCGGTACTAACTTACTGTCATTGTACAGTTCCGGTACTAACGTATTGTCATTGGACAGTTCCAGTACTAACTTACTGTCATTGTACATTTCCCGATTCAGAATTATTTTCCCGATCTGTTCGGCTATATGATCAACCCAGGTTTATAAATATGAATACCCGATAATTTTTCAAACATTTCTGGTAATTGATAGGGAGAAATAGCGACATTGAAGGGAAATGGTTACCCTTCCTCACATATCGTGGGTAGAATATGTAAAATGGTAATACTCCAACCCCAAAGGCAGTCTCTCTATGGGAATACCTGTTAGGAAGAAGACATGCAGCCAGCGTAGGGTCACCATACAGTGGATACCATCCCACTGTGGAGAACCTGGAAATGAGCGAGCTGATCAATTGGCTAAGAAAGGAGCAAAAGAACAACAACCCAATGTACCGTTACATAATACCTAGTGAAAAGAATGATCAAATCAGTTAGAAAGTCACCAAAACCTGCTCAAGGCGACTACCACTTCATGGACAGACCAGAATAAATCATAATTTTGCACTTCAGAACAGGACACAATATATTAAGCAAACACCTGTGTGCAAAATTGAAGATTGGCGAATCAGCCATGTGCACACGTGGATTGGCGTTGCTGACAGCAGATCACACACTCCAAAATACGACACATTTTGGCAAACCTTCTGGCCTAGAGAAAAAAAAAAACAGTGGAAGATAAACTCTATAGACACTGAGTGAACTAAATAAGTCATTTAAATGCATACAAGAAACAAAATTGCAGTTATAGACAAATTTCAAGCCAATGAAAGAAGAAGAAGAATACGTTCATAAACAGTTAGTTGTATATCCGTTACAGGACGTTGTTGAGTGTTTGTGATTCTTTAGCAAGTTTAAGTTCAGTAGTTTGCCACTGCTTTCTGAACGATCGACACACATACCCGCAGCGCCAGCCAGACAGGCAGGCCAACCGTATGCCCGAGGTAGAAAACAGTGAAAGGAGAGGGGGAAAGACCAATGTAAAAGTGGACAAATAATAATGATTACAATCAAACACATTCAGATATTTACACAATGACAAACGCAGTAAAACATCTTTATATTTATGCCTGTATTAATCATATTCGCCATAAAACATTCTCACCAAAACAACAAGTATGCACGCAACTCTCAAAAGACACAAACGTGTACAGGATACACTGCAAAGATGGTTTTCATAAAGTATTTAGTCATGTACAAAAATAAATTTGGCTCATTTCGTAATAATAAAATGTCTATTCTGATGACAAAAATATCCCTGAGTTAAATATATAAGAAAACACCAAAAAAAAAAAAAAAATACGAAAGTGGGGAAAAGTCAAAACAATGAAAGATGAATATTCAACCATGAGTGATAATGAAACATTCTGGAAATAGAGTCAGCTCTTTATGAGAAATGAATTCAGTTATTGGTCGGAATTCGCAGAAGCAGAGGACAATTGTAACGATCATTGTTGTATGTGTTGGCCCCAGATCACGATTTCTTGCTTCTGCAGCTATAAGTGATAATCAATACTGATGATTTATTTCTCATTGCCTTTCATCTGTATCGAGGGTTTAATATAGCTGGTTATAATCTGTTTCCCTGAAGCAATAAAAAATTAGTATTGATAGGAAGGAATGGCGACGTGCAAGGGAAATGGACACCCTAACTCATGAGTCATGGCCAAGAATATGCGAAGGGTAACACATATATAGTAAAGGACCCTATTACTCGTTTAAGGTGCAATGAACATATGGAGCTAGACCTACATTCTTATATACAGATTGTATTTTCAAAAACTGTCCAAGTTTTAAATTTACCTATTATGTTGCATGAACTTTACAGAGCGTGAAAACAAAACTTGGACGGGCAATATTTTCAAACATTGCACGGTCATTACAAATACACCCGATAGTAGACAGCACTTTCCGGGTACCCATGTTATGCTGAGTCGACCTGGGAACCCAGTTCAATGTTTAAAATTCTAAAACGCCCAGATGTGGATCGAACCCAAGACCACAGGTACAACAGGCCAGCTTCTAGCCACTATGCCTTCCATTTCTCTTTCTATTTACAATGTATAAAAAGGCCCCCCCCCCCAAAAAAAAAAAAAAAAAAAAAAAAAAAAACTTGGACCTCGTTCAACCAGCGGTATTTGCCTAGGTTATATACGGGAGCCACAACGTCACAGATGCCCCCTAATGTCTGGATCAGAGGCTGACACTTTAAGTTTCAAAGTTGACTTGTCATTCCAGTGTTTAATGCATTTACTTAATATAAGCAGATCGACAATAGAAAATAACATGTTATGTGAAATAAAATGAATGATACTTTGGCTGAAATATGATGTATATGGTCACTGATATCGTGGTATTTAGGCGTCTGTGTTTACACGTGCCAAGGGAATATCTTGTTTTGAATAGAAAATACGTCAAACAAATGCAACGATGAAATATATGGACGTTGCGGTGATTATTAATATCAAATGTTGAAAATAATACATTTGGTATTGCTATAGTGTAGATAAAAAATATAGTGTAATCAATCCCAATGAAATATAGGAAGTTACATAAACACATTCTGGAACACGTTCCTATATGTGATTTAAAGAGAATGCCGTCTTATTTAAATAGAATAACACAGCCGACAGAATGTGTTTCTCGGCAATTCTCTAGATCAATATGGAGGGTTTATCTTTAAGAAGAAGGGGGAAAAAAAACATGGTTTGCATAAATTCAGCATTTTGATCGTCTGCTGCTGTTGGTGTTCTATAAATAAACAAATGGATAGGGAAAGAATCTGCAATGGAAATGGAGTGATAGTGTAGGAGAAACAAAAACAGATATAGCCGTAAGTATCGGGAATGGGGACGGATGATAAGAATTGGAAGAAAATCAGAGTCACGGGGGAAGGGATGAAAAAACGAGCCAGAAAGGAAATACGAATAATACTATATTTCGTTAGAACAAAGAGTTGGTCAGAGATTACGAAGGGAGGCACAGATAGTAAAAGCCAGTATAATAATGTTGACAGTGGAGATTTGACAGTCATTAGTAAATTATGCAAGAACATAAAAATGCAAAGACACGCTCTTTCTCCCTTTCTGAATGCAACTTACAAGAGTAAGACTATTAAACTTACATAGTTAAGACTATAAAAAGTAGATTATTGTTGAAGTTTCTTGAAATCAACATTTTTGATTATGCATTTATTAACTATATATGTTAGAGACTAGACAGCTTCTCTTTAATAAATGTTCAGCCAGTGTTAAAGTCGTAATTCGACATGGAATTATTCAGTATTTTGTTTCATGTGTCCAGTTAAAACTTTACCAAAAGATATGTAAAACATAAAAGAACTATAAAAAAATTACACATGAACTGCACAAGTAACATAAGGCAATAGAATAAAATAAAATGATACAATAAGTTGAATATTAGTTGTTACAACACAGCAATATACACACATGGAATAATATTCAACACAGAAGTATGTAGTAAAGAGACCGACCAGTCAAATTGTGTAGGTTTTGAAAATGTAGACACTAGATAGTCCAGACGTGTCTACATAGAAGGGTCTTCTTTAGGTACAATAGAGTCACACTGGAAAAACTATTGCCTATCTTTGTTGAGCTGACTGACACTGAGAAGTAGTTCGTGTTCCCTCCGGAAGTACCATGACGTCGACTACACTGAGTGTAGGAATATTACAGCACCTTTACGGTTGTTAGTGAGTTAAGGATTAATTTGACTTTCTCACTGAAAAATTAAATTTGGTCTCTCAGATACTGCCTCAGGAGTGTGAAGTATTAGTGCTTCACGAGAAATGAGGATCTATCACATCATAGTCGCATAGCACAAAAATAAAAAATGCTTCGGGACAAATGTATTTTATATGTGCATTTTCTCATTGTGAAGCATCCAGGTATTATTTATTCCACGATTACACCTGCGGCAATAACCACAGTACCATCTAGGCCAAAAGTTTAGACACTGGGTCTTTACATCTACGGTTTTTTGATTAGAAAAGCCACCGCAACGCCCTAAATTAGCTGCCTGTCTATACAATGACAATCTAAACATTTGATAAGCCACTTACTATTCCTTGATACAGAGGGAAATAGAAATACCACACAGATACACTTTTGTGTGGAACCCACAGAGAGAATGACAGAGCGGGAGATCTAACAACACACCCAGAAGAGAATTACAGAAATAACAAATATGGATAGGAACAACGGAGCTGCAGGAGATGGCAAAGGACTTGGCGTGGCATATAGGGGCCGAAGCCGCAATGAGAGGTAAAGTTCAGATGAAGAAGAAACAGAAGAATGAGGAAGAAGAAGAAGAAGAAGAAGAAGAAGAAGAAGAAGAAGAAGAAGAAGAAGAAGAAGAAGAAGAAGAAGAAGAAGAAATAGACTATATGTTTTATGTCATTCACACTCACATCATTTCTTTTGTTACTTATCACAAGACATCACTGTTTAAGTTACAATCCCTGATTTATGTAAGTTCTTACAAAGTACAACAACATCAATCATTAGCATAAATAACAGGATGAAAACACGCACGTATATAAACAGGTCATATATGCGTTATAATTAACCATAACACATATGCATGTCTACAAATAGTATATATACACGCTCACGGCGCACAGACATATACATGCATTTATAATGCAATGATCAATGTAATTGAGCTTGGCTTCATTAATGACAGTATTTTACCTGATACAAATTTTACGTGAAATCTCTCTGAAACGTCAACTAACCAAAAGCATGTAAACATTTAAAAAAATTACCCTTTACACATATAACCAAAAATATGTTAACATAAAAAATGACCCTTTACACACCTAACCAAAAATATGTAAAGATAAAAAATGACCCTTTACACATTGTTATAGGCCATTCGGCACACGGGTTGTGATGTGGTCAGAATCACCCCACCATCTGAGCTTCCCAAGACATTGTCCTGTATCCATTTGAGGCCGGGGTCGAGACGAGTTGTTTTAAACTTCGAATCGGCCTCGTTGTTCGAACTCATGTCCACCGGAGTCGACATTCAGGCGTCTAGCAACTCCCATCAAATTCACGGACTAACCAAAAATATGGTATACTCAAAAAGGATTAAATGAGTTCGTAAACTCATAGAAATCAGATTTGTCATCTGTCATTACTGTCCCAAGTACCTTGCGATGTAGGACAGGAGGATCAAGAACCTCAGAAATTAAGTCCGCTGTGCTAACAGTACATGATAGAGTTTTCTTTCTGCCCCCGGCGGAAAAAAAAAATCCAGCACCTTAGCGGGGATTCGAACCCGGGTCTCCTGAATGGGAGCTGGCGTTTTAGATACACGGCCAGACGTTTGTTTCAGCTTTACACCTCTCAAGTCAGCTGACCGGACCAAACAATGTTTAGTGTATCAGCTCTTCTGCCACCCCCTAATTTATTCAGTGGGTGGGTGTTCAGGCAATTCTGCGAGTCAAACCCAATCTTTCTCCCCAGCTCCATAAGTAATGATATAGTCTGGGTTTCCCTCCCCAGACATCGCTGTTGGTGTGGGTTCAACTGCCCTATTTACTATCACCAGATCTAGCAAAGGCAAGAAATTGCTTAAATGAATCTAGTAGTAAAGTTGGTCCTGGAGTGTTGACACAGTGAAAAGAAGGGCAAGGAGAAGGAGAACCGGCCACGCCACATCTCATCATGTACCTCTTGTACCTTGTGGGAGAGTGCCCGCTTATGGGTTTCTTGTATCGATATTCCCATGGACTCTGTTATTCCCTGCGTCCATCGTTTACGTGGTCGGCCTCTTCCTCTGCTTCCCTCTGGTCTGTACATCATTACTTGTTGTGGTATACTGTTAGTTGGTAACCTACTTGCATGGCCAAACCATTTGACTTGCTGCCTTCTAATAAAATCTAGTGCAGCTGTAACCCCCACTTTAGTCCTGATCCACTGCATCACAACTCTTTTGAATTTCTGAGATGCCCCTAGAGATGGACAACACATCTCTTCATCCCTAGAGATGAACAACACACCCCTAGAGATGGACAACACACCCCTAGAGATGGACACGAGACTCCACACCATAGAGATGGACACGAGACTCTACGCCCCTGGAGATGGACAACAGACCTCTACGTCCTTAAAGGTGGACACCACATCTCCATGCCCCTAGAGATGGACAACAGACCTCCACGCCCTTAGAGATGAACTTCCAACTCCCAAATCCATAGAAACGGACATCGTGCCCCGAAGCCCCAAGAGACAGACATCGTGTCTCCAAGTCCATACACATTGATACAACATCTAGAAGCCCACAGAGCAGTACACGATGTTTTCAACCCCCTAGAATCGGCCATACTTCCCCTAAGGACCTAGAAACGGACACCGTATTTCGAATTCCCTAAAGACGAGACATATTGCCCCAAAGCCTCTTTGCCAGCCAAAATATTACCTTTAAAAACACCAATTCATCTGCTATCCTCCAATCTGGTAACCCATTTATGTTATCTGACATGTTGCAATCTCAAGTAGTTTGTAGATACTTAGGGCCCTATTTTTGCGCGTGTTTATATCGTCTTTGCATTTTTGTTGCTACTCTCATTTATGGAATCGAAGAAACGTTTTCATATTTCTGAATTTCGCTTTCGCGATGTCTTTAAAGTGTGTGCCTTTAAAAAAATGTTTTTCGGGATTCTTTTCAAAACACGTGATTGCATGATTCAATAGCTACCGTTTTCCCTAAAAGTAACGCGCCATGCATTGCCTCCCCTTATGGCATCAGCAGAGAAGGGAAAGCATACATGTATTCTGTTTGATCATTAGCTTAAAGGGCTATAACTTTCTAAAACATTTTATTTTCGCGTTTCTCTGCCATTATAAAGTGTGTTTCGCGTGTAAATGCCCTGATCATGCCCGCATTGCAAGCACTAGCTCCACAAAACCTATTGAGAGCAACAGAGTTTGCCAGCTCATCAGCAACGATTGAATGCTGAACGTATCTTAAATAGGACACGAATTCTCAAACTGTGCTTTCGGAGCTCATCCACCTACGAAGTTATGGATTGCGTTTGGGCTACATCTTTCTTTGTATAGTACCTCTTTGCGTTTTATACATTTTAGGTAGTTCAGCACGGCTGAATGGATAAGAGCATTTGTTCTTAAACTTCCGGTGCGCTTATACCGAGGGCGCAGGTTCAACCCCTATACCGGTTAGTTGGACTAAAATGTTGTCTCGTCCTTGGCTGGTCTCTCTCTCTCTCTCTCTCTCTCTCTCTCTCTCTCTCTCTCTCTCTCTCTCTCTCTCTCTCTCTTCAAGCTTATTCTGGAACGAAGACCGCCTCTATCGCAAATACCCTTTGCTGAATTCCCAGTTCGGACTGCGGAATAATTTCTTTAACAAAATATAATCTTGGAAAAGTGGATCGTCTAGACTTTTCGGACAAAGATACAAATAATACTCGAGAAATTCGTGTAAACGTTATCAGAACAGAAAAGAGCAGGCTAAATAGGCCACTGCGTTGGCAAAATTTCGAAAAATGTGAAGCCCTACTCACAAAATATATATTTATTTCATGTGTGATTCTACGTTATACACATATATTGAGATATTTGCACATTTCATCATCGGCAGACTAATCAGTCCAAAGGTTGCTGTTCAGATCGTCTAACCATGACACTCCAATGTCTCATAATCTCAGCATTATCAGGTTCGTGAATCTAAAGATTGGTGACAAAGTCGTCTGACCGTGTCCATCCAGTGTCTTAATCAGTTAAAAACGCAAGGCAGACAGTTTGCCCTCTTCGCCGCGGAAAACCTCCTGTATGAAAATATCCGTGTGCAATAGAACTGATCCCTTAACTACATCACATAAAACCAGATCTCTAGAACACGAGAACCACTGAGACTAGGGATATTTCTGGGTCACGGATCGAAATGGAGCCAGTCGTAAACTTGAAATCCCGGGCCAAGCAAATATTTGCCATAATGCGCACAGGAATCCAATTCTAAATTTATATCACGTAGGCCGGCCTTACTCCAGTGAATACGCTATTTGGCGCGGTTATGATGACGCAGATGAGAGATGAGAGAAAGGGGAGGGTGCGGGGGGTTATCGAGGGATAGAGGGTGGGAGATACAGTGGGTTATCTCTCTTTCTCTCTCTCTCTCTCTCTCTCTCTCTCTCTATATATATATATATATATATATATATATATATATATATGTATATATATATATATATATATATATATATATATGTATATATATATATATATATATATATATATATATAGAGAGAGAGAGAGAGAGAGGGAGAGAAAGAGTGAGAGATATAGAGGAGGAGAAAGAGTGAGAGAGATATAGAGGGGGGAGAAAGAGTGAGAGATACGTAAGGGGAGAAAGCGCTAGTGATACAGAGGGAGAGGGTGAGAGAGATACAGAGGGAGAGAGGGTGGGAGATACAGAGGATGGGAGATACATGGGGAGGGAGAGCGAGAGAGATCGGGAGGGAAAGAGCGTGTGAGATACAGAGTGAGAGAGAGAGGGGGGGGGGGGGGTAGAGAGAAAATATACGATAAAACTGGTCGAATACTAACAGAACGACCACAGTCCTGCTTATGTTCAACCCAAAAATAGGTCTTTTATCTCTTATCTGATCCAGTTGTGTAAGTGAACTTGGAATAGGCTAGTGACCTCCTAACCTTCATCGCCCACATAGAAAGGGGTTGGGGTGGGGAAGGGACAGGTCCCGACAAAACATGTTGCAAAACACCGACATTAAGAAAAAAAGTTTCCAATAAACAAACAACATAGCGCCTCGTGACTTGTGAGTCATCTAAATATCGAATAATTTAGCCAAAGTTCGAGAACATTCGTGGGCATTGTCTACGTCTTTAGAAAAAGGACGGGTGGGGAGAGAGAGAGAGAGAGAGAGAGAGAGAGAGAGAGAGAGAGAGAGAGAGAGAGAGAGAGAGAGAGAGAGAGAGAGAGAGAGAGAGAGAGTATCAACGAGATTTGTAAATAAATATATGCAATAATCATCGTTGCTCATAGTATTTACTCAGCGGGCCTTGTCGTGTAATCGATAGTGGGCTGCGATGATAATGCCGTGCAATCTATGGAAGCGAATCATGGACAATTTTGCAAGCACTAAAGAAGAAAACCGGGCATTTTGAGTTTAAATGCTGGAGAAAATGTCTTACAATATCGTGGAGCAAGAAGAAGACAAACAATGACATTCTACAAGATCTAAACCGCCAAGAAAAGTGGATCATGAACTGCAGTGTCTCGGAAACTGAAATACAGGGTGTATTTTTAATGACTGTCCAGTATTTGAAAATATTGCCGGTCCAAGTTTTGTATTTACCTGTTGCATGAATCTTACAGAGCGTGAAAACAAAACTTGGACCGGCAATATTTTCAAGCACTGCACAGTGATTAAAAATACACCCTATACTTTGGCCAAATTAAAGGTTACAGTGGCTTGTAAAGAACAGTGTGGTTCCTTGTAGAAGAAGCAATGGCTGGACCAGCACGATGAGGGAAGCAGGATATTGCTGACATCTTTGGCATGAGGGTGCACGAGGCAGGGGAACTGGCCAGAGATGGAGAGGCTTTTCGACGCGCTGCAGTGAGAGCGTCTGGCCAAGTGGCAAGAACATCTGGCTCCCATTCAGGAGTCACGAGTTCTAATCATCGGTAAGGTTTTTTACTGTCTGGGGAAAAAGAAAACCCTAGCCTGCGCAGTTCGTGGTGACTGCACTTGCCAGTATGTCTTAATTTCTCTGGCTCAAGATCCCCCTGTCCTTCACCGCAAGGTAATACTATAGGCAGTAATGACAGCTTTAATTAATGACAGTGATGAAAGCGACGCTCTGTCAAGGATCTACTACATAATTATCTTTTGCCAACTATCACCCAACATAACTGTTGGATACCACGAGTTGAACGTTTATTTTCAGTTTTCTCTCTTGTCATTGGGTTCCAGTCTGTTGACAACGAAATGCTTAAAGTGCACGGGGGAGACATGACCAACATCGGCGTAATCGCAGCCAGTTTGTGCTACTACCGCCTACTGACCCACAAATAAATTCCGTTGTAGCCGAGGATTGGACCCCAGGCATATATGTAGGCATGGAAGTACATATACAAATGTCTCTGTTCCTATATAGGGACATGGACAGGAATGATATTGCCAATGCATTACGCACTCGGATGGTGGATACTGGCGAGACACCAACGCTAACCCAACACACCAACGGTGCTTGAAGCCTGGTCAAGCACTCCAATGCCCGCTTCGTGGGAAAGAGATTCTATAATCAATTCCTCATGGGAACAGTGAGCAAACATATTTTGGGATGGCTGCTGCATCGGAGGACTGGGCACTCGTGGCTACGCCCAATGTGCATTGACGTCGTTGGAAACACATAACTTTTTTTTTTTTTTGGTAGCTGTTTGTGATTTCTTGGCAAGTTTAAGTTCAGTAAAGCCTTTGCTTTCTAAACGACCGTCACCCATATTCTTGTATTAAAACCAACGCAAGGCAGTCTGCTGACATATCGCCCATAGCTGTATTTCGAACGCGGTATGCGGGACTAAGAATTGCGTCCGCAACACCTTAGTCACAGAACCGAACATATTATATTTATTTTTGACATTTGAAAAAGTGGGTTTTCAATCAGCATATTGATAATTATTCTGTAAACATTCACAATTGGATAAAGATGTATAACACTCATTAAAAATTAAAAAAAAATAAAAATATCGTTCATCTTAAAAAATCCAGATCGTGTTCAAAATAAAATTATGACATTAAAATGTATGAACAATTGTAGCATTGCATGTATAAAAAAAAAAAATTACGTATAATAACAATATAAGGAGTGCGCTTTGTACAACAAATGGTATACCCGAGTTACTCTTCAACAATACATAGATATTGTTGAGATGATTTAATCACAAAGATGTACACAATATTTAACAAGACACATAATATTTATGTCCTGAGTCAAGAAGCAATGGCTTCATTAAAGTTTACAGAGTCCTCGTCTCATCTCATCTTGTTCTTTTTGTACCTTGCGGTGTCCAGGTGAAGCATAAACAACGGGAGAGTGCCCGCTTATGGGCTTCATATATCGAGATTCCCACGGACTTTGTTATTTCCTTGGTCGGCCTCTTCTTCTGGTTACATTTGACATGTAAACCTCATCACCTCGAATGTCTGCTCTCCAGCAAAATATTTAAACTCACGTGCTGAATTACAAGTAGTAATTCTTATGGAGTATTGTCCAAGCTATCAGAACGAACAAGCATTCCAGAACTAAAATGTCTAAATTTAAACTTAACGAGTCTCGAAGCAGGAAGCTTTTATGGGTATGTGAAGCGTCAGCATCATCACATCTTGTAGACCTGAGTTCACGGAGAAATAGATGGCTAGTCTCTCCCTCCTGTAGCGAACGCCGAGTACAGGTATCAAACTCTCGTCCTCCAAAGTTCATGCCGTTGTTAACTAACTTCCCAGCCGCTACACCAAGGCACTTAAAGATCTACTGTCCCAAATATGCCAACGACGCAGAGCTGTTCTTCGGTGGATCCAGTCCCACTGCCCTACACAAGGAAATGACAGTGTTCACATATCGAACATTATGTTCGACACAAATATGTAGATGCGGTCGAGTGCCTGAAACTGATGAACAGGTACTGCGGCATTGAACCCAATACAGCTTAGGCACGATGAAACAACCCTAGAGATCAAACTCTACCAGCAAGATCTTCAGATGACAGCGGAATCTGCAGAAGACAGCGGTATCTGCAGAAGACACTTGGATCTGCAGAAGACACTGGGATCTGCAGAAGACAACTCCCCATCTGCAGAAGACAGTGGGGTTTGCAGAAGGAAGTAGGATCTACAGTTGATAGATAGATCTGTAGACGACAATTGGATCTGCAGAAAGCAGTGCAGTTCATGCAAGAAGCACAGTTACAGTACAGACTAAATCCCAGTGCCCCGGGAAGGTTAACCCGGTCAACAAATGCCCGCAGAAGTCGGATGTGTCGGCCTAACGGCGCAAGAACGCAGCTCTGCTGAGGACAGGCACAACGCAATCACGTCCGAAAAAAAAACTCCGGATGAACGAAGAAGAAGAAGAAGAAGAATCCCAGTGAACAAGAAGAAACGGATGAGCTGAAAACTTTCCAACTCTATACTGAAATTCTGGTTATGCCATCACGAACGAAAAAAAAAAAAAAAAACAGCCCAAGGTTGTTCCATGCACCATGTTGATTACTATTCTGTGATTGTGATACTTCAGTTTTTCAGCCAACCGTTTCTGTTCTTGTGTTCGTTGAGAAAGACTTTGGTCGAAACGTTCGTTTGTATCTTGTTGTCTCTTTCTTGTCGCCCATCTGCATATTTATATTTCGTGTTTATAATGGTTCAGCCATGCTGATGATCACAGAAGTCCGGTGAATATATCATCGTCAGTTTTGTTTGAACCTCCTAAAAGTAAATCTATGCCTGATACAGCCATAAGAATATAGAAGTGATATATATACCTTCATATTTACTAGGTCACGGCATGGCGTGTTGCGGAGACCAGTTCTTTTCTTCTTCGTCTTTCTCGCCCAGGAAACTTTAATATCAACAAAACTGGGACGATCCCAGAGCGTTACAAATATCTCATCATCCATCCATCATGTGCCATGCCGATAAGCGTGGGCGGTCATATTTTGCCATCTCACTCGATCACCAGAGTCGTGAATCAGAGTCGTGTTTCTGTCTCGACATGGGACAATGTGGCCAAGTCATCCAGGTATTTACTTCTCGGTCTCCCCTTGGTCTCTTCCTTTGATGAATCCAATTCATTTCTTCTCATAGCATGTCCGACTGTCTACGTCTAATGTCTCTAATCAGTTTACGATCTTCATTTGTTTCTTGAAGGACTTGTTCATTTTTTCACACAATATCTCACCACTACTGGGGAATAGACAGCCGTGATAGCGCAGTGACCAATTTTTGTCTATAATATCTATCGGATCTGAAGCATTGACTTATGTCTGACAAGTATAAATTAATTAAAAGTCCACCTGACCAGGAAAACAGTGCAACTGACGCCCACGAGCAGACTGGCCAATCAACACGGAGCTATTAGTCATAATGACAATTACTAGTTTATTGTGGATGGAATCGAGTAGCCTCTTGAGATATAGGACGTCCTGTTCTGAAATAAGAATGAACTAATCTTGGGATTGGTAGAGTTTAGTTAGTTCAGTTTATGTCAGGTCTCAGTCAAATATGACTGAGCTATCGTATGACGGAGCTACTTGCTTTCTGTTAGCGCGGAATGTTCGGCGGCGGCCATCAATCCCGACAATCCACATTGTGACAACAGCTTTAGGCGGAGGAGCGCAATTGAGAGAGTACAAGCCTTATCGTGATGCGAGGGAATACAACCTAAAGACTTAATGGCATGGCAGGGCAGACCAGGCCCTAAGCCTTGGTCAGCAACTGGTGTAGGTTCGAAGCTCCACAGGTGACCAGTTAGAGCATTGCTTTGTTGATCCCACAGTTTCTGCCTGCAACTTGCCTTATTCCAAATGTATTGGTGTTACCTTTCCTGTGCGGTAAACTAGGCAGGCCGAGAGAGGGGTCGTGCTGCATGGGTAACACATGGTCTGTACAATTACACCCAGGCTTTGTGCTATGGAGAAGTATAACTACATCCCTGGACAACAATGGGTTGTAGCTATTATGCCTGTTTTTAAGCACATTGTAACGAACTATATTCTGTCATAACGGCAAGGTATCACTAGTTCTATAGTTAGTTCAGTCTACAGCCAATAATATGGACAATAACCTCAGTTGGATACAATGAAGCTATTATATGTTCACTGCAAGACATATGTGTTTCCAGTTATGCCGGTTGTTTCTAAACAAAGAAATGTTCAACATGCCACTTAATGTTTCCTCAAATTTGACCCTTGTGAAGGAAGTAGTAGGGCTCGTGCAAATCCGCTAAAACTGTAAACATTTATAATTAGAGGATCTTGTTCTGGGTTGTCATCTTGAAGTCTTCCAGCCCTGGTGCTGGTGCTATCGTACAGAACCATACCAGGTTCCCGATGTAGCACGTGTTATTTGTTGTTATTCAATATCACACACTTCACTTCCCAGAACATTTTATGGTACCCGTTTTAGGCTGGGGTCAACTGGGAACCCAGGTCAATTACATAAAAAGTTCCCGGCTTCAAGAAGGATTTGAACACATAGCCACTGGGCAAACAGGCAAGCGTGCTGGCCACTGCGTTACAACGGCTCCCAAAAGAAATACGCACATTTCTTGACCGTGAAAAGAGCCAAGTCCCTACGTAACAGAGACGGACGTTGTGATATCTGAGCCAATCCGCCCAAATCTAACTTACTGAATATTGTTTTTCACAGTCAGAATAACATAGACATACAAATAACACATACCAAACACACACACAAAGAAATGGTGAAAGTAGCAGACATCAGGAACGCTTGCAGTAATAAATAATATGGAGAGTGGTCTCAATTATTGTATAGTAAACACCTCAGTCTTGCAGTTTCTGTTTTAAGTGCAGCCACTTCTACCCTGAGTTTGATGTTCTCCTGCTCCAGAAGAGCGGCTCTGATGGCGATCTCGTCTTCCTTGGCACGCCTGGCGTCTCGTGATCGCTTAGCAGCATCGTTATTTTTCCGCCTTCTTTCCCAGTAAGCAGCGTCCTTTTGGTCGTCCGGGAGTGATCTGGGGCGCTTGCGGGAATTCGAGTGAGAAAACGATGACGATGTGCTGGAGACGATTGTGGTATTACCGCTCCCGGCGGTAACTGGGATGGGGAAGTTGGTCGTCGAAGCGTTGTTTGTTTTGATATGGTCTGGCATGACCAGGGGTGGAGATACGCTGATGGGTGTGGACGGGTAGGCATGGGACGATGAACTGGTGTCATGATAACTATTCTGGTGATGTTGGTGAGTATGATGTCGAGAGACGTTATTTCTATTGGGCGCTGCTGCAAAAGAAGGAGGTGAGGTGCTTCCTTCTTGATGTGATAACTGTTTGTCTTTGAACATGTGAATTTGTCGATTGTATAGATTCACAATGTCTTCGCTACTCATTCCGGAAAAAATCCCGGATTCTATACCCTTCTGGACGGCTGCTGGTGTAAGACTTGGGATTCCGAAGAATCCCAAGGGCATCTGTAATGCTTCTTTAGGATATGCCTTGAAAGGACGGTTATTTTTCTTACTTCGTGTATCCGCGAATGATGCGGCAGCCGCCATTTGCGAAAATGTGTTAATACTAGACCCGTTTCCTAGCAAATTTGACGACAGACCCGAAAACATCCCCAAACCGTTTGCCATGGAAGGATTGGGCAGAAGTGACGAAACATGAACATCTGGTTGGCTGAACAGCTTCTGATCCTCAAACCTTTGGGGGCTAGGGGTGCTCCTTTTGCTGACATCACCACTATGGTTAGCTGATTCAGAGTCCACAGCTGGAGACATAACACTATAGTCAGTGGCGTTACCCGGACTACACAGTGAGGCCTGAGAATCGTCTGTTAAACTCCCTGAGAACGATGATCTCCTCTTCACTGAGAAGTCAATTGGACTATCTTGGTCGTTGTGGGTTGAGGTAGGGCATCGGATCATTTCCCCGGCTTCTTTTTCAGCTCGAAGTTCTTGGATTTTCTGCTCTAATCCACCTCCAATGTACATCCCTTCCCGGAAGCCGCTGGACTTTCTTAGGAGGTTGCTAACGATGCCACCAGCAGCACTGTTGTGGATGTTGTCTGATAACGTTTTACATCCTGTCCCAATTCCATCCTCAGCCATTGCTTGGTATTCAGAGCTGTAGGAGTTCTTCCATGAGTTGTTCAGTTTGTGTTGCATTCCCTGGAATGCAAAAACAAACATGGTTATTTTACACCGCATTTACAACAAATTAAGTAAATCTTCAAGGCAAAATAACAGTTATTGAGTCCTTTATAAAGACAAACGTATACCCTTTATGAAGACATTTCCCTCCATCCTAGTAGTAGTAGTAGTAGTAGTAGTAGTAGTAGTAGTAGTAGTAGTAGTAGTAGTAGTAGTAGTAGTAGTAGTAGTAGTAGTAGCAATATCATCAGGGATAAATTAACAGGTAATGATTAGCATTCAATAGAACCAGGGGAAAGAAATGGAGATAGAGAACACACCAGACAGTACACAAATAGAAAGCTACAGAAGATGCATTTATTATCAGCTCAATTTGTCCCCAGGACCTCAAAAGTTGCAGAACAAAGAAAACGTTAAGAAAGAACGAATGTTTGCTATCAAAACTGTTAACAATAGCACAATAATGGGTTGTATTGATGAAAGAATCAAGTCTAAGAGCAAGAACTTGTTTGAGTTGATGGTTGACTAACTATGCGCATCGAATCTTCGTGACGGGGCTCAGTACCTGGGCAATAATCAATAATTTTTTTTTTTTTGGCCTGTATACTTCAACGTTGGGTGGGTTAACAAGGATAGACGAGTCGAAGTTGAGAAAACAATGGCAGATAAAACAAGCGATGGAGAAAAACGCGGTCAAGATGTTGCACGGGCAATGTCAATGAACTCAGCTGTACGTACACATATCTACTTGAGGTATAAGTAGGGGTTAGACAATACGCCAGATGTGTGAATTGATGCACGTGAGGTCACACTGATGGTATAGATTAGAGATAAACATACACAGACTCTCCGTCTCTCTACCTCTCTCTCTCTCCTACTTTATAGGGAATTATACACACAAATAAACAGGCAAAATAGATAGATAGATAGACAGACAATCAAACGTAGGTTCATAGAGTGCAAGCCATGTACACACATGGTTCTGTGTTATAACAACTGGCGTCCGTTCTCCGAGTGATTGCCGTGTACACATTGGATAGTTGATATATAAGAGAACAGAAATGGGGTTAATAAAGTGATGTGACTCTACGGTCATACTTCCACAGGACATTCTGACATACTCAGTGGCATTGGAATAACGAGAGATACAGACAGGGGGGGGGGGGTGTGAGAGACAGAGAGAGGGAGAGACACAGAGAGAGGAAGAGACACAGAGAGACAGAGAGAGGGGAGACACACAGATAGAGAGAGGGAGCGAGACACGGAAATGCATACAGACATAGGGGGAGAGACACAGGGGGAGAGACACACAGAGAGACAGAGAGAGGGAGAGAGACACAGAGAGAAAGAGAGAGACATAGAAAAAGAGAGAGGGAGAGACACAGTGAGAGAGAGCAAGAGAAAGAAAGAAAGAGGGAGACAGAGAGAAAGAGAGAGACACAGAGAGGAAGAGAGACACACAGAAAGAAAGAGAGACAGAGAGAGAAAGGGAGATGGAGACAGACAGACAGACAGACAGACAGATAGACAGACAGACAGAAAGAGAGTTAAGGAGTGAGTGAGAGAGAGAGAGAGAGAGAGAGAGAGAGAGAGAGAGAGAGAGAGAGAGAGAGAGAGAGAATTAGCGTACGAAGTTACAAGTTACGGCCAAGCAGATGGGTTAGCAAATATAAAATCCAAACCAACACATGAATAAAGTAAAGGACCATATTTCACACATGGCTCGAGACATTTAGTGTCTCTAATTGCCTGTCCCTGATGTGATGTGATGTGATGTGAGATGTGTGTGTGCGTATGTTATTGTGTGTGTATCTGTGTGTTTGTTTTTTTCTAAGACTCAGCTGAACCGAAATAGCAGAGAAGAAAATATAACCAGTCCTATTTAGGACTAACTCGAAATAGAGCAAAGAAAGGAAAGAATATCAAAACTCACAACAACAAAAACGGTCCTCAATTATAACCGACCCTGCAAAAACGAGGCCCGTCCCCACCCCCACCCCACACCCCCCATTTTAAAAATAAAAATTATTTTATTTGTTATTTCCCGTAAATATTTAGGTTGGATTCCATAACATTTAATGGTGGCGCGCATTCAAGATTGGGTTGTTAAAGATCATTTAAAAGCTAAACAAACAAAAATTAATTAATAAAATCCCTTCGCATGGATAGGTTTTCGAACACCTGACTACCGAAGTGGTGGGCAAGCCCGGCTCCCAGTGGTGTGGCGGATATTACCAAAAAAAAAAAAAAATAACAACACGACCAATCAAAGCTCTTGTGACGTGGCTGATGAATCTACTGAGCTAATTACATCTTCAGCACAATCACCTGACCACGTAAAAATAGTGACTCACCTTAAACCCGTCATGATCCATGCCCTGGGCACACACTTAGCACCCCAGTCAGACATTCCTTCATCCCCACTCACCTCCAGCCCCAGCTCGCCACCGCCCAGCACCACCAGCGGCGTGCGCGACACCACCACACACCAGCCGCGTAACTACACTAACTGTAACAGCATGACCTCAATAAATTACAGGCAAAACAGGCCTGGACTGAGCGCCACCTTAAACCTGTGACCCCAGTTTGAACCCGCAGCCTCTATATCTCGGCTTCCAGCCGAGGTACAGACGGGTTTTGCCTCGGTACTGCCTAATCTTGACAACTGGGGGGAAAGACATGAAACAACCTTTGCAAGCCGTTTGGCTTCAAGAAAAAGGAAAGCAGAACTAAGGTTTTTTTAAATTCAAAACAACGTTTTGCCCGTAGTGAATTTGAATAACGATTGTTTTCCCGTAGTGAATTTGAATAACGAAGACATTAACCACAGATTGTACGATTTATTGCCTGGCATATTTCGCTGCTTCTCGTCAGGTACATACTGCAGAAATCACACAACATAAATTAAAGTGATTGGGAAAATCTTTCTATACACATGACTGACTGGCAGGCGAGAGTTTGTAAAATGGAGATAAACCTCTCCATAACACAGAGCCTGGGCTGAATTTAGAGACCATGTGTTGCCCATGCACCATGATTCCTCTCTCGGTCTGTCTAGTTTACTCCAGAGGAAAGGTAACACCAATACGTCTGGAACAAGACAAGCTGCAGAAGCTGTCGAATCAGCAAAGCAATACTCTGTATGCATGTGTGAGCTTCCATCCTAGACCAGTTGCGGACCAAGGCTTAGGGCCTGGTCTGCCCTGTCATGACATTTAGTCTTTAGGTTGCATTTCCTCGCACTAGGGTCAGGCTTGTACCCTCCTAATTGCACTCCTCCGGCCGAAGCTGTTAGTACAATGTGGGGTGTCGGATTTAATGAGCGTCGCCCAACATTCATCGCTAACAGAAAGCTGGTAGTGCTGTCTACTGTCATACGGTAGCTTAGTCACATGTGACTGAGACCTGACTCCACATATTCACACAGTAATTTCAATTGTCTACCATGGTAATTTTAAACTGACTATATCCTTTACAGGACGTAGACATCAGCCCCAGGATCTATTAGCTGTTTGTCATTTACAATCAGCGCTGAGGCGTAGGAGTTAGAACGTAATTCGTAATCCTGCATACCCCGTTAGAAACAGCTGCGGGCGATTTAGCAGCAGACCGCCTTGCGTCGATTTTTATACAAAGGTATAAGTAAGCGTCGGGCGTTCAGAAAACAATGGCAGACTACTGAACATAAACTTGCCAAGAAATAAAAAAAAAATAAAGCCCAAAATATGCTGGGGTTGACTGCAACGTCCTCTAAAGGATATGCAACTAACTTGTGATTTACAAAACTATATTACGTTCAGTAGTCTGTCTTTCCTTTCTGGGCGGCTGACGTTCACATCATCGTAATCAGCGCAATACGGTCGACTTCCAAATTCACTGCGACTGATTTCGAACCCTCGACTCGGTATGTCAGGGAACTGTGACACTGAGTTCACAACCCCAAGCCTCAGGCGCAGACGGTTCTAAAATAAGAATTCCTTATTACCAGAAGGAATTCTGGAGAATTGTGGTCATTGGTATAGAAATATCTCTTTTGCGAAGTCACTTAGGCAAACCAAGATAAGATAAGATAAACCAAGGTAAGACAAGACAAACCAAGATAAGATAAGAATAGACAAATTAAGACAAGACAAGACAAACCAAGATAAGACCAGACA
The DNA here is from genome assembly GCA_963921405.1 of Cepaea hortensis. NCBI lineage: Eukaryota > Metazoa > Mollusca > Gastropoda > Stylommatophora > Helicidae > Cepaea > Cepaea hortensis. The sequence goes on from OY992881.1 coordinate 112,892,470, forward strand.
AACCAAGATAAGACAAGATAAGACAAACCAATATAAGACCAGACAAGACAAACCAAGATAAGATAAGAATAGACAAATTAAGACAAGACAAGACAAACCAAGATAAGACCAGACAAACCAAGATAAGACCAGATAAGACAAACCAATATAAGACCAGACAAGACAAACCAAGAAAAGATAATAATAGACAAATTAAGACAAGACAAGACAAACCAAGATAAGACCAGACAAACCAAGATAAGACAAGATAAGACAAACCAATATAAGACCAGACAAGACAAACCAAGATAAGATAAGAATAGACAAATTAAGACAAGACAAGACAAACCAAGATAAGACCAGACAAACCAAGATAAGACAAACCAATATAAGACCAGACAAGACAAACCAAGATAAGATAAGACAAACCAAGATAAGGTAAAACAAGACAAACCATGATAAGACAAGACAAGATGAACCAAAATAAGGCTAGAAAAGACACACCAAGATAAGACAAGACAAACCAAGATAAGACAAATCAAGACGAGACATGACAAACCATGATAAGACAAACCAAGATAAGACAAGACAAACCAAGATAAGGCAAGACAAGACAAACCAAGATAAGACCAGACAAGAAAAACCAAGATAAGACAAGACAAACCAAGATAAGACAAACCAGGATAAGACAAGAAATGACAAACCAAGATAAGAAAAACCAAGATAAGACAAGACAAGACAAACCAATATAAGACAAATCAAGGTAAGATAAGACAAGACAAGACAATCCAAGATAAGACAAACCAAGATAAGACCAGACCAGACAAACCAAGATAAGACAAATCAAGATAAGTCAAGACAAATGAAGATAAGACAAGACAATCCAAGATAAGACAAGAGAAGACAAGAGAAGACAAGCCAAGATAAGACAAGATAAGACAAGACAAAGCTGTTCCAGAGATGATCCTACATTCCCCACCTGCTTTACTATCACTACTGGCACTACTGCACTACTATCGATGTTGCTGCCGTGTTGTTCTTCACTTGGCTCGTGACATAAAGTTAAGGAACCCATGTCCTGGCCTCCAGGCGCATTGGGTATATGGTGCTAATCCCATATTTGCATTGACCACTCGATTGCTGTCTCTGGGGCGGTCTCGGCTGGCAAAGATTAGTTTCATCTTCGTGCCAGGGCATATGCGGGAGTACAAGGAAATGAGCGGGCTGACAAGCTCGCAGGTGAGGCTACTGTGGAGGGCGGACGCGCCATGGACCAGGCCGACATTCTGAATGCTCTACGAGAAGTAAGACTTTTGCGAGAACCAAGTGATGACAGTGAATCTACAACCATGGTCAGACTGCGAGAACAGCAAATTAAAAGAGGGGTGGCCAAACAAGAACACTACGCAGGAAGCCAAAGAAGATTGATCAACGAACACAGAACTGTTGTCATTAGCCCCTACATGCTGCGGGATTTGCTGAGGAGGGGATCAGTGCACTTATGGACTGAAAGGTTCGATGTGCAATGAGGATGATCTGTCGACTAACTAACTAACTAACTCGATGGGCGAGCCAGTCAATAGCTCACTGACTGCCTTTATTTCGCAAAACATTTCTTGGTGCACATTTTATGCTGGGTCGATCTGGAAGGCCAATTCATTTAAAAATATATTTTTAAAAATAGACATCCGCGCCTTGAAAATAAGTTTGAATACATGACTACTGGATCAGCTGTTCCTCACAAGGCAAAGGTTGTAAATCTTAACCTAATTTAAATTTCTAAGCCATCAGCCAGTTGGCCTAGTTCGCACACAGAAGAAAAACAGATAATCAATATCGCGATCATAAAATACATAGATATCCAATCCTACAGCACATTGCTTTCCTGCCCCGACCTGCTTACATACGTTAGGAATCGTCACGAGTTGACCTGACCTACTTGCATTCATTTCCCAGCCTTCACGAGACAGCACGTGAAAAGCCCTGCTGTAATTATAATAATAAATATATTGCGTTGCTGTGCAATTTAGCGGAAACACCCCGGCCATTATGGCTTAAGTATGCGATGTGTCAACTTGAGATACAAGCGTGATAGAGGGATGGTTTCAGACTTATAATTCTGTAGAGGGGAGATCCCGATCCATTCAATCGTCATTCGTGTTCTCTGTGAACTTGGAGGCCGCAACAGTTGTTCCGAATCGATTTGTATGTCAGGCTGTCTGTGTAGGCGGGGGGAGGTGGTGGTGGTTGGTGGGGGGGTGTGGATGTGGGTTGAGAGAGAGAGAGCGATAGGGGATAATCTGACAAAACAGATATTTGGTTATGTGTGCCTGAGTGGGGGGGGGGGGGGGGGGGGGGTTGCAAACAAAGGAACACTTGTGTGTGGGTGTGTGTTTCTGTTTCAATATATGCATTCTATATTTCTTCTTCTACTACTGTTACTACTACCACACCTGCGGTTACTTCTTCTATAACGACTAATTTGGCTCCTAAGCGACTACTGCTGGCGATTACTACAACGGCTATTACTGTTACTATTACTACTAACTACAGCAGCAGCAGCAGCAGCAGCAGCAGCAGCAGCAGCAGCAGCAACAACAACAACAACAACAACAACAACAACAACAACAACAACAACAACAACTACTACTACTACTACTACTACTACTACTACTACTACTACTACTAACTACAACAGCAACTACTACTACTACTACTACTAACTACAACAGCAACAACAACAACAACTACTTCTAGTACTACTACTACTACTTCTGCTAGTAGTAGTAGTAGTAGTAGTAGTTGTAGTAGTAGTAGTAGTAGTAGTAGTAGTAGTAGTAGTAGTAGTAGTAGTAGTAGTAGTAGTAGTAGTTGTAGTTGTAGCAGCACTACTAGTACTACGACAACCACGAATTACTGACTACGACTATAACTACTACGACTACTAATACTACTGCTACGTCTACTACTGCTGCTGCTGGTGGTGGTGCTGCTGCTACTACTACTACTACTACTACTACTACTACTACTACTACTACTACGACTACTAATACTACTGCTACGTCTACTACTGCTGCTGCTGGTGGTGGTGCTGCTGCTACTACTACTACTACTACTACTACTACTACTACTACTACTACTACTACTACTACTACTACTACTACTAATTACTGCGACCGACTACTATTCCTACGACTGCTACCAAGTACTACGACGACTACTGCTACGACCCCTACTAACTACTTCGACAACTACTAAATGCTACAACAACTACTACTACGACTACTACTAACTACTTCGGCTACTACTAAATGCTACAACTATTACTAACTACTTCGACTACTACTGCAAAGTAGTCATAGCGTTTAACATTAGTCGAAGTAATTAGTCTGTTTCTGTACTGAAAAATAAATCAGCCACAAAATAGTACACCGAAATCACTGTCTTGAATAATTATCAAGACAATGCAAGCAACCAATAGCGGAAAATCAATATAGAGCGTTTTTGTCTTTAGTATTTGTGTTTCTAACGCCCTGTCTTGTACAACACAGCAGCTGTATCACACTGGACATTACTTCTGTTCAGTTCTACTGACCTCTTTGTAGTCTTCTTTTAAAAATATAACATCAACTGCATAAAGATTATTCATTTCACCACAAAATCTCCTCCCCCCACCTTTCTGGTCTTGCTTTTTTTTTTTTTTTCAAGCGTGACGTCATAAAGTTCAACTAGGAAAGGTTGCCCCGGAAGTGCATACGTCAGAATGGAAACAGGAATGTCGGCACACCTGAAGTTAGGACTGTACTTGTCCTACAGCTTTAGATACACACACATATCACACACACACACGCACACACACTCACATAATGTGCCGTGTCGATCAGTGTGGGTGGCCATAGTTCCGTATTTCGTACGATCACAAGTCTTAGATCAGTTGTGTTCTTGTTCTTATAATATCATGCGTGGCTAAGCCATCCCGATATTTTATTTACCTCTTTGTCTTCCGCCTGGTCTTTTCACGTCCATTTTGCCAGATGTCATGTTTTCAACTTATTCCTGCTCATAGCGTGCTCAAATACAAAGCTTGCATAGTACGCGTACACACACAGAGAGAGAGAGAGAGAGAGAGAGAGAGAGAGAGAGAGAGAGAGAGAGAGAGAGAGAGAGAGAGACACATGAACGAACGAACGAACGAACAAACTTTATTTTCAAAGGGTTAAGAATTGGGCACGCAGGCCCGTCTAACATTCTGCCCTTCTATCACTCTCTTCCAGAAGACATGTAGGTAGGTAGGTAGGTAGGTAGATAGGTAGGTAGGTAGGTAGGTAGAGAGCAATCGCGAGGGAGAGAGGGAGAGAGGGAGAGAGAGAGAGAGACGCACACACTTAAGGAGATTCAATAAGTTACATTGAAACTGTTGCTTGCAACAAGCGATAACATTGTCAGTGCTAGGCAGTCGTTCCCAAATTCCCTGACCTAAAAATAGACATTGGCGAAACTGAAACCCCTTTATGAAACCACCACTCAATAAATAACATCGACAAATTCACTTTCTCGGATTCTTTGTTTTCGTTATGAATTATTTGATTCACGTTTTCAAAACTGTCAGCTTACATGTGCCATGTTGCGCAACGCAAAGGATGCTGTTTGGTAGCATGCTGTGCATATAGGGTGTATTTTTAATGACTGTGCAGTGTTTGAAGATTTGCCGGTCCAAGTTTTGTATTCACCCCCTGTAAAGTTCATGCAACATAATAGGTAAATACAAAACCTGGACAGGCAATATTTTAAAACACTGCACAGTCATATAAAAATATCCTGTACATGTTCTTGCTTCTACTTCTTCATTTTTCCTTCTGTCAAACTGTTATCTTCTGCCTTATACTGTAGTACCTTGCGGTATAAGACAGCGGGGTCTTGAGTCTGAGGTATTATGGCCGCCTGGCTAGTGCAGTCACCGCGAACTGTACTGTTAGGGTTTTTCTTTCTGCCTCCGACATTTAAAAAAATCCACTCCTTACCGAGGATTCGAACACGAGTATCCCAAAGTAGAAACCGGAATTCTAGTCACTCGGCCAGCGTCTTTTACCATTTATTCCCCCTCCCCCTTCATTTATTGCATAGTCCCACAACCCTCCCACGCAGCTCTGCCTGTGTCCGTCCCATATTGTTTGTTCATTTATGTGTCTACTTCTCTTCTCATTGAGTTGTTAGGGCTCCCCCTATTTCTTTTACCCTAACGGTTCCAGATTAAAGCTTTTCTAGCTATGCTATTCCCAGGTGTTCTCAATGTATGGCCTATCCACTCCCAGTGTCCTTTCTTCACTTCTTGGTGCATGGGTATTTGTCTAGTTTTCTCCATAGGAGCTCCATATAGATGGTGATTTTGTCACCACTGGTATTTCTTCTATTTTGCGCAGGCACCAATTTGTGACTATATGTGGTTCATTATACAGGGTGTATTTTTAATGACTATGCAGTGTTCGAAAATATTGCCGGTCGAAGTTTTGTATTTACCTATTATGTTGCATGAACTTTACTGAGGGTGAATACAAACCTTGCACTGGCAATATTTTCAAACACTGCACAGTCATTAAAAATACACCCAATATTTATACCAACACTAACTATCCTATTTCATTCTCCATTGAGAGACATAAAGTTAAGTGCATGTCCTTCATAGGACGCTGCAATCAGTCTCAGCATTTTTTGGTCTGATTTTCTAGATAATTTTACGTTCAGTAGGTAGCATTGAATCTTGGAATGTAAATGAATAAATTAAGAAAAACTTAGAAGCAACAGAGATGTGGTTCCTGAGACGAATGTTGCGAATTCCTTGGACTGCCAGAGTAACTAACAACGATTGCCTGAAACGGGCTAATGAAACTAGAACACTATATACAACAATAAGAAAGAGACAAACAGCTTTCTTTGGTCATGTGATGAGAAGAGAGGCATTGGAGAACATCGTGACAACTAGAAAGATCGAGGGGAAGAGAGGCAGAGGCAGACCAAGAGAAATGATGCTGGATGGATTGAGACGGTGGCACGGAGGGATATCAGCAGCACAGTCGATCCAGAAAATCAAAGACCGAGATCTGTGGAGAGCCACGAACGCCTACGCCAGCTGGCAGGGCACTTGATGATGATGGGGTAGCTATTGCTTTCTGAAAGACCGACGCTCATATCCCAGTGAAAATCATCGCAAAGACATCGTATCTTCATCGCTTGCCTCTGACTACGAAACAGGCGAGCCCACTCTGACTCTGTCTTCCGAAGTACTTGTAATTTACGTCACCAGGTCAAGGACTATAAGTCAACATTTTAGTCCAACTGAGCCCATAATCTCGTCATCAAGTGAACACACTCCGAATTCTGAGGTACTTGTCCCCAAGTCAAGGACGAGAAGTCAGCATGTTAGTCCAACGCTTTCTATCAGCACACCGGAAGTTTAAGAGCGAGCGTGCTTATCCATGCTGCCTTGCTGGCCCCTACGTCTGTATGTTTCAAGACCGTTCTAAAAATAAAACCTGTTGCATTAAAAAAAAATTTTTATCACGCACTCGTTTCTCGCCTTCCCTTTTGTAAACATTCCTGTTACATCTATTGTGCTTTAACTTATTTTTAACTTTCAAATATCTATGTTTGTTTTGTTCTTAACAAAGGTTACGACTATCGAAACGTCGGACAGTTGTGCTGTGTTTTATTCTTCCTTGTTTCATTGATATTTGCATAAGTTTTTATTATTACATTATTTTCACCAATTACCCTGTAAGTAACATATATTTTTACGTGGACAAAATTGTGTTGTTACGGGCACTAAGGTCATAGTCAGGTATGTACAAGTACACGTGTTGGTTTTCATTGTGCATCCTCAGGATTTTAAAATACAGCTTTGTTTCTTAAATAAAAGAATCCCTGCCCGCTGTCTTACAACACAAATGACTCACAAGCTGTTGCGCATTCACGTTTCGCGCGACACACAGACCTGAAATAAAAAGGTGCGCACAGATTTCATACATAAAAAAGCAATCCGTAATTGATGACTCACGTTTTTTCTCCCCATTTCACGCAGGAATCCCCAAATGCCAGGATTAAATTACCAGCGACAAAAAAACCAATATTATTCATTGGGAAAATAGGACATTTTTAGGCCAGTGATTCATATTGAATTGCGTATACTAGGGAAAGGAATGAGTTAGCGACTCTATACCAATGGTCCCCAAACTGTGTTTTCTCGGGGTCGCGGGAATATTGTTTTTGTTCGCTCGCTGTAAACTCGGGCGTATTCTACACTGTTTGCATGTGGGGCCAGCTTTACTTTTGCCAGTGACCCTGGTCATCGGATGAAACCACTCCTATTTCTGAGGTACTTTAAACGAGAAGACAACGTTCTAGTCCAGCTAACCAGTGTAGGGAGAGAACCAACTTTTCCTATATCAGCGCACCGAAAGTTTAAGTACACGCGCTCTTTAACATTCGTCACACACCTTGTAGGGTTCATAGGGATGGAATGAATATCCACCTAGTCTCACACGGCATTATTTATTGTTAAGCAATATCTGTGAAGCCGGTCTCCCTGGCCTAGGGATTTAGCGACTTTCTCCGTAATCCCGTATATCCACGTGGGGAACGTAACTTGCGCGAGAATCGGTAGTGGTAGCTTACGGGGTATATGTGAGCCGGCCGCTAAGAAAGCAATGGCAAACTACTAAGCGTTATCTTGCCAAGAAATCAACAATCAGCTAAAAGATGCTGATGTTGACAGCGATGTCCTGTAAAGGATATGCGGAAAAAAAAAGAAAAAAAAAACAAATATATGTGAAAACATCATTCTTTTACATACGCATTGTACGAAATATATCTAAAAACAGTTATATAACGAGGCCATACATAGAGCTCCGTGGCGAAGAGTTACGTACGCAGTTTGTAATCCCGCATACCCGCGTTCGAAACACGGCTGTGTTGGTTTTCTATTAAGTAGTATGGGTGCCGGTCGTTCAGAAAGCAATGGCAAACTACTGAACGTAAACTTGTCCAGGAATCACGACCAGCCAAACATGCTGGGGTTGACTGCTGCGTCCTGTAAAGGACATGCAACTAATTTTAACTTTGATATGAATTATGTAGCGACGCTTTGTAGGAATCGTTAGGAGGTGGCGTTGATAATATAATGAGGGGAATATTTCGACAAGTGCGCTCATCGCCAGCTACAAGAGGAGGTCCTATGACATCACAGATCCATAGCAAGTTCCTGCTTCGAATCTTTTTAAGAAATGAAATTGTTACCAGGAAATACACGGGGCATTTGTAATGACTGTGCAGTGTTTGAAAATATTGCCGGTCCAAGTTTTGTATTTACCTATTATCCAACACTGCACAGTCATTAAAGATACACCCTATAATATAAAAAACACAAGTGAGGACCAAGGTAGTGCAGTGGTTAGGCCTTGTTACTGTCGGTCCAGTGGACATGTGTTCGAATCCCCACCGAGGCGGATTTGTGTGTGTGTGTGTGTTTGTGTGACTGGCCTGGGCTCCCAGGTCGACCCAGCCTAAAATGGGTGCCAGGACTGTCCCTGGGAAATAGAGGCGGACGGCGTGATCTTGACCACATCAGACAACGAGTGATATTGACCACATCACCCAACCAGTGATATTGACCACATCAAACAACCAGTGATATTGACCACATCAAACAACCAGTGATATTGACCACATCAAACAACCAGTGATATTGACCCCATCACCCAACCAGTGATATTGACCCCATCACCCAACCAGTGATATTGACCCCATCACCCAACCAGTGATATTGACCACATCAAACAACCAGTGATATTGACCCCATCACCCAACCAGTGATAATGACCACATCAAACAACCAGTGATATTGACCACATCACCCAACCAGTGATATTGACCACATCAAACAACCAGTGATATTGACCACATCACCCAACCAGTGATATTGACCACATCACCCAACCAGTGATATTGACCCCACCACCCAACCAGTGATATTGACCACATCAAACAACCAGTGATATTGACCACATCACCCAACGAGTGATATTGACCACATCACCCAACCAGTGATATTGACCACATCACCCAACGAGTGATATTGACCCCACCACCCAACCAGTGATATTGACCCCACCACCCAACCAGTCATATTGACCCCACCACCCAACCAGTGATATTGACCACATCACCCAACCAGTGATATTGACCACATCAAACAACCAGTGATATTGACCACATCACCCAACGAGTGATATTGACCACATCACCCAACGAGTGATATTGACCACATCACCCAATCAGTGATATTGACCACATCACCCAACGAGTGATATTGACCCCACCACCCAACCAGTGATATTGACCACATCAAACAACCAGTGATATTGACCACATCACCCAACGAGTGATATTGACCACATCAAACAACCAGTGATATTGACCACATCAAACAACCAGTGATATTGACCACATCACCCAACCAGTGATATTGACCCCATCACCCAACCAGTGATATTGACCACATCAAACAACCAGTGATATTGACCACATCACCCAACCAGTGATATTGACCACATCAAACAACCAGTGACATTGACCACATCAAACCAGTGATATTGACCACATCACCCAACGAGTGATATTGACCACATCACCCAACCAGTGATATTGACCACATCACCCAACGAGTGATATTGACCCCACCACCCAACCAGTGATATTGACCACATCAAACAACCAGTGATATTGACCACATCACCCAACGAGTGATATTTATCACATCACCCAACCAGTGATATTGACCACATCAAACAACCAGTGATATTGACCACATCAAACAACCAGTGATATTGACAACATCAAACAACAAGTGATATTGACCGCATCACCCAACGAGTGATATTGACCACGTCACCCAACCAGTGATATTGACCACATCAAACAACCAGTGATATTGACCACATCAAACAACCAGTGATATTGACCACATCAGCCAACGAGTCCCAATTGGTCTATAAAAACATAGGCCACACCCCATATACAAGCCACCACGAGTGTAATAAGATCCTATATTTTATTTATAAGACACAGTGATCAACGCATAATGAGTTCTTTGGTTTTATTTATTTTTTTTGCGCTCTTTTACTTGAACTCAAGCGTAGTCCAGCCACACTATTTATAGTAGTGATGGAGTGAACTTTGCGTGTGGATTAGCCTTCCCTATTAATAGTGATCCTCGCTATCAGACGAACGCACTCCAACTTCTGAGGTACTTGTAATTTACGTCCCCGAGTCAAGGGCGACAGGTCAACATTTTAGTCCAGCTGTCCAGTGTAGGGGTTGAACCCTTTACCTCAGCATCAGCACAAAGGATGTTTAAGAACACGCGTTCTTAAACATTCGACCATGCTGACCTGCGTTCTTTGGTTTAAAATGAGTTAAAATCATACTGATGGTGCCTTAATAACGTTAACACCTGGATCGGTGAGATGAAAGAAAGGTGGAAAAAGCGCTCACTTACCAATGCATCAGAGGACGCCGTATGCTCTCTCAGATTCTCTCCGTTGAATCTTCCCCCAGGTTCCGTTCTATCGGATACATCTTCAGTAGAAATATCTGGTGATCTCTGAACTTCTATTACCATTCCTTGTGGTTGTGTTCAAGGAATCAATACAATGTTATGAACGTTTGCAACTAAGGCGGCGATTCCTTTGATTTGCAACTGCTTGTGATATCAATATAATTCCAAAATTGCGGAGTCTTTTTTCATTCGAAAACTTTTGTAGAATAAATAAATGTCGGTGTCAAAATGACGAAATTAACAAATGGGATTGTGAATTAATAACGTTTTTCTTGATTGAACGTTTTTGATGAATTGCGTCATGCAAATTAAACAGTCTTGGTAATTTCCCTTTTAAGGAAAAACCAAATTTCTCATAAAACAACAATGGACGCAGGATTACTTCACCACGATGTGACTAAGATATGTCCCAACGATGAAATCAGCACCGACTAATTTCTGTCTGCCGTTTTTGTCACTGTTTTGTTAGTGCTATTTCACATATATTGTTCCTCCGCAGTTTATGTTTATAAACAGCGAATTAGCTTCTGACAGTATTAAAATATTCAAATCTCGTTTTCGCATACCATCACTGTAAGAAAAATACACATATATTTAAAATAAATACAATTTGTTTCTTGTCCACACATTAATTATTTAATTAAATTAGCGGCTTGTCTTTTAAAGACCATTCAATTAACCCCAGTATATTTTGGTTGTTTATGATTTGCTGGGCATGTTTTACATTCAGTAGTCTGCAACTGCTTTCTGAACAACCGACGCCTCATATCATGAAAATCGACGCAAAGTGGTCGGCTTTCAAATCACCCGCAGCTGATTCCGAACCTCGGACTAGGTATGCGAAACACGTTCACTGCACCTAATCCACAGCGCCAGAAATAGTATAATAACTTCACATTTGAACATTTCCCGCCTGCTATACTTCGCAGGCTCTGTGGCAAAGGGCTTACGAACGCAATTCGTAATCCCGCATGCTGCGTTCGAAACACAGCTGCTGGCGATTTCGAAGCAGTCCGCCTTACGTTGGTTTCGAATAATATGATATGAATACCGGTCGTTCAGAAAGCAGTGGCACACTATTGAACTTGTCCAGGAATCACTAACAGTGAGAAAAAAAAATGCTGTGGTTGACTGTTACGTCCTGTAAAGGATATGCAATGAACTGTTAAGCTAAACTACTTTATAAGCATAATTAACGGTAAACGATGTAATATTAGTGTTAACTATTGTAATCAAAAATACGCAATTAATCCAGAGAAGTCAGCAAGTACAAACACTAAACACGCTCCAGTTGTGACAACTTTGTATTCCTATATAGAACTCCTCACAAAACACTACCTAATCACAGCAATTTTGCCTGCGTTATGCTATCATCTTGTTTATTTATAGCGGATATCCCAGCCGACTGGGTGGGGGTGTAAACTAACCCTCTACTACCTTTTCTTGTCATTTACGAATTCTCTTAACTTTACGGATACATTTTCGGAAATTTTTTTAGGCTTCACTCCTGCCATCCGGTAATTACTTAAGTGTTATTACAAAATCTACGACACGGCGAATCCGGTAGCGTGAACACTGGTATTTCCTCTAGCAAATTGCACCAATCCTTCTCCAGTCGCTATCTCGAAAAGCTTGTTGAGTGGATTTAGAAGGGGAAAAAAATACAGAACCTCCCCCCACACGCGCGCAATAACCTCACGAGCTCTAGCCATAATCCGGCCTGCTTTCGTAACGAGAATGAACTTAACGTCGAGGAGTTCAAGTTCGGCTACGCAATAGATCTCCCTCCCACCCTCTCCCCGTCTCTCTCTTCCATCCTCCTGTCTCTCTTACTCTCCAGCCAATAATGTCGATCAACATCTGGCGTCGGTATCTCCCTGTGTACTTCATGTGCGTTGTATTATTTTTATTCTGCATAATTTTTTTTTTCTCAACAAGGGACGTAATTACTAGCCTGGAGCAGAAAAATAAAGAGTTCAGAGAAATGACTGGCAAATGAATCACGCGTTACCCACCCTTTCGCTTTGTCGCAAACAACAATATTTGTTACCGTTAAGGTAATCACGAAGCAGATACTGCCGCCAGGGTGTATGTTCTAGGGTATGACGTAATGAGATAGGGCGGCCAGTTACTTTCCTCGCCGCATTTCCTTGCCAGATATTAAATGATTAAGTGCCACGGGATGATTAATCGTCTTAAGCGACTTCCCGTATGTACCATGGGATTATAAACAGTATTTTTCTCAATGCAACTCCAATGAAACAGCTGCGGGCGATTTGACAGCAGACCCCATTACGTTGAATTTTTACGAAATAGTATGGGTGCCGATCGTTCAGAAAGCAATGGCAAACTACTGAACGTAAACTTACCAAGAGATCACAAACAGCGAAATGCTGGTGTTGACTGCGACGTCGTGTAAAGGATTGCAACTAACTTTTTCAAAATGAAACAGGGATGACCCCGGAGACGAGCTGGACGAAAACAATCTTCCCGCTGCTGTAGATTGAATCCAGGCCCATGTCTTAGCTGGTCTTGGGCGTGAGTTCTATGTTTGGGCTCATCGTCTGCGAAAGTGAGGTAAAGATGTGCCAGCCAATGATCCGTGCATCTAGGCCTAGCAAATGTGATGTGCTGTCACATCACAGAATCATGGCAGGACACTGATTCGGGGCAATTTAAATATTTTTTTAAAATAATTTAAGAGGAAGCTTAAGAGAGAGCACTGTTTTTTTTTTTCATATCCTTGTTACAGGACATCGCTGTCAAAACCAGCATTTTTCTGCTGTTGTTGATGTCTTGGCAATTCACGTTCAGTAGTTTGCTATTGCTTTCTGAACGACCGGCTCCCATATCAAGTCGTTAAACCCCAGCTCAACACGGTCTGCTGCCAAATCGCACCCAACTGTATTTCGAACGCGGGTAAGTGAGTTTACGAATCGTGTCTGTAAGCACTTCGCCACGGAGTAGGCCTTATCCGTTCTGCCACGTTGAAATCTAATTACTAACTGTCAAAAAACTGTCATCTACTGCCGATATAGTACTCTGCGGTGTGGGTTGTATGGCAGGGGAGTCTTGAGTCTGAGGAATTAAGGTTGTGCAGTCGCCGCGAACTTTGCAGGTTAGAATTTTCTTTTCACCTCTGACAGAAAAAAAAAATCCACACCTTACCGAGGTGATGAGTAAATAAAGAATAAAGACCACGAAACCCATGTCTGTGACTCACAGGCTTACCGTTCTAATTTCTTTGTTAAAAACAACAATATTTATTTTTGTAGCTTTACAAATACTTTGTTATTTTACATATAAAGACAGCCATGCCACTTGCAGTCACCGGAGCATTGCGATTATTATGAATTCAGGAAAACATATTAGATATTTGCCTCGGGCATTTTCTGTTTTGTTTGCCCAAATAGCGGGACGCCACGTCATCTATGAGTGTTGAAATCCAAACGCTTCGGATATCATACTATAGCATATTATATACTTGTTCACACAGAGCTGTCATGTTTGACTTATACAGCCTACAATTACCTGGCAAGTATTGCAAGCGTTCAGACATGTCAGAAATTGAACCTACATTTTCCATTGTAATAAAACTAGCGACAATTTTCAAACGGTTTCGCACCTGCTGGATAAAAGATATACATTTGCGATGGGTTTCCCTCTTTCACCTACCTTCTTATCTCCCTAATAATTAGTTTCCAACCCACTTGTCTCTTTTTTCCATATTTAACAGTCTACACCCACAACTCCATACCTGACCTACCTAATTCTCGTGTTCCTGTTTAACTCATTTCGGACCCACCTATCCACCGCATTCTTATTTAATTACATACATTTCCATCTCCATAACCAACTACCTTTCGACCCAAATACTTTTCCATCCACTTCCTTAGCCTGCCCTGGCATCTAGCAATCCTCTTATCTCCCCGCTAGACGACTTTTCGACCCAAATACCTTCCCATATCCTTACTTAACTTACCTTTTCATCCAGCAAGTTTTCCATCTCCCTACTAAGATACCTTCCCATTGACCAACCTCCTGCTTCATAATTTAACTACCTACTTTCCAATCACTAATTAAATCACATGCACATCCACGCACCTTTCCATCCCCTCGTTTAACTAATTACCTTTCCATCTCCCTATTCAATTACCCGTCTACCTATCTCCCTACTTAACTTCATAGAATTTAACTACTTAGTTTTTACATTTCTACGTAACTACTTTCTGGCCTACATATCTTCCCATCTGCTTATGTTACTGTTTATCTTACCATCTTCCCACTAATCTACCTTTCGACCCACCTCCTTACGTAACCTATCTTCACATCCAGCTACCCTCTCATCTGCCTACTTACTTTTCCACCTTCCTTTCTAATTAGCCATCTTTCCATGTTCCTACTTAGCTACCTTCTGACCAACTAAACTGTCCTATCTCCTCTTTAACTACCTACCTCACCACCAACTTACCTATCACCATACATACATTCCGATCTAGCAGCTATTCTGATCTACCTAATTTAGCATCTGTTCACTTGCCCACAGATCTTCTCATCTGTCTGACTGTAATATTCCAGTCTGCCTGCCTACCTGCCTGCTTATGCTTACCTACCTGCCTAACTTTCTATCTACCTGCCTACCTGCCTGCCTGCTTATGCCTGTCTGCCTATCTGTCTGCCTATCTGTCTGTCTATGTCTGACTGCATACCTGCCTAAGCCTGCCTGCCTACCTACTTGCCTGTGCCTGCCTGCCCGCATAACCCAACTTTCTATACATGGATAGTAAAGATTTTTTTCAGGAAACAGAAAGGCGACAAGTAAGACAACTGATTCCGCGAATTGGTATACGTGGTATCCCCAATCCCAACATCTAACATTGGATCAAAGTTACGACAGTGTAAATACATATCATCGCGGACACCCTCTTTAATTTACACAAGGCCGTGTGCCGAATTAACAAATAGAGCTGTATGACTTTATGGAACAGTTATCATAGAATTGAAGAGATGCAGTAGCCTAGTGGCGTAATCGGTTTTTGTTGTTACTGGATAACTTTAAGATCCCGAGTTTTTGCTCTTTGTTCCTTGTTCTTTTGGTGAAGACTTTTATCGCAACGAGCATCTGTATTTCTTTGTGTGTTTGTTTTTCCTTTCGTCGAGCTTTCTATTTATATTTTGTTTTTATTTATTCAAATTTGCACTTGTGTAATGGCTAGCAAGTTTGCAAGTCGGCCAGGTGGTCATAGCTGTGCAGAAAGTATGTGCAATTTCTTACTAAATGTCTTACTAAATTTCTTACTAAATGCCTTACCAAATGCCTGACTAATTGTCTTACCAAATATCTGACTAATTGTCGTACTAAATGTCTTATTAAATGTCTTACTAAACGTCCTACTAAATGTCTTACTAAATATCTTACTAAATGTCTTACTAAATTTCTTACTAAATGCCTTACCAAATGCCTGACTAATTGTCTTACCAAATATCTGACTAATTGTCTTACTAAATGTCTTATTAAATGTCTTACTAAACGTCCTACTAAATGTCTTACTAAATATCTTACTAAATGTCTTACTAAATGTCTTACTAAATGATCAGTGGCTTTGGGATGAAGCAGTTTCTTCTGACCATTCGAGGGTCAAGGTCTCGGTTGTGAGGAAGCCAGCAAATGATCGCCTTGCTTGCCTCCAGAACAAAATATTGTCACAGTAAATCCTCACAATAATGGTAGACTCTGTTCCCAAACCTTGCTCTCACGCTCTGAGACCTTACGACCGTGATCGAAATTTAACTAACTAGAGAACATTTAGAAAGACTGTTATGAAGGAAAAGATCTGCATAGGGCAAACAGTTAGACGATGACTCACTGAGTCACCGACATTTCTTTTGAAGTACTGGTTGTTTCTGACACCGATGATGCAATCACTAAGACATGATAAGCTGTTGTTGAACTGTTTGTCTACTGAGATAGACTTTAAGACACAGCATGATCACCACACCTATAGTCAGGTCTTAGTCAGATATGACTGAGCTACCGTATGGCAGTAGACGGTACTACCTGCATTCTGTTAGCGCTGAACGTTGGGCGGCGCTCACCAAACCCGACACTCCACATTGTGCCAATGACTTCGGACGGAGGGGAGCAATTCAGGGGGTATACGCCTGACCCTAGTACGAGGAAATGCAAGCTAAAGACTAAATGTCATGGCAGGGCAGACCAGGCCCTAAGTCTTGGTCGGCAAACTGGTCTAGGATCGAAGCTCCGACAAGCGGACAGTTAGAGTATTGCTTTGCTAATCCGGCAGCTTCTGCAGCTTGTCTAGTTCCAGATGTATTGGTGTTACCTTGACTCTGGAGTAAACTAGACAGACCGAGAGAGGGGTCATGCTGCATGGGCAACACATGATCTCTAAATTTAGCCCACGTTTTGTCTATGGAGAGGTGTAACTCCATTTTTACAAACTATCATCTGTAAAGACAGCAAGGTGCCAGCCATCGTGTAAGATGGCGCAGCATGACCGCCCAAGCTTATCGGCATGGCACATGATAATGAGTTTACTTACGACACTACAAGAGTTTTGAAATTCTATGTTTTATTTTTCGTTATTTATTTTGCACTGCATATTCTTTACTTGTCCAAGTTCTCTTTCATTGGACGTTCAATTTTCTCTATAATTTACCATTTCCATTAACACTTTCAGTCTTCCTTTATCTGTCTTTCCGCATTCCATTTTATTTTTCCACTAGTAGCCTGTTCAACCTCAGAAGAGAAGTTATAATTAGGGCCCATCCTAGCGTCAGATTAATAATCCTGTGATCAAATCAGCTACGTTTTTTCTTTCTTTTCAACATTCTTTTATTTATTAACGATTTATTAATCAGTTGCGTTGACCAGCACTGAGGACAACCACATAAGTTACTCAGTCTTCTTCGGCAGACTTGGAAAATGATATATGCTGTCGCCAAATCACATTGCTTGCATGTCTGTGCCAGCTTCCAATTATAGTACCAAGCATCAAGCATTCCACATTTATGGACATTATTCTGAAAAGAATTGTCGTCCATCGGGATTATTTTAAACGATTCTACCATTACTCGTAACCCGTTCAACCTCGAGGAGAAGTTATATTAGGGTCCATCTCCAGCTCAGACTAATAATCATGTTACTGAGTCAGTCACAGAAGTAGCTCCTCAAGGTTTTACCCTGTTATTATTATATAAAAATACACAGAATATGCTTACATCATTCAATAACTTTCTCATCATATTTTGCATACATATTTCTGTTTTGTCATATTTAATATGTATACTTCTATTTTCTTTGTTTCTTGTAAGGTTACTAAAATTTTCGTTTCGTTTCATAACGCGGTCGAAGTAGACTTTTGTTCGACATACCACTTTGTTATCTTTGCTTGTTTATTGCACACAATCGGTTATTGCCCTGTATTTGTGTATTTCCGATTATACCCCTCTATATTAAGTGGCGGCCAGTGGCGTCACCAAGGCAGATAACCTCGAGTGGTATGTCAGATAACTAATGGGGTCACTCCAATATACCCCCCCCCCCCCCTTCCCTGTAAACAGCTGTCATCGTCATCATTATTAATCATCATCAGGTGTCATCTCCGCATTAAAGATTATTGTAATGAGTTTCCAATAAATACCTATGTCCTGTGCGTTCACGGTATTTCACTCAAGCTTCTTCTAGTCCATCTCTGCATGTTGTCCGCCCACACGTTAATACAGCCATTACCCGCTCTAGACAACAATCATCTTCAAATTAATATCCTGTGTTGGTGAATCAGTGGCCAGCCGCTATTTGTGACTGACTCAGTCGCAGGATTATTAATCTGCGGCAGGGATGGACCCTAATATACTTCTCTTTGAGGTAGAACGGGAAAATGGGTCCTTTATTTTTACTCAATAAATAAGTGATTTAAATATGTATGTCCTTTGCAGGACGTTGTATTCAACCCTAGATTGATATTCTAGGTAGTTTTGCGTTCAGTAGTTTGCCATTGATTTTTGAGCGAAAAGTTAACGTTTAAGTCCAGCTGACCGGTGTATTCAGGATTTACGAGGTGCTTCAAATGAAAACCTATATTTTTTTAAATTGAATATATTCTGAAATAGTACAGAACAAATGTATCATTTTTCGATGTAGTTACCACTGCGTTCAATGCAAGTCCTTCAGCGCGGATAAAGTGCTTGGATTCTTGTAGAAAAATCGACTCTGGGGTGACAACTTGGTGTACCTCACCCGGTCGTGAACAGTCTGTCACAGAAGTCACGCCATTTTGAAACTTCCTACCCTACGCAGGACTGACAGGCATGCATCACCATACTGGACCTTCAGTCGCCAATACATTTCTGTAGGTTTCGCCCGTCTTTGATTTAAACAAAAACAAAAAGATAGATAACAGAACGCTGCTCCTCTTTGGTGCATGTCAAAAGTGGGGCGGCCATCCTAACACTGTCCATATGATCATCGTGTTCGCCGGCACCATGATATCACACGTTTGACATTCTTGACATCCTTAACAACAATATTGACAGGTTACAAGACAATGACATGGTTATTGAAATCTATGTCTTACTTTTAAAAGTTTTCATTTGATTCCCCCTCGATTTATTCAAAATAATGTACTTCTGCCGAAAACAATACACAACTATGTTATAGACAGTAATATTTGTACTATCTGCTCAGATTGCGTCACCCGGGCGTAGCACGTTCTACCCACAAACTATCCCTCAGTGCCGCCACTGCCAAAGACACGCCGCCAATGTGACTCCGGATCTTGACATAGAAAAAGTAATGAATAACAGGATATGTTTACATCTGCGGCTGTTAGTGTTAGTTCTATTTATGGTATATGATGTGTAACCTAGAAATGTGCACGGGTTGTGTCACGTTTCAGGAATCTCTTTTTGTGTCTGTGTCTCTCCGTCTATCTGTCTGTCTGTCTGTCCCCATGTCTCCTTTATGTCTGTCTGTCCGTTCGACCGCTCGCCCGCCTGTGAGGCCGTTCGTCCGTTTCTTTATCTAGCTGGCTGTATGACTCTATATGCCTCTGTCTGTCTATGTCTGCCTGCATATCTTATATATATATATATATATATATATATATATATATATATATATATATATATATATATATATATATATTCGTCTGTCCATCGGTCTGTCTGTTGATTTATCTGTCTATATCTCTATCCACCTATCTACCTGAATCGTCTGTTTGTCAGTTTATCTATTTAGCTGTATGACTGTCGACGTGCTTGTCTGTCTGTCTGTCTGTCGGTCTGTCTGTCTGCTTATCTTATCTATCGATCTGTCTGCCTGTCTGTATACCCATCTCTCTATCGGCCTGTCTGTCGAACTATTGATTTATTTGTCTCTCTCTCTACCAACCTATCTACATACATATCTTTTCACCAGTCTGTCTGTCTGTCTGTCTGTCTGTCTGTCTGTCTGTCTGTCTGTCTGTCTGTCTGTCTGTCTGTCTGCCTGCCTGCCTGCCTGTCTGTCTGTCTGCCCACCTGCCTATCAACATGTCCCTCTATACATCTACCCACCTGTCTATTTAGCTATAAAACTATCTGCGTACCAGTGTGTCTATATATTGCCAGTTTTGTCTATTTGATTATTTGTGCATTAAACTATCAATCTGTCCGTCCCTTCAGTATGTACCCCCATCTATCTGTCTGCCTACTCGTCAGCCACTCTTTACAGTTAGCAGACTACCAACCTTTTCCATCCACCTATCAACCTACTTACTTACCCGTGTGCTTTCTCTCTATGTCTGTCCGTCCATCAGCCCCTCTATTGGTCGGCACACGTTTATTTGTCTTTTAACTATCAGTCGATCCTAATATAACCTAATGCATATTACAATCTATCTAACTCAAATTAGAATTACCTAACTTAAACTGTTCTAACAAGGAAGCATTACCATGTCAGTTTCATATCCTCTACAGGACATCGCAGTCAACCCCCAATATTTTTTTAGAAATTTGTGATTTCTTGTCACTTTTACGTTCAGTAATTTTCCATTGCTTTCTAAACGACCGGCACTCATATATTGTATAAAAACCAGCGCAAGGCGGTCTGCTCAAGGATTACAAAAAAAAAAACAACAACATGACCTGTCATGTCAAGGATGCATGACAAGTGTTATTAATTTATTCCATGTGATTTCATACTTCTAGTTCTAAGCTTTATAAATAGAACCACTTTATTGGTTCCAGGCAAGTTACCGTTAATATGTGATAACACTCTTCTACCATATAAACTCTAAACTAATGTAACAAAAGTCTAAGTTAGCGACACGCCTAATTTATTAATGAAGAAGCTAAATAAGCGATAAGCTTAACTTAATGAAGTGTCACAATTAGTGAAAGTCTAAATTAGTGAAGAGGCTAAACTAGCGATACACCTAAATTAGCGAAGAAGCTAAATTAATGATAACTCTAAATTAATCACGAGTAACAATTAATGAGCGCCTAAATTGACGAAGAAACTAAATTTGGGATAAGCTTAACTTAGTAACAACATATAATCGCAACCTATTTGAACACTATCTCAGTACGGACTATATGCCGCCTTATATATATCATCACCATCATTTCAAATGTTACATAATATAATAAACATTCCCCTAACTGTGACACGTTACATCTACCTTAGCTAAATATAACTGTCCTGTCAACAATTAGTTTTAGTGAGTCATGTATTATTCCAGTTTCCACGCGTTTATTATGGGTATATTTTTTTTGGCGCTTGCTCGCTTTGAACTCAAGCGTAGTCCATACACACTATTTATAGTAGTGATGGACTGAATTTTGCGTGTAGGTTAGCTTTCCCTATTAACAGTGTCCCTCGCCATCAGACGAACCCAGTATGACTTCAGAGGTACTTGTAATTTACGTCCCCCAAGTCAACGACGACAGGTCAATATTTTAGTCCAGCTGTCCGGTGTGGGAGTTGAACCGCTTACCTCGGCATCAGCACAACGGATGTTTAAGATCACGCGTTCTTAATCATTCGACCATGCTGACCTGTATTATGGGTATAGTTTCTATTGTTGCCGTTGTTGTCTCAGATAGCGTCATAAGTGATGTATGCATGAAATAACCTATGAGAGCATAGAGAGATCAGAAGAGCAGAATGTCAGACGGGCCTGCGTGCCCAATTCTTAACCCTTTGAAAATAAAGTTCATTCGTTCGTTTGTTCGTTCGTTCGTTCGTTCGTTCAACGGCTGTATCCGCCACGCGACTACCTTAACATTTATTATGTTTATTAAGTCTAAATTCTCAAAAGTGTAAATTAATGAACACTTTACATTATTAAATCTTATGTTAAAATTAAAATCACGGTCGACATTTAAACAATTTTAATTGACCTTAGCGTGTGGATCGAACAACCTAAACCAAGTACCTGGAAACATTCTGGGAAGAAAAAGCAACCGGTGAGATATTTACAATATAAACATCGATTGTCGAGTTGTCTATAAGAAATGTGGGATCAGCATAATTTACCCAATAGGCCTCTAAGCTTTAAACGGAGTACTTAAATCTTTTTAATATATTGTCTTAAAACATTTCATGTCCATTGCAGTACGTTGCATTCAACCCAAGCCTTCATTGGTTGTCTGCGATTTACCAAGTGACCTTACGTTAATTAGTTTGCCATTGCTTTCTAAACGGGTGACGCCTCATAATAGTCTTAGAACAAGTAGCTATTAATTACTTATAATAGTTTAAAGCAAACTACACAAGTGCACACTCTTAAGTGATTGACAGTCAGCTCAGTTGAAATCCCCAGCTGTTGAGAAAATCCAGTGTCCTACGTGAGCTGTGGACAGAGAAAACATGGAATGGAGGGTAGCGGGCGGTTCACCTCGGGATAGTCAGGTCCTGTTATTGTCCAGAAGTGACCGGGCCAGTAGCGGTCGGCAGCGCGCGCTGTGAGGAGGTGTCGGTGCGTCACACGACAAGCCACCAGACAAATTAAGTTGTCTGCGAGAGAGAGAGGGAGAGGAGAGGAGAGGAGAGAGAGAGAGAGAGAGAGAGAGAGAGAGAGAGAGAGAGAGAGAGAGAGAGACAGAGAGATGGTGAAATGATGGTGAGAAAAGAGGGTTGGATAAGATATGAGAATAAAAGATAGGTAAGTAAGATGGTTGAGGGGAGCCGCGGTTGCATGGTGGCTAGACGCTCTTCTGTCGTAACTGTGGTTTTGGGTTCGATCCGCATAGAGGGAAAAGAAGGATGGGGGAGTTTTAGAATTTTTAAAATAAACTAGACTAGCCTGGACTCCCTGGTTTACCCTTCTTCTAAAATGAGAACCCGGAAATGTTCTGGGAAGAACAGGCGGCCGGCGTGATAAGGACCTCACATGAAAATATGGGTTAAGCATCACATGCCCCGCGCCTATGGTGTGTGAAAGCGAACGTTATCACTGAAATGGCGGAGAGAAGAGGGGGCAGAGTTTGGTCCCCGGATCACATACAAAAGTTGCGCTTCCCTACAGACTGCCGTGGTATGGTATGATCGTTAGTCCGCTTACTTTGCAAGACAGACGTCCGGACTCGATAACTTTCTTCTTCTTTCTTTTCTCTTTTTACTCTCTTCCTCCTCCTCCTCCTCCTCCTCCTCTTCCTCCTCCTCCTCCTTCTTCTTCTTCCTCTTCTTCTTCTTCGTCTTTTACCTCCGTCTCATCCTGTTTCTTCTCCTTTTTCTTCTTCACCTCCTCTTCCTCCTCCTGCTCCTCCTCTTCATCATCGTCATCATCATCATCATCATCTTCTTCTTCTTCTTCTTCTTCTTCTTTTAGCTCTCCCCGTCTGCATTCTCCGCTTCCTCTTCTTTTACCTCTCTCTCATCCCCATCCTCTACGCCTTCTTCTTCTACCCCTACCACCGTCTCTTCTTCTTCTTCTTCTTCTTCTTCTTCTTCTTCTTCTTCTTCTTCTCCTCCTCCTCCTCCTCCTCCTCTTCTTCTTCTGCTTCTTTTTTTTTATATCTCCCCCTCCTCCTTCTCTTCTTATTTCAATATCTTCACACATGAACCTGAATATATTTGAAGAAAGCAGAGGTCAGTTCGAGGTTGTGTAACTGGCGCTCACTGTGTGATGTGGATAGATCATTCCTGTCGCCTTTTTCTTCCCAATGCATTTTAGACTCGGTCGACTAAAAAGACTACAACCCAATAAACCCGAGAGAGACTAAGACTGTTAAATTACGGCTCTTTGGAAAAGAAATAACATAAAGCTACATGGACAGAAAGGGTTATCTGTAGGAACAATAGTTTACGAAGACCGTTGATAATGGTCAGTGTATAATACTTGAGTCGTAATTTAATCCTCAATCCGTTTTCAACTCCCGGGAAATAGGACACAAAGATACAATTATCAAGGGACACAACATTCTTGGGGATAAATTGTCAAGGGACATAATTCAGATTTTATTATGAAGAGATTTCCATTTAAAATAAAAATTGGCTTTAAAGCTAAAATTCACGTGAATGCTGTTTTCAAAAATAATGTTAATCACATATTTCAAAAGAGTTATTTGTATAATGTATTTTCGGAATTGTTAACACTCCAGTTGCTTAATCTGGATGCGATTAGAAAATGTGTCATCTGACTGGAAACAAGTTATATATACATTTTCACAGGCCTACAGATTATTTGCCAATACTCATCATATTTATTTCCATAAATTCTCTCTCTCTCTCTCTCTCTCTCTCTCTCTCTCTCTCTCTCTCTCTCTCTCTCTCTCTCTCTCTCATCCTCTGAAATGTGTCCTGTTTTATAACCATTTATTGCCATTTTATTTTATTCGCTCATTTTGAACGCAAACGTTGTCCACATACATGCTACTTCTTCTAGTGCACTGGACAGATTTTTGCGTGTGGATTAGCTTTCTCTATTACCAGTGTCCCCCACCACAATTAGTCGAACCCACTCCGGCTTTTGAGATTCTTGTAATTTACGTCCCCAAGTCAAGGACGAGTAGTCAATATTTTGACTGACCTGTATAGGGACCTCGTCATAAGCACACAGGATGTTTGAGAGTGCACGATTTATTGCCTACAATAGTTCGCTGCATCTCGTCAGTTGCATACTACAGAATTATATTTCATGTGAAATGAATGGATGAATCATATTTTGGCTGAAATACATCCCAAGCACAGTTTCTTGTACTGCTCGAATGTAGGCCAATGTTATTCCTACAGTACTCTCAGTCAATATGAAATCTTTCTTTCATCACAACTTCGGTTTCAGATGCCTAATTGCTACGGCCTCGGTGTATTTGAGTAATCGTTTATTCTTCCTCGAATATAGTAAACAAAACGCTTTTTCTTTGTTAACTTTATAACCGCAAGTTAAACAGATGTTAAACTGAAAAATGAAATATTTTGTGCATGTGAAAATACATGAATGTCTGGAAAAGATAGTTATCTATCACTTACTTAATTGTGTTATCTATGCCTATCACTTATTGGATTGTCACATCCCAGTCTATCACTTACTAGTTTCTCACTTCCTAGCCTATCACTTACCAGACTATCACATCTCAGTGAATCACTAACTAGTTTGTCACATCCCAGTCTATCACTTACCATACTATCACATCCTAGTGAATCACTAACTAGTTTGTCATACCCTAGTCTATCACTTACTAGTTTGACACACTGTGGTCTACCACTGTCACCCCCAGGCAAACACCTGAGCATGTCTGCCTCGCCCCAGCAAGTTCTGACTTGTGAGAATTATGAATACCAGCAGACTCTGTGGATCCTCACATCCACATTTGGAGTGGCCCTTTATTATTTTTTTTCAGGTCTCTCTCTCTCTCTCTCTCTCTCTCTCTCTCTCTCTCTCTCTCTCTCTCTCTGTCTCTCTCTCTCTCTTTCTCTCTCTCTCATATGTTTGTTAGTCTGTACAATCTTATAACTCCTATTCTCTCATATATCCGTTTAGTCTCATAACTCTCTCACTCACGTTTGTTCAGTCGTATCTCATTCTCTCTCTCTCTCTCTCTCTCTCTCTCTCTCTCTCTCATGTTTGTTCAGTCTTATAACTCTCTCTCTCTCTCTCTCTCTCTCTCTGTGCGTGTGCGTGTGTGTGTGTGTGTGTGTGTGTGTGTGGTGTTTCTGTATATTTCTGTATCCCCCTCTCTACTGCTTTTTCTCTGTGGGTGGGGGTGGTGAATGTATCTGTCTGTTATCTGTCTCCCCATCTCGCTCTCTCTCTCTCTCTCTTTCTCTCTCTCTTTCTCTCTCTCTCTCTCTCTCTCTCTCTCTCTCTCTCTCTCTCTCTCTCTCTCTCTCTCTTCTCCAATTTCAGTTTCTCTCTATTATCTCTCGGTCCCTCTCCCCCCTCTCTCTCTCTCTCTCTCTGCAATATGTCTGTCTGTCTGTCTGTCTGTCTCTCTCTCTATATATATATATATACGTCTCTCTCTCTCTCTCTTTCTCTCTCTCGTAACCTTATCTCATGGTTCAATACCCTAATACCCCCCCCCCCCCCCCAACCTTAATCTTTTCAGACTGTCTTCCTGCGCACGCGCTGATGCGTGGAAAATAGGTCACATTTGCGACAAATGTGGAATTGTATAACCTTAGCAATACATTAGCAACAAGTTTATTCAAACCCCGTCACTGAGAATTTGCTGGAACAGGAATTTTATTCTGCATGTTGGCCTAGTGACTAGCGCGAATATTTACCACGACAAAGGTCTACACTCAATCCCCCCGCTTATACGTTTCCCTCAACCAGTGTTGGTTCTAGGGATCGACCAGGACGTATCAGAAATATTAGTGAATTTTCTAGAAATTGTCTAGGAATAAAAGGTGAAAAGGAAGGGCAGTGGCCACCACACCTTATTAAACCGTGACCTGGAAGGTGTGAGGAATCACGGTAGCGCAGTGACTAGAAGTTTCGCCTGTCGTGCTGGCGGTCATAGGTTAGAACTCGAATCAAGTCGAAGTTTTAAAATAGACCTGGGTCAAGTGGGACCAGGACATAACTTGGGAAGTGAAGACGGCTACCTCATCCCTGGAGTGTTGACTGTTATAATAACATTAGTAACATTATGTATAAATATATATATAAAATATAATAACAGTAATAACACTATGCCGGACTCCCTGGCGCAGGGGTTTAAGGCGTTGTTCGTAATCCCGTATACTCTCGTACGAAACATAGCTGTGCGAGATTCGGCAGCTAATCGCGTCGCGCTGGTTACTTACGGAGGTATGTGAGCCGGTCGTTCAGAAAGCAATGGCAAACTACTGAACGTAAAAACTTGCCAAGACATCAACAGCAGCTGAAAAATGCTGGTGTTGACTGCAGTGTCCTGTAAAGGATATGCGGAAAAAAATAACACTATACAACTAATGTGTGTAAAGGCGAGTAAAATGGTCATTTATTTACTTTGTGGAATATGTGAAGGGTTCACTCTTCACATCCCATGGCGGTATCTGCTGTGAAGCTAACTGTATCACTAGAATTTCAAGCACACGTCTGGTACTGAGGGGAGGGGTGTTCGCTTGGTGCCTACTGTTGCAGGCAGTTGTTACAGCAGGTACAAGTGTCTCTCATGGTGATGTCTCGTCCTGTTGTCCCACACGCTGAACTAAGACTTGCCTAGTAGATCACACACAGCCAACAAATGATGGGGTTAACTGCAACGTCCTGCAGAGGACATGCAAATAACATTTAACTGTTCCATGCAGCTGTATCATGAATTCTGTCTCACACAGCTGCATTATGAATCCTGTACCACGCAGGTATATCGTGAATTATGTCCCAGGCATATGTGTTGTGAATTATGTCCCACACAGCTGTATCATAAATTATGTCCCAGGCATATGTATTGTGAATTCTATCCCACGCAGCTGTATCGTGAATTCTATCCCACACATGTGTATTGTGAATTCTTTACCATGCAGCTACATCGAGAATTCTGTCCCACACAGCTGTATCGTGAATTCTGTCCCACACAGGTGTATTGTGAATTTTGTACCACGCAGCTGTATCAGGAATTCCTTCCCACACAGCTGTATCGTGAATTCTGTCCCACACAGGTGTATTGTGAATTTTGTACCACGCAGCTGTATCAGGAATTCCTTCCCACACAGCTGAATCATGAATTCTGCCCCAAGCAGTAATTAAATTAACTATTTCTAACCCTGGATGTTCATTTGGACTTATATGTTGTCGTCTCATTCAGAAATCAATGGCAAACTACTGTATGTAAGGCTGCCACTAATCGAGTTGCATGGAGGGCAAAGATCAGGTATGGAATAAAGACAACGAAGAACATGTTTGCAGATAGGTCTCACACTGAGCGTGTTAGAAGTCAATTGGTACATGATGGTGGAAATGACCATGTGTTCACATGCATCCATTGTGGACGAACATTTACCGTGGGAATGGATCTGTTCAGTCACATTCACTCCCGCCATGGGTTGTAGTTATTATGCCGGTTTTGAAGCACAATGTAACAAACTATAGTCTGTTAACAGGGCAGGGTACCGGTGCAGAGCTGTGGAAAGAGCAGTGACGAGAGGCTTGATTTCTGGAAGAAGAGGCTGGGGTGTACCAGGACGAAGATTGACACAGGACATTGAGAGACATCTTGGGAATGAAAATGACGCAGTGGAACTAGCAGAGGATGGAGAATCTTTTCAGCGGGTCGTGATGAGAGCGATGATCTTCAAACTACCTGAAATATGATTGTAATGATGATGATGATGATAGTGATGATGATGATGATGATGATGATGATGATGGTGGTGGTGGTGATGATGATGATATGATGATGATGATGATGATGATGATGATGATGATGATGATGATGATGATGATGATGATGATGATGATGATGACGACGTAAACACCTGGTTCCCACACAGCTCTATCATGACCCAAGAGGTAATTACATTAACTCTTGTTAACCCAGGTTGAGGTTGCTGGTAATGAACTTGTAGGGTCTGAATTCGTTAATAGCGTTTATGTCAAAGGCGGAAGTCGCAAAACACCCATAAGAATGTGGAAGACAAGGATGGAAAATAACATCGTCTTCTAAAATATACATTTATGAACAGATCAAAAATCTGGGAATATGCGTGCGAGAGGGTATTGATATGTTCAGACACTCTATACTAGACTTCGGGTTGAGTAACCTGGCATGACATGATCCAGTTAAGGGAAGGACAGCTCTACAGCACAGTTACCGTGAAGATTATACTTCGGTACCAGGTCGGGTGGAAAGTCTCTAGGCTAACCTTATCTGCGATAAGTGCAAGTCCTTGTCAGGGCCGAGACGTCCTGGACGCGAATACTTCAGACTTAAGGGTTACAGCTCAGTCTTCTAGACTGAGGTTAGATAGATCTGGAGCTGCACTCTTAGGAAGAGAAATGCATGTCTGTCACTACCGGGGATCGAACTCCGGTCCACTACTTTAGTAAGCCAGCCTTTACCACTAGTGGGCACTAGACCCAAGGTTTCTGGGTGGCTACTGTAGTAGGTAGGTGAAATAATAAAAACTTCACATATCACACAGGAATTTATGAGATATAGCGGCCATTTTCATCTCTCGACAATCTCCCTATTCTTCATAACTCTAAACATATTTAGGTATCTATTTTATAACCCGGTGTCCTGGGGTGGTACCACGACCTATTTCTAACAGTCGCATTTATCGCCAACACTCGTGACTCTAGTGGCTGAGATATCTAAATTTCCATACTTACTACCATAAACACTGAATTCCATTGTTCTTTGAATCACACAATCACAGGAACTGAAAACCAATTTTGATATCCACGTGTCACATTGCTCTAAAGTCAAATGTCACATAGTGAATAATGACAGCTAAATATAAACCAGCGCCTGGACAGCAAAACAAGCATCCTCTCATAGCACTCACACCCACAGAATCAATCCTCACAATAGACTGGCGTACGAGTGACGTCAAACGCATAATACCAGCTGACAAAGTCCCATGCGGGCGTACTGTCCCCGTTGGGAGACACGACTAAACATATAGTTAAGAATATTTTTAACCTGGCTTCAAAATAGCTGGCAACGATTCGCCAAGATGTGAGACATAATCAGAAGAATGACAAGCTATACATAGAATAAATAACAATAGAGTAAACAAACAAATCGGTAACGCAATTTTAAAATAATAATGATTATTCCCCGTGGAATGGAATATTTTCTGCAAGCCAAAGAGGCAGAAAAATACTTCAATACATTTGTTTAACCTGGCACATTGAATTGGGAGGTGGTTTCTGTGTTAAATTCCACATCGTCTGCTTAATGGGGTGGACATTTCTACGGAGGAAGAGATTGAGTATTCGCAACGTTTGTTTCCTATTGCGTTATTAGCTATCGCAATTTCCCCGCATAAATAACCGCTCCTACTTTTTAACTAAATACACGTTACTGTCTCCTTCCTAATTATGGCCTATCCATCCATCCATCATGTGCCATGCCGATAAGCGTGAGCGGTCATGTTTTGCCATCTCACTCGATCACCAGAGTCGTGAATCAGCTCCGTGTTTCTGTCTCGACCATGCTACGTCGCCAAGCCATCCAGGTATTTACTTCTCGGTCTTTCCCTTAGTATCTTCCCTTCAATCTTGCCAGTTGTCACCAAGTACTCCAAGTCATTTCTTCTCATAACATATCCAAAACATTGTGACTGTCTACGACTAATGTCTCTTATCAGTTTACGATCTTCTTTTGTTTCTTTATGGCCTATGCTAAATGTGAATACTGTTAACATCATCATGTGCCCTGATAACTGGCGTAGGAATCCATGCATCTCCACAGGTCTCTCCCCTTAGGACCCCTACACCGGTCAGGTGGACTAAAATGTTGACTTCTCGTGCTTGACTTTGGGACGTAAATCACAGGTACCGCAGAAGTTGGAGTGGGTTCTTTGGTGGCTAGGGACACTGATTATAGGAAAAGCTAATCCACACGCAGAAATCAGTCCAGTTCACTACAAGTTGTAGTTTACGCATGGACTACGCTTAACTTCTTCTTCTCTTCTTCTGCGTTCTTCCGGAATGTTGCTTTAGACATAATTGCGTTGTACCTGTTGACAGCAGAACTGCGATAGTTGCACCTTTCGGCCGACACATTTGACGTCTTCGGGCATTTGTTGACCGGGTAACTTTCCCGGGACTTGAATTCAAAATGAGTAAAAGAAAACAAAACATATAATCCTACACGGGATCCGATCACACACGTGTCCAGTCCACAACAAGAAAACAGATGAGTAACTTGTACATATACATTTCCTTGTAGCTGTATCTGTGTGTGTGTTGTTTATGTGCTGACGCGGGATTTGGCCGTAACGTCTAGTTTATTACTTGTGGTGGTGTTCTAGTTAATCATCCCTTCTACTTCTCGATTTATGGTGATACATTCATTGTTAGTTAGCTGCATATCTTTTGCAGGACCTCGCAGTCAACCCCAGCATGTTTACTTTTATGTTTATTTTATTTTATTTTATTTCATTTTATTTATTTATTTATTTATTTTTTTTTGGGGGGGGGGGGGGGGGGGCGGCTGCTAGTGATTTCTTGGCAAGTTTACGTTCAGTGGTTTGCCATGGCTTTCTGAACGACGGCACATATACCATTGTATGAAAACTAAGGTAAGACGGCGTGCTGCCAAACTGCCCGCAGCTGCGTTACGAACCCGGTATGCAGGAAACCGAATTCATTCAGCGTACCCTATACACATAAATGTTGATTGATTTCTTCTTCTTCTTCGTTCATCCGGAGTTTTTTTTCGGACGTGATTGCGTTGTGCCTGTTTACAGCAGAGCTGCGTTCTTGCGGCCGTTAGGCCGACACATCCGACTTCTGCGGGCATTTGTTGACCGGGTTAACCTTCCCGGTGTTGATTGATTTAGGAACCGACATCACATCATTCGGGGCATTCCCATAAGCGCTCCGTCCCCATCCTCATAAGCCAGCGAAGAGTTCCAACCCCAATAGTACCAGTAGCAATCTGATTATATGTGCGTCTCGCCTTTCCTCTAAGCGTCGAGCATCGGCCAGATCCCCTCGTCTCTCCTCGCTGTCAGATTCTTGACAGACCATGGTGATCCATTTGCTCTTCCAAGGTGTACACGTGCTCCCACAAGGCCGCAACCACGTCTGCCTTATCTTGCATCAATACTCCACCAAGTTTTGCCGAGCCAGCCAATCTGTCTGCTTGTTCATTCCCCAGCACACCAGCATGCCCCAGAGAAAAGATCCAGACGATGCTTGTCACCCGTACTTCCGAAGCGAAGCAAGCCACTCGGCACGAAGCTTGCCTGTCCTCACCCTACTAAGCATGCTTTCTGAGTCAGTTACAATCACGATGTGTGTGTGTATCGTATTCTCCATCCAGTGGAAAGCTGCCCTCACTGCCCCCACCTCCATTCTTAAGCTAGATGTTGTGATATCATATGCCAAGCTCTCCTGCACCAAACTTCGACCATTAGCCTTTGCCAAGAACCCCCAGGCACTTCTACTACCTCTCAACACTGAACCATCTGTGTAGATAATCACATCACCCAGGCGAGCATTATCCTGAATTAGTTGCTGGATTTCCACTTCCGTGGCCCCTGCTGACCACTCCCTGCACTCCTGGCTTAATGTGATTATAACTCTGCACAAGTCTGACTGCTCCGCTGGCACTCTAACCCACTCCTCTCCTCGCCTAATGTTCTCCAAGGGGCACACCTGTCTGATCGTATCCTCCGCCTGAACCATCCATGATTTTCCTCTTTTCAGTCGCTGGCCCTTAACTGCGCCCAGCGCCTCATGCAGCGGGTGATCTGTGTCAGCAGCTACTCTGAGGTAGGCCTTCGCCTGCATCACATTGAGCCTACCAGCAACAGTCGGCAGACCAAGGATGTAACGCATACACACTACTGGGGTGTCTCTTGTGCATCCCAGAATGACCCGCATAGCCTCGTTCTGTATGCTCTCCAATAAATGTTGTACCCAGCAGCTGGTGACTCGCAGATAGACATTTGAATAAACCATACAACTCAACGCATCTGGTTATCTCAACGTCGCCCGTATCCATGCTCTCGTGTGGTACATTCCTATCAATACGATCTAGCATATTACCTAATATATTATCTCGCATATTATCATACAAATTATGTTCTATTTATGTCTAAATAGAGCTGCAGTGGTATAGTGGTTAGACTGCTTGCTTGCCGAGACTGTGGTTTTGGTTCGATTCCCAACAAAGACAAGATCATTTATCCAGACAATACGGCTCGGACCAAACTTAGAATTGTTAAGTCCAATGTTAAATCGGTATTATAGTATGGGTCACCGGGAACGCTAACCCCGTCGACAAATGCCTGAAGAAGTTGAATGTGTCGGCCAACTGTGCAAATATCGCAGCTCTGCTGTAAACAGGCTACAACGCAATTATGTCTAAAACAACATTCTGGACGAACGCAGAAGAAGAAGAAGTATGGATAATAAACATGGATAACAAGTTTTTAAAAAAAATACTCATAAACCACAAACGTTCACTCATTGATGCTTGCGAAAAATGGAACGGCTAAAAAGGTATGACAGAATCACCAATGTGGAGCTCTTGGGGACAACTAAACAAATACAGCTGAATCAAAAAATGGAAGGAAAAAAAAAGACGCTGATGATGGGTAGGAAATGCATTGAGAAAACATGAGAAAGGTATAACAAGAAAGTCCTGTGTCTGCAATCCACAGGGCAAAAGAACAAGAGGACAATATAAAACAAGGAGTAGACATGAAGAGACAGAAATTAATAATGGATGAAGAAAATGGACCGAGCTGAATGGGCTACCTAAGGATAAGGTGACTTGGGGTGATATAGTTGACAGCCTATACACCAATGCAGGATTAAAGGCGAAAGAAGAAGAAGAAAATGCTATCAGTAGATTCAATGGTTCTAAGCCAGAGGCTGGGAACGTCCGGCCCGCTGTCCGTATAAGGCCCGCGAAATCATGTGGTCTGGCACTGTCAATGCAGCGGTGGGCGGAAATCGAAATTCAGTCAATCTAGAAGCTTTATAGCAATCAGTAATAACTCTTGTAGCAAAATCATCAATATCAGCTTTTATCACACTCCTCACCAAAGAGAAGAGTTTCTTGTCACCGCATTAGGGGTGAGTTTATTAAATGTTTGACCAAATGTAGCAGGCACATTATAACATTGCTACATGCATGTCAAAACTCTGAGTCACTCAAACCCGTTTTCGCCTGTAACAGATTGTTAAGAAAATACTTCTATATTTTGGAAATACCGGGAAAGAATCGGGCAATGAGATAGTTTCCGTTTTTGTCCGTACAATGAATAAACTCTCAGAATACTAACGGAATTGGTAACTTCCGAAACGGAAGCAAGCGCCATTCATTAGGATTTCTCCAATTAGTTGAATACTGTGTTATAACAGAAAGCAGAAAATGAGTCAGATTTCTTCAGAATCTGCCTCTCAACTTCAATACGATAGCTCATAAATAAACACACACATCGTTTGGGGCTCATAGAAGTGGGGAAAAGAAGTAGACTAGAGAACGCAATAGACAACATATAAATTGAAAGTTATATTTACCGACCGGGATTCGAACCTGTCACCTCCAAATGACGACAACGCCTCGTTGCATGAACAAGTGTACTTCGACGCATCACCAACTAGGCATCTCTAAAAGGTGTATTTATTAGCTAAATCTATCATCTACATGAACCCACAACCATGGAATATGGACAGAATTTGAATCTAACCATTGAAATAGCACCATATGTCTCGGAATTTTATATTAACTATACGATAGAATTTGTGGTATTTTCTTAGTGGTCTCTTTCAGAAGATGTCGAAGTGTGTAGACAATTATGAGCACAGTAGTATGAACAATTATGTAAGCTATGTCGAATGGTAAAACGATATTGAATTGTATGAACAATTATGTAAACAATATTAAATGGTATGGACAGTTATGTAAACAATATTGAATGGTATGGACAATTACGGAAATGATAAATAATACGGACAATTATGTAAACAATATTGAAAGATACAGAAAATTATGCAAACAGTAGTGAATGGTACGGACAATTATGTTAATAATACTGAATTGAATGGGGAATTATGTAATCAATATGGAATAGTATGAACAATTATGTAAATCGAACACAATCTGAGAATATCTGACGCCGTTGAAGTAAAAACCAGTGAAATTAATTCACTGGCAATTGATAGGTGCTTCTTTCTGCTTGTCTTTAACGAATACAGGTGAGTTAAAAATTAGTTGCATATCCTTTACGGACGTAGCAGTCAACCCCAGCATTTTTTGGCTGTTCGTGATTCCTGGGCAAGTTTACGTTCAGTAGTGTGCCATAGCTTTCTGAACGACCGGCACCCATACCATTTCATTAAAAAAAAAACAACGCTGCTGTGTTTCGAACGTGGTATGCGGAATTACGAACTGTGCCCTTAACCCCTTCGCCACGAGAGAGAGAGAGAGAGAGAGAGAGAGAGAGAGAGAGAGAGAGAGAGAAAATAACAGAGAGAGAATAACAGAGAGAGAATAACAGAGAGAGAATAACAGAGAGAGAATAACCGAGAGAGAATAACACACAGAGAGAATAACAGAGAGAGAGAATAACAGAGAAAGAATACTTGAGAGAGCGAATAACAGAGAGAGAGAGAGAGAGAGAGAGAGAATAACAGAGAGAGAGAGAATAATACAGAGAGAATAACAGAGACAGAATAACAGAAAAGAGAATAACAGAGAGAGAATAACAGAGAGAGACTAACGGAGAGAGAATAACAGAGAGAGAGAATAACAGAGAGAGCGAGTGAATAACAGAGAGAGAATAACAGAGAGAGGGAGAGAGAGAATAACACAGAGAGAGAATAATAGAGAGAGAATAACAGAGAGAGAGAATACCAGAGAAGGAATAACAGAGATAGAATAACAGAGAGAGACTAATAGAGAGAGAGAATAACAGAGAGAGAGAATAACAGAGTGAGAATAACACAGAGAGAGAATAACAGACAGAGAATAACAGAGAGAGACTAACAGAGAGAGAGAGAATAACAGAGAGAGAATAACAGAGACAGAATAACAGAGAGAGAATAACAAAGAGAGAATAACCGAGACAGAGAATAACAGAGACAGATAATAACAGAGAGAGAGAGAATAACAGAGAGAGAATAACAGAAAGAGACTAACGGAGAGAGAGAATAACAGAGAGAGAGAATAACAGAGAGAGAGAATAACAGAGACAGAATAACAGAGAGGGAATAACAAAGAGAGAGAATAACAGAGAAAGAATAACACAGAGAGAATAACAGAGAGAGAATAACAGAGAGAGAGAATAACAGAGAGAGAATAACAGAGAGAGAATAACAGAGAGAGAGAATAACAAAGAGAGAATAACAGAGAGAGAATAACAGAGAGAGAATAACAGAGAGAAATTAACAGAAAGATAATAATAGAGAGAGAATAACAGAGAATGAATAACAGACTGAATAACAGAGAGAGAATAAAAGAGAGAGAATAACATAGGGAGAATAACAGAGAGAGAATAACAGAGAAAGAGAATAACAGAGCGAGTGAGAATAACAGAGAGAGATAGAGAGAGAGAGAATAACAGAGAGAGAGAGAGAGAGTAATAGAGAGAATAACAGAGAAAGAATAACAGAGTGAAAATAACAGAGAGAAACTAACAGAAAGAGAGAGAGAGAATAACAGAGAGAAAGAGAATAACAGAGAGAGATAATAACAGAGAGAGAATAACAGAGAGAGACAATACCAGAGAGAGAATAACAGAGAGAGATAATAACAGAGAGAGAGAGAGACTAACAGAGAGAGAGAGAATAATAGAGAGAGAATAACAGAGAGAGACTAACAGAGAGAGAGAGAATAACAGAGAGAGAATAACAGAGAGACAATACCAGAGAGAGAATAACAGAGAGAGAGAGAATAACAGAGAGAGACTAACAGAGAGAGAGAGAATAATAGAGTGAGAATAACAGAGAGAGAATAATAGAGTAAGAATAACAGAGAGAGAATAACAGAGAGAGAGAATAACAGAGAGAGAGAATAACAGAGAGAGAGAATAACAGAGAGAGAATAACAGAGAGACAATACCAGAGAGAGAATAACAGAGAGAGAGAGAGAGATAATAACAGAGAAAGACTAACAGAGAGAGAGAATAATAGAGTGAGAATAACAGAGAGAGAATAACAGAGACAGAATAACAGAGAGAGAGAGAGAATAACAGAGAGAGAGAGAATAACAGAGAGAGAGAGAATAACAGAGAGAGAGAATAATAGAGTGAGAATAACAGAGAGAGAATAACAGAGAGAGAATAATAGAGGGAGAATAACAGAGAGAGAGAGAATAACAGATAGAGAGAATAACAGAGAGAGAATAATAGAGGGAGAATAACAGAGAGAGAGAGAATAACAGAGAGAGAATAATAGAGGGAGAATAACAGAGAGAGAGAGAATAACAGAGAGAGAGAATAACAGAGACAGAATAACAGAGAGGGAATAACAAAGAGAGAGAATAACAGAGAAAGAATAACACAGAGAGAATAACAGAGAGAGAATAACAGAGAGAGAGAATAACAGAGAGAGAATAACAGAGAGAGAGAATAACAAAGAGAGAATAACAGAGAGAGAATAACAGAGAGAAATTAACAGAAAGATAATAATAGAGAGAGAATAACAGAGAATGAATAACAGACTGAATAACAGAGAGAGAATAAAAGAGAGAGAATAACATAGGGAGAATAACAGAGAGAGAATAACAGAGAAAGAGAATAACAGAGCGAGTGAGAATAACAGAGAGAGAGAGAGAGAGAATAACAGAGAGAGAGAGAGTAATAGAGAGAATAACAGAGAAAGAATAACAGAGTGAAAATAACAGAGAGAAACTAACAGAAAGAGAGAGAGAGAATAACAGAGAGAAAGAGAATAACAGAGAGAGATAATAACAGAGAGAGAATAACAGAGAGAGACAATACCAGAGAGAGAGAATAACAGAGAGAGATAATAACAGAGAGAGAGAGACTAACAGAGAGAGAGAATAACAGAGAGAGAATAACAGAGAGAGACTAACAGAGAGAGAATAACAGAGAGAGAGAATAACAGAGAGACAATACCAGAGAGAGAATAACAGAGAGAGAGAATAACAGAGAGAGACTAACAGAGAGAGAGAATAATAGAGTGAGAATAACAGAGAGAGAATAACAGAGAGAGAGAGAATAACAGAGAGAGAGAATAACAGAGAGAGAGAATAACAGAGAGAGAATAACAGAGAGACAATACCAGAGAGAGAATAACAGAGAGAGAGAGAGATAATAACAGAGAAAGACTAACAGAGAGAGAGAATAATAGAGTGAGAATAACAGAGAGAGAATAACAGAGACAGAATAACAGAGAGAGAGAGAGAGAGAGAATAACAGAGAGAGAGAGAGAATAACAGAGAGAGAGAATAATAGAGTGAGAATAACAGAGAGAGAATAACAGAGAGAGAATAACAGAGAGAGAGAGAGAGAATAACAGAGAGAGAATAATAGAGACAGAGAATAACAGAGAGAGAATAACAGAGAGAGTGAATAACACATAGAGAGAATAACAAAGAGAGAGAATAACAAAGAGAGAGAATAACAGAGAAAGAATAACAGAGGGAGAATAACAGAGAGAGTGAATAACAGAGAGAGAATAACAGAGGGAGAATAACAGAGAGAGAATAACAGAGAAAGAGAATAACAGAGAGAATGAATAACAGAGAGAGAACAACAGAGAGGGAGAGAATAACAAAGAAAGAGAATAATGGAGAAAGAATAACAGAGAGAGAATAACAGAGGGAAAATAGCAGAGACCAGGGGACATTTTATTACTAGAAATCCACGTGAAAAAGTCCCGGCCCTCACCAGGGCTTGAACCTGGGACCTCAAGCATCCGAGGCGGTCACCATACCTCGAGACAACGCAGGCCCCTCCCCCTCCCCCTCCCCCATTTACAGGAATATACAACTTGAGAACACTA
Organism: Cepaea hortensis; assembly: GCA_963921405.1. Classification (NCBI taxonomy): domain Eukaryota; kingdom Metazoa; phylum Mollusca; class Gastropoda; order Stylommatophora; family Helicidae; genus Cepaea; species Cepaea hortensis. The sequence continues at coordinate 112,931,146 of OY992881.1, forward strand.
CACCCCAAATCCATTAACTCTAGGGTAGTGGAGCAAACACCAATCCTTATCTAATAAGTTCAGTTAGTTGTATATCGTGTACAGGACGTCACAGTCAATCCTAGCATTTGTTGGCTGTTTGTGATTTTTTGACCAGTTTGCGTTCAGTAGTTTGCCTTTGATCTCTGAACAACCGGCACCCATAACTTCCTGAAACCAGCACAAGGCGGTATAATGACATGAAGTAAAGATTAACCAGGGGTTCAACAACAAAGCAAATACTTTATACAGATATCAAGGGTATAAGATAGAGATTGTAAGGAATTCCCCCAATAATAAAATTGTCACTTAACACATTCTTTAACTACGGGGATTCCCTGAAATCATATTCAGGTGTAACATTGAAGAGAGGTGAAAATACTTTTTTAGGTATTACCAGTTTCTTGAATGACACAAAGGATTTATGTTTATATTGCCTCTAATGCTTGGGGATATCTTTGATTAATGATGGATTTATACACAAGTGGAATTTTGAGTTGAGTATTGTTTGTATTGCGCGGTTAAATAAACATGTTGGAAACGAGGTCACGACTGTTCAGTACGTACAGACATACCATTAAATACCTGACTGTTTGAATAACTAAACGACTCTTTTACAGGCTCTGAGGCGTCTTGGGTATATGGTGCACCCGGATGCTACTGGTGGTCAACTTCCCCTGTACTGTGGAGTCAAGGGACAGAGGAGTAGGGTAAGAGTTATTGACCAAATACCCGGACATTCAACATACTTCAGAGGAATCCCGAAGGAGTTTTTAACAAGAAAGCCACCCCCCGCCCCCTCACCCGCACCTAACAAATAGTCTTCATAAAGAAAGAATAGATGTGGCACGCATTCAAGAGACACACCTCAACATCCATCACAGATTCTCAATCAGAGGATAGGACACACAAGGGGGAGTTCTAATACATACACGAAACTGCTGCTGCTGTTGCTGCTGCTGCTGCTACTACTACTACTACTACTACTACTACTACTACTACTACTACTACTACTACTACTGCTGCTGCTGCTACTACTACCTCTACTACTACTACTACTACTACTACTACTACTACTACTACTACTACTACTACTACTACTACTACTACTACTGGTGCTGCTGCTACTACCTCTACTACTACTACTACTACTACTACTACTACTACTACTACTACTACTACTACTACTACTACTGCTGCTGCTGCTGCTACTACCTCTACTACTACTACTACTACTACTACTACTACTACTACTACTACTACTACTACTACTACTACTACTGCTGCTGCTACTACTACCTCTACTACTACTACTACTACTACTACTACTACTACTACTACTACTACTACTACTACTACTACTACTACTACTACTGGTGCTGCTGCTACTACCTCTACTACTACTACTACTACTACTACTACTACTACTACTACTACTACTACTACTACTACTACTGCTGCTGCTGCTGCTACTACTACTCGTAATCTTCTTATTCTCCTCCTCCTCCGTCTTCTTCTTTTTCTTCTTCTTGTTATTATTCTCCTCTTCCTCCTACTTCTCCGTCCTCGTCTTCTTATTCTCCGCTTACTCTTCCTCCTTCTTCTTCTACTTATTCTCCTTCTCCTCCTCCCCCACCTCCCCTCCTTCTCGTCCTTCCCCTCCTCCTCCTCTTCCTCCTCCTTCTACTTCTTCTCTCTCCCACATTATTTTTAAAACATTTCCCGTGCTCATTTTAGTCCGGATCGACCCCGGAAGCCCAAGCCAAATTAGAAACAAACCGCCTGGGTGGGAGTAGGGGGCGGGGGGGGGGGGGGTTTGAACGCACGGCCACCGGGCCAGCAGGCAGGCATGCTTGCCTCTGTGGCACCGCCGCTGTCTGTCTGAGTAATGTAGACCACTAACAATGGTATGAAATGGACTTCCTCCCCCCCCCCCCCAACTGTCATCTACTGCCTGTAATACCTTGCTGAGAAGGGCAATTGGAAGAGGGGGGGGGGTCTTGAGTCTGAGGAATGAAGGCCGCCTGGCTAGTGCAATCGCCGCGAACTGCGCAGGTTAGAATTTTTTCTCATTCACACGCACGCACGCACACACAGAAAAAAAAAAAAACATGCAAAACCGAGGATGCGAATACAGGTCTCCCGAAGAAGAACTCAGCATTCTTAGCCACCCGGTCAGCCGCTCCTCGATGTAGTTACTGACTTCGCTGAATGTTGTATTACCTGATGCAGCTTTTTTGGAGATCTCCTACATTAACTGCATCAAGCGTAGTCAGTAGTACATAGACGTGCTACTAATTCTAGTGCAGTGGACTGATATTTGCGTCTGGGTTAGCTTTCTCTATTACCAGAGTCCCTCGCCATCAGGCGTATCCACTCCGACGTCAGATGTGCTTGTAATTTAAGTCCTCAAGTCAAGAACGACAAGTCAACATTTTAACCCAACTAGCCAGTGTAGGGGTTGAATCCGCTATATCTGCATCAGTACACCGGAATTGTAAGAAAGAGCTCTCTTATCCATTTAGCCATGCCGACTTCAGTATGCTTACTTACTTGTCACAGGGTCATGCGTGAAGGGTCCGTTGACCCTAAGTTGTACTGTACTAATTAAAGGTACAGGAAAAGTCCCTTTGACCAAAAGTTGTACTGTACTAACTAAAGGAACAGGAAAGGTCCATTTGACCATAAGTTGTACTGTACCAACTAAAGGTAAATTAAAGATTCCTTTGACCATAAGTTGTACTGTACCAACTAAAGGTAAAGTAAAGATCCCTTTGATCATAAGTTGTACTGTACCAACTAAAGGTAAAGTAAAGATTCCTTTGTCCATAAGTTGTACTGTACCAACTAAAAGTAAAGTAAAGATCCCCTTGACCATAAGTTGCACTGTACCAACTAAAGGTAAAGTAAAGATCCCTTTGGCCATAAGTTGTACTGTACCAACTAAAGGTAAAGTAAAGATCCCGTTGACCATAAGTTGTACTGTACCAACTAAAGGTAAAGTAAAGATCCCTTTGACCACAAGTTGTACTGTACCACCTAAAGGTAAAGTAAAGATCCCTTTGACCATAAGTTGTACTGTACCAAGAAAAGGAAAAGTAAATATCCCCTTGACCATAAGTTGTACTGTACCAACTAAAGGTAAAGTAAAGATCCCTTTGACCATAATTTGTACTGTACCAACTAAAGGTAAAGTAAAGATCCCTTTGACCACAAGTTGTGGTACTGTACCAACTAAAGGTAAAGTAAAGATTCCTTTGACCACAAGTTGTGGTACTGTACCAACTAAAGGTAAAGTAAAGATCCCTTTGACCACAAGTTGTGGTACTGTACCAACTAAAGGTAAAGTAAAGATCCCTTTGACCACAAGTTGTGGTACTGTACCAACTAAAGGTAAAGTAAAGATCCCTTTGACCACAAGTTGTGGTACTGTACCAACTAAAGGTAAAGTAAAGATCCCTTTGACCACAAGTTGTGGTACTGTACCAACTAAAGGTAAAGTATAGGTCTCCAGGATCTGCCTCAAAGAGCATAGAGTATAAGATGCTAGCACCATATCTGTATGACACAACCGCACCCGATAGATGGGCACCTGATAGATGGGCACCCGATAGATGGGCACCCGATAGATGGGCACCTGATAGATGGGCACCTGATAGATGGGCACCTGACAGATGATATGGTCAATAAGATACCTTCGGCCTGTACTTCCCATAATATTCCTGGTATCCATTAGAAGTTGGATCGACTTAGAAGTCCAGGTAGACGTAAAGCCACTGCCTGAATGGGTGTTTGAACTCAAGACCATTGGATCTATACTCAACTGTGCTAGAGGAGGTCAGCATGGCAGAATGGATAGGAACGTGCGTTCTTAAACACCCGGTGTGCTAATGCCAAGGTAAGGCGTTCAACCCCTACACCGGACAGCTGGACTAAAATGTTGACTTCTCGTCCTTGACTTGGGAATGTAAATTACAAGTACCTCTGAAGTCGGAGTGGGTGCGCTTTATGGCGAGGGACACTGGTAATAGGGAAAAGCTAATCCATACGCAGAATTCAGAAGTAGTGTGTGTGAACTACGCTTGAGTTCAAGGCGAGCGTAAAATATAAAACTATGTAAGTCACTGAACAGACGCGGCTCGCTTTAAAAAGCCCCGACTCGACGATGATTTGACAACATGACGATAGATCGGGTATTGCAGGCTAACATACTAACCACGGCAACGCCATGGCTCGGACATCAACTGCTGACCCATAATGCCATATAAACGGATGTATATACAAGACCGTTTGACCTTTTTCACTTACACTCTAGTAATGAAGAGGAAGATCAGATAACAGAAGAATTCATTAAAACATGCCCTATATTTGAACCCTACTTCCTCACTTGGGTCAAATTAACATTCATTCAATGAAAACATGCTGATGAAGGATTATTTACCTGATCGGCAGTGCACCACGAAGCAAAAGCTGTACTGTCCTCTTGTCACAAAAGCAGTGAAATCATAATCACAGCGAAGACAACATCTACACCTCCAAATTGCATAATCCAGACACCAGCGGTCAGTGTTATCCCTGAACTGGCGATCGCCTCTCCTGACCCCAACTGACTCCCAAAAAACCCCTGCACGTAAATTGACCCTTTTCAATTCACGTAATCCAAAATTAGCTATCCAATCAGAGCTCTGGGCCGCCGCGGCAAAAGGCATGTCCATTTTCCCTCGCTGGCACGCCGGCGCGAGCTGTAGCGGTCTGCTATTGGTCGACTGGCCGTAGCGTTCCAGGTTGCGTAAGGACAGGGCACGCGAACAAGAGGGCAGGGGGAGGGGGGGAGAGAAAAAAAGGGTGAAGGAGGAGGGTGGAGGGACTGTGTTTTCCCCACAGGCTTATCAGGAAAGACGTAGAGGGGAGGAGGCGGAAAGGGGGAATGTCCTGGCTGTGACCTCAAGGCAGGTTTTCCAACCCTGGGGAGTTGCGCAAAAAGAAAAAAGAAAAAAGCAACTAATGACCTGTTACTCGCCCGCCTGTTACTCCTTCTGCAAGTGTCTTGTCGGCTGGCGTAGACGATCATACCTAATCACAACCCTGGTTATCTAGTTTTCGTTCGCTCACTTGAACTCAAGCGTCGTCCTACATGAAAAATACAACAAGAATATATATATATATTCAACACGTTGTGTTGTTTCTTGTGCTCTGTATTGGTTTTTACGTGTGGATTAGTTTCCCCTATAACCAGTGTCACACGCCATCAGGAGAACCTGCTCTGACTTCTGAGGTACTTGTAATTTACAACCCCAAGTCAAGAACGAAAAGTCAACATTTTAGCCCAACAGACCCGTGTAGGGGTTGAACCCGCTACCCAGGCATCATCACGTGCTGACCTCCCGGCTATCTAATAAGAAGTATTTGTGAGGGGGGGGGGGGCACACACACATACACAGAATAAGAAAGTATTCTTAGGAGTGGGAGCAGAGGTGACGTGATAACACGTCAGATTACATTTCTGCAGGTCTAGTTGCCCTGGATTCAAATCTTGTAGTTATTGTTTGTTTTTGTTTTTTTTTTGTTTAAACGCCCGCTTCGTGGCGAAGGTGACACGCAGTTCGTAATCCGGCAGTCCGCGTTCAAACACAGCTGCATTGGTTTTTTTTTTTTTTATGAAATGGTATGGGTGCCGGTCTTTCAAAAAGCAATGGCAAACTACTGAACGTAAACTTGCCCAGGAATCACCAACAGCCAAAAAAATGTTGGGGTCGACTGCTACATCTGTAAAGGATATGCAATTGCTTGCTTGCTTGCGTTCACTGGCTGTGAACTCCAGCGTGAAGTCCTGTATGTCGGATGAAGACATCCTGTTGTCCAACATCAGTGTGATGTCATACAGGACCTGAGGTTTGCGTGAGTATCCGTTGTCCCATGTCTGACTTATTGGTGTGCAGACTGGTGGTGGTTCCTCACCGTGCAGGCAGATACTCTCCGACTTCGGAAGAATCAGCGATCCTACTACGTTAACCAGGACCCCGAAGGGACCTGTTGCCCAGGACGCACGACTAGGATGTGTTAGTAGGTCTTGGCCAGTATAGAACCTGGCCCTGGTGCCTTGGAAACACCTTTGCGTCCCGGATATGCAATTAACTTTAACGTAGTTCTAGGGAGTGAGGTAGGGCAATTGCTAACCCTCTTGGCACACTCACGTGGTGGTCACGTGCCACCCACGAGGCGGGGATTCCCGGTTAATTGACCTAAGCTACCAGGTCAAGCTTCCCAAACGAAGGGGCAGTGGCGTGTAGAGGTTCTTTGATGCCCGGGGCCAACCCCTTGATTGGATGCCCCTAAATTGTTCTTTCCCTAATTCATTCCTTCTCCTCTCCGACTGCATTGAGCTGCCCCCTCTCCCTAATTGGATGACCCCTCTCCCGGCTGGATGCCCGGGACCGTCGCACCCCCCTCTGCACGCCACTGAGAAGGGGAACCAGGATTTGTTCTGGGAAATAAAGGCTGGAAGTTGACCTCATCACCCATCGAGTGCGCTTGGTCTTTAAAAATATGAGGCTGGTGTCACATGACCAGTTCATCCTCTGGCGTGGAAGAGCTCCGTTACTTACTTACTTACACAATTTCGGGATAAGCCTAGACTCAGTGATAAAAACTCCGGCGGAGCAAGATCGACAGGGGCCATGCGATCGTCAGAAGTAGCTCCCATTTCCCAGATGTTTCTGCCCTTTGCCTTGATGGCACTCTGGTGGGGGGGGGGGGGGTTTCCACCCGGGTAATAATTCTGGGTGTCTTTCTCCTGCTGTAAATTCGTACCTTGTTTCGAGACGTTCTGTTCGTTTTTCTATGCACAAATAAACACACGTAGTATTGTTTGGCGCTCACAGAAGGAGAAGAAAGAAGTAGGACTAGAGGACCCACTAGACAACGTACAATCTGAAAGCTATTGTTACCGACCGGGATTCGAACCTGTCACCTCCAAATGGCTTCCTTCATCGTCATTTATGAGATGACAGGTTCGAATCACGGTCGGTAACTATATCTTTCAGATTTTATGGTGTCAAGTGCGTCTTCTAGTCTCTACTTCTTTCTTCTCCTTCTGTGAGCGCCAAATGCTGTAATATTACGTGTGTTTATTTATGTAACTGTTTCAGGGGCCTCAACTGGTTCCCAAATTGATTTCCTGTGTGTATTTCGTTTTTCTATAATGTGGCAATGAGTTTGGTTTTTATGATATGCAAAAGGCCAAATGCATACTGACTACGTCACATAAGTAGGGGGCGTGTTGGTGTAACGGTGAGGACCTCATGCTAACAATGGGAGGAGTGCGGTAGGACAACGTCCAATTCCAACTCTCGTTGGTCACTACGGGAGAGAAAGACTGGCCACATGTTGTTTAGTTAACTTAGGCCCACAAAACTCTGATGGTTATTTCTTTCTTCCCCCTCCCCCCTTTTTTTTCGTGCACCTTCAGACTTCAATATAAACAAATCCAAATAAAGCAGCTGTCAACCTGAGCTTGAAGATATCGCAATAGAATGTTGTCTTGGAATGTACAATGAATGAATCATCAAACAGCGAGGAGTAGATTGTCAGCTATGTTGTTTCGTGCTTGATTGGAATGGGTCGGGGTCACTCAAAAGGGGACGCGAAACAAAAGGATAGCGGAGAGAGGATGGAGAATGGACATATTTTTTTTTAAATCAACATTGGTTTTAGTAGAAAGATGGCTGTGGTTATACGCGTCAGCTCGCCAAGTCTGGCCTGCAGGACAGGAGTGGTCAAACGTTCAGGGTTTTCTTTCTTTTTTGTTTTAAAATCCCCCGTGGAGACGATGGTGAGGTCACGACCCGTGGCAAGGCCAGCGAGCGGTGGCAAAAAAGCACAGGGGCAAATAATAGTTCTTTGTGCAGAATGAAAGACGGTGGGTGGCAACATTGCCGAAGGGGAATAAAAATAAACTGTGCTGGACGCTTAAATGCATGAGGAGTTTTGGCTGTGTTGATAAAAATAAGAGGGCGATCCCTTCATCGTTCCTTCTGCGGGTTGTAGATGAGTCACCCTTACTGGGTGGACACGAGGCCTAAGAAAAATGCGAAGTTTACCAAATGTTAAGTTAGTTGCATGTTCTTTACAAGGCAAGTGAGCAAGAGATGGACAATGATGTAGGTGGGAAGATAGCATTAAGAAATGGACGGACAGCAATCTGACAGAATGTACAATCAAGGCGCGAGACAGTGTTGGAAATAGATTGCAACCAATCTTAATTGTGGAGACAGCACTTGATTGATTGATGGCCTTTGCGGAACGTTGCAATCAACCCTTGCATTTAATGGCTATTTGGAATTTTCTAAGCGATTTTACGCTCAATAACGATTACGATAAACACGGAGAAGAAAGCTTAAGACGGGGATGAATTTTAGGAATAGGACACAGAGGGAGCTGCAGGACATAGTCACACACACACACACACACACACACACGCACATATTTCGCATATCCTTTACAGGAGGACATCGCTGTCAACATCAGCATCTTTCAGCTGACTGTTGATTTCTTGGCACGATTACACTCAGTAGTTTGTCATTGCTTTCTGAGCGGCCGGCTCACATGCCCCGTAAGTTACCGACGCGGAGAGAACCGCTACTAATTCTCACGCACGTCACGTTAGTCACGCGAGTATACGGGATTACGGAGAAAGTCGTGTAACCCCTAGACCAGGGAGACCGGCAAAGCTGTAGAAATGTAAACAATATAAAATAGCACACAGTAACGCTGCTTTACAGAATATAATTAAGAAAAATACAGGAAGTTGCAGCGACTAGCCTTCATCAGCAAACAGATACATGCATAAAACACAACATATAATCGCGGAGAAGACACAACAGTGATTACATTAAGGCATAAGAATGGGATGAGAATAATAAAAAGATGAAAACATGAGAACAATGAAGAGAAAAGTAAAATTTGAAAAATAATATTTTGTTACTTATCTCAGAATCCCAGGCTTTGATACTAAAAAGTATTAGTAGTAGTAGTTAAAGATAGGACGGTTGGTGTGATTTGGTTGAGGGCCTGTGTTAAACGGGGATGTTTGTTAGTTAGTCGCGGTTCCAACTTCAAGGCAATGGGTCACCCCCATAATGCCCCGTTCTTGTGCCAGTGAATATCACACAAAATGCCCATTACTGTCCCATATGAAGAGGGGAAACAGACAGCAGTACTGATAACTCAAACAGCACGCACATGAAACAACATGCAAACACAATAGTCCGCCACGAAAATTACTGTTCATCGTCGATGGAAGCGGCAGTCACTAGAAATACAGCAGCTTCACACACATTACTGCATAGTGCTAGCTAGTTCAGCAACCGGCCATTGCCATTTTCTGAACATGCAGTTCACAACACAAACAACTGAGGACAGAAATAAAAGCACTCCACGCGAAATCTACAGCTCACGGTGTCGCTCCTAGCACTCAGTTCAGAAGCTGGGCGACGGAGCCAAGCTAAACGGGAAATAAAGAGCCAAATAAGAATTTCTTTCTATTGCTTTCTGAGCAACTAAACCCCATAGCATTGTGAAAGTCAACGCAAAGCGATCCACTCATAGCAGCCTAGTCGAACTTCGAACCCCACCCCCATGTTCCCATGTTCCCCACCCCCATGCAATAAATGTCGGTCTACCAAAGGCAACACTAAATAATTGGAAAACGCGAAGTGTAGGTCAGCTTTACAAAACTAGGCATGGAAAATATTCCGGCAACAAGCCTTTATCACTTGAGTTGGGTTGAGTTGAGTTGAGTTGAGTTAAGTTGAGTTGAGTCAAGAACCGACATCACAGCACCCGGGACATTACCACGCATATTCCGTTCTCATTTTCCACAGCCAGCGAAGAGTCTCATTACTAATCATACCAGTAGCAGTCTGATTATAAATCCGTCTGGCCTTTCCTCGGCGTCCTGAATGTCTGACAGATCTTCTTCTTCTTCTTCTTCTTCTTCTTCTTCTTCTGCTTCTGCGTTCATCCGGATTTTTTTTTTTTCGGATGTGATTACGTTGTGCCTGTTTACAGCAGAGCTGCGTTCTTGCGCCGTTAGGCCGACACATCCGACTTCTGCGGGCATTTGTTGACCGGGTTAACCTTCCCGGGGTGACAGATCTATGTAGCACCATTATCCCCAGACAGTGATGTTCTTCTGCATCAAACCTCTATTCAACTTTCTAATTGCTTGTTTATTGTTCCGCCTTCCGCGCCATATAGTAGTGTTGAATATACAACATTGTTGACAGTCTTGTGTCATGGTACGGAAGAGAGATAAACACTCGAATTGATCGATGCCGTAGAGCAGTGGTTCTCAACCTTTTTTGGCCCATGCCCCCCCCCTACCATATTTTCAGAACGTCACCCCCCCCCCCCACTCCGCCCTTTCGAATTTCCTCCCTATAAACCCTCCCCTCCCCCACCCTTACACATTATGCATAAAAATGGAAGCTAAATTTAATAACACATACTAGAACAAGTCTAGACGTCTACATAAAACGTGATTTGCGGGTCTGCTTACGTTATAAAACGAATTTCATTAGGACGAGAAGTACAGAACCGTAAAATTTAGATGGAAAAACAATATCAAGTAACTGGTTCTTGTATTAATTGCGATCTTGAAATAATCTTAATTCCCCTCTGGAAACCCTAAAATTCCCCCCTGGTGGGGAATTCCCCACCGGTTCAGAACCACTGCCGTAGAGTATCGCAATGTGTAGGGAGACATGATCGTCCACGCCAGCCGGCAAGGCACTGAATGATGATGGTATTTTCGAAAGGTCAACAGTTATTGTTCACTCAGAGTAACTAACAAAGATTGCCTGAAAGAGGCACTTAAAGTAGAAAATTATATACAACAATAAGATATAGGCAAAATGACTCAAGACTTTTGAGACGCTTACAGACTGTCCAGCCTGTGTCTAGGCATTTTCTACCCTCCTGCTGCGGAAACATCCATTTCATTTCCAAATTCCCCAAGTTTTGCTATTCTCTCCCAACTATATTTTCGAAAGGTCAACAGTTATTGTTCCCACACAGTTGCGCTCCATATAAACTGGTCGTGTGTCACAAAAAGCCTGACGCAGGAACGGTCGGTCTGTTTGCATAATGTGCGACAATTTTCCAAAGCGGGTTATCTGTCTTTGTTCTGTCCTAGACAAAGTCCAGCTTTCAATGGACGTAAGACGCATGCGCGGCCGCGCATATGGAAAACTCTGCAGCATTCAAATATGGTATAATTTATCGGTAACCTTTTATGTCGCTGGAGCAGAGGCGGAGAGGTGGCTAGACGCTTGTCTGCTTGTCAGGTGGCTGTGAGTTTGAATCCGCATGCAGGTGGATTATTAAGATTGAACTGATCTTCCAGTAGCAGTTGCCATATCAGAAGCAGTTGCCATATTGGCTCTGAAGTAGTTTTTCTTACGTCTTCTTCTTCTTCTTCTTCTTCTTCTTCTTCTTCTTCTTCTTCTTCTTCTTCTTCTTCTTCTTCTTCTTCTTCTTCTTCTTCTTCTTCTTCTTCTTCTTCGTCCTCATCCTCCTTACAACAACAACAACAACAACAACAACAACAACTACTACTACTACTACTACTACTACTACTACTACTACTACTACTACTACTACTACTACTACTACTACTACTACTACTACTACTACTACTACTACTACTACTACATGTAAGAAAGAGAGTGCCGAAACGCTATGTAAAACCTGTTTTGCTGAATGGCAGTAAATCTTGCAATGTAAATTAACAAATTAAGGATTGCCTTGGAGCAATAAAGATGTGGTTTATAAGACGAATGTTGCGAATTCCTTGGACTGCCTGAGTAACTATCAACGATTGCCTGAAAGAGGCTATTGAAACTAGAACATTATATACAATACAGTGTTAACGTCGGGGTCACGTTCTTGGAAAACGCGACTTTACGTCAAACGACGTATAGCGAAACACTATTTCCCATAGAATTAAATGAAACACACTGTATTATTAATGTTCATTTTGATGGTTGTTGATATTTATTGGCTAAATAGAGGCGGGTTGGAGGGCGAGTGGTAGAATTATTAGGGCGCAGAGGCATTAAAACCTCGACTCGCTCCAAAACTATCATCAGCACTACTAGTACCGCCCTCACCCGCTTTCTTAGCTAGATCTTCATAGAGAGACTTTGCTTTCTCTTGGATAACTTTCTTGCTCACAGGCATATTCCGTTGGTTCTGGTCTTCAATCCAGACGGCCAATAGTGCTTCCATGTTCTCCATAAGAGTACTTCTGGTACGAGTGATCTTGGAAGCACTCAAAGAGGTTACGTTTTTAGCACCCTCTTTGATTTTGTCAGTACCTGCACGAATTGTCCTTATCGTGGTTGGAGGTAAGCCATGATGGACTTTACCGATATCAACAGCCCGATCGCCAGCCTCAAAACGACGTAACACATTTAACTTTACCTCAAGAGTAACACTTGTCCGGTGTCTCTTACAACCAGACACACTATCAGAACTTACTGTGCGCTTTGAACTCATAATTATAGGTGATCACACGATACAATCATAGAAAAAAGCACTGCTCAAAATGTAAAATGGCGACGCTAGCGCAGCATAGCAACACAGGTGACGACGTTATAGCGGAACGTAGCGACGTAAAGTGAAGTTTCCCATTGTGACAAAGACGTTATAGTAAAACGACGTAAACCGAAGCGACGTATAGCAGGGCCTTTCTGTAATAAGAAAAAAAGACAAACTGCTTTCTTTTGTCTTGTGATAAGAAGAGAGGCATTGGAGAACATCGTGACAACTGAAAAGATCAGTTAGGAAAGAGGCAGAGGCAGTCGAAGAGAAATTATGCTGGATAGACTGAGACTGCGGCATGGAGGAATATCATCAACAGGGTTGATCCAGACAACCAAAGACCAATATATGTGAAGAGACATCAACGCCAGCTGGCGGGCCACATGATGATGATGATAATCCGCAATGTTTTCTCTATATCTGCAATGATGACAATGTTTATCTTCCACTGTTGTTTCTCTAGGCCAGAAGCTTTGCCTGGTAATGTCGTATTCGTGGCAGTCCTAAACTATGCGATCTTCTGTCTGCGGCGCTAATCCACATGCGCACATGGCTGCTGCGCCAATCTTGCATTTTGTATACAAGTGGTTGGGTAATCGATTGTGTCTTGTTCCGAGGTGCAGAATAATTACGTGTTCTGGTCTTTCCATAAAATGATAATTTCGTGCTGGTGTTTATGGCTTTCTGATTGATTTGATTATGCTTTTCTTTTGGTAATATGTAACAGTACAACATGTTGCTTTCCAACGCTTGTGGTTATGTTTGTTTTTGTTGGATTGGGATATAAATATAGGTCGACCGTCACGAATGGCTCGAAATATCCGCCATTAAATAGAAGGCTCCGGCTGCTTATGGGTTTGTTCTCATTTTATTGCATTGTCTGGCAATGGAACAATCCAGTTTGTTCTCATTTTATTGTATTGTCTGGCAATGGAACAATCCAGTTTGTTCTCATTTTATTGCATTGTCTGGCAATGGAACAATCCAGTTTTCATGAACAGCCCTGTGTCAGTCATTGAATTGCTCTGTCTGTCTGTCTGTCTGTCTGTCTGTCTGTCTGTCTGTCTGTCTGTCTGCCTGTCTGTCTGTCTGTCTGTCTGTCTGCCTGTCTGTCTGTCTGTCTGTCTGTCTGTCTGTTGTTGTTGTTGTTGTTGTTGTTGTTGTTGTTGTTGTTGTTGTTGTTGTTGTGGTTCTTCTTCTTCTTCTTCTTCTTCTTCTTCTTCTTCTTCTTCTTCTTCTTCTTCTTCTTCTTCTTCTTCTTCTTCTTCTTCTTCTTCTTCTTCTTCTTCTTCTTCTTCTTCTCTCTGTCTCTGTCTGTCTCTCCCTCTCTTTATTTCTGTGCCTCTCTCTGACTGCCCCTATCTCTCTCTCTCTCTCTCTCTCTCTCTCTCTCTCTCTCTCTCTCTCTCTCTCTCTCGCTAGTCTCTGCCCATCTCCCCGTCTATCTCTGTCTGTCTCTTTCTATTTGACTCTCTCATAATTTCTCTCTCTCTCTCTCTCTCTCTCTCTCTCTCTCTTTGAGTGTGTTTCTCTGTCTCTGTGTGCATGTCTCTTTGTCCCTCTACGTTTGTAGAATCTCTCTCCCTCTCCTTTTTTCTCTCTCAGTCCTCCTCAGTTCTCCCCCATCTTTGTCTACCTTATTGATAAACTTAGCACCACAAGGAGCCAACTAAGACAGGTTGTTTATTTGTTCTGAAGCTCTATCTAAAACACCCGTGTAGATTCCATTTGGCCTTTCGCTCTTCCCTACCCTATACATTTACCTTATATTTCGTTCACCTTTTGATGTCGGCCTTCAAAGTACAGGTATTTTCTCCGAGCCATAACTGACCTGCTTGTCTGTATGTTTGTCTGGTCTAAACAGTGACAGCAAACAGCTGAAACGTATCGGTTATGTTTACCCCATCCTCCTCCTCTTTTCCCACCCTTCCCCACTCCCACGTTATTTACTCGTATCTTAGAAGATGAGCATATGTTTGTCAGGGACGCGCGGTAGTGTAGTGGCTAAACGCTCACCTGTCCGCCCGGTAGTCTTGGGTTTTTCTTCCTCTTATTCTGCGTTCGTCTGGAGTGCTTTTTTTTTCCCCCTTAAGATGTAATTGCATTGTGCCAAGTTTATTTGCACCCTTAGGCCGACACATCCGACTTCTGCGAGGGCCATGGGTTCAAATATGGACGGATTTTTAACATTGACTGGGTTCAAAGATAAAATGCTTATCAGGAAATATTTTGGTAAGTATAGGCGATCTGTGTGGTGCTCATCACATCACAAACTGGTCTATACAAGAATCGGCCTAGCACCATATACCTAGAGCGTCTTAAGGCCTCCTCGGGGTCCTTCACTTTAAAACAAAAATAATTATGTAACCGTCTCTTTTCTTACAAATATGTGTCTGTGTCCCTACCTTCTGTTACAGTTTCTTTTCTTGCACATATTTTTCTCAGCCGTCTCTCTGTAAAAGTCTCCATTTCTTTCATGTATCTGTTTCTGCCGTGTCTTTCTGTAACAGGATGTTTCCTTGCAGGCATCTTTCTCTGAACGTATTTTTCTGTAACCGTCTTTTTCCACTGCGTATCTTTTTCTGATCGTAACTTTCTCTGCTGTATCTTTATGTAACACTCTCTTTCCCACGTTTCTTTTCTTTCTTTCTTTCTTTTTTTCTCTATCTTTGCATGCAATTTTCTGTGTTCGTATCTTTATGTAACCGCCTTTTTCCTTGCAGGTCTCTTTCTCTGTCCCTTTCTATATGTACCATCTATTGTTTGCAGGTATCTTTTCCTGCTCGTATCTGTATGTAATCGTCTCTTTACTTGTTCGTATCTTAATGTAACCGTCTCTTTCCCTGCACATTTTTATTTCTCTGTCTTTGCATGCATCTTTCTGTGTTCGTATCTTTATATAACCGTCTCTTTACTTGTCCATATATTTCAGAACCGTCCCTTTTCTTGCACGTATCTTTCTGTAACCGTCTAATTCATCGCAAGTATCTTTCTGCAACAGTCTAATTTCTTGTAAATATCTTGAAACCGCCCCATTCTTTGCAAGTATCTTTCTGTAAACGTCTAAATCTTTGCACGTTTCTGTCTCTGTTCACACCTTTCTGCAGCCGATTCATTCCTTGCATGTACCTTTCTCTGCCCGTATCTTTCTGTACAATTGTTTTTCTACATCCCTATATTTACGCGATCTGTCTCTCTGTCCTATATACTCTTACGTAAACACTATTCTGCAGCAGTTGCATAGTGACCAGTTCTCCTACTTTCCGAGCCAGTAGTTGGGTTCAATCCTCAGCAGCGATAGGATTCATTTTTTATTCGACTAGAGACACGCCGAGGTCGATCCAGGCTTATTCGGGCGGAGTCATAGTTGGAAGGTCACGGTGTTCGCTTCAGGCTCCAAACGGACAGGGTTCGACCCCTGTATAGAGATGAGAATGTTTTCAAGAACCATTGGTATCTAATGATATCACGTGCCCCTGATCTCTGTGGTATTGAGATCTCATAACTATAGGATAATAGCGAAGAACAGGAGGTCACGTGAGCAAGTTGGTCAAGTTGAACATCCCACGGCAGCTGGAAATTGCAAAGAGTAAGCCGTAAGGCCAACCTCTGGTAAATTATTAGGAAAAGTAAACATACTAACGGGTAGATAGAGCTCGTGAACTTTAATAGAATATCTCAAGGAAGCATACGTTACACAAATGTATGCCGAAGAAGGATACACAGAATCTAAGGTCATAACATTGTGTGGCAGACTTCACTTGAAAGAGAAGCGCAGGAGAGAACCCGGGCTTATTCATTGGCTCAGATTGGCGTGGCTAAGAACTTACGGAGCCGGCCTCTGTCGCGGAAGTTATTGGGTTCGAATCCCAGCCAGGTCCGATGATGTTTGCAAGACCCAGTTGATTTTAATGTCTTCACGTGTCCCCCATTCCGCTTGCGGGTGGGTGTCCGATACCCAGTCTTCAACGATAAAGTTATTCAGTAGCATGTCGCTCGCAGAACCTCGCTCCCATAACAACCGTCCCTGAAAACTTCTCGTTCATAAGTAAGATGTCCGCTTCCGATACACCCATCTGGAGATCATCCGCCACATACTGCATCCATCTTCTCTTTGGCTTCCTCTTCCTCTCTTCCCAGGCATATACCCCTCCATTATTGTTCTCTCCAAACTTTCATGACGTTTCAAGTGACCAAAATATTTCAATTTCCTGTGTTTTATCGTCTTTAGTAGCCAACCTTCTTCAATATTCAGCTCTTGTCGTATGGTTGCATTTGTTCTTTTGTATATCCAAGATATTCTTAGAAACCATCTAAAACATTTATATTCAAAGGGATTTTTGCGCTGTTCAGTTTGTTTAGTGTCCAGATCTCACAGGCTGCGATGGTCGTTACCCTGGTAAAATCGTTAGCGAGAAAACTTCACACATCGGTGGATAGCCCTCGCTAATTTGGAGGAAATCCGTCTAGAGAAGTTGAAACTTAAGAAATGCATCTCGAAGTAGGACACACTTACATTCAAAAGGTGCTTACCAGGTGTGACATACTCACACTCAAAGAGGAACTAAGAAGAAGATAAGATGGAAACGGGATAAATCTGAAAATACACAGAAATTCCCTACCTCATTACGTCCTGACCTAGATTTTTGTGAAAACCTAATACTTCACTCCCCTTCCCTTGCTGCTGAGATGTCTGATTCAGTAACTTACGACATCAAATAGGCATCACTAGTTGGTTGTAACTCGTACATCAAATAGTTTATAATTGGGAGGCACTTAATAGTGCTTACTTGAAGCGGCTAAAATATTGCCACAAATGTACCCAATACCTTGTAGACTCCGGGAAATCAACAGGCGAGGGAAAGACTGGCACTGGATAGGAAACCAATGAGAAAGTTTGATAATGATATAATTAACGCCCGCTTTTACTCGAACGTAGTCCATTACAAGACGTGCTGCTGCTTCTAGTGCACTGGACTGATCTCCACCGGACTGATTTTCACTGGACTGATCTCCACCGGACTGATTTTCACTGGACTGATTTTCACTGGACTGATTTTCACTGGACTGATTTTCACTGGACTGATTTTCACTGGACTGATTTTCACTGGACTGATTTCCACCGGACTGATTTTCACATGTGGATTTGCTTTTTCTGTTGCCAGTGTTCCTCTCCATCAGCGAACCCACTCCGACTTCTGGGGTGATTTACGTCTCCAAGTCAAGTATTGCCTGAAAGAGGCTAATGAAACTAGAACATTATATGTAACAATAAGAAAAAGACAACCAGCTTTCTTTGGTCATGTCGTGGGGAGAGAGGCATTGGAGTATATCGTGGCGACTCGAAAGTTTAAAGGGAAGAGAGGAAGAGGCCGACCAAGAGAAATGATGGATTGATGGCATGGAGGAATATCATCAGCAGAGTTGATCCAGAACACCAAAGACCGAGATGTGTGGAGAGATATGACAACTTACGCCAGCTGGCAGGACACTTGATGAGGAGAAGTCAATATTTTAGTCCAACTAACCGATGTAGGAGTTGGAATTGGCATCAGCACACCGGTAGTTTAAGAGCGAGCGCTGTTATCCTCTAGGCCACGCTGGCCTCCATGTTAATATTCTTTTAGTAACTTCGTCTCTTGTCAACCAATGTGTTCAGACCCAGTCCGCCACTGCATGGTATGAGTGCTTGCGTGTGTGTGTGTGTATGTTTATCCACGCACACACATACACTCCTACACCACTCCTTGGTAGAGGATTACCTTTATCGGTTTACCCTCCCCCCCCCCCCCCCCCCCCCCCACCACTTCCTCATACACACTCACACACACTCACATATACACACGCAGTAATCTACACGGACCAGAAAACATTCTTCCCACAATCCGTCATCAGTTCAAAGGTCAGAGATATTACGGATAAATTTCCCCCGCTTAGGGTGGCAAAAAAAAATTTCGCAAGCTGTATTTAACCAAAAAAAAAAAAATTCACTATATCTTTGTTCGTGAACCTTAGCTAACCTCCGTTCGACATTCCTAACTTGCAATAAATCAGCTTATGAAAGCAGCAGCCATCTTGAGCAGTGCGTGGTATTACGCTCTGGTTGTCAAAGGCGCGACAGGCTAACTTTACCTGTGGCGACTTAAATATAAATGCATAACTATTCTATTGTTATTGGAGATGGGAAATACTTTCATTCGCTTGGTTCGCAATTACTGAGTGACTACGAATGGGGGGGGGGGGGGGGGGGGGGGGGAGATAGATTGTTATAAGTACTGACTGAACTCATGCGTTCCGTTGTTAATAGGTTTTATTTTAACAGATTCTGCGCCACACAAATAGTAGGTTTGGACTAAATGAAAATGGATGTCGGAAAATGAGAACCAGAGTTGTGTCACAGTTATGACATTAAAGTTCTAATTATCTAAGTTCTAAATTATCTATCTAATTATATAAATTCTAAGTATCTAAAGTAAAATGGTAGCAGACTTCTTGTATTATAACGTAATAACAACATTTCGACGTTATATAAATCCATGGCAGATACAGGATGTCGCATAAGTCGATTAATTATCCCACGGCACTTAATCAGTTAAATATAAGTTAGTTGCCTGCCCTTTACCGGACGTCGTTTTCAACCCCAGCATTTTTTTGGCTGTCTGTGATTTACTAGGGAATTTTACTGTCTGTAATTTGTCAGTGTTTTCTGAACGACCAACGCTCGTACCATCGAAATCAACTCGAGGCCTTCTGCCAAATCGTCCGCAGCTGATTTCGAAGCCTCGACTCGGTGTGAAGGGGAGTTGTGAAACGCGTTCGTCGCCCTGTAGTCACAGACGTTGATTCTGCTGTAAGTCAGTGAATGGAAGCACAGGGAATGGGAGCACGGTAAATGGGAGCACGGTGAATGGGAGCACGGTGAATGGAAGCACGGCGAATGGAAGCACAGGGAATGGGAGCACAGTGAATGGGAGCACGGTGAATTGGAGCACAGGGAATGGGAGCACAGTGAATGGGAGCACAGGGAATGGGAGCACGGTGAATGGGAGCACGGTTAATGGGAGCACAGTGAATGGGAGCACATGGAATGGGGGCACGGTTAATGGGAGCACGGTTAATGGGAGCACAGTGAATGGGAGCACGGTTAATGGGAGCACAAAAAATTAAGAGAAAATTCTCACCGGAAGTGTGCATTCTGGGACGTATGCTGCTAATACGTTAGACTGCCAGAGTAACTAAGATCGATTCCTCTGAATACGCTAGCGTTGAGTCGAGTCAAAAACCCACAACACTGCACTCGGAACATTCTCATTCGTGTAACAACCAACGAAGAGTCCCAGTAATAATGGTAACATTATCAGTCTGATTATATTTCTGCCTGGCCTTTCCTCTGAATCTTGAAATGGAAACAAATAGGTATTTTAAACTCCTGCGAGAAAAAACGTACTGAACATCACAACGTTGCACATACCTTACATAAATGTTTTGCGTATCCTTTTACAGGACTTAGCTGTCAACAGCAGCATCTTTCAGATGTCTGTTGATCTCTTGGCAAGATTACGCTCAGTAGTTTGCCATTGCTTTCTGAGCGGCCGGCTCAGTATCCGCAAGTCACGAGCGGGGGTCGAACCACCTCAGTTCTCGCTCCGCTGCGAGACTCTGCGTGATAAACGGGATTACAGAGAGAAAGTGTTGTAACCCCACAGCCAGAGAGACCGGCACATACCTTACAAGGAGATCATAAAATAAAATAAGATAAAATACACACGAACGCGTACAATACGACACACAGACGTTTCGATAAGGTATGTGCAACGTTGTGATGTTCAGTACGTTTTTTCTCGCAGGAGTTTAAAATACCTATTTGTTTCCATTTTATATTGTTATATCCTGCTGCAGCCGCTGCTTTTTCTCTCTGAATCTTGAGTATCGGTCAAATCCTCTGGTCAATTCTTGAGCACCATTCTCTCCAAGCCGTGATAATCTATCTACCCGTTCTTCTGCATTATACACACGACTCCAAAGGGCCCCCCAACCAAATCATGCACCAATGCCCCACCGAGTTGTTGCAGACACAGCCTATCTGTCCGCCTGATCGTTTACCGCCACACCAGCATGTCCTGGGAAAAAATCCAACAGATGCTTCGGAAGAGGCTAAAGAAATTGAAATAGTATAGACAACTACAAGAATGACACAAACTATGGACCTGAGCCGTTTTCAATTCTTCGTAACGCATGTTAAAATGTAGTCCACATAAAATCACAAAATACGGCTAAGACGATAGGCGGATTGAAAATAAAAATAGATACAAATGAGCGTTTCGACAGAATTGTTATCAACGTACAAGAAAAAGAAAAAAAAAAAAAAAAACACGGGGAAATAACAAACATGATAGCAGCCGACCTTTGTTTTCCATACCGTTTTAAAATATTATATTTCAGTTCCCAGAGAAGTGTGCCATATTCTTTTAGCGGAGAGACTAAACATTGATTTGGCTACAGGAACCAACTATTGAATTTCTTCGTTTCCAATCTATTAGTAACACATGTTAGAATGTAATATTTCAGCTCCCAGAGAAGTGTGTCATATTCTTTTAGCGGAGAGACTAAACATTGATTTGGCTACAGGAACCAATTATTGAATTTCTTCGTTTCCAATCTATTAGTAACACATGTTAGAATGTAATATTTCAGCTCTCATAGAAGTGTGTCATATTCTTTTAGCGGAGAGACTAAACATTGATTTGGCTACAGGAGCCAACTATTGAATTTCTTCGTTTCCAATCTATTAGTAACGCATGTTAGAATGTAATATTTCAGCTCTCAGAGAAGTGTGTCATATTCTTTTAGCGGAGAGACTAAACATTGATTTGGCTACAGGAACTAACTATTGAATTTCTTCGTTTCCAATCAATTAGTAACACATGTTAGAATGTAATATTTCAGCTCTCAGAGAAGTGTGTCATATTCTTTTAGCGGAGAGACTAAACATTGATTTGGCTACAGGAACCAACTATTGAATTTCTTCGTTTCCAATCTATTGGTAACGCATGTTAGAATGTAATATTTCAGCTCTCAGAGAAGTGTGTCATAATCTTCTAGCGGAGAGATTAAACATTGATTTGGCTACAGGAACCAACTATTGAATTTCTTCGTTTCCAATCTATTGGTAACGCATGTTAGAATGTAATATTTCAGCTCTCAGAGAAGTGTGTCATAATCTTCTAGCGGAGAGACTAAACATAGACTCGTTTACAGATTTCAACGTTTAATTTTTCACTGTTTCCAATTTCTTCAGGATATATTTCAGCTCTCAGAGAATTGTTTGATGTTCTTTTAGTGGAGAGACTAAACATGAACTTTGTTACAGCTTTTATCTTTTGAATATACTGATAGCAATCGCTTTGTAACACGTGTTAGGAAGTACTATTTCATCTCTCAGAGAAGTATTTCCATCATCATCATCCAGTGCCTTGCCGGTTGGCATGGGCAATCATGCCTCTCCACAAATTGCGATCTCCGACGGCATGGATCAATTCATGTGTTGACTCCCTTCCGTGCCATGACACAAAACTGTCAAGAAACTTCTCCCTTTGTCTTCCTCTATCTCTCTTTCCGCAAGTCTTTCTGGTTGTCACAACATGTTCCAGTTTTTGTCTCTCATAACGTGGCCAAATAAAGAAAAACAAAAATGATTGCTTCTTTCTGATGTGTTTGATAAGTTGTCTTTGCGACTTAGCTTTCCTCAAGATGTCCAGATTGCTCACTTTGGCTGTCCAAATTATTTTCAGCATTCTTCTGTAAAACCACATCTAAAGGCTTCCAAGGATTTTTTTCCCACCTGTTTACTAATTGTCCAGGATTCGCAGCCGTATTTTAAAATTGGTTCTATGTACCACGCAAGATCTCTCTTTCTAACTGTCAAGGACAATGACTTATTGCTCAAAATTTCCTCATTTGACCGAATGCAGTTGTTGCTTGTCCTGTAGTATTTTGTGTTCTTGTCATGGAGATACTAAACATAGACATATTTCAGGTTTTTGTAGTGGAGAGACTTAACATGGATATTGTTACATCTTTCATCTTTTGAATTTACCCTTTACAATCTCTTGGTAACACATGTTAGAATGTTATATTTCAGCTCTCGGAGAAAAGTGTCATACTCTTGTAGTGGAGAGACTAAACTCGTCCACATCTGTTGACGTTTAATTCTATTTCCGATGCAATATTTCAGCTTTCCGGGATGTGGATTATATTTTTGGGAGTGGAAAAACTAAATATAAACTTTCATACAACTTTCATCTATTCATTTTGGTTCGATGTCAGGCTACGTCGTTAGGTTCACAAGTACAGTCTTCTCGGAGACATTCTCGTCGCTGGAGCTACGGAGTTCGTGCTTTCTGCGACGCTTTCGGGAAACCGGCTTGTAGACAGAGACCGAGTCATATGGGATAAAACCCGGTGCAATGAAGTCGACCATCTTGTCTTTTAAACCTTTTGTTTTTCTTAATTCTGTTAGCATATAGTCTAAGTAAAAAATACAGGGTGTATTTTTAATGACTGTGCAGTGTTTGAAAATATTGCAGGTCCAATATTTTATTCACCCTCTGTAAAGTTCATGCCACATAATAGGTAAATACAAAACTTGGACCGGCAATATTTTCAAACACTGCAGTCATTAAAAATACACCCTATACAAAATGAGACTAAGAAACTCGACGAATGCATAAACACACACAGAGACAAGCGGGCGTTAGAACAAAAGGCTGTATCAAGGAGCAAGAAACACAAAGCAGAACATGACAGCAGTCGAGCTCATTTTTCGAAACCATGAAAGAGTGTAATATGTCTACACTGTGGAAAATGTTTCATATTTTTGTAGTGGAGAGTCTGAACATAGACTTGTCTACAGGTTTGATCGAATTGACTTTCACCGTCTTAACTCTCTTCGTGACGAAACATTTCAGTTTTCAGAGAAGTGGTTGATGTTCTTTTGGTGGAGAAAGTAAACATGGACTTTATTACAGCTTTCATTAATCAATCAACCAATCACTCAACCAACCAACGTATCGATCAACAACAACAAAAAACAATCAATCAAACAACCAATTCCTATTGTTCCAGTGTGCAATTACCTTAAGTACTAACTATCTGGCACAGAACAAGCTAAAACAAAGGTATTATCAAAAACCGGGTTCACGACACACCTGAGCCAACAATACCATTTTGTCTAGTTTTCACATTAGGTCATGCAAACTTTGGCAACCACTTCAACCAGTAGTGACGTCAGCATACCTGTTCAAACCGCGCCACGCCGCTGGAGACTGGCATCATCAACGTCTGCTCTTATCCGCCCTGTACGACAGGCGACCGCCAATCTAGATATCAACAGTGTAATAATGATTTAACTGGCCAATAGGCATTCACTGTTTGGTACTTATCGTTTACACATTTTGGCGCAAAATTTTTGGTTTTGCCGGTTCGTAAAGGATCGATTTAATTGCACACCGATATCTCCATAAGTGCTCGTCTCCTCGTATGGAACCTTAAGGAGAACCTCAGCATAGTTCACAAACACCGCAGACTCAGGGGGCATTAACAGTAATAATTCATGCCAGACTCATCTAGCTCATAAATATTTTGTTGCGCATTAGTTTTCTCATTTGTTAGTTAGTCGCGGTCCCAACTTTACGGCAAAGGGTTGCCCCATAATGTTCCATTCCTGTGCTAGTGAATATCATTCAAAATGCACCTCACTGCCTTATTTTTGACATCATTTAGTGAGTTGCATTGCACTATGTCATTCAGTACATCCGACTTCGAAAGGCATTTTTTCCAGGATTTGGTGACCCTAGCCTTTGACTGTCCCCAGTAAACCTACAAGGCAGCAGGTTTGTGTATAAATTTTGATGCTTCCTATCCCTTGACCTGTAAGAGATGGGAAATCCTACCAGCGTCGGCATGACTCCTGTGGTCATTAGAACATATAGAAATTTAACCTCGCCAACCCAATTCTCGGCCTCTTTTTTTCGACCACTAACCACTAATCACCAGTCTCCCCGACGAAGGGGTTAACGACTTTCTCTGTAATCCCGTATATCCAAGTGAGGAACAAATCTGCGCGAGATTCGGCAGTGGATCGCGTCGCGTTGGTTACTTACAGGGTATGTGAGCTGGTCGCTCGGAAAGCAGTGGCAAGCGTAATCTTGCCAAGAACATCAACAGCGGCTAAAGGGTGCTGGTGTTGACTGCAACGTCCTGTAGGGGATATGCAACATTTAGAACCACCGAAGTATTCTAATGTGCACAATGGTTCTCTTAGTTTATTTTTCAATGAGACAACATTGAAGGCGGAAAAGGCAATAGACCTACAACATCATTTGGGCATTGTAGTAACAGAGAGTGCAAAAAAAAAAGGACTTTCTGTTAATTTTAAGTAAACAAAAATAATGGTTATATCAAAGACAAAGATGACACCTAAATGTAAATAGAAGGGAATATACTTAACTAAGTTGGTAAATTTAGATACCTAGTGGCAATTATAATTATCAGATGGAAGATGCACAAGACAAATTAATAGCAGAATAGGTCAAGCAAAAGATGCATTCCAGAACATGAAAAGTATCCTATGCAATATGTCACTATCATTGAAAGTAAGAATGATATGCTGAAATTTTAAATAAAACCTGGTTCGCTGTGTGACAAAGATTCATGAAACGTTATTGAACAAATTGAGAAAAGCTCAGAAGCAGCGGAGATGTGGTTCCAGAGACGAATGCTGTGAATACCTCGGACTGCCAGAGTAACTAACAATGATTGCCTAGAAGAGGCTAATGAATCTCGAACATTGCATACAACTACAAGAAAGAGATTAACACCATTCCCTGGTTATGTAATGAGACGAGAGGCATTGGAGAATATAGTGACAACCGGAAAGATCAGAGGAAAAAGTGGCAGAGTTAGACCAAGAGATAATGATGCTGGATGGGCTGAGACGGCAGAATGGAGGAGTATCATCAGCAGAGTTGATCCAGAACACCAAAGACCGAGATCTGTGGAATTACATGATCGCCTACGTCAGCTGGTAAGATACATGATGATAATAATCCTGGACGACTAGACGTTCAATCTATCGAGTTGAGTTGAGCTCAGAACCGACATTACTGCACTCAGGACATTCCCATATGCGCCTCGCCCCCTCGTTCAACAGTCTGCAAGGAGTCACACTCCTAAACGTTCCCACCACTATCAGATTGACAGTTCTCATGGTCTTCCCTCTCAGTTTTGAGATTCTTCCAGAACTCCTACCGATCCCCCGCAATCTCAGTCTTTCCGCATACGGGTTCTCAATCTGTTCCCCCTCCTTCTCCACCTGGTCCCACAGGCGCACGACCACCTTTCCCTTGTCCATAAATAAAACAACACCAAGAGATGCATTTCCTGCTAGCCTATCAGCATGTTCATTCCCCCACACTCCTGCATGGCCAGGGCAAAAAATCCATACAATTCTACCAATCTGTGACCTCTGAAGCGAGGTGAGCCATTTCACACGATACATTCCTTACTCATCAGAACAGATTGTATTATTTAGTAATTTTCCATAGGATCACAAATGTGGAGCTTATGGAGAGAACTAAACAGATTCAAGGAATCTACAGGTGAGGACAAGACGTGGCGCTGGATAGGACAGGCATCGAGAAAACCCGAGGTTAGCAGGACAGACATCGAGACAACCTGAGGTTAGCTAGGATAGACCGAGAAAATCTCAGGGTAGCTTGGAAAGACGTCGAGAAAACTCGAACAGACATCGAGAAACTCTGAGGATAACATAACCCAGCATGTAGCAGGTCCTTTGCAGAACGACGTTGTTCTCAGCAACTTGCGCTAGCAAGCGTCTGGATCTCTAGCCAGTTCCTCTGCCTTAAGGTGTCTGTAATGCCCGTTTTTATCTTCGTGCTGGTCAAACCCCCCTTGCTCCTCCAAGAACAGTACAGTATAGGCTATACTGTATATCACTGTCGTTTCTAAGCCACTGCGATATTTAATATGTCCAAAGTGTTCTAGTTCCGAGACATGTTACTTTCTATAAACTAGCTTCCTTTGATGTTCAGATCGTGTTATATTTCTTCATCTTCTGGGTCCTTGATATTCTAATTGTTCTGTAATATTTGAGCTCAAAATCCCCAATTTGCTTTTTCTGATATTGCGAATTGGTCCATGACTTTCACCTATATGTTGCCTCAGGAAATATGAATATTTTCAAAACATGTTCCAATAGCTTGTTTGCACATTCTTAATATATTTAACCTCTGCACTGCCATGGCAGCCTGTGCCTGATTTCTTTAAGTCCCATTGTTGTTGGTTGTGGGGCCAAGATATCCAAAGTACAGTAAAACTTCGATTAACCGCCAACGTCCGGATCAGGGCTGTGACGGATAACCGAATAGACGGGTAACAGAAATCTCTTAATACTTACGTACTGTAACGTGATTTCACTGCCAGCTTGGAACGAAAATAAAAATAAAATATTTTAAAAGTTAATAATACACACATATTGTATTTAATTCTAGAAAATGATCAATATAAACTTCAACACAGAAATGTATTGTAATACTATACACCTACGTTACTGTAAAACACCCTGTCATCTCCTTCTGTGTCTTTGAGGCTCGAGCTTTCTGCGCTGCGATGTTCTCTTACGCGGAAGTAGGATCTGAGTTGCAGTTTCCTTCTCTTGCATTTGAACCCAGTCGCTGTACCTTAGCCATCATACAGTAGTCACTTCCAGCTTTATACAGTAAGGTGTAAAAGTAATCCGTGGACAGTTTTAAAGATGTATGTTTGTTCGTTGATACTCACGCTTTATTTCTTTTAGATGATGACGGTTAAACGAGTGACGGTTAATCGAAGTGTTACTGTATGTGAAATTTTCAGTTTCGTTATTGTTGATTGTGATCTCCCGGGAAGGTTAACCCGGTCAACAAATGCCCGCAGAAGTCGGATGTGTCGGCCTGACGGCGCAAGAACGCAGTTCTGCTGTAAACGGGCACAACGCAGTCACATCCGGAAAAAAAAAATCCGGATGAACGCAGAAGAAGAAGAAGAAGAAGAAGAAGAAGAAGAAGAAGAAGAAGAAGAAGAAGAAGAAGAAGAAGAAGAAGAAGAAGAAGAAGAAGAAGAAGAAGAAGAAGAAGAAGAAGAAGAAGAAGAAGAAGAAGAAGAAGAAGAAGAAGAAGAAGAAGAAGAAGAAGAAGAAGAAGAAGAAGAAGAAGAAGAAGAAGAAGAAGAAGAAGAAGAAGAAGAAGAAGAAGAAGAAGAAGAAGAAGAAGAAGAAGAAGAAGAAGAAGAAGAAGAAGAAGAAGAAGAAGAAGAAGAAGAAGAAGAAGAAGAAGAAGAAGAAGAAGAAGAAGAAGAAGAAGAAGAAGAAGAAGAAGAAGAAGAAGAAGAAGAAGAAGAAGAAGAAGAAGAAGAAGAAGAAGAAGAAGAAGAAGAAGAAGAAGAAGAAGAAGAAGAAGAAGAAGAAGAAGAAGAAGAAGAAGAAGAAGAAGAAGAAGAAGAAGAAGAAGAAGAAGAAGAAGAAGAAGAAGAAGAAGAAGAAGAAGAAGAAGAAGAAGAAGAAGAAGAAGAAGAAGAAGAAGAAGAAGAAGAAGAAGAAGAAGAAGAAGAAGAAGAAGAAGAAGAAGAAGAAGAAGAAGAAGAAGAAGAAGAAGAAGAAGAAGAAGAAGAAGAAGAAGAAGAAGAAGAAGAAGAAGAAGAAGAAGAAGAAGAAGAAGAAGAAGAAGAAGAAGAAGAAGAAGAAGAAGAAGAAGAAGAAGAAGAAGAAGAAGAAGAAGAAGAAGAAGAAGAAGAAGAAGAAGAAGAAGAAGAAGAAGAAGAAGAAGAAGAAGAAGAAGAAGAAGAAGAAGAAGAAGAAGAAGAAGAAGATTGTGATCTTGTGATTGCTTGTGTCTGAATTTATTTTCTGTTGCCTGAACTTAATTTCTATCTTCTTCTATTGCCGTCCATGCCGTGTGGCGTTGGTGATCATGCCTGTCCACAGCCTTCTGTCTCGCGTGCTGCCAGTCAGTTCTGATACTGGTGTTCCTTCATGCCATGTTGTCAAACTGTCCAGCATCTTCTCTCATGGTCTTCCCTTGCCTCTCTTTCCCTGTAACTTTCCAGTTGTTACGACATGCTCCAGCTTTCCCTTTCTCATGATATCCTCAAAGAATCGGGACTTTCTTCCTCTGATACCGATAACTAGTTCTTTTTTGTGTGATAACTTCTTTCAACTTCGTGGCTTAGAGATTATGACTTTTCTCCGTAATCTCGTATACTCTCGTCGGTAACGTGATGACGGTTCAAATCAGCAGTGGTTCGAATCGCATCGGTAACTTACGGGGTATGTGAGCCGGCCGCTCAGAAAGCAATGGCAAACTACTGAGCAGTAATCTTGCCAAGAGATCAACATACTGCTGAAAGATGCTGGTGTTGACAGCTAAGTCCTGTAAAGGATATGCTAAAAACTTCTTTCAAGAGATAATTATTTCTTTCTTTGCTCCAGTTCAAAATAAAAGAAAACATCATGTCTATATAGCGACTATAATCCTAGCACTGATTTTGTTGTTTGTCCATCAAGAATGATGATGACCATTCATTTCATCCAGTGGTGTTGAAAGTATGGAGCCGTGAGTTCTAAGATGGCTGATAAGGCCTATTTTGGCTCGAAATGTTCTTTGACAATGTGGACAAAGAATGCTTGACGTTTCTGGAGGAGGATTTTCTGCAGTGGTTTTTCTATTTTGTCTTTTTTTCACAGCTCTTGCAGTCCTGGTTGCCTCACAAGTGACTGCACCCATTGCGTAATGATGCACGCCACGAATTTCGGTCTCTGGCTGCAGTCTCCCAGGTGTCATGATGAATTCCAAAAGCATTCAGTGAGATCTGTGAAATGTGGCATTTATATGAGGGGCATTGAGATGTGCCATTGATTGGCTGTGGTCTGTGAAATGTGGCATTGATACTTCCTCCTAGAAGTTACACAAAAAAGATTCACGAAGCGCCCCTGCACATTAAGCGCCCAATTCATGCCTCACTCGTGTTTAATGTAAAGGATACGCCACTGATATGTGCCAACTGTATGTAATCGTACCACAATGTGCGTGACAGCATTTTAAAATATAATCAAGTTTCTAGGTCACGTTTACCAGGCAGACTGTTGACCTCATTCTGGCTAAACAACTGTATACACTTTTGGTCACAGATTGCGTTTATAGCTTTCTGGTTAATTATTATAAATTTAATTATCTTTGGTTAGAAGTTTTGACACATATTTTATACAGTTTTATATTTGGATATTTCTATTTTATTAGCTAATAATGTAATTGTAAATTGGCTATTTATTATTTTTATTTCTGTTTTCTGCCGCCTTCGTCCGGTTTGATCACATACGTGGGTACAGCTGTTTCTCAGCTCCAGGGGAGCGGTTTTTTACAGGTCGCAACTTGAAGGCACAATACTGTTAAAATTGTGGAAATATGACATCGTAGATCTTGTTTAGTTTCACAATTTGGCAGTAGATTCCGTGAATAAATGAACTTCTATTTGCAGACGATCAGTGCCTGTTTTACAGCGATGAGGGCAGACTACAAAATCATATTACTAATCTGAGTTCAACCTGCAGCAGATACAATATGAGTATAAACACAGCCAAAACCGAAGTATTGCAAGTTAGCAGATCGCCAGGCCCACAAAGTATACAGATAAATAACACACATCTGAAACAAGTTAAAGAATTCAAATACCTTGGAAGTATGATCACAGAAGATGGCAGATTGGACAGAGAAATTGAAATCAGATGTCAAAAAGCTAGTGCACTTACATATCAAATATCACCCTTACTGAAGCATCCAAACATACCCATGTCCGCAAAACGACAGATAATAAACATCATATTCACACCAACCCTATGCTATCAATCTCAAACCTGGACTTTATCCAAATTACACCTTCGCAAAATCAACACCTCCGAAATGAGATGCCTGAGGAGAGCTGCCAACTTAACAATCCGAGACCGAGTAAGAAATGCTACTATCAGACAGACTGTGGGATCAACACCTTGTGCCACATTTATTGAAAGACAAAAGATCAAGTGGTTTGGCCATGTCGTTAGAATGCAACATCAGCAACTACCGTCACTGGCCTTACATCAAAGATCATCTGCGACGAGACCACGAGGACGTCCAAGAAGAAAATGGATTGACGACATCAGAGACATTGTACAACCACACGGAATGACACTATCCAGTGCCGTCCACCGGGCGCTGGAACGAAAATTATTCCTCCCCACGCCGCTTGACGGCAGAAGTAGAAGATGATGATGATGATGATGATGATGATGATGATGATGATGATGATGATGATGATGATGATGATGATTCCGTGAACAGTTTTTCCCTGTTGCTGTTGTCCCCGGCGTGGTCCTGGCCATTTCACTCACCGAGTGCTGATTGGTCTGTGAAATGTGGGTCCGTGAACAGTTTTCCCTGTCGCTGTTGTCCCCGGCGTGGTCCTGGCCATTTCACTCACCGAGTGCTGATTGGTCTGTGAAATGTGGGTCCGTGAACAGTTTTCCCTGTCGCTGTTGTCCCCGGCGTGGTCCTGGCCATTTCACTCACCGAGTGCTGATTGGTCTGTGAAATGTGGGTCCGTGAACAGTTTTCCCTGTCGCTGTTGTCCCCGGCGTGATCCTGGCCATTTCACTCACCGAGTGCTGATTGGTCTGTGAAATGTGGGTACAGCATCATATATCCGTTGCCGTGTACAAGAGTCCTTGAACTTAGACGCTGGGATATTATGTTCCTTTCTGAACACTTGGGTCATTTCACAAAGCACACGATGATGATGGTGGTGGTGGTGATGGTTGTGGTGGTGGTGGTGGTGATGATGATGATGATGATGATAATATCGGTGGTGCTGGTGGTGGTGATGGTGATGGTTTTGGTGGTAGTGGTGGTGGTGGTGGTGATGGTGGTTGTGGTAGTGGTGATGGTGGTGCTGGTGGTGGTGGTGATTGTTGTGGTGGTGGTGGTGTTGATGATGGTGATGGTTGTGGTGGTGGTGGTTGTGGTGGTGACGGTTGTTGTGGTGTTGATGGTGGTGATGGTTGTGGTGGTGGTGGTTGTGGTGGTGACGGTTGTTGTGGTGTTGATAGTGGTGATGGTGGTGGTGGTGGTGCTGGTGGTGACAGTTTAGGTGGTGACGGTTGTTGTGGTGTTGATGATGGTGATGGTGGTGGTGGTGGTGGTTGTGCTGGTGGTGGTGGTGATGGGTGTGGTGGTGATAGTTGTGCTGGTGGTGATGGTTGTTGTGGTGGTGATGGTTGTGGTGATGACGGTTGATGTGGTGTTGATGGTGGTGATGGTTGTGGTGCTGGTGATGGTGCTGGTGGTCGTGATGGTTTTGGTTGTGGTGGTGATGGTTGTGCTGGTGGTGGTTGTGGTAGTTGTGGTGATGGTTGTGGTGATGGTAGTGGTGATGGTGATGGTGGTGGTGGTCGTGATGGTTTTGGTGGTGGTGGTGATGGTGGTGGTGGTGATGGTGGTGGTGGTGATGGTGGTGGTGATGGTGGTGGTGGTGGTGGTGGTGATGGTGGTGATGGTGGTGGTGGTGGTGGTGGTGATGGTGGTGGTGGTGGTGGTGGTGGTTATGATTGATTTTTTTCTTCTTTTACTCTCGCTCGCTTTGATTTCAAGCATAATGCATACACACTTCTAGTAACACAGGACTGAAGTTTGCGTGTGGATTAGCTTTTCTTGTTACCAGTGTTCCTCGCTATCTGGTGAATCCACTCCCGCTTCAGAGGTACTTGTCATTTACGTCCCCAAGACAATGACGAGAAGTCAACATTTTCGTCCAACTGTCCGTAATAGGAGTTGAACCCCTTACATCGGCATCAGCACACCGGATGTTTAAGAACGCTCGTTCTTATCCATTCGGCCATGCTGACCTAAGTGATTGATATAATATACAGTTGTAAAGGAATCATTTCAAAGGTTTAGCCAATGGGAACACAAACAGTTACTACAGTAACTAACTACGATTACTGATTGTCTATTACTGGACTGAAATACTGACCCCCCAGGCCTTTAATAATAATAATAATAATAATAAGTCTTTATTTTCAAAGGGTTAAGAATTGGGCACGCAGGCCCGTCTGACATTCTGCCCTTCTTCTCTATTTCCTCTCATACATTCTTTCATTCAACATCACTTATGAAGCAACTTTTGACAACAAAAGAACATTAAAACGCATGAAAAATAATGAATAACAAATGACTCACTGAAGCAGTGTTTAACATGGGCATTATAAATACCTAAGGAGGGTGTAACGTGCCATACATAAGGGAATGTTTTTTGGCTAGTTGTCGTTTGAGATAAGTTACCATTATTGTCTTTTTTGTGTTGTTTGTTATGGGGGCATGTAGTCTGTACTAAGGTAGTGTTCAAACAGGTTGCGAATGTATGTATCATGATTGGTGGTGTCTTTGATTTCTTGTGGAAGATTGTTCCACAACTGAGCGGCAGAGTATGCTAAGCTTGTTTTATATAAGTCTATCCTAGGTTTAGGGACATGAAGTATATTTAGTCGTTCGCTATGTCTAGCGTTATATTTAAACAATGGCCAAAGGTAGCTTGGAGCATTTTGAAATAGGATTTTGTGAATTAGTTTGGTTTTATTTAAAAAGCAGGCGCTTGTGGAGTGGCAGTAACCGGAGACGTTTATATAGGTTAGAATTGTCGGTAAGCTTTTCACCATTTTAAGACTTGAATAGACAATTGGAGAATGTATCACTAAGATCTGCGACCAATCAAAAAGACACCCCAAGAAAGCTTCACGAAGATTGGGCCACACATAAAAAAAGGAAATCCGAGAAAGCTTCACAAAGATCGTGGACAAATAATATTGAAACTCGTGAGTGTTTTACCAAGATCTGGAGAAAATAAAGTAAAATCAAATCACTCTTATTCTAACATCAAATCATACCTAGTGTCAAACCAAACATTCCTAGTGAAACCACACCATACATTGTGTCAAACCAAACTATACCTAGTGTAAAACCGAATCCTACCTAGTGTCAAAACACACCATATCTATTGTCAAACCAATCGGTGCCTAATATAAAACCATATTATATCTAGTGTAAAACCAATCGATGCCTAAAATAAACCCAAACCATACCTAGTTTAAAACCAGTTAATACCCAATGTAAAACCAAACCACACATAGCGTAAAACCAAACCATACCTAGTTTCAAACCAAATTACACCTAGTGTAAAACTAAAATAATACCTAGTGTACAACGAAACCACATGTAATGTAAAACCAAACCATACCTAGATTAAAATCAAATCCATACGTAGAGTAAAACTAAATGATACCTAATGTAAAATCAAGCTGACTCCGTATGCGGGTATTCTGAAACTGCGTTAGCTACCCCGTCGCCACAGAAGTCGACCAGTCGTGAAATCACAGGTTGTACTTTTAATGACTGTGGGGTTTTTGAAAATATTACCGTTCCAAGTTTTGTATTTACCTTTTATGTTGCATGAACTCCGCAGAGGGTGAATACAAAACTTGGAACGGCAATATTTTTTTTTTAAAACCCACTGTCATTAACAATACACCCTATAGAAGACGGAAAGTTGTTATACAAGTTGAAGTGATTAACTGCCAAGGGATGATTAATCGTCTTATGCGATTTCCCGCATATGTCATGGGCTTATGTATCACCGAAATATTGTCATTACGTTATATTACAAAATTTCTGATAACATATTAACAGCTGTTAAGTCTTAACTGTCACACACCATATTTCCAATTTTTCACTATCCATTTTTATTTCGTTCAAATCTACTTTATGTTTGGTTCAAACCTAATTTCTGTTTGCCACAGAATCTGTTAACGAACGCGGTGGCATGATGAAGTTCACCCTTGTATTAACAGGTTGGTCTGGTGGGGTTGTGTTCCAGGCCCGTTAACATTTAAAAAAAAAAACTCTTCCCAGCATGCTCGAGTGATCTTTAAATCCTGGCTACTGACCATCTACAAGCTGTCATACTGTCATCTACTGCCTGTGGCCCAATGCGGTGTAGGACACGGGGGTCTTGAGCACGGCATTTATTCCACGGCAGACTTCTTAACTGAGAGCAGATTATGACTGTTGCAAATGAGATACCGGAAACCGAATGAACATAAAAACATGAATTGGAAATTCGGTGAAGCTAAAGACACACGCAGATACGACACAATGTTCGTTGCAAAATACGGATCACTTATTGGAATGTGATACTTTTTGTTAAACAACAGGTTATCCTCTTCGGTGAGCCGTGTTAGTGAAGTGGCTAGCTGCACGTCTGTTGGCCAGTTGGTCATAGTTCGATCCTCACCAGACCGGATTCGAATGTGTAAAACTGACCTGAGTGCCAGGTTTATCCAGCATAAAATGGGTATAATTAAATAATTTGAGAAGTTTGTTTGTTTAGTCGGCGGATCAACATCACGGCACTCGGGTGTAAACCATAAGTGCTCCGTTCTACTCCTAACGTCAAGCCTGAGTCCGGAGAAACTCGGCTCAGTGCACGAACTCCGTAGCACCGGCGAGGATCCTGGGTAGATTTTTAACTCGAAATTTTTCCCGGGCAGCGCCGTTAGGCTACTCTTGTTCGATTTCCAACTGCCAAGGGAATTTTTACGTGCACCACAATACACATGGGCGTCCGATCTCACTACCCAGAGACCAGTGGAAATTTTTTTACTAGAAGTCCACGTGAAAAACTCCAGGCCCTCACCGGGGCTTTAACCCAGAACCTCCAGCACAGCACTCGAGGCGGACACCATACCTCGAGATCACTCAGCCCCCTTGTTTGTGAAGTATTTTGTGAAATAAAGGCTGCGGCTGTTACCTGGACCACATCACCTACCAAGAGCCGACTGTGGAGCATCATATACCCACTGCGCGTTCAGCTGTGTAAAAGGGTCATTTACTTTAAATCAGATCTACGGGTCAAACAAAAAACATGCCTAGTGTCAAACCAAACTATACCTAGTGTCAAAACAAGCCATACCTAGTGTCAAACCAAACCATACCTAGTGTCAAACCAAAGCATACCTAGTGTTAAAACAAATTATACGTAGTGTAAAACCAAAAACATGACTAATGTCAAACCAAACCATACCTAGTATCAAAACAAGCCATACCTAGTGTCAAACCAAACCCTAACTAGTGTCAAACCAAAGCATACCTACTGTTAAAACAAATTATACGTAGTGTAAAACCAAATCACAACTAGTGTAAAACGAAACCATACTTAATGTCAAACCAAACCATATCTAGTATCAAATTAAACCATACCTAATGTCAGACCAAACCGTACATAGTGTCAGACTAAACAATACCGAGTGCCAACCGAAACCATACCTAGTGTAAGACCAAAATATACCAAGTGTCACTTGAAACTATACCTAGTGTCAAACCAAACCATACCTAGTGTCAAACCAAACAGTACATATTGTCAAACTAAACAATACCTGGTGTCAAACCAAGCCATTCCTGTTGTCAAACCAAACCATGGTAGGTTTAACCCAATGACAAACCTAGTGTTAAACCAAGCAATGCCAAGTTTAACCCCAAGACATACCTAACGTCAAACCAAACCATATTACGTTTACCGCCAAGATATACCTAGTGTCAAACCAAACCATGCCAGGTTTAACCCCAAGACACACCTGACATCAAACCACACCATGCCAGGATTAACCCCAAGACATACCTAGCGTCAAACCATGCCAAGTTACCCCGAGACACACCTAGCGTCAAACCATGCCAAGTTACCCCGAGATACACCTAGCGTCAAACCATGCCAAGGTACCCCGAGACACACCTAGCGTCAAACCATGCCAAGGTACCCCGAGACACACCTAGCGTCAAACCAAACCATACCTAGTGTGAAATCAAAACGACAATGAAAAGGTATCAGGAAACACATGTAGACCAGAGATACAAATATTTACAAACCCGTTTGGGGAGAGAGTCAATGACCTACATTGTACCTGCTGACACGGGTGTAGCTTACAGAAGTGATTCAACCTACTGACCTCTTTCGTAACGCCCAGTTTCCAGTTTAAATTTTATCAGGCGATAAGAATGTGTTAGTAGTTAAACTGCTGATGCAGCAAAATTGTGCAAAACTGATATAGCAAGAATGTCTAGGTTAAACAATGTGAAATAGCTAATGGTATAGAAATAATATATAATCTATTTAAAACTGCAATCGTATGGGTGTATGTCATCTCATATCATCATGTTCCTCTTGTACCTTGCGGTGTCGAGGTGAAGCATAAACAGCGGGAGAGTGCCCGTTTATGGGCTACATATATCGAGATTCCCATGGGATCTGTTATTCCCTCAATCCATCGTTTACATAGTCGGACTCTTCTGCTGGTTCCATTTGGTCTGTTCATCATTGGTGTAACAGGAGGATATATAAACTATACCAAATGAAAAAGACAAAACAAACTTAGATACACATCCTTTATAGAATGTCGTAATCAACCCCAGCATTGTTTGGTTATTTGTGATTTATAAGGCAAGTGTACGTTCTGTTGTTTGCCTAGTCTTTCTGAACGACCGACGCTCATACCATTGTTAAAAATCAACACAAGGTTGTCTGCTTCCAAATCGCCTGCGGTTGATTTTGAACGCGGAAAGCTGGATTGCGATTAACGTTCGCTACCCCGTCGCCACAAACGCCGGCAAGCTATACGAAATGAAATATATATATATTGGTAAAGCAATAATATAGGGTGTATTTTTAATGACTGTGCAGTGTTTGAAAATATTGCCAATCCAAGTTTTGTAATCACCCTCTGTAAAGTTCATGTAACATAATAGGTGAATACAAATCTTGGACCGGCAGTATGTTCAAACACTGCACAGTCATTAAAAATATACCCTGTATTTCAGTTATAAAACATCAACTATATATTCAATCATTCATTCATTCATTCATTCATTCAGTAGCATGTCCTTTGCAGAACCTCGCTCCCATAATAATCCCCCGGAAAACTTCTCGATCACAAGCAAGATGTTCAGCGTCCGATACATCCATCTGGAGATCATCCGCCACATCCTGCACCCATCTTCTCTTTGGCCTTCCTCTTCCTCTCTTCCCAGGCATATACCCCTCCATTGTTGTTCTCTCCAAACTATCATGACGTTTCAAGTGACCAAAATATTTCAATTGTCTTTGTTTTATCGTCTTTAATAGCCAGCCTTCTTCAATATTCAGCTCTTGAAGTATGGATGCATTTGTTCTTCTCTGTACCCACGATATTCTTAGAACTCGTCTACAACATTTATATTCAAACGCATTTACGCACTGTTCAGCTTGTTTAGTAAGTGTCCAGGTCTCACAGGTCTCAATGTGAAAGATGCATGCTCTTAACAATCTAATTTTTGTAATTCTATCTATCCCACTCCATATTTTATTCAGTTGTTTTAGTCTTTGAAGAGCAATTGATGGTCGTTTAATTTCTTTCATTGTATCACCATTGTTGGTAATCAATGACCCAAAATATTCGAAATTTTCCACCACCTCCAATCTTTCCCCATTAACATATATTTCTTTCTCCATAGTATTTTAGTAGTATTTTATCTGTATGCATTATCTTAATGTTTCCTATGTTAAGATATAAGCTGTGATTTCCACTGTTTCTTTGGGTTGAGGTTATTAAGTTTTCTATACCAGCCTGTGATATGGATAGTAATACTGTATCATCAGCATACCGAATCTCTGGTATTTCATGACCACCGATATTTATGGCATCATATTGCTCCCTGGTTATATCATCTCTGACAATTCTCATATTTCTGGTACACAGGTTAAACAAATAGGGTGACAGCAACAGCCCTCACGGACTCCTTGCTTGATGTCAAACCAACTGATGTCTCGCCATCTATTCTAACCGCTGCTTGTTGGTCTAGATAGAGCATTCTTATGAGTTGTATTACATGTGATGGAAAGCCCATATTCCTCATGATTTCCCAAAGTTTATGATGTTATACACAGTCAAATGCCTTTGAATAATCCATAAAACATGAGAATAGGTTTACATTAAATTCTCTGCACTTCTCTATTATTAAACGCATGTTGAGTAAGTGATCTCTTGTTCCTCTTCCTTGTCTAAATCCAGCTTGAACCACGTTAATTTCTTCTTCCATTTTCTTACGAAGTCTTCCCATTATGATTTTTAGTAGAAGTTAACTTGCATCGCTGATCAGGGCAACAGTTCTATAGT
The DNA here is from genome assembly GCA_963921405.1 of Cepaea hortensis. Classification (NCBI taxonomy): domain Eukaryota; kingdom Metazoa; phylum Mollusca; class Gastropoda; order Stylommatophora; family Helicidae; genus Cepaea; species Cepaea hortensis. The sequence goes on from OY992881.1 coordinate 112,970,105, forward strand.
TGGTGCATAATTTAAGGCTGCCCTTTTTTGGTGTTGGAATGAAGATAGTTCTCTTCCAATCTTTTGGCCATATACCATATTTCCATATCTTTTTACATAATGCATAATAGATTTGTATGCTTTCTTCTCCTCCCGCTTTAATTAGTTCAGCTAGTATCTCATCACATCCAGGTGATTTACCATTCTTCAGGTTCTTTATTGCCCATCTAATTTCATCTAATGAGGGTTTAGGCTCTGTTTCTGCTGTCATTGGTTCATGTATATCATTCATATCCTCACAGTCATTCATATCATACGTTCCACTGCAGTATTCCTGTCATCTTTCTAGAATTTGTCTAGATTCTGTTAAGGTATTTCCCAACTTGTCACAGATAACATTTCTTGTCAATAACTTCATTTCTTTGAAAATTTCGCAATCTCTTCCATTCTTTTGATATTGCTCTATTTTAATACAACAATCTTGTATATATTGGTTTATTTCCTGTGTTAAAGATTTATACTTCATCCTACTGTTATCGGTTTCTCCTTTCTTTTTCAGTTCTCTTGGTTGTTTTATTAATTCTAACGCGCATTGTGTAATCCATGGCTTATGTTGCTTAATCCTGGTCGGAATTAAATCTTTGGCTGCTGTTATCAAGATATCTCTAGCTTGTACTGCCAGTTCATCAGGTGTCATTTCCTCTTATACAGACATCAAGACCCCAAAACGATTCCTCACTTCTACTTTGTATGCATCTGGTGTTTTTGTGAGATCAAAACGAAGTGGCCTTGGTCCTCGGGTAAGCTTTTTGAGTTTTAATTTCAGATCTGCTTCTAATAACTGATGATCTGTGTCACAGTCTGCACTTCGTAGGGTTTTTGCAGGTGTTATGATTGATCTTCATCTTCTTTGTATTAAAATATTATCTATCTGATTTTTGGTAATACTGTCCCGGGACCTCCATATGAAGAGACTTCTTGGGTGTTGTTTAAAAAGTGTGTTGCCTATCGTTAACTCATTTTCTATGCAAAATTCAGTTAATTTGTAACTATATATTAGTAAAACCTGTCTCCGTGGCCAACGGCTTGCGAACTCGGTTCGTGTGCCGCTTACCAGGCGTTCGAAACGCAGCCGCGACCGATTTGTGCAGCAGACCGTGTGGTGTTGTGTTATAACGTGTTGGTATGGGAGCCGGTCGTTCAGAAAGCAATGGCAAACTACTGAACGTAAAAACTTGCGTAGTACATCAACAGCAGCTGAAAACATGCTGGTGTTGACTGCACGTCCTGTAATGGATTTGCAACATTTAAAAATAAATTCGTAAAACAATAATATTTAAGTTATGAAACACCAAATAGATATTGATATAGATAGAATATATAAACAATACAACATTAAATAAATATATTGATATAGCAAGAATCTAAAAACTATACAATATGAAATAGATACTGATATAGCAAGAATATGTCAACTATACAGCTTGAAATAGACATTGATATAGCATGAGTATATCAACTATACAGCATGAAATATATATTGATATAGCAAGAATATATAAGTAATACAACATGAAATAAATATGGATATAGCAACAATATATAAGAAATACAACATGGAATATATATTGATAAAGCAAGAATATATAAGCAATGCAACATGAAATAGATATTGATGTAGCAGGAATACATAAACTATGAAAATGAAATAGATATTGATACAGCAAACCAATAATGAAATACGTATTGATATAGCAAGACTATTTCAGCGATACACTATGAAATAGATATTAATATAGCAAGAACATATAAGCTATACAAGATGAAATACAAAATCATATATGAGTGTATAAACTGTATAAAATAAAATATATGTTGATAAAGAAGGAGTTTATAAGATACACAAAATGAAATGCATATTGATTTTAAAATAGCATATAAGCTAAAGTGAAATATATATTGGTATAAAAAGAGTATATAAGCTATAAAAATTAAACATATTTTGAAATAGCAAGAATGCGTAAGATATGCAAGATTAAATATCAGTTCGCATCACTGGATCTTACTATGAAGCTGGCGGGAACAGAATATGTCTACGATAATTCATCATCATCATCATCATCATCATCATCATCATCATCATCATCATCATCTTCACCTTCATCATAATGATTTTCATCATCTTCATCCAGCGGTTTTCCATGTGCAGTACTTTACCCCCCTAACATATCCTCTATAATATCTTTCGATATGTTTCGCTATCATAAGGCAGATATCCTACCGATGGTTCCTTCATGTGTAAATTATCTGTCACATCTGGAATCCTTCTACATTGTGGTCTTTCTCTTTGCCGCTTCCACGTTACGCCTTCATCCCTAATTGTTTTATTATTTGCCAAAAATATGTCATTTTCATCGGTTTTGTTTGTCCTAATAATCAGTCTTCTTCAATATTCATGTCTTATTGCATAGATCTGTTTGTTCTCTGTTTCGTGCATAGAATGTTAATACACTTATGGAACACACCGGTATTGAAAGGTGCCTGTTTGCCTTTCGCTGCACTTTTTAGGATGCCCGCGTGTTTAAATCGCCTGCCTCAAATTCCGAAGGTTGTGAATTCGATTCCGGGCCACGTCGTTCGCTTCATGAGTGCCATTTTCTCGGAGACCTCTGAGGATCGTCGCTGGAGCTACGAAGTTGATGCTTTGGGCGATGTTTTCGGCAGGTCTTCCTGCGGAAAGAGACCGAGACATATGGGATAAAACGAAGTCTATTCAGTTGTCTTTTAAAACCTTTTAGCTTTTGTTGAATTTTTTAAACGTACATGTTTTACTGTCAAGTCTACACGGAAACAGATGGGTGACTTTATGCATGTATGTATATATATATATATATATATATATATATATGTGTGTGTGTGTGTGTGTGTGTGTGCGTTTGTGTGCGTGCGTGCGTGCGTGCGTGTGTGTGTGTGTGTGTGTGTGTGTGTGTGTGTGTGTGTGTGTGTGTGTGTGGTAAGAGGGAAGGCTAATGAACACACAAAATTCAGCCCAGTGCATTAGATGTAGTAGCACGTGTATGGTCTTCTCTTGAGTTCACAATGAGCTGAACAAAAATGTAAACTGTTCGTTATAATGGTACTCCACTTTTCAACATGATGTTGTATCTGTCAATAGTCAATAGTGTTGGTAGCAGAAACAATTGCCTGCATTGTAGTTTGCTAGTAATAATATGAGGTCTCAAAACACTACTGGTTGTACACCTGTTCAAATACGCAAATCACCTTGCCCTACTGAACAGAAATGAATTAGAATAATGAAAGTATATTGTTACCAAAACTCAGTTTAAATAGACATGTAAGTATAGTTTGCTTCGTTGAAAGTGATCCTGTGTTTAACTTTTGTTGTTATTCGTTGCTTTGTGAATGGAGGAAATTTTTGTATTGTTTGAGAACAAAGTAAAGGAGTATAGATCGTTTGTCATCGGAGTACAGAGTAAAGGAATATAGATCGTTAGTCATCGTTAGCTGAAAATGGCATCAAAGGGTTAACCGTTAAACGGTTGCAAGTATAGGTTGAGGGCCGGATAGTCTTAACAGTTAGTACATGTGTTTTCCTGACACCGTTGCTTGGAGTATTGGTGTACGATACGGCAAGTGTGGCCAATGAATGCCCTTTGGAATCATGTATACAATGTGGAAGAACAGGTATATGATCATAGCCTGGAGAGGTTAGTGCTGCAGGGATCAACCTGAGGATCTGGCCGACACTCAGTACTCCGAGGAAAGACCAGACGGACACATACTCAGACTGCAACTGGTAACATTAGCATTGGGACTCTTCGCAGGTTGTTGAATATGAAAACGGAGCACTTATGGGAATATCAGCGTGCTGTGATATCGCTTCTTAGCCCAACTCCTGACAGTGGTTCGGATTCAAAACCCAGTATTTACAGAATGTGTATGTTGATCAGTCAGGCTCTGTAGCGACTGCACCTGTTAAACTGAATTCAGATTAATTTTCAGAATTTGTGTAGAATGTATCTGTAAAGTCACGGCGATGAATAAGAAAACTAGCCACCTCACCTAGATACACCGTCATCTGTTATACGCAGGCGAGAATATGTGACTTAGGGGCAATGATTGTACTTTCATAATCCCTTATACCGCAGACAATCTGGAAAGTTTCTTTGATTTTCAAAATGGTAGGAAAGCTGACAAGCGGTCTGAAAGCAATGACAAACTTTTGGACGTAAAATTACTTAGAAAATCACAGTCAAAAATATTAGGGTTGATTGTGACGGTAGCAATGGAAAGCTGTTGATCGTAATAATACATAGAAAATACCGAACAGTCAATACATGATGGGGTTGGCTGCAACGTTCTGTAAAATAGCATGAAATTAACTTTACATATAATTTATTTCTTCTCATTTATATTACGTTTTTAGGCAGAAAAACCAATGACCAATTACTACAGGAGACACATGAAAATCGTAAATTGATTAGAGAAATTAGACGTTGACAGTCGAAATTGTTTGGACTTGTTATGAGAAGAAATTGATTGGAGAACTTAGTGACAACTGGCAAGATCGAAGGGAACAGACCAAGAGGAAAATACCTGGATGGCTTGGCCACATGGCATGGACGAGACAGGAACACTGAGCTGATCCACGACTCTGGTGATCGATTGAAATGGCGAGTCATGACTGCCCACGCTTTCCGGCATGGCACATGATTGATATTACGTTTTACGGATCCTTGAGGTTCACGGTCTCGGCTCTCTGGCAGCCTGTCAATGGCCATATACCTTACACGTTTCCAGGCTGAATGAGTCACAGAATCATGGGACTTCCGGTTTATTATACATCAAAAGCCATAATAGTGTAATAAAAGCACGATGGTGGGTTTTGGAGTTAGGCCAGCAAGAGGTGAGCAACGACATAAATGGACGAATTGTAATATGACAGACGTTTCGAAACAGGGTACGAATGTACAGCAGGAGAAAGACACCCGGAGTCATGACCGGGTGGGCCCGTCCCCAGAGAGTACCGGGAAGATAAGGGTCGAAAAATTCCGGGAAGGGTATCATTTGTGAAGATCAGTAAAGAGATGTCATTTGCAACGAGAAAAAGAGTGTTGAGGTGCTACATAGAACCTATGCTTTTGTATGGATGTGAAGTGTGGACAATGAGCAAACAGGCTGAAAAACATCTGATGACTGTGGAAATGTGGTTTTTGAGGAAAATGCAAAGAATACCATGGACAGATAGAAAAAGCAATGACCAAGTCCTAAAAGAACCAAATGAAAATCGCAAACTGATTAGAAAAATTAGACGTAGACAGTCAACATTTTGGGTCACGTTATTAGAAGAAATAAATTGGAGAACTTGGTGACAACTGGTAAGAATGAGGGGAAAAGAACAAGAGAAAGGCATAGAAGTAGATACCTGTATGACTTGACCACGTGGTATGGTCGAGACAAAAATACTGAGTTGATCCACGACTTTGGTGATCGAGTTAGATGGCGAGACATGACCGCTCATGCTTACCGGCATGGCACACGATGATGATGATGTTTTCTATCTTGCATCTTTGAAGCCTAGGTCAATGGTAAAAACTCTCCATCGGAGCAAACAAGACACAAGGTTTCCGATCATCAGAAGCACCCACTCCCCACCCTCGCCGAATATTTCGGACGCATCACCTTCCTTACACCCTCAGCAGGCGGGCCCAGCTGTCATGACTCCCGGGCGTCTGTCTCCTGTTGTCTATTTTCACCCTCAAAGCCATGAAAACAGGCCAATGAAAATATCCCTGCTTGGTAACGGATTCGAACAGAGGCCAAACGGGCTGGCAGACAGAAGAGCTAGGTATTGTTCTCTCGACTCCCCAAGTCAGCATAAAAATGGTGCATATCCTTCGCATGGCGTTTCATCGACATCGTGATGTTTTTCTATGCAATTGTACTTCGGGTAGTTTGCCGTTGTCCTCTGAACGAGAAGTCAGCGTTTAACTGGTTCAGTGTCATGGGATGATTAATCGTCTTAAGTGATTTCCCGTATCTGCCATGGGTTTATATACAGTAGTTTTCCCTGAGCTGTCATCTGTCTGTCATCTACTGCCTATAGTACCATGCAGTGTAGGGCAAGAAAAAAAAAAAGGGGGGGGGGGGGTCTTGGGCCTAAGGAATTAGGGCCGTGTGGCTAGTGCAGTCGCCGCGAACTGCCCAGGTTAGGATTTTCTTTTGCTAAGCAACTCCCTTTAATTTAATATTGAAGTCTGCTACTATATTGACACAATTTAAGTCATTACTGTGACACACCACTACTTCCCTTTTCCCGCCATCTATTTTTGTTTAGTGCAAACCTACTTTTTGTGTGGCACTGAATCTATTATTCCTTAATACAGATGTATGGGTTGAACCGCCTACCACGCCATCAGCGTACCAGAGCGTTCTTATCCTTTCAACCACATCAACAACTTCCAAGACGATAATTATTTCACTGATGACTTATGGTTAAAAGTTTATGGTTTTAACCTTCTTTCTACCCCCATGTTAATTTCCTCCACCACTAAACAAGTCTCATCCCCTCCTATACTCATACTAGAATAAGTTTATACCACCATCCACTCCTATACTCTTTTTGAAATCAGATTATACCACCATCCACTCCTATACTCCCCGTAAGTTTTCAAATAGAGGCAACCGAAATATATACGGTAGGGGCTAGAGAGGTGGGAACGTAACAGAAAGAAGAGTAGCAGCAAAGATGACCTCTCACTGGCCTTTACCCTATGTAACCCCTGACCTTATCTCCCTCACCCTAACAAGTTTTATCCTTTCATAACTGCCAAAGGCTATACGTCATTTTGGGTAGTTGGTAGAAGCGGTGGCGTCGCTCGCTGATGGACATCACGGACTTTGATAAAGGCCGTCTGCACGGGATGATAACACGGAAATCTCCATTTTTACGTTCTCTAGAAAAGTCCCATACTGTAGTATTATTTTACTGAAGAAACATGGCTTCCTGGGTGGGTTGTTCTTGCTATTTTGCTGTGTTTTGATTTTTAACATCAGTTTAGAGCGACATACATATATAAACAAGCACAATTAAATATACACAAATACATAAACAAATGGACCTACGTTTATTTCAATGCCTACAAGATTTATATCCATTTATCCATCTTTTTATCTGTCCATCCATCCACCCACCCTCCCACCCATCTATCTATCTATCTATCTATCTATCTATCTATCTATCTATCTATCTATCTATCTATCTATCTATCTATCTATCTATCTATCTATCTATCTATCTATCTATCTATCTATCTATTCATCCAACCGTCCGTCCATCTATCCATCCATCCATCCGTCTGTCTGTCCGTCTATCTATACATCTATCTATCTGTCTGCCTGTCTGTCTGCCTGTCTATCTGCCTGCCTGCCTATCTGCCTGCCTGCCTGCCCGTCTGTCTGTCTGTCTATTCGTCCATCCGTCCGTCCGTCTATATATCTACCCACCTGTCTACCAAGCAACCCTCACTCCCCGATGGGTAATAGAGTCAATATTCCGCCGTTAGCCTTAACCTTTCCAAGTCATTTCCTGCTACCAAAATTAGGCAGGGGAATCCTGACAACATTCGACAACTTCACAAATCTGCCTCAATACGTATTCGACCTCATGACCACAGGATAGACAGGGAAGCGTCTAACCACTAGGCAAACGCTACACAGTGGTAAACAATCATTGTCTTTGCTTACATATACAAATATTTGTAATCCTCGGAACGGCCTGAATTAAGACAAGGGGGAAATGCAAGCATCCTCTAAGGTTACCCGTAGAAGAAAAACTTGTTCTCTAACAGAATTATGTATCGGAAATTGAAATAATTCCGCCACGCATTCAATACGAGTGGAAGAATTTGCGATGAGACGCCGCTGTGAGCGCTTACTGGGCATGCATGTAAATTAGGTCAAGACGAGCATAATGCTGGATCAGATTTGGATCAATAAACGGCATAAACAAAATATCCCGGCATGCTTTGGGGGAACGGTCGTTGCTGGGCTGGGAGATGTGGTCGCCAGGTTGATTTCATCTGTCCTTTGGGCTATTGTCACCCTCTTGCTTGTCTGTCTGTCTGTTGTCTGTCTGTAAATAGCTGTACTACTGTCTGCATAGCTGTCTTTTTTCCTTTCTTCCAAGCATTAATTATTTATTTCCTTCATTTCTTCCTTCCTTCTTTTTATTTTTAACCAATCTCTCATTTCACAAAACTTTCCGGTTATCACATGTTCCAGTTTTTGTCTTCTCATAACGTGCCAAAACAATGATGACTTTATGAGGAGATCTAAACTAGAAAACATAATGATAAAAGGCAAGACTGGTGGAACAGGAGTAAGGGGAAAGCAGAGAGGATATATATATATATATATATATATATATATATATATATATATATATATATATATATATATATATATATATATATATATATATATCCATTGGCACCTTGCCGTCTTGACAGACGATAGTTTGTGCTTTAAAAAGGCATAATAACTTTTAACTATGGCGGTAGCGAGTGTGACTGATAAGGCCAATTTGCGCTGTAAATGTCCGTTCACAGTGGGTGCATCTGAACACGTGGTCATTTCCACCATCATGCACCATCTTACGTCTCAAACGCTTGGTGTGTGACTTTTCTGCAATAATTTTCTCCTTTGACTTTATTCCATTTCTGATATTTGCCCTCCATGCAACACGTTCAGCGGCGACTTGCTCCCAATGTGCATTATCAATGCATATATATATATGGCATAATCGAGACAAGAACATAGAATTGATCCAAGATTGGTAATTGTGTCAGATGTAGAACCATGACAGCTCACGCTCATCGGCATGGCACATGCTGATGATGACATTAAACATTCTAGAGGAACTTCCGGCTTACTGTTAGTAATTTAAATAGATCGGCAAATAGGAAAAAATGGCACTAAGCGTCTGCTGGCAACTGGCCACATGTCTCTGTAAATTGTTTCTCTAGTACAAACAATTACACGACTCTGTAAATTGTGTTTAGGTAAAGTCCCTGAATTTACAACAAGTCGCTGATTGTGTTTACTCCCGCACCGTGAAGCCAGGCGAATCTGGGTGGTATCTAGAGTTTACCATATACTATAGCCACACTTTCCCTTCTTCAGGAACACACGACCGTTGGCGTGAGCACATTATTCTTACATTATGTTTGTTCTGGGCATGGAGCAATGTACCCACTGCACAAAGATGGTAAATTTCAGAAACAGTGCATCACTCGAATACTAACTAGGTCATTGTAAACTTGTGGTTGCTTCGATATCTAATAATTTTTAAAGAAATAGTTGCATATCCTTTACAGGACATGACAGTCAACCCCATCATATTTTGGCTATTTGTGATTACTTGACGAATTTACATCCGGTAGTTTGCCGTTCTCTTCTGAATGACGGATAGTCATACCGTTGTATGGAAACCAACGCAAGACGGTCTGCTTCCACAACGCCCGCAGCTGAACACGAAATGATGGAATGCGAATTACGCCCGTAACACAATTACACACCCCCCCCCCCCCCTCTTCCATACACACACATTCGTCCTCACCTTGTGCCTTGCAAAATGGGGTAGGAGTTCATGTCTCTCCACAGCTAACGGTCCTTAATGTTCCGGATCAATTCTGTTGAAGACATTCCTCCGTACCTTTGACCATTAAACATCAATTCCCTCAGTCTCCCTCCACCTCTTACAATGTCTGCAAATAATCACACTTACTGATCACTTGGAGCACTTCGGCCGAAGCCCCGTTCACATCCACCGCTAAACTAAACTGCCTGAGATCCTGCCCCAAACTTAGAATTTGTATCAGTGCCATGCTCTGTGGCTTTCCTTACTCTTGACTGTCAGCACCTCCAGCACGAGAGCCTTCTGCAGCCTTAGGTCTGGTTGGTCGTGGTGCCTCTGCACATGTCTGTCTCTTGAGTGTAACAGGAACGATTTCAGGTGGGGGGATTTTCTCAGGTACTGGATGCCTTCATTTGTCAGAGACCAGTAATAGTGCGTCCATGCAAACTGCTCACGTACCAAACTTTTGGATTTCATGCTTGTTAAGGCCTTGACCACGCGAATATTTGGCACTTCAACTCCAGGGTGGTTGACTGCAAATAGATCTTTCTTTGCAACAAGAGCACCTTATTTGAAGAGGTGTGCACAGAAAGCAACTCTGTTCTTCTTGGGAATCAACATTTTGAGGCAATAATATTGTTGGACAATTGTTGTTGTTGTTGTTGTTGTTGTTGTTGTTGTTGTTGTTGTTGTTGGTGTTGTTGTTGGTTTGTTTTGTAATATGTTGTTTATGTGCTAGTGATCATTTTGTCTGGCCGTTTCAGTCGTCACAGTGTTCTCTAATGCCTCTGTTCTAACACTATTTATTGATTTCTTATAGTTGTGTATTAAAAGTCGCCAACACTTATTATTGTAAAGTAACAAAACAACGCTGGAGAACGCATGTAATAGACTAGAAATGTAAACATTATTCAGTCTTGAGAAGGTAAGGTCCTTAATTACATTATTTACCTTTCTTGGGGGTCTTGAAAAGATAAGATATAAGGATTCCGTTAGTTGCCTTTTAAATAAGGGTCTTGAAAAATATAAGATACAAGACTTTCGTTACTTTCAAGACAGTAACAAATTTATATTGGTTGGGATGTGCAGTGGCGGACTGGCTCTAAGTATATTAGTTGACAGGATAGAGGTCGGCATGACCGAATGAATATGAGCGCACGCTCTTAAACTTCCAGTGCGCTGATGCCGAGGTAGCGGGTTAAACTCCTACACCAGTCAGCTGGACTATAATGTTGACTTCTCGTTCTTGACTTAGGGACGTAAATTACAAGTAACTCAGAAACCAGAGTGGGTTCGCCTGTTGGTGAGTGACACTGATAATAGGGAAAGCTAACCCACACACACAAATCAGTCTTGTGCACTAAACGTTGTAGCACGTGTGTGGAATACGCTTGAGTTTAAAGGGATTGAACGAAGAGAAAAACAAAAATTAGTGCAAGGACTAAAAGATGATTCACATTGTAGACATATTGTGTAAGAAACCAACGCAGAACACCATCCGGAGACAGTGGTTGTTGTCTCTGGGCCGGTCACGGATAGCAAAGATTGGTTTTATTTTCGTGCCAGGGCATGCGGGTGTACAAGGAAATGAGCCGGCTAACGGGCTTGCGTGTAAGGCTACTGTGGAGGGCGGACGCGCCATGGACCAGGCTGATATACTGAATGCTCTACGAGAAGTAAGACTTTTGCGTGACCAAGTGATGACTGTGAATCTACAACCATGGACAGACTGCGAGAACAGCAAGTTAAAAGAGGTGTGGCCAGACAAGAACACTATGCAGGAAGCCAAAGGAGATTAATAAACCAACACAGAACTGGTGTCGTGAGCCGCTACACGCTGCGGGATTTACTGAGGAGAGACCCTAGCACTCATGGACTGAATGGTTCGATGTGCAGTGAGGATGATGTGTCGACTAGCTAACATATTGTGTAACATTTAAGGTGTCCATTTTATTAGGAGCCTACTGGGCAAGCTGTGGCCCTGCCGAGTCCACCACTAGCGAGTGGACTGGTAAGGCCGTGTTACGATGTGTCCAGAAGTGTGTGTGACTACGTGCGCGCGCGCACCATCTGGTTGCCCCGCGGATGAACTTCTTGTCTCGGAATGCTGAAACTGACCTTCTGGCGCTGGCCCGCCGGGCAGGGGGAAATAACTCACTGAGTGAGAGATGTTGAGTAAACTGAAAGGTAGATAAGTCGGCAAAGAAACGACTAACGCCAGGTATCGGTTGAGATATCTACGGTCAGGGGCGTATCTCGGAGATGACAGTGGGGTAGTTATACAGAAATGTGATCTACATTATCATCAAGTGCCTTGCCGGCTGGCTTGGATAAGTACGCCTCTCCACATTTTGTGATCTCCAACGGAATGTATGAATTCGTGTTGACTCCCTTACTTGCAATGACACATGACTGTCAATAATTGTTTCTCGCTGTCTTCCTCTACCTCCCTTTCGACGAATCTTTCCAGTTGTCAAAATGTATTCTAGTTTTTGTATTCTCATAATATGACCAGAACAATTGTTTCTCTTGTAATGTTCGCTCGCTTCTAATTCAAGCATAGTCCATACATGGTGCTACTTCTAGTTCTCTGGGCTGATTTTTGCCTGCGACTTAGCTGTCCCTATTATCAGCGTCCCTCGCCATCCGGCAAACCCACCCCGACTTCTGAGGTAATTGTAATTTACGTTCTCAAGTCAAGTGTTAGTCCGATTTGCCGGTGTAGGAGTTGAACCCATTATTTCGGACTAGTACACCGTGGACAAAGTATGACTGCATCTTGTGATGTTTGTGATTAGTTGTCTTTTTCTCTAAGCTTCTTTCAAAACGTTTAGTTGACTTACTGTGGTTGTCAAATGAATTTTCAGCATCCTTCAATAAAACCACATCTCAGCTCTTAAAAATATGATCTGGCTTTCAGCGGCAGGCCAGATACTGTTTGGTGCTGTATACTACAGGATGTGTATACAGTCTCACTACACTGTGTATATAAAATAGGTGTTTGTTGAAGAGTACAGAAAACATACTATCCAACAAATAGCTGTTCTACATACACATTGTAATGAGACTTTAAAAACACCCTGTATATAGAGAACCAATATCTTGAAAAAAATATTGCATGATAAATAAATGTATAGTTATTGTTTGGCACTTATAGAAATAGATTAAAGAAGTGTTGATTAGAGGACATACTAAACAATATAGAAACTGAAAGCCATAGTCCCGAAACATCTAAGACGGTCAACAAAGGACAGAAGAAGCTGGATGTGTCTGTCGAAAGTCACTATTATCGCAGCTCTGCTTCAAACTGAGACAACGCAATTCCATCCAAGAAATTGCGACTAACGAAGAAGATAGTCGATAGATCGTCCTCATTGTACATCGAACCATTCAGTCCATAATTAACTTGCTGTTTGTGGACGAAGGATGAAGAAGAAAGCTTTAGTGATCACACCCTGTCACCTCCAAAAGACGACAGCGTCTCGGAACAAGTGTTTTTTTTTTTAAATGTTATGTTATATTATGTTATGCTATTTTATGTTATGTTATGTAGAACGACGTCACTGCACATTGGTCATTACCATGCGTGCTCAGTCTTCCGATGCAGAAGTCATCCCAAAGTGTGTCTGCTCACTGTTCCAATGAGGAGTTGATTATGGTGTCTCCTCTCTTTTTCTCAAGAAGACGAAATGGACGTGCTTGGCCAGGCTTTACTCCCAGTTCGTGAAGACTTAGTGTAATTAGGCGAACTCCCAACTAGACACTCCTACAAAGATGTCTTCACTGGTCACATGTATCATCCATCAGCAGGTTTTTCCAGCAACTGGTGCTCTGTGTATTACGTATTTCTTCAAAACATTTGTCAATTTCCTATTTGAAAAGGGGGAGGGGGGGGCGGAGGTCGAGATCTGGCAGAAAGCGCGAGAAAAAGAATATTTGCGGGATGAAAAAGAAGAATAACATTCAGAATAATAAACAGAGTCGGAATAATGAAGAGTCCGAATAATAAGACTCAGAACAAGAGTCAGAGTAATAAGAAGTCGGAATAATAAGAGTCGCAATAAGAAAAGACAGAATAATAAGAGTCTTAAAAATTAAAGAGTCAGAATAACAGTGGAAATAGTAAGAGTCAGAATAAGAAGAAAATGCGAGCAAGAAGAAGGAGAAAATACTGTTACGCTATTGGAGCCGCATATTCGGATCTACAGCGCCCCTAAATATGTTTCTTACCCCCTCCCCCTCCACCCCCCCCCCCCCCCGCGATTTTTGTTTCTATTTTATTTTGGAAAAAAAAGAATATTTGAATAACTGTTCTATAGATTACATTAAAACCCATTGGGGATACTGTAGCGAAACGCCAGTGGTCCATGTCCTTATGCATTCTTTTATTTTGGGTAGACAGGGGGGAACGGCTTTCGGAAGCTCTCAGTTCTCTTGTTCTCTCAAATCTCCATGAAAGATGGTTCTTTGGGTTATCTTCCTATCACAATCTTTACATGGAGCAAGTAGCCAATGTCTTTCACATCGGGTAAACCCGATGGAGCGCCTTGCGCCAAATGAGCGCTGGTGCGGCTGCTAAGCAATTCATGGCCGTGTACACACCTACCGTTGGATAGTGGCATCTTGTCAAGTCGATTTGAAGATTGGGACAGAGATGCAACCTCCTACTGAAGTGGTGAAGAAAGGTAGGGCTTGGGTTGTGGGTACTCCAGCCAAACATGGAGTTATAAATATACCATGGGTTGAAGGGGAAGATGAATTGGCGAAAGGCCAATCATAACCAATGACGAGTTGGGTGACCGTTAGCCGATTTGGCTGCACGTCTTGTCCTTGGCATAGCCGGGGAAGTGAATCTGAACCATATATCTCCCAAGAGGATTTCATTTGTTCTTGGCGTCAGATGAGCTGTTGCTGTCTTTCTATCTACGGCTTGAATTGGACAGATTGTCATCTTTCTGTTGTATATACTCAGTGGGTATTTTGGGAATGGGGTACACCAATCTCTGATCTATCTTCTTGAGCCAGAAGAGGCTATTCACAGGACTATCTCTTTCATCTGTTACTAGATGGGATGATATAGGGAAGTTAATGGACTTCTGTATCTCATTTAGAGAACCTGCATTCCGCTGAATCTATGTGTTCTGTGGGGCACTGCTGGTACATTGCGGCGACCGCTCAGACAAGAGCGGAGCCGGGAGGGGGTAGGATCTTCTTTCCTATTCTTGCAGGGAGTGGGGAACTACAAAGCGTGCCATACAACCCCATTACTATACTATGAGTTAATGAGGTGTAACACACGGATTACTGGGCGCACCACACCACAAGATCTTGCGGGTGAGAAAGGCATGGTTGCAAGTGAGAGGGAAGCATGGGAATGAATGTGCCCAATCATAATAAAGGCTTGGTATGAGTGTGGAGGGTGTGTCGTGTGGCCAAAAAGACAACCGGACTTCGTCCAGCTGGAGGTCTACTCAAACCCGGACGTGGCCAATCCAGGGGCTACCTGACAGGTCAGGCCTGGTCAATCAGGTATTAAATATAGTGTATTTGTGTGATACATGAGTCAGCCCAGTCGCTCAGGTTTTATTTATCATCTCCAGGGTCCTCTTCTATGGGAAGTGACTATGTCTTCGAAGGGACATTATCACCGGTGCTTCTAGGCTAACGTCAATATGTCCAACGAGGCCAACTCAAGGCAAGGTGCAGGTCTTGAAGCAAGGACATTTTGTATGACTGGTGCATTGCCGGTTTTGTTTTAACAACATACGCCTGAGAGCAGTTGTTGTCCGGAGGGAGCCTAAGAGTGATTTTCTGGCATACCCATTTTATCCCGGACATTAAAAGGACCCAACCATTATCCTTCACAAACACCTCACCTTATCGGCAACACTAAAGCTTTTCATAGGTCAGTGAAGACCTAGTGCCGAACTAATTCAGATGACAATGAACAGAAGTCCTCAACACACCAGTCGCTTGGATTCTACAAAAGCCGGTTGAACCTACACCCAGTTGTTGGAGAAGGAAGGAGATTCGGACATCTTTGGTGAGAAGTGTGTGGACAGATCAGACAGTATCTGAAGCTGGATCTGTGACTGTGGCGACTTGAGGCTCTGTGTTAGAATTTACCAGTGTAGTGTCTGTGTAGATCTATCTGTTTATCTGCCTTTATGTGTTCCTGTGCTGTTCTTGATTAGGTTAATAAAATTACTTCCAAGTTGTTCTGACGACTGCCATGTTATTTATGCGTCAGCCAGAAGAACACTGCAGGAAATAGGTCCCTAGGTCGAAAGGAAGCGTGACAGTGTGTCCAGGGAAAACGGAGGAGGGTTGGCAGGTAAAGACCTATCTAAGCCAGGGCTATAGAAGATATTTGAAATATTGTGACCGGGCTATTTGGGACCCTCCACGTAGCATGTTACAATTTCTGGGGGCTCGTCCCGGGATATTTGTAATCCTGGTGAAGTTCTGGCTGATTTAGTGATAGGGGACAGATATCCTTGTTTTCTATTAATAGGTTCTGCCTACCGTGCCTGGCTATTGTCTATACTCTTCCTGACACAGACTGACCGACATACGACGTGTTGTGGTCGTGTAATGTAACTTGTTGTGTAATTGTGAGAAAAATTTTATTAGACAATTACCTCTTCCCTTACCCTCTGAGTTTAAGATGGCATCAGCTGGGTTTAATGTCGCTGACGTACAGGCTACGGGGCGTGAGATGGGATATGATGGAGCGGAGTTACAGAAATATGTGCGGGAAGTGGAAAGAGACTACAGACAGGATGTGCGCGAAGCCAAGAGGATTGAGGCGGAGGCTGAGGCTAAGAGGATGGAGGCTGAGGCCAAGAGGATTGAGGCGGAGGCTGAGGCTAAGAGGATGGAGGCTGAGGCCAAGAGGATTGAGATGGAGGCTGAGGCTAGGAAGATGGAGGCCGAGCAGGCAGTCAGAGACCATGAGTTCCGTATGAGAGAGTTGGAGCTGAAAGCTCAAACTGCCAAGGAAAGAGACGGTGCAGTGGGAGACGCAGTTCTCCCTGACTCAACAACTTCTGGTGGCGGTCCATGCCAGGCAATGAAGTTCCCTTTGCTCCCGTTCGATGAACACAAAGATAAGATCGACCAGTATCTTCACAGATTTCGGTCGATGGCTTTGGCTATGGGATTGGAGCGAGGGAAATGGAACTTGAAACTCTCACAGGGCCTGAGGGGGACCGCATACGAGGTCTATTCTAGGTTGCCACCTGGTATGGAGAATGACTATGAAGCTCTGGAGAAAGCACTGTTGAAAAGGTTTCAGATGACAGCTCATACTTATCGACAACAGTTCAGAAAGTCGAAGAGAGAGCCAGGAGAGATGTTCGCAGCCTACAGTGTCAGATTGAAGTCTTACCTTTTGAAGTGGATGTCTTTAGCTGGATTTGCTAACGACTATGAAAGTTTGGAAGAATTGGTGGTCGTGGACCAAATGAAGAGAATGATGCCTAAGCCTTTGCAAACCTTTTTGCTTGAAAATGGGGCAGAAAGGTTAGAGCTAGTCAACACGTTGGCTGAAAGGTATGTGCTAGCTCATGGGGATAATGGGGAATTGTCACAACACAATCCCCGACCACCAGACACATGGTCTGGAAAGAAGAAGAACCCTAAAACCGCTCACACCAGGAAGGAGGATCCTTTCGATAAAGTTCCTAGTAAGAAACCCTCTGGTAAGAGTCCACCTGGATCTCCTAAAAGAAAGTGGAGTGAAAAGTGGTGCGCCTATTGCAAATCTCCCACACACAATACGGTAGATTGCCGGCGTAAACAGAAAGACTCTCACTATGCTGCTTGTCTTGTAGAAACCGGGGAAGGGTCTCACAAGGAGGTAGAAGGGAGGGATCTTGGGACCAAAGATTTAGAAAAACCACCAGTAGTAGAAACGGTACTTGTGAACGGTCAACCAGTTGAGTGTCTCTACGACACAGGTCTGCAGTTTGAGGCTGTAATTTCATCACATTTAGTGAGCCCAGAGCAGCTAACCGGGGAATCTATTGAGATTCAAACGGCGACAAAGAGTGCGGTAGCGATGTCTCTTCCAATTGCGAAGGTGGACATCAAATCAAAATATGTTACCGGCACTATACAGGCAGCCGTTCTGCTAGATCCTATCTTCCCAATGATCTTGGGTTGTCGCTACGTCTTTCTAGGGATTCCAACCGAACCCATGTACGTAGGGGCAATGCAAACCAGATCTCAATTGGAGGATGAGCAGACGCCGGCCTTGATTGTGAATCCCTTGCCTGGGGAGTTACGAGCTGCTCAAAGCCAGGATGCTACTTTGCAACCTTGCTTCAACCAGTTGCCAAAAGGTTCTGACCCACCAAGACGGGGTCAGTATTATATGAAGAATCGGTTACTGTACCGGAGAGCCGGAATGGAGGATCACCAGCATGGACAGCTGGTGGTTCCTAAGGCTTATCGGGAACAGCTTCTTCATATGGGACACACCATTTCTTTCAGTGGACATATGGGTGTCGGGGCAACTCTCCAGCGCATTTCCTGCCATTACTACTGGCCAGGGATGACTGGAGACGTGCGTAGGTACGTCAAGTCGTGCCCAGAGTGCCAGCGTGTGGCACCAAAACACTGGACAGCTCCGGTAGTCCTGGGAGACATGCCTATTATGAACTCTCCTTTCGAGAGAGTTGCCATCGATCTTGTTGGTCCTCTTCCTAGGACTAGGAAGAGGAATAAGTACATTCTCACGATGGTGGATTGCTGTTCCATGTGGGGCGAGGCGATACCTTTGGCCACAATCGACTCTAAGCGAGTGGCTGATGCACTGATGGAGACCTTTACTAGGTTGGGATTTCCCAACCAGATCCTAACGGACAATGGGTCTCAGTTCTGTGGTAAACTGATGGAAGAAGTCTTTCGTATCTTCCAGACCAACCACATTCACACAAGCCCGTATCACCCTCAGTCTAATGGGCAAGTAGAGAGGTTTAATGGTACCTTGATGACCATGCTTCGGAAGCTGGCACAAGAGAAACCAGACAGATGGGATGAGTATATCTCAGCCGCCTTGTTCGCCTATCGGGAGGTTCCCCATGGGTCGACCGGGTTGCCACCAGCCACTCTACTATTCGGGAGGCCAATCAAGGGTCCCTTAGAAGCCTTATTGAGATGTTGGACAGAGGAAGAAACTTCCGAAGAAGTGGTATCCTCTTATAAATACGTCGAAGAGTTAAAGAAAAAACTCCAGACGGGTTGGGCTTTGGCAGCTCAGAATCTGAGAGCAGCCAGGAAGAGACACGCGGCCTACTACAATAGAAGGACGAAAGATAGGTCTCTTAAGGTGGGGGATCGGGTTCTGTTGTTACTTCCAGTAGGTTCCAATAAACTCGAGATTGGTTGGCAGGGGCCTTTCCCGGTAGAAAGGGTTGTCTCCCGCACCAACTATGCCATCCGGATCAGGGGGAAATCTAAAATCTTCCACATTAACCTTCTCAAAAAGTATGAAGAACGATCTGATGGTACTTCTCTCCCACTCATGACTATGGCGGTCGCGATGGAAACTGAATCGGGCGAAGAAACGGATAGGGGGTATCCATTACACCCTGGGGAAACCTATAGGGATGTACATATAAATCCTGATCTGTCGGCTGAAGAAACAGACCGTGTCATCCGTTTGTTGGAGTCCCATCAGCAGATTCTTACCGATCGGCCAGGGCGGACAGGGTTGGTCGAGTTTGATATGACTCTGACTACCCAAGACCCCGTTCGCCAGAAAATATATCCAGTGCCATTTTCGAAAGAGAAGGCCCTGGAAACTGAAATCCAGAAGCTTCTGGACGACGACATCATCACTCCTTCGACTTCTCCTTATAATGCCGGGGTTGTCTTGTTGAGGAAGCCAAGCGGGGAACACCGCTTATGTATTGATTACAGGCATTTAAATAGTTGTACGACATTCCAAGTTGAGCCGTTGCCAAACACAAATCAATTGTTTGCCAGATTAAATAGGGCAAAGTACTTCTCAAAAATTGATTTAAGCCGGGGATATTATCAGATCCCTGTGAAGCCTGAGGTTCGGCCCATGCTCGCTTTCAGTACTCCGAGTGGCCATTACGAATTTAAGGTGATGCCTTTTGGGCTGAGCAATGCGCCCAGTGTGTTCACTCGCATGATGAGAAAGTTATTAGACCCTTTAAGGGATCCCTCTGTCGTCTCGTTTATGGATGATATTCTCATCGCGTCTGACAATCTGAAGGATCACCTGAAATCCTTGGAAAAGATCTTCATAAGATTGAAAGAGGAGGGGTTAACCGCCCGTCCAGCCAAATGTATGATTGGATATCAATCCTTGGAATTTCTGGGACACCCTATTACCCCAGGGGGACTGGTACCGGAAGAAAAAAATATTGAGAAGGTCCGTCTCGCACCCCGTCCTAAATCCAAAAAGGATGTTAGGTCTTTCTTGTCTCTGTGTGGGTTTTACCAGAAATTCATTCCAAAGTTCAACGAAATTGGAGCGCCGTTAACCGAAACCCTGAAGAAAGGATCGCCAGATCCTATAGTCTGGACCCCGAGCTGTGAAGAGGCTTATGGGAAGCTGAAACAGGCGTTGGTGGATAGGCCAGTCCTGCAACTCCCGAATTTGGAGAAAACGTTTGTTCTGAGAACCGACGCGAGTAACATAGGGATTGGAGCAACTCTGTTGCAGGAAGGGCGAGATAATCCTTCGGTGTTGTGTCCGGTGGCGTATGCCAGTAGAAAACTGTTACCCGCCGAACGGAATTATTCCACCGTCGAACGGGAATGTCTAGCTCTAGTGTGGGCGGTACAGAAATTTCAACCTTATCTGTATGGAGTCCAGTTCAAAGTGCAGTCCGACCATCAACCTCTGACGTTCTTGGCAACTTCTAAGAAACTGAACGCGAGGTTGATGAGATGGTCATTGCTCCTACAACCGTATCAGTTCACGGTCGAATACATCCCCGGAAGGGAGAATGTGGGAGCAGATTTTTTATCACGGCATCCTATGGTTGAATGTGAGGGTGGGGTCATTCGAACAGAACCACTGACAGTAGAAAGTTCGTAGGGTTCGACTTTCTTAAGAGGGGGCCTATGTAGCGAAACGCCAGTGGTCCATGTCCTTATGCATTCTTTTATTTTGGGTAGACAGGGGGGAACGGCTTTCGGAAGCTCTCAGTTCTCTTGTTCTCTCAAATCTCCATGAAAGATGGTTCTTTGGGTTATCTTCCTATCACAATCTTTACATGGAGCAAGTAGCCAATGTCTTTCACATCGGGTAAACCCGATGGAGCGCCTTGCGCCAAATGAGCGCTGGTGCGGCTGCTAAGCAATTCATGGCCGTGTACACACCTACCGTTGGATAGTGGCATCTTGTCAAGTCGATTTGAAGATTGGGACAGAGATGCAACCTCCTACTGAAGTGGTGAAGAAAGGTAGGGCTTGGGTTGTGGGTACTCCAGCCAAACATGGAGTTATAAATATACCATGGGTTGAAGGGGAAGATGAATTGGCGAAAGGCCAATCATAACCAATGACGAGTTGGGTGACCGTTAGCCGATTTGGCTGCACGTCTTGTCCTTGGCATAGCCGGGGAAGTGAATCTGAACCATATATCTCCCAAGAGGATTTCATTTGTTCTTGGCGTCAGATGAGCTGTTGCTGTCTTTCTATCTACGGCTTGAATTGGACAGATTGTCATCTTTCTGTTGTATATACTCAGTGGGTATTTTGGGAATGGGGTACACCAATCTCTGATCTATCTTCTTGAGCCAGAAGAGGCTATTCACAGGACTATCTCTTTCATCTGTTACTAGATGGGATGATATAGGGAAGTTAATGGACTTCTGTATCTCATTTAGAGAACCTGCATTCCGCTGAATCTATGTGTTCTGTGGGGCACTGCTGGTACATTGCGGCGACCGCTCAGACAAGAGCGGAGCCGGGAGGGGGTAGGATCTTCTTTCCTATTCTTGCAGGGAGTGGGGAACTACAAAGCGTGCCATACAACCCCATTACTATACTATGAGTTAATGAGGTGTAACACACGGATTACTGGGCGCACCACACCACAAGATCTTGCGGGTGAGAAAGGCATGGTTGCAAGTGAGAGGGAAGCATGGGAATGAATGTGCCCAATCATAATAAAGGCTTGGTATGAGTGTGGAGGGTGTGTCGTGTGGCCAAAAAGACAACCGGACTTCGTCCAGCTGGAGGTCTACTCAAACCCGGACGTGGCCAATCCAGGGGCTACCTGACAGGTCAGGCCTGGTCAATCAGGTATTAAATATAGTGTATTTGTGTGATACATGAGTCAGCCCAGTCGCTCAGGTTTTATTTATCATCTCCAGGGTCCTCTTCTATGGGAAGTGACTATGTCTTCGAAGGGACATTATCACCGGTGCTTCTAGGCTAACGTCAATATGTCCAACGAGGCCAACTCAAGGCAAGGTGCAGGTCTTGAAGCAAGGACATTTTGTATGACTGGTGCATTGCCGGTTTTGTTTTAACAACATACGCCTGAGAGCAGTTGTTGTCCGGAGGGAGCCTAAGAGTGATTTTCTGGCATACCCATTTTATCCCGGACATTAAAAGGACCCAACCATTATCCTTCACAAACACCTCACCTTATCGGCAACACTAAAGCTTTTCATAGGTCAGTGAAGACCTAGTGCCGAACTAATTCAGATGACAATGAACAGAAGTCCTCAACACACCAGTCGCTTGGATTCTACAAAAGCCGGTTGAACCTACACCCAGTTGTTGGAGAAGGAAGGAGATTCGGACATCTTTGGTGAGAAGTGTGTGGACAGATCAGACAGTATCTGAAGCTGGATCTGTGACTGTGGCGACTTGAGGCTCTGTGTTAGAATTTACCAGTGTAGTGTCTGTGTAGATCTATCTGTTTATCTGCCTTTATGTGTTCCTGTGCTGTTCTTGATTAGGTTAATAAAATTACTTCCAAGTTGTTCTGACGACTGCCATGTTATTTATGCGTCAGCCAGAAGAACACTGCAGGAAATAGGTCCCTAGGTCGAAAGGAAGCGTGACAGTGTGTCCAGGGAAAACGGAGGAGGGTTGGCAGGTAAAGACCTATCTAAGCCAGGGCTATAGAAGATATTTGAAATATTGTGACCGGGCTATTTGGGACCCTCCACGTAGCATGTTACAGATACACAAAGTGGAGAGTGAAAAAGAAGAAGTAACAAAGACATTTATGATCTGTTTAAGTCTCCGCTAATCACTGGTATCATGAAGGCTAATAGACTGCAATGGCTGGGGCATATAGAAAGAATGGAAGATAATAGGGAAACAAAAATCGCTTACACTCAGGAAATAAATGACCGTAGACCACAAGGTAGACCAAGAAGGCGGTGGAGAGATAATATACATACAGACCTACAAGCACTTGGAATCAACGACTGGCAAGAGAAGGTCCACCAGAGAGACGAATGGAGACGGATTGTATCTGCAGCAAAGAACCTCAATGGCTCGAAAAGCTGAAGAAGAAGAGAAGATTACATTAAAAGATTTTCCTAACAGTGTCCGAACTTTTTACATTCTTTCTTTCTTTCTTTCTTTCTTTCTTTCTTCCCATAATATGTACGTCAAATAATAATAATAATAATAATCTTCTTCTTCTTCAGCGTTCCGAGCCATTGAGGTTCTTTGCTGCAAATACAATCCGTCTCCATTCGTCTCTCTGGTGGACCTTCTCTTGCCAGTCGTTGATTCCAAGTGCTTGTAGGTCTGTACATGTATTATCTCTCCACCGTCTTCTTGGTCTACCTCGGGGTCTACGGCCATTTATTTCCTGAGTGTAAGCGAGTTTTGTTTCCCTATTATCTTCCATTCTTTCTATATGCCCCAGCCATTGTAGTCTATTAGCCTTCATGATACCAGTGATTAGCGGGGACTTAAACAGATCATAAATGTCTTTGTTACTTCTTCTTTTCCACTCTCCACTTTGTGTATCCCTAATGGGTCCAAAGATGCGTCTTAAAATTTTGTTCTCAAAGGTTTGTAACAAGGCTTCGTCTCCTTTCGTTGTACTCCAGGTTTCAGAGCCATACAGCACAACTGGTCTGATCAGTGTTTTGTATATTGTGATTTTGGTGTTACGAGATAGCGCATTTGATTTTAGTAGATGTTGTAGTGCATAGTATATCTTATTTCCAGAGTTGATTCTAGTTTGTATTTCTTCCCTTATGATGTTGGAGCAGTTGAAGATCGTACCCAGGTATTTGTATGTTTCCGTTCTTTTAATGGTCATATTATCTATTTGTATGTGGCCAGAGTTTCTAGCCATTCCGTCTCTTGAAATTACCATATATTCTGTCTTATCTTGGTTGATAACCAGCCCCATCTGTTGGGCTTTTTCCTTTAAGTGAGTCAATATTTCCAATGTCTTTTGTTCACTTTGCCCTATAATATCTATATCATCTGCATAACCAAGCAGCTTGGATGTTCCTCCAATATCACGTTCCTCCTTTACCTTCCTTACAACTTTCTCTAGAGCCAGATTGAAGAGTAGCGGCGATAGTGCATCACCCTGTTTCAAACCAGATGTTATTTGGAAGGGGTCTGATTTCCTGCCTTTATATGTTACTATATTATAAGTATCTTCCATGCATAGTCTGGTCATGTTGATTAACTTCCTTGGTATTCCAAATTCCTGCATAGCATTCCATAGACTATTCCTATGGACACTATCATAAGCCTTTTTAAAATCCACAAAAATGTTATGGAGATCTCTTTTATATTCCCAATGTTTCTCGGCTATTTGTCGTAAGATAAATATCTGATCTATTGTTGATCTGTTTTGTCTAAAACCCGCCTGGTAGTCACCTAATATGTCTTCTGAATATGGTTTTAGTCTATTTAGTAATACTGCGGATAGTATCTTATAGCTTGTGGACAGTAGTGATATTCCTCTATAATTTCCACATTGGAACTTGTCTCCTTTCTTAAAGATAGGTATCAATAATGACTCTTTCCAGTCATGGGGTAATTCTTCTGTCCTCCAGATTTTTATTATTAGTTCGTATAGCTTTAGATGTAATGCATGGCCACCTGCCTTTATAAATTCAGCAGCAATTCCATCAGTCCCAGTTGCCTTATTGTTTTTAAGTCGTGTGATTACATATAGGATTTCTTCAAATGTAGGTTCTTCAATTTGTGGTTCGCATGTTAGAACCTCTTCCTGTGAGAAAATGTTACTTGGAGCTTCAAAATTTAGTAATTCAATAAAATATTCTTTCCATGTGTTGCACATTTCCTCATTGGTATTTATCATATTCCCATTTTTGTCTTTTAAACCATATGTGTTTTGTTGGTGCCCTCGTTTCATTGACTTCAGTTCTTTAAAAAATGTTCTGGATTCATTTTTCTGGTGATTAGTTTCCATATCTTTGATTATATTACTCATATATTCTCGCTTCTGCTGTCTGACTATTTTTGTAGCCTCTTTACATTCATTTCTATAATGCTCTTCCTTTTGGATGTTATTGATGTCATTTAACCATACATGTCTGGCATTCTTCTTCCTAATGACTGCTTCTTCACATTTTTGATTGAACCATCTGTTCTTTCTATGCGTGGTTAACACACCGAGACATTCTTCTGCGGTAGACTGAATTGTATTCTTGATGTTCAACCAAGTTTGGTCAATGCTTTCCTCCAAAGGGTTTTGCAGAGTTTCAAGTTTACATTTTATTTCATCTATAAATTTCTCTTTGACTGTAATGTCTTGCAGTTTTTCTCTGTTATATGTTGGGTGTAATCTTTGTAATTTAGTATAGAAAGCTCTCTTAAGTTTTATTTTAAATTTTGCTCCAACGAGGAAGTGGTCACTGTGGCACTCAGCTCCTCTATAACTTCTGACTTGCTGTATGTTTGATGCATTTCTGTTGTTAATTAAAATGTGATCTATTTGATTATAGGTTCTCTTGTCACATGATTTCCAAGTTTGTTTGTGTATATCCTTTCTTTGTAGTCTGGTACTGCTAACCTGCAGTCCTTTGGCTTCTGCCAGGTTGATGACTCTCCATCCATTATCATTTGAAGTTGTATGTAGGCTTTCCATACCGGCCACTTTTTTTTATTAGTTTGCTCTCTCCCTATTTTTGCATTGAAGTCTCCCAGCACAATCAGGATGTCCTGTTTGGGGGTTTCTTCTATGACATCTTCCAGATCATTATAAAAGTCTTCTTTAATATCATCTTCTTTCTCTTCAGTAGGTGCATGTACATTAATCATCGTTATATTTTTCCATTTACCTTTTATTCGTAATTTACTAATCCTGTCATTAAAAGCTTTAAAGTTTAAAACGTTCCCCCATAACTCTTTTTTGATGACAAATCCTGTTCCTAACTCATGTTTATTTTGGGTGTTTCCTCCATATATTATAATCATTCCATTTTGCTCTAAAGTACCCTCTCCTGGCCACCTTATTTCTTGAATTGCTGTTATATCCATTTGATATTCAATCAGCTCCCGGGTTAGTTCTTCGGCCGCTCCAGCTCGATATAGTGTCCGTACATTCCATGTTCCAAATCTCAAAAGTCCTTTAACGTTCCAAGGTCGTTGTCCAGATAAGTCAGTCCGATATCGAGGCTCATGTATTTGTTTCGTAACAAAGAAAGGTTTTTACAAAGGTGGGGATGTTAACCCCACGCTTCAACCCCCAACCCGGAGGACCAGGGTGTTTCTCTTTGTCTGTTCTCTACCCTTTGACCTGTCCGGCTTGGGAGGCCCTGCTGGTAGCTACGCTACCGCCGGCATAGCTCTCAGGGTCATTGAGAAACTCAAGCTCCCCCACCACGACAAGGTGGAAACACCATCGGGGGAGAATAATAATAATAATAAAAATAATAATAATAATAATAATAATAATAATAATAATAAGAAGAAGAAGAAGAAGAAGAAGAAGAAGAAGAAGAAGAAGAAGAAGAAGAAGAAGAAGAAGAAGAAGAAGAAGAAGAAGAAGAAAGACTGTGTAGACGGCCGTCAAAGATGTGAAAATTAGACCACCAGCTCAAAACAAGAATATTTATATCTGCGGCCGAGACAGAAAGAAAGAAAGAAAGAAAGAAAGACTGCAACAAAACAAACCCAAAAACAGAACCGAGTAAGACATTAGTGAACAACATGTGGCGCCATACATCAATGAAACAAACAGATCACAGAAAATAACACAAACAGCAATAAAATAACACAAACACGGGTCAGAACTGAACGTTGATCTCTGGCTACAGTGAAGGCCATGCTGGAAAATTGCTTACATCCGCGTCGGCCAGCGAACCCACACGTAGAGGATTATCTCCCCCTGTTATAGTTTCTCCATTCATTGCGTGACCTCTTGCCAGGTCATTCACTCCATAATCTAACGTGGTCACAAGTACATCGGCTCACATTAAGTGCCTCGGTTTGTCACTGGTTAGTTCATCCCAGCAGCGTCTGTTTATCGGTCATTGTAGGTCAGTCAAAATAAGTGTTGGCTTCATTGGCTGATGATAATGCATACACACACACACACATATATATAGGGAAGGGAAAGTTATATATATATATATATATATATCTCGCAAGACAAGGACAGAGACATTAAAATTAGGAACATGGAACGTTAGGACGTTAAACAACGACGGAACATTAGAGAACATAACACAAGAAATTCAAAGAGAAAAAATTAATATATTAGGTATGTGCGAAACGAGATGGACAGGAGCAGGCATCAAGATACATAAAGATTTTAAGATTATTTATTCTGGAGGTGAGGATCGACATAGGGGAGTGGCAATAATTTTGGACCGGAAAACATCAACGTCTGTTCAGGGATATTGGGCCGTGTCGGACAGAGTACTACTAGTTAAATTGAGTGGCAGACCTTTTAACATAAATGTTATTCAAGTATATGCCCCAACAGGAGAGTCCAGTGAAGATAGTGTAGAGGAATTTTATAATGACATAGAGTCTGCCTTAAAGAAATGTAAAAATTCAGAAATAAACATTATAATAGGGGACTTCAATGCAAAAGTAGGAAATCAAGGGGATAGATACACAGTAGGAAACTATGGTTTAGGAGAGAGAAATGAAAGAGGATACAAACTAGTAGAGTGGGCAAAAGAACAGGAAATGATTGTAGGAAACACCTGGTTCAAGCAACACCCTAGAAGATTATGGACCTGGAGGAGTCCTGATAGCAGGATTAGAAACCAGATTGATTACATTCTCATTAGCAGAAGATTTAGAAACGCCCTAACAGTAGCAAAAACAGTTCCCAGTGCTGATTGTTATAGTGACCACAGATTACTCACAGGAACATTGAGGATAAAGTTGAAGAAAGTCAAGTATACAACAGGGAACACTAAATATGATTTGTGTACATTGAGTAATGACAAGGAAATACAAAACAAATTCAACATAGAAGTACAGAACAGATTTGAAATATTGTCTGATCTAGAGATCCTATTCCAGGATGTGGATGATCAATGGGAAATGTTAAAGAATTCAATCAATATGGCTGCAGAAACAACTATTCCAAAATTAAAGAAGGTGGGTCGTAAGAAATGGATGACTGAGGAAATTTTACACTTAATGGAAACAAGAAGACTCAACAAAAATAATCCTGCCAAATATGAAGAAATTCACAGACAAGTCAGAATATTATGTAGGAAGGCAAAAGAATCATGGCTTGAGGAAAAGTGCTTAGAAATTGAAAAACAACACAACAGTCAAAATACCAAATTAGTGCACAAAAGGATTCAGGAACTTACTAATAAAAGAACAAGTACATCAACAGGCTGTCTAAGAACTAAAGATGGCAAAATCATAATAGAAAAAGATCAGATTCTGCATGTATGGACAGATTATGTGAAAGACCTGTATAATGATAACAGAGAGGAACAGTATGCTATTAGATTTAATAATGAAGGACCAGCAATTTTAAAGATGGAGGTTCAAAATGTTCTTAAGCATATGAAAGCTGGCAAGGCCCCCGGTGCAGATAACATCACAACAGAAATGATTAAAGCTTTAGAAGAATTTGGACTAGAGCAAGTCACTAGACTGCTGAACACATTATATGATACTGGAGATATACCTTCTGAATTATGTAATTCTGTATTTATTGCAATCCCAAAGAAATCAGGAACCTTAGAATGTGATCAACATAGAACAATTAGTATAATGAGTCACATCACAAAGATTTTGTTACGAATTATCATGCAAAGAGTGAGGAAGAAAATACAACCTGAAATAGGGGAAGAACAATGTGGTTTTGTAGAAGGAAAGGGTACAGTAAATGCTGTGTATATGCTGCGAACAGTTATTGAACGTGCTTTAGAAGTAAACAAGGATATACATCTTTGCTTTATTGACTACACAAAGGCTTTTGATAGAGTAAGACATGTCAACATTGTGGATATGCTGGCAGATCTACAAATTGATGGGAAGGACATTAGACTTATAAAAAACATATATTGGAAACAACAAGCTGCCATAAGAATTGATAATGAAGTAGGACAATACCAACCTATTAAGAGAGGTGTTAGGCAGGGATGTGTAATGTCTCCAGATCTTTTTTCCTTATACAGTGAAAATATTTTCAGAAATGTAGAAGACCTAAATGGAATCAGCATTGGAGGACGAAACATAAATAACATTAGATATGCAGATGATACAGTATTGATTGCAGACAATGCACAGGATCTGCAACAATTAGTAGACGCTGTGGTTGTACACAGTGAGCAGCTGGGGTTGGAATTAAATTGTAGGAAGACACAGGTTATGGTCGTCACTAGGAAGAACGAAGTACCACAATGTAATATACAAGTAAATGGGAATATTCTTCAGCAAGTGAATCGGTTCAATTATCTCGGAACAGTCATAACATCTGATGGCAGATGCCTTGAAGAGATTAGAACAAGAATCGCCATTGCGAAGGTAGCCTTTAGCAAGATGAAAAACATTCTGACCAATAAAATGATGTCAATTGAAACGAGAAAAAGAGTGTTGAGGGGATACATAGAGCCTGTTCTTTTGTATGGATGTGAAACTTGGACAATGTGCAGTCAAGGTGAAAAACATCTGATGGCTGCAGAAATGTGGTTTCTGAGGAAAATGCAAAGAATACCATGGACAGATAGAAAAACCAATGACCAAGTACTACAAGAGACAAATGAAAATCGTAGATTGATTAGAGAAATTAGACGTAGACAGTCAAAATTTTTTGGACATGTTATGAGAAGAAATGGACTGGAGAACTTGGTGACAGCTGGCAAGATCGAGGGGAACAGACCAAGAGGAAGACCGAGAGGAAAATACCTGGATGGCTTGGCCACATGGCATGGACGAGACAGGAACACTGAGCTGATCCACGACTCTGGTGATCGAGTGAAATGGCGAATCATGACCGCCCACGCTTTCCGGCATGGCACATGATTGATTGATTGATATATATATATATATATATATATATATATATATATATATATATATATATATATATATATATATATATTGTTGTGTATCCCTTACGGGACATTGCAGTCAACACCAGCATTTTCAGCTGCTGTTGATGTACTAGGCAAGCGTTACGTTCAATAGTTTGCCATTGCTTTCTGAACGACCGGCTCCCATACCAGCACGTTATAACACAACGCGACACCGTCTGCTGCACAAATCGGTTGTAGCTGAGTTTCGAACGCCTGATACCCAGCTCACGAACCGCGTTCGCAAGCCTTTGGCCACGGAGTACGGTTTTGTATATATATATATATATATATATATATATATATATATATATATATATATATATATATATATATGAATTACAAGACCACACGAATAGTCTAAACTCTAAACGAAATGTGTAGGGGACATAACATGAAAATTAGCACAAGCAAAACAGAGGTAATGACTATAACTAAAGAAGAACAAACAACAACAATTCACCTAAACGAACATCCCTTGAAACAAGAAAAGGGTTGCAAGTACCAGGAAGTATAATATCATCAAATGGCAGATCTGAAGACGAGATCGAAAATAGGTGCAATAAGGCAAATCAACTCATTGGACAAATGGCAGCAATACTAAAGAACAAACATGTATCAATAACTACTAAGAAAGCACTTTAGAACACAATCTTCCTACCAACTCTATGCTACCAATGCCAAACCTGGACAATGACAGAAACAGAGAAAAGAAAAATCACAACAACAGAAATTAGGTTCCTGAGAAGAATACTCAACGTATCAAGAAGAGATAAGATCAGAAATTAAGAAATCAGGACTAAAGTGGGGGTTAAAGCAGCACTAGATTTTATTAGAAAGCAGCAAGTCAAATGGTTTCGCCATGCAAGTAGGTTACCAGTCAACAGCATACCACAACAAGCAATGATGTACAGACCAGATGGAAACAGAGGAAGAGGCCGACCACGTAAACGTTGGACGGAGGGAATAGCAGAGTCCATGGGAATATCGATATATGAAGCCCATAATCGGGCACTCTCACGATGTTTATACTTCACCTCGACACCGCAAGGTACAAGATGAACATATAATGGAAGGGTATATGCCTGGGAAGAGAGAAAGAGGAAGGCCAAAGAGAAGATGGGTGCAGGATGTGGCGGATGATCTCCAGATGGGTGTATCAGACGTGGGACATCTTGCTAGTGATCGAGAAGTTTTCCGGAAGGTTGTTATGGGAGCGAGGTTCTGCAAAGGACATGCTACTGAATGAATGAATGAATGAATATATATATATAAGGGAAAATTCTTAACCAAGTGGTCAATTTTAACTACCTAGGGATATTTATAACATCAGATGAAGATGTATAACAGAGATTGAGAGCAGAATAGGGTAGGCAAAAGCCGCATTTCATAAAATGAAGACCATCTTATGCAATAAGTCACTATCAATGAATCTAAGAAAGAACGTGCTTAAATAGTATATAGAACCAGTTTTGCTGTATGGCAGTGAGTCGTGAAATGTAAATGAACAAATTAGGAAGAACTTAAAAGCAACGGAGATGTGGTTCCTGAGAAGAATGTTGCGAATTCCTTGGCCTGCCAGAGTAACTAACAACGACTGCCTGAAACAGGATAACGAAATTAGAACATTATATAAATAAATGATTCGCATATCCTTTACAGGACACCGCTGTCAACAGCAGTATCTTTCAGCTGTCTGTTGATTTCTTGGCAAGATTACGCTCAGTAGTTTGCCATTGCTTTCTGAGCGGCCGGCTCAGTTATCCCGCAAGTCACCAGTTGGGGTCGAACCGCTTCCAGTTCTCGCCTCGCTGCTAAATCCTGCGTGGATAAACGGGATTACGGAGAAAGTGGTGTAATCCCTCAGCCAGAGAGACCGACAGAACATTATATACAACAATAAAAAAAAAAAAAAAAGAGAGACAAACATCTTCCTGCGGTCATGTGATGAGAAGAGAGGCATTGGAGAACATCGTGACAACTGGGAAGATTGAGGGAAAGAGAGGCAGAGGCAGACCAAGAGAAATGATGCTGGACGGATTGAGACGGTGACAAGGAGGAATATCAGCAGCAGACTTGATCCAGAACACCAAAGACCGAGATCTATGGAGAGCCATGAAAGCCTACGCCAGCTGGCAGGGCACTTGATGATGATAATGATGATTATCATTATCATTATTATTATTATTATTATTATTATTAGCAGCAGCAGCAGCTGTAATAGTAGTAGTAGTGGTGGTAGTTTAGTTTAGTTTAGTCTGGTCAGTTTAGTTTAGTCGACGGACCAACATCACGGCACACGGGTGTAACCCACATGTGTTCTGTTCTACTCCTAACTAAAGTCTTAGTCCGGAGAATAACAGCCCAGTGCACGAACTCCGTAGCACCGGCGAAGATCCTTAAATACTTTGGGTACATTTTTAACTCGAAATTTTGCCCGGGCAGCGCCGTTAGGCTACTCTTTTTCGATTTCCAACTGCCAAGGGAATTTTTACATGCGCAACAATACACACGGACGTCTGATCTCACTACCCAGAGACCAGGGGACATTTTGTTACTAGAAGTCCACGTGAAAAAATCCCGGCCTTCACCGGGGCTTGAACCCGGGGCTTCCAGCACTCGAGGCGGACACCATACCTCGAGAACACTCAGCCCCATAGTGGTGGTAGTAGTAGTGGTAGTAGTAGTGGTAGTAGTAGTAGTAATAGTAGTAGTAGTAGCAGCAGGAGCAACAGCAGCAGCAGCAGCAGCAGCAGCAGTAGTAGTAGTAGTAGTAGTAGTAGTAGTAGTAGTAGTAGTAGTAGTAGTAGTAGTAGTAGTAGTAGTAGTAGTAGTAGTAGGAGGAGGAGGAGGAGGAGCGGTGGATGTCAAAGGGACGGCGGCAGCTCAGGATTGTGAAGAAGGGGGGGGGGGGAGAAGAAAGATGAGGAGACGGAAAAGAAGAAGAAGAAGAGAGGAGGAGGAGGAGGAGGAGAGGAGGCGAAGGAGGAGGAGAGGAAAAGAAGACGAGGGGGGAGTGGTGGAGGAGTAGGACAAGGATGGGTTAACAAATGTTTCTTTCCTAAATGTACCCTACAGACGTGTCGCACCAGTGATATGGATATTCGGTATTTCCGCCCTGTCATACCCAACGTCATGATTGTTTCACATCATTCGTACATTTCCGTCAATCTTGTACCTTCCCCGCATCAATTGATAACGTATTGCGTCGAAATGCGTATTTCTAAACATCATATTTGTAGTAATTTGTTCCGTTTATTTAATTGTGACATAGGCAGTTTCTTTGTCACCCAAATTCTAGCAACTATGTAATGTTAAAAACGTCAAATTTTAGGATAAGAAAACAAAATAGGTTAACTGCCCACGTTTATGAGTCATCCTGTGTCAACATGGCATGGTCAGACTGCGAGAACAGCAACTTAAAAGAGGTGTGGCCAAACAAGAACAATACGCAGGAAGCCAACGAAGATTGATAAACCAACACAGAACTGGTGTCGTTAGTCGCTATTGCGGAATTGCTGAGGGGGATCCGAGCACAAATGAACTGAATGGTTCGATGTGCAATGAGGATGATCTGTCGACTAACTAACTACTAGGAAGTTTCAAAAACGGCGTGACTTCTGTTACAGACTATTCACGACCGGGTCAGATACACCGAGATGTGACCCCCAAAGTCGATTGCAGCCGTTGAAGGCCTCATACAGGAAAACTGCTGATTAACTGTAAGTAATATTGCTGCACATCTTGACAGTCAAAGTCAGACACCGGCTCACCCATGATTTGTGATAGTATCACAAGGTGGGTGCCACGGCAGCTTACACCAGAATTGACACATCGACGCACTGATGTTTGTCAAGAAATTTTGCAGTGCTTTGAGGCAGAAGGTGATTGTTTCCTAACAAGAATTGTTACTGGAGATGAATACCTGAGTTCACTACCATGAGCTGGAAACGAAGCGATCGAGCATAGAATGGCGCCATCCCTCCTCACCGAAACCAAAGAAGTTTCGCACGCAGCTAACTGCGGGAAGATAATACTGACTCTATTTTGGGATGAACGAGACGTTATTTTAGAGCTGTCACCAGTGATACGCATACAGATCTTCGCAGGAATCATCGCCGACCAGCAATCAAATCCAAACGACGCGGATTTCTGAGTTAAGGTGATTTTTTTTTTATTTTGGCGACATGACTGTGCTCGATCCCATACTGCACTGTGCAACGGTTTAAATCATCAAAGACCTCCACTTTCAGTGTGAACTACATCCCCCGTACTCGAAATTCCTAGCCCCAAGTGATTTCCACCTGTTTGGACAATTCAAAGAGTTATTTGGGGGAAAGACTTTTCAGTCCAATGAAGAGGTAGTCAGGCGGTGTACACGTGGTTACATACGCGAACAAGAGAATTATTTTTCCACAGGAACTCAAGCACTTTATCGGCGCGGAGGATTTGCATTGCACGCAGTGATACATTGAAAAATGATACTTTGTTCTTTACTTTTTCAGAATATATTCTCCCAAAACAAAAAACATTTAAGGTTTTCATTTGAAGCTGATGCCGAGGTAGCCGGTTTAACCTCTACACTGATCAGTTGGACTAAAATGCTAACTTCTCGTCCTTGACTTGGGGGCATACATTACATATACCTCAGACGTCGGAGTGGGTTCGCCTGGTGGTGAGGGACACTGGTAAAAAGAAAAGCCAAACCAATCGCAAGCATAAGTCCAGTGCAATTTCCAACTATTGGTATTAGCAGCATGTGTATGGGCTACGATTGAGTTCAAACCAACAAGCAAAGGTAAAATCCACCATATGTACAGCTAGTTCGGCAGGAACGTAGTTTGCCTGTTGTATTTTCCTGATTCAGCGCCAAACAAAAAGTGTTTGGACCAAACATGGTAGGCCTACACAATAAAATAAGCAAATATTATCATGTAAATTTCCGTTGACTGAGCATTGAAATTTCTGAAGATACCACGAAACAAATAACAGGATGGCACTAGTATTGCGATATATGGTCCTTCTGTCTAAAGGGTGGTCACATTTGGCGATATATTATCGTTCGGCAATGATTCGGTTAATATCCGGTACCGGGAATTAAATACCGGTAACTCGTTGTTATTGTCAGAGTGAATTATTATAATAGGGTTTGTTCCCTTACATTGAAAAAACGTACAACCCTACGCACACTCGCACTCACCCTATCACGAGCGAACACACACACACACACACACACACACACACACACACACACACACACACACAACGTCTGTCTGTCTTTTTTTAACACAATCCCAAGATTAATTCATCCAGTAACATGTCCATTGCAGAACCTCGCTCCCATAAAAACCTTCCAGAAAACCTCTCGATCATAAGCAAGATGCCCCGCATCCGATACACCCATCTGGAGATCACCCGCCACATTCTGCACCCTTCTTCTCTTTGGCCTTCCTTTTTCTCTCTTCCCAGGTATATACCCCTCCATTATTGTTCTCTCCAAACTTTCGTGAAGTTTCAAGTGACCAAATCCCAAGATATTAACATTCATTACTTCCACTGCCCTCTACATGTTGTCCAGTTTACCAACCTACATGTGTGTTCTCACATTCCATGTCCGGAAAACAAATGCATGACTTCCTGATTTGTACATGATGCAGTCGCTGGATGACAGCCAGGTAAGTAGCCAGTGTAGCACATGATGTTCCCTACCGGATGAGGCAGTTCTTGGAGATCCTTTAACGTCGTTCACGTTGAACATATTATGAACAAAAGAAAAGGCAGCGGCTGCAGCAGGATATATCAACATGAATTGCAAACAACTAGGTATATTTAGCTCCAGCGAAAAGAAGAGCCATACTAGACACAGACACAATGCACGTACCTTACAGAGTACGCCATCTTATACAGGTGAAAACAAAGTGTGATTTATCCAAAAACACAATCAATAAATATATAATACAGAAGTATTAAAATAAACCAATAAGTATTACAGGACAACAAAGCACCATCGACGTTTCGGTTCTTCGAACCTTTGTCAAGAACAGAACAACACAAACAGATAAAAAGCTAAGTAAAACACAAAATAAAATTAAACACAGCTTCTTGGTGTTTAAACCGGTTCAAACCACCTTATTCGTTTCTCTCATGTCAACAAGAAGCTGTGTTTAATTTTATTTTGTGTTTTTTTTTAGCTTTTTATCTGTTTGCATTGTTCTGTTATTGACAAAGGTTCGTAGAACTTAAACGTCAAACGTACTTTGTTGTCCTGTAATACTTATTGTTTTATTTTAATACTTCGCATTATATATTTATTGATTGTTTATGTTTTTGGATAAATCACACTTTGTTTTCACCTGTGTAAGATGGCGTTCTCTGTAAGGTACGTGTAATGTGTCTGTGTCTAGTATGTCTTTTCTTTTTCGCAGGAGCTTAATATACCTAATTGTTTGCAGAATATATTGCGGACATACATGATTTTCGATTTGCGAAGCAGTTTGCTGTTTCACTGTTGTTGTATCAGTGTGTGTTTGGTGTTTCACTGTTGTTGTATCGGTGTGTGTTTGCTGTTTCTGTGCTGACGAAGGCTTTGGCCGAAACGTCCATTTTGTTACCTGTGATCGTGTTCTAGTGAAGCTTGCTTCTCGTATTTTGAATAACGAAGATACAAACAATAGATTGCACGATGCATTGCCTGGTATATTTCGCTGCATCTCGCCAGGTACATACTGTAGAATTCACACAATATAAAGTAAAATAACTAGATAAATCATTCAAGCTGAAATATACACATGTTCGCACAGTAATGTCAGTTGTCTACCACGGTAATTTTAAATTCATTACCACGTCTTTCTGTTTGCACAAAACTAGCCTATGTAGATGTAATTAGGCAATGTGTTAAAAGTAGGCTCCCTTAAACATTAGGCAATGTGTTAAAGTAGGCTCCGTTAAATATTAGGCAATATGTTAAACATTAGGCAATATTATAGTTAACGCGAGAAATAAGAAAGGACTAAAACCGATATATACAAGAGTGCTGTACTAGAATATAGCAATATCATAAGAATGGAAGAGGGCGGTTTATATGTTCTCGTATTTTGTTGATTCATTCATTGCTATGAGTTCAATGTGATAGGAGCATAACATGTTGCAGGCCTGAATTCACGGCGCAATGTGTGACCAGTTTTTTCCGCACTTTGACAAGTGACCAGCCCAGGCGTCTAAACAGCGCCCGACCGTGTTCGTGACATTATCAACGCAGATCGATCAGACATACAGGGTGTATTTGTAATGACTGTGCAGTGTTTGAAAATATTGCCGGTCCAAGTTTTGTATTTACTTATTATGTTGCATCGGCAACATCGGCAGACCGTGTCGCGTTGTGTTATAACGTGTTGGTATGGGAGTCGGTGGTTCAGAAAGCAATGGCAAACTACTGAACGTAAAAGTTGCCTAGTACATCAACAGCAATTTTTTTTTTTTTTTTGCTATTCGTGATTCCTGGGCAAGTTTTCTTTCAATAGTTTGTCATTGCTTTCTGAACGACCGGCACCCATTCCATTTCATAAAAAAACCAACGTAAGGCTGTCTGCTGCCAAATCGCCTACAGCTGTGCTTCGAACGAGGTATGCGGGATTACGATTCCGTCACATCTTCGCCACGGAGCGGGCACATGCACACAAAGGAAAGATAAATCGAAATGTAAGAACGCACACCGGACTAATACAAACAAATATTACTCATGTCAACGCGCGCAGTGCTGTCTGCAGAGCTGCACTCCACACAGTTTTACATGACGTCATAACACAGTGGTCAATATTTCGTGAAACAGCGGCAAAGACGGGGATTGACAGACGCAGGTCAACAACCTGCGTCTGTCAATCCCCGTCTTTGCCGCTGTTTCACGAAATATTGACCACTGTGTTATGACGTCATGTAAAACTGTGTGGAGTGCAGCTCTGCAGACAGCACTGCGCGCGTTGACATGAGTAATATTTGTTTGTATTAGTCCGGTGTGCGTTCTTACATTTCGATTTATCTTTCCTTTGTGTGCATGTGCCCGCTCCGTGGCGAAGATGTGACGGAA
Organism: Cepaea hortensis; assembly: GCA_963921405.1. NCBI lineage: Eukaryota > Metazoa > Mollusca > Gastropoda > Stylommatophora > Helicidae > Cepaea > Cepaea hortensis. The sequence continues at coordinate 113,008,329 of OY992881.1, forward strand.
TCGTAATCCCGCATACCTCGTTCGAAGCACAGCTGTAGGCGATTTGGCAGCAGACAGCCTTACGTTGGTTTTTTTATGAAATGGAATGGGTGCCGGTCGTTCAGAAAGCAATGACAAACTATTGAAAGAAAACTTGCCCAGGAATCACGAATAGCAAAAAAAAAAAAAAAATTGCTGTTGATGTACTAGGCAACTTTTACGTTCAGTAGTTTGCCATTGCTTTCTGAACCACCGACTCCCATACCAACACGTTATAACACAACGCGACACGGTCTGCCGATGTTGCCGATGCAACATAATAAGTAAATACAAAACTTGGACCGGCAATATTTTCAAACACTGCACAGTCATTACAAATACACCCTGTATGTCTGATCGATCTGCGTTGATAATGTCACGAACACGGTCGGGCGCTGTTTAGACGCCTGGGCTGGTCACTTGTCAAAGTGCGGAAAAAACTGGTCACACATTGCGCCGTGAATTCAGGCCTGCAACATGTTATGCTCCTATCACATTGAACTCATAGCAATGAATGAATCAACAAAATACGAGAACATATAAACCGCCCTCTTCCATTCTTATGATATTGCTATATTCTAGTACAGCACTCTTGTATATATCGGTTTTAGTCCTTTCTTATTTCTCGCGTTAACTATAATATTGCCTAATGTTTAACATATTGCCTAATATTTAACGGAGCCTACTTTAACACATTGCCTAATGTTTAAGGGAGCCTACTTTTAACACATTGCCTAATTACATCTACATAGGCTAGTTTTGTGCAAACAGAAAGACGTGGTAATGAATTTAAAATTACCGTGGTAGACAACTGACATTACTGTGCGAACATGTGTATATTTCAGCTTGAATGATTTATCTAGTTATTTTACTTTATATTGTGTGAATTCTACAGTATGTACCTGGCGAGATGCAGCGAAATATACCAGGCAATGCATCGTGCAATCTATTGTTTGTATCTTCGTTATTCAAAATACGAGAAGCAAGCTTCACTAGAACACGATCACAGGTAACAAAATGGACGTTTCGGCCAAAGCCTTCGTCAGCACAGAAACAGCAAACACACACCGATACAACAACAGTGAAACACCAAACACACACTGATACAACAACAGTGAAACAGCAAACTGCTTCGCAAATCGAAAATCATGTATGTCCGCAATATATTCTGCAAACAATTAGGTATATTAAGCTCCTGCGAAAAAGAAAAGACATACTAGACACAGACACATTACACGTACCTTACAGAGAACGCCATCTTACACAGGTGAAAACAAAGTGTGATTTATCCAAAAACATAAACAATCAATAAATATATAATGCGAAGTATTAAAATAAAACAATAAGTATTACAGGACAACAAAGTACGTTTGACGTTTAAGTTCTACGAACCTTTGTCAATAACAGAACAATGCAAACAGATAAAAAGCTAAAAAAAAACACAAAATAAAATTAAACACAGCTTCTTGTTGACATGAGAGAAACGAATAAGGTGGTTTGAACCGGTTTAAACACCAAGAAGCTGTGTTTAATTTTATTTTGTGTTTTACTTAGCTTTTTATCTGTTTGTGTTGTTCTGTTCTTGACAAAGGTTCGAAGAACCGAAACGTCGATGGTGCTTTGTTGTCCTGTAATACTTATTGGTTTATTTTAATACTTCTGTATTATATATTTATTGATTGTGTTTTTGGATAAATCACACTTTGTTTTCACCTGTATAAGATGGCGTACTCTGTAAGGTACGTGCATTGTGTCTGTGTCTAGTATGGCTCTTCTTTTCGCTGGAGCTAAATATACCTAGTTGTTTGCAATTCATGTTGATATATCCTGCTGCAGCCGCTGCCTTTTCTTTTGTTCATAATATGTTCAACGTGAACGACGTTAAAGGATCTCCAAGAACTGCCTCATCCGGTAGGGAACATCATGTGCTACACTGGCTACTTACCTGGCTGTCATCCAGCGACTGCATCATGTACAAATCAGGAAGTCATGCATTTGTTTTCCGGACATGGAATGTGAGAACACACATGTAGGTTGGTAAACTGGACAACATGTAGAGGGCAGTGGAAGTAATGAATGTTAATATCTTGGGATTTGGTCACTTGAAACTTCACGAAAGTTTGGAGAGAACAATAATGGAGGGGTATATACCTGGGAAGAGAGAAAAAGGAAGGCCAAAGAGAAGAAGGGTGCAGAATGTGGCGGGTGATCTCCAGATGGGTGTATCGGATGCGGGGCATCTTGCTTATGATCGAGAGGTTTTCCGGAAGGTTTTTATGGGAGCGAGGTTCTGCAATGGACATGTTACTGGATGAATTAATCTTGGGATTGTGTTAAAAAAAGACAGACAGACGTTGTGTGTGTGTGTGTGTGTGTGTGTGTGTGTGTGTGTGTGTGTGTGTTCGCTCGTGATAGGGTGAGTGCGAGTGTGCGTAGGGTTGTACGTTTTTTCAATGTAAGGGAACAAACCCTATTATAATAATTCACTCTGACAATAACAACGAGTTACCGGTATTTAATTCCCGGTACCGGATATTAACCGAATCATTGCCGAACGATAATATATCGCCAAATGTGACCACCCTTTAGACAGAAGGACCATATATCGCAATACTAGTGCCATCCTGTTATTTGTTTCGTGGTATCTTCAGAAATTTCAATGCTCAGTCAACGGAAATTTACATGATAATATTTGCTTATTTTATTGTGTAGGCCTACCATGTTTGGTCCAAACACTTTTTGTTTGGCGCTGAATCAGGAAAATACAACAGGCAAACTACGTTCCTGCCGAACTAGCTGTACATATGGTGGATTTTACCTTTGCTTGTTGGTTTGAACTCAATCGTAGCCCATACACATGCTGCTAATACCAATAGTTGGAAATTGCACTGGACTTATGCTTGCGATTGGTTTGGCTTTTCTTTTTACCAGTGTCCCTCACCACCAGGCGAACCCACTCCGACGTCTGAGGTATATGTAATGTATGCCCCCAAGTCAAGGACGAGAAGTTAGCATTTTAGTCCAACTGATCAGTGTAGAGGTTAAACCGGCTACCTCGGCATCAGCTTCAAATGAAAACCTTAAATGTTTTTTGTTTTGGGAGAATATATTCTGAAAAAGTAAAGAACAAAGTATCATTTTTCAATGTATTCACTGCGTGCAATGCAAATCCTCCGCGCCGATAAAGTGCTTGAGTTCCTGTGGAAAAATAATTCTCTTGTTCGCGTATGTAACCACGTGTACACCGCCTGACGTACCTCTTCATTGGACTGAAAAGTCTTTCCCCCAAATAACTCTTTGAATTGTCCAAACAGGTGGAAATCACTTGGGGCTAGGAATTTCGAGTACGGGGGATGTAGTTCACACTGAAAGTGGAGGTCTTTGATGATTTAAACCGTTGCACAGGCAGTATGGGATCGAGCACAGTCATGTCGCCAAAAATAAAAAAAAAATCACCTTAACTCAGAAATCCGCGTCGTTTGGATTTGATTGCTGGTCGGCGATGATTCCTGCGAAGATCTGTATGCGTATCACTGGTGACAGCTCTAAAATAACGTCTCGTTCATCCCAAAATAGAGTCAGTATTATCTTCCCCGCAGTTAGCTGCGTGCGAAACTTCTTTGGTTTCGGTGAGGAGGGATGGCGCCATTCTATGCTCGATCGCTTCGTTTCCAGCTCATGGTAGTGAACTCAGGTTTCATCTCCAGTAACAATTCTTGTTAGGAAACAATCACCTTCTGCCTCAAAGCACTGCAAAATTTCTTGACAAACATCAGTGCGTCGATGTGTCAATTCTGGTATAAGCTGCCGTGGCACCCACCTTGTGATACTATCACAAATCATGGGTGATGCGGTGTGCTGAACTTTGACTGTCAAGATGTGCAGCAATATTACTTACAGTTAATCAGCAGTTTTCCTGTATGAGGCCTTCAACGGCTGCAATCGACTTTGGGGTCACATCTCGGTGTATCTGACCCGGTCGTGAATAGTCTGTAACAGAAGTCACGCCGTTTTGAAACTTCCTAGTTAGTTAGTTAGTCGACAGATCATCCTCATTGCACATCGAACCATTCAGTTCATTTGTGCTCGGATCCCCCTCAGCAAATTCCGCATAGCGACTAACGACACCAGTTCTGTGTTGGTTTATCAATCTTCGTTGGCTTCCTGCGTATTGTTCTTGTTTGGCCACACCTCTTTTAAGTTGCTGTTCTCGCAGTCTGACCATGGTTGTAGATTCACAGTCATCACTTGGTTCTCGCAAAAGTCTTACTTCTTGTAGAGCATTCAGAATGTCAGCCTGGTCCATAACGCGTCCGCCCTCCAGAGTAGCCTTACCTGCGAGCTTGTCAGCCCGCTCATTTCCTTGTACTCCCGCATGCCCTGGCACGAAGATGAAACTTATCTTTGTCAGCCGAGACCGCTCCAGAGACAGCAACCACTCTCTTCGGATCCATCCCATCTCTATCATTTTGAGCATGCTCATTGGGTCGCTAAGAAAACATGCCCTATTGAATGTCTGTGTCTCGAGCCATGTTATGAATGTTATACTGCATGTTTAAAACTTCCTACTCCACTCATACACTTGCTGGGCTGACAGGCATGTATCGCCATACTGGACCTTCATTCGCCGATGAGTTTTTATAGGTTTCACCCCTTCACTGATCAAATAACGGATAACAAACAGAACGCTGCTTCATTTCGGTGCATGTAAAAAGTAATTCGGACATTTTTAAACTGTCCTAATGACGTCAGTGTTCGTCTGCACCGTGATTTCGCGTGCTCAACACTCTTGACATCCTTAACAACAATATTGACATGTCGCATGACAATGGCATGGTTATTGTAACTTCTATCACACTTTTAAGGTTTCCATTTAAAATCCCCTCGTACTTTGTCAACACTGCTTTCTAAACAGTTATATGCTGCAACATCTTGAAGTGAGGTTTCACCAAGGGAGATCAGGTTATCATTTGCTTGATTTATTTTCATTATCTTTGTCTGTCCCCTATGCATCTTTAGACCTAATTGTTGTGACCTGCCATCCATATTGTGTTTAGTTTATACTGCATCTGATTTTACATGTGGGAATGGCGGCCAATGATGTTAGTGAATAATTGTTATGTACTATACTATATTATGTACTATACTATACATGGCCTGCTCCGTGACGAAGTCATTACGGACGCAGTTCGTAATCCCGCATTCGAAACACAGCTGCGGGCGATTTGGCAGCAGACCGTCTTGCGTTGGTTTTTTACACAATGGTATGGGTGCCGGTTGTTCAAAAGCAATGGCAAACTACTCCATGTAAACTTGCCAAGGGATCAAAACAGCAAAATATGCTGCTGTTGACTGCGACGTCATGTAAAGGATATGCAACTAACTTATACTATACATAAACGATATTTCGATTAATCAGCTGCCCTGTAGTATTCAGAATGGTAAGGGACAGTTTAGAACGTACTGTGCTATTCAGAAGAAAAAAAAACGCTGTTTAGTTTCCCATTGTGATATTCAATAAGGCGGCCGTCTGATTTCCAACTGTAGTATTATTAACAGATATTTGTGGTCATGGCCTCGAGCTTCACGACGGCAGGCAGAGGAACTCTTCTTGAGTCAATGGCTGCGGTCTCCGACCTGTAAGGTCACTGCCATAGAGGAAAGCAACGGCAAACTACCTCTTTAAAAGTGCTTAGTATATCACGATTCGCTTAAAGACTGATCATCGCAAGACAAGGACAGAGACGTTAAAATTAGCAACTTGGAACGTTAGGACGTTAAACGACGACGAAACATTAGAGAACATAAAACAAGAAATTGAAAGGGAAAAAATTAATATTTTAGGTATGTGCGAAACGAGATGGACAGGAGCAGGCATCAAGATAGAGGAAGATTTCAAGATTATTTATTCTGGAGGTGAAGATCGTCATAGAGGAGTGGCAATTATTTTGGACCGGAAAACAGCAAAATCTGTTCAAAAGATATTGGGCCGTGTCGGACAGAGTTCTACTAGTTAAATTAAGTGGCAGACCTTTTAGCATAAATATTATTCAAGTATATGCCCCAACAGGAGAATCCAGTGAAGATAGTGTAGAAGAATTTTATAATGACATAGAGACTGCCTTAAAGAAATGTAAAAATTCAGAAATAAACATCATAATAGGGGACTTCAATGCAAAGGTAGGAAATCAAGGGGATAGATACACAGTAGGAAACTATGGTTTAGGAGAGAGAAATGAAAGAGGATACAGACTCGTAGAGTGGGCAAATGAACAGGAAATGATTGTAGGAAACACCTGGTTCAAACAACACCCTAGAAGATTATGGACATGGAGGAGTCCTGATAGCAGGATTAGAAACCAGATTGACTACATTCTGATTATCAGAAGATTTAGAAACGCATTAACACTAGCAAAAACAGTTCCCAGTGCTGATTGTTATAGTGACCACAGATTACTCACAGGAACATTGAGGAAACGAAGAATTCAATCAATGTGGCTGCAGAAACAACTATTCCAAAATTAAAGAAGGTGGGTCGTAAGAAATGGATGACTGAAGAAATTTTACACCTCATGGAAACAAGAAGACTCAACATAAATAATTCTGTCAAATATGAAGAAATTCACAGACAAGTCAGAATATTATGTAAGGAGGCAAAAGAAGCATGGCTTGGGGAAAAGTGCTTAGAAATTGAAAACCAACACAACAATCAAAATACCAAATTAGTGCACAAAAGAATTCAGGAACTTACTAATAAAAGAACAAGTACATCAACAGGGTGTCTAAAAACTGAAGATGGCAAAATCATAATAGAAAAAGACCAGATTCTACATGTATGGACAGATTATGTGAAACACCTTTATGATGATAACAGAGACGAACAGTATGATATAAGATTTAATCATGAAGGACCGCCAATTTTGGAGATGGAGGTTCGAAATGTTCTTAAGCATATGAAAGCTGGCAAGGCCCCCGGTGCAGATAACATCACAACAGAAATGATTAAAGCTTTAGAAGAATTTGGACTAGAGCAAGTCACCAGACTGCTGAACACATTATATGATACTGGAGATATACCTCCTGAATTATGTAACTCTGTATTTATTGCAATCCCAAAGAAATCAGGAACCTTGGAATGTGATCAACATAGAACAATTAGTATAATGAGTCACATCACAAAGATTTTGCTATGAATTATCATGCAAAGAGTGAGGAAGAAGATACAACCTGAAATAGGGGAAGAACAATGCGGGTTTGTAGAAGGAAAGGGTACAGTAAATGCTGTGTATATGCTGCGAACAGTTATTGAACGTGCTATAGAAGTAAACAAGGATATACATCTTTGCTTTATTGACTATACAAAGGCTTTTGATAGAGTTAGACATGTGAGCATTGTGGATATGCTTGCAGATCTACAAATTGATGGGAAAGACATTAGACTTATAAAAAACATATATTGGAAACAACAAGCTGCAATAAGGATTGATAATGAAGTGGGACAGTATCAGCCAATTAAGAGAGGTGTTAGGCAGGGATGTGTGATGTCTCCAGATCTTTTTTCCCTATACAGTGAAAATATTTTCAGAAATGTAGAGGATATAAATGGAATCAGCATTGGAGGACGAAACATCAATAACATTAGATATGCAGATGATACAGTATTAATTGAAGACAATGCGCAGGACCTGCAACAATTAGTAGATGCGGTTGTTGTACACAGTGAGCAACTGGGGTTAGAATTAAATTGTAAAAAGACTCAGGTTATGATCGTCACTAGGAAGGAAGAAGTGCCACAATGTAATATACAAGTAAATGGAAATAATCTTCAACAAGTGAATCGATACAATTATCTTGGAACAGTCATAACATCTGATGGGAGATGCCTTGAAGAGATTAGAACAAGAATCGCCATGGCGAAAGTAGCCTTTAGCAAGATGAAAAACATTCTGACCAATAAAAAGATATCAATTGAAACGAGAAAAAGAGTGTTGAGGGGATACATAGAGCCTGTTCTTTTGTATGGATGTGAAACTTGGACAATGAGTAGTCAAGCTGAAAAGCATCTGATGGCTGCAGAAATGTGGTTTCTGAGGAAAATGCAAAGAATACCATGGACAGACAGAAAAACCAATGACCAATTACTACAGGAGACAAATGAACATCGTAAACTGATTAGAGAAATTAGACGTAGACAGTCAAAATTTTTTGGACATGTTATGAGAAGAAATGGATTGGAGAACTTAGTGACAACTGGCAAGATCGAAGGGAACAGACCAAGAGGAAGACCGAGAGGAAAATACCTGGATGGCTTGGCCACATGGCATGGACGAGACAGGAACACTGAGCTGATCCACGACACTGGTGATCGAGTGAAATGGCGAGTCATGACCGCCCACGCTTTCCGGCATGGCACATGATTGATTGATTATTAACAGGTGGCTGTTCTGTTCCCTGCTGTGGTATTCAGGCTGGTAAGCAGCCCTTTAGTGTCCCATTGTGGTATTCAGAATGGTATGCGACTGTTCATGTACCTATTGTGGTATTCAAAATAAGCAACCGTTTGATTTCCCATTGTGGTTTACGGAATAAGTAATTTGCAAGTTTCCATTTATTCAGAGTAAGTAATTGTTAGTTTCTCATTTTGGTATTCAGAATAAGTAACTGTTAGTTTCACACTGTGTTATTTAGGCATAAGCGGCTGTTTAGTTCCCCATTGTGGTGTAGCTCAAGGCTGGAGAGTTAGGGCCTTGGAAGCAGTGGCAGCGCAGTGCTCGCCTGCCAACATGATGGCTATGAGTTCAAATCCGTATCGGGGCAGATTTGTAAAATTGACCAGGCCTTCCAGTCTGAAATGGGTACCAGGAAATGACTGGGGAAGTAAAGGCATCCCCCACCACTCACAGAGTGCCAACTAGTCTGGACAAATATGGGTCTTGCACCACATGACCATCCCATCTTAAGGTATGTACAACCGGTTCTTTGGTTAGTTCACTGATATGCGAGGCCACAGCAAACACTGACAATAAAAAGTTTGTTTGACAATATTGCTGACCATTGTCCCTTAGTCTGTCTGCAGCAGGATGTTGTTGCTGCCAGTAATGTACCTGGTCACCACTGCAGCTGGAAATCACAGAGGTGCAAAGGCAGCAGCCCTGGTAAAATTGTTAGGAAAGAAAACCTACCCATGGATAGATAAGAGCCCGCAGCCTTGGATGAAATCTGTTTAGAGTAGTGGTTCTCAACCGGTGGGGAATTCCCCCCCCCCCCCAGTGGGGAATTTTAGGGTTTCCAGCGGGGGAATTAAGATTATTTCAAGATCCCATTAATACAAGAACCAGTTGATATTGTTTTTCCCTCTAAATGTTACGGTTCTGTACTTCTAGCACAAATGAAATTCGTTTTATAACGTAAGTAGTCTGTTTTATGTAGATGTCTAGACTTGTTCTAGTATATGTTATAAATTTAGCTTCCATTTTATGTATACTGTGGAAGGGTGAGGGGGGGGGGGGGGAAGAAGAAAGGAAGGGGAATTTATAGGGAGGAAATTCAAAAAAAAAAAGGGGGGGGGGGATGACATTCTGAACATAGGGGGCATGGGCCAAAAAAGGTCGAGAACCACTGGCTTGGAGCAAGGGAACTTGACACAAAGGCATGTCCAAGTCACTCTAATCTGTACAATACATAACTAGGTGTGACAATGCCACTTGAAAGAGCTACAAAGTCCAAGTCAGACACTCTAATCTGTACAGTACATAACTAGGTGTGACAATGCCACTCGAAAGAGCTACAAAGTCCAAGTCAGACACTCTAATCTGTACAGTACATAACTAGGTGTGACAATGCCACTCGAAAGAGCTACAAAGTCCAAGTCAGACACTCTAATCTGTACAGTACATAACTAGGTGTGACAATGTCACTCGAAAGAGCTACAAAGTCCCAGAAGAAACTGCCCACACGGCCAAACACAACATAAAACAACAGACACACTAATGATCCCAAATAATGTGATAAAAATTTAATACCAACACTACAAAATGAAAGAAAAATACTGCAGGAGTAATTCAACATAATATTCATAGCATCACAATACTTCTTTTCCTTTTTTTTTGCGCTGAGTAGTACATATATGTGCTACTACTTCTAATGCACTGAACTGATTTTTGAATATGGATTAGCTTGCCCTATTACCAGTGTGCCTTGCCATCAGATAAACCCACTCCGACCTCAGAGGTACTTGTAATTTACATCTCCAAGATAAGGATGAGAAGTCAACAATTTAGTCCCAAAGAGCAGTGTAGGGGTTGAACCCGCTACCTCAGCCTTAGCACACTGGAAGTTTAAGAGCGAGCATTATTATCCTCTTGGCCATGCCAACCTCCACGCAAGCTTCTGTATTACTTGTATTGGCAAATGCTGACAGATGCGTTACTGAACTGTTACAATAAAGTTGACCATACCTGCTTGAATTACTCTGAAAAATAATTATAACTTCGAAAATGATCCTGGGTGAAAAAAAAAATAAATAAATACAGTTTCCTGGTCAAAGGAGTCAAACAATAAAGAAGTATGAATATGTGAAACAAATACATATATTAATGTACAACAATTAAAACATGTCTATTAATTATCAAGGTATGCCTGCATCATGCAGTGAGGATGCTTCTATTTCTCTTCGTTCACCTCAGACGTCTACATGAATAAATCCACAGGAAGCAGCAGCCAACTTAAGCTTGTTGATTTCTCCATGAAGTTTATCCTCAAATGAAGCGGGTGTAGTTCAAAATAATTTTCTCTTCTGCATATGTTGGAAACTCCAGCAGCAAATGTTTCATCATCATTATCAAGTGCCCTACCAGCTGGCGTAGGCGCTCATGGCTCTCCAGAGATCTGTCTTTAGTTGTCATTTTACCTGTTCCGGCCACATTTATCTGTGTCTCATATCTTTAGTTTATTACACATGTGGTACTTCAGTCATTACACGTGGGGTACTTCAGTCTGTTTATTACACATGTATTTCAGTCTGTTTATTACACATGTGGTACTTCAGTCTGTGTATTACACATGTGGTACTTCAGTCTGTGTATTACACATGTGGTACTTCAGTCTGTGTATTACACATGTGGTACTTCAGTATGTTTATTACACATGTGGTACTCCAGTCTGTCTATTACACATCTGGTACTTCAGTCCATTTATTAAACTTCAGTCTGTTGTATCCTGTGCGGTGTCCGAAGATTGTTAGCTGTTCTTTTTGTTTTGAGTTGATAATTGTGTCTGGGGTGTGGAGGCTTCTTAATTGCTTCTGTGAAGATCCTACACTAGAAATCCTTTGACCTAAGTTCAGTATTCCATCTTATTTTCTTCACATGTTTATATCATCTTGTGATGACTATCATGTCCCAACCCATTATTGATCACTGTGATTTTATAACCTATCATTTAATGGCTGTCATGTCTCCGCCCATCTTTGATGGCTGTCATGTCTCCAACCATTATTGATCACTGTGATTTTATAACCTATCATTTAATGGCTGTCATGTCTCCGCCCATCTTTGATGGCTGTCATGTCTACACCCATCTTCTTAAGACCATGATGCCTCCATCCATCTTTGACTGATCTCATCACCCCACTTTATTAACTTCCATGTTCCTACCCATGCAATGACTAAATTTTTATGTTACAAGGTTATAATGAACTTGCTTTACAAACACAACCACAACATAATAAAACAGCTAAATAGCCTTCATCAGCAAATGAAACCAAAAATAAGCAATTGATAAATGTAAATTAAGCTGTTTAAATAAAGAAACAAATGACTACAAACACCCTCCAGTCCTTCTCAACAAATGACACACCCTCTCTCCACACAGCCAGCTCACATCCAGCAAGTTTGTTTGTCACTCCATATGACAGTAACACATGGAAGCCAAGATGAGGCCACTACATTGATTTCACAGTAATGAGTTTATGAGTGGTGGCAGGGCTAGATCTCTGGCGCTGAGAAATAAATCCCCTGCTACTGATTAGCACTTAAAGAAGGAAAGGAAAACAAGTATTGCTGATCAATAACGTTGTCTTTATCATGCTATTTCAAATGGTCTGATGGGTTCCCTAACTGAAACATTTATAGTGGTGTGACAATAGATTTATAGAGGGGGGAGGTGTGTGACAATAGATTTATATGAGGGTGACAATAGAATTATGTGGTGTGACAATAGTCACCAGTGTATTCCCAGGGCCCCAACGGTGAAGTAAAGAATAAGTAATGCCGTAGACTCCCCTGAGCACATTACAAAAGTCAACTAAAGAGGGTTAGTCTAAGACTACTCTAAGTTAGACCCCCTGGCTATCTGTAGAATGAAATCACAAGCAAGCAACACCCAACCAACCATGAACTGGCCTACAAAGGGACTGCTATGTCTGGGCTGAAGAGAGAGAACAAGATAGGTTCAAAAGGTGAGGAAAAGACAGCTGTTGGATAGGATACACATTGAGAAAACCTGAGAGTAGCATAACTAAAGATTGCTTTAATTGATTGATTTAGGAACTGACATCACAGCATTTGGGACATCGCATAAGCGCTCTGTCCCCATCCTCAGCAGCCAGCAAAGAGTTCCAACACACAACATTGGTCTATAAATATATATATATGTTTTAAGGAATCCACAAGGCAAAGGAAAGAGAGACACATGGGGAAAAATTAGAAACAAAGCATTTATAGGCCAGTTCATGCATGGTTGTGGGACAATACTCAACTAGGAGAGCTGAAGAAGGAAAGAGAGGGCAACAAAATTAAGCTGAGGTAACAGATTTATGCTATGGGTGATGTTTAAAACGATACACACAGCTCTTTAAACTGAATAACGTGTTAGAATGTGTCAATATGTCTTACTATTGTGGTACCTGGCACATAAGAAGTCATTCTGGTCTGGGTGTCTCCGTGGCGAAGTGGTCAAGCTGTCTGACTCGGGCTCCAAAGGTTGTGGGTTCGATTCCAGGACGCGTCCTTCGGTTCACGAGTGCATTTTTTCAGCAACTCCCGAGGGTCATCGCTGGAGCTACAGAGTTTATGCTTTGTGTGACGCTTTCCGTGCTGTGGAAAGAGACAGCCATGTGGGATAAAACCTGGTGCAATCAAGTCAACCCAGTTAACTTTTTGTAAGGTCATCCTGGTGTGCATGAAGCAGGCCGCCTTAATTCCCCGATCACCGGTAGCCACTTTATGGGACTGGGCAGACCCCGACATCTGGTGGCAGCAAACTCTGACCTGCCATTACTTAGAACTGAATAAAGGAATGTTGTGTTGGTAGGTGAGGGCGCTAGCCACGGATTCCATTTAGCCACAAAGAAAGTCAGATACTGGTGTGTGGTGAGTAAAGAACCCTTGTACGTGCCCTGGGGTACAATAAGCATATGATGCTAATCTCCCTGACACTCGCCTACAGGCAAGTACCCCTTCATCCTCTATTGGGGCATAAACTCAAACTAAGCAGTCTATTCTGTTGCTACCTCCAGCAGCTTGTACCATTTCCTCCCCACATCATTCATCTCTGCTTCTAGTTCTCTTCTCCATATGTTTTTAGGTCTCCATTACGTCTGCTCTGTGGGATCCTGTAAAAATGTCCTTCTAGCTATGCTATTCTGACCTCAAGGGTTCAAATCCACATCAGGGCAGGTTCTTGGCTTCCAGGTTGAACCAGCCTACATTGGCTACCAGGAGATGTCTGGAGAAGCAAGGGCGACTGGCATGGTAGTGACCTCATCACTCACCAACTGCCCACTGGTCTATATAAACACAAATCTAGCACAATATGTCCACAACACCGTAAACAATTCAGCGCCGAAGGATAATATATTGCCAAATGTGACCTTTGAATAGAAAGTTGATATATCCCCATCTAACGTAAATGTGTTATTTGTTTTGTGGTGTCTTATGCAATTTCAATGCTCAGTGAATGGAAATGTACATTATATGTTTTGTTTTTTTAAACCAAATTTGGTCCAGACTTACCTTTTGTATCAGTTACAGCATGTAAACTTTACTCGTTATATTTTTCTAGATCAATCGACACCTGATGGGTGACGTAATTAATATCAGCACTGACTTTTGAGGTCACAATAAAAAATACTGATAAATTTGCATGTTTCAGTGCGACTCAAGGCCAGCACCTTACTTATGTAATGAATCACTTTACTTATGTAATGAATGGTCAGAGTTTTCATAACCAATTCATTTCAACAAGACAAATGGGCATTTTGGTTGTGCAATGAATTGGTCTCTACCCAACCTCACGAAAATAAATACTAGACAATTTTCAGAAGATTGTCTGTGAAGGAAAGTTGACGAGGAATTAAATTTGCCACCCCACCTCATAAGCCATGACCTAAGCCTAATACTTCACTTCAGCGCTAAGACTAGTTTATCGGCCCCCCAGCCTGGTAGCCACAGGTTCAAATTTGAAACGAGGTTGATTTTAACGATTGTCCTGGACCACCAGGTCGAACTAGCTTAAGATGGCCACCAGGAAATGGCATGGGAAGTGAAGATGGCCAGAATGATATTGATCATATCACCCCGGGATTCCAAGTGGTCAATACAAAATATGGGTCTAGTATCTCAACTGCTTCCCTCTAGCTTTTGTCTTCACATCTTCCTTCCTCTATTGTCTTCCCATTTTCCTCTGTTGTCTTCAATCTTCCTCTTTTGTCTACATATCTTCTTCTGTTGTCTTCACATCTTCCTGTTATCTTCACATCTTCCTCTTTTGTCTTCACATCTTCCTCTATTGTCTTCAAATCTTCCTCTTCTGCCCTTTATCCTCTATTAAGACAAGTCCTCAACAAACTTACGCCAAGCTGTCCTATCATGTCCTTCCCATCTGTATCCTCTATTAAGACACAATCCTCAACAAACTTACACCAAACTGTCCTATCATTTGCTATCTCCTGCAGCTTGCATCGTCCTCTCCATTTTATTCATGTTTCTAGTTCTTTCCTGTTCTTTCTTTTTTTCATTTGCCATGTGGTTTCCTTATAAAGACCTCTAGTTGTGCTACTCTCAGGTTTTCTCTATGCGTGTCCTATCCAGCAGCTGCATCTTCTGCCTCACCTCTTGATTCACTGTAATCTATCTAGTTCTCTCCCTGTCTTCAAATAATACGACTAAGACATGTCTCTCTTCTCCAAGCTATGTTTACAAGTTTTCTTTGTTTCTTCTGCAAACTGGAGAGGCCATCAGTGAACATCACACTAAACAAATATATACTAGAAGAATAAGTTTCTCCTATCTTGGACATGTAATAATGAATAGATGACAGCAGAAGTGAAACAGATATAAGAAAAGAAATAGGAATGGCCAAAAATATTTTCAACATTAAGGAATCAATTAATATCTAGGGATTAAAAAAGCATTTAAAATGAGAATTGTCAAGTGTTATGTATATTTAACACTCTGTATGGCGTGTAAGCCTGGACAATCAATAAGCAATTAGAAAGTCTAATAGAGGCTCTGGAGATGTGGATATACAGAAGAATATGTCATATGGGAACAAAAACAATCAAATACAGATTTTAGAAAAAAGTGGAAATGAAAAGAGTTGAAAGAAATATAACAGACAGGTGAAATATTTCAACCACGTTTTAAAAAGACAACACTTCTTATAAAAACCTTACTGGAGGGTAAGATTAAAGGCAAGCAAGCAAGAGGTAGACAATGATACAAGTGGGAAGATAACATCAAGAGATGGACAAACAGCAGCCTGACAGAATGTACAACCAGAGCGAGAGACAGTGTTGGAGATCCAATGCAGCCAACCTTCATTGTGGAGATGGCACCTGATTGGTTGGTTGGTTGATTGCCCCACCCTGCAGGTACCCCTACTTCTGTTCTATATAAAATGTCTGTGTGACACACATGGTGATAAACTTGCCAGCCGTTCAGACTTAATGAAATTACTTCACTATGTTTAGTTTTTCTGTTTTTTTTTTTTTATAAACCCTTGTTTCAAGGTTAGCGTTACTTTAAGAAAACTATATGTGAATAGAGTGAATGTTTATCATCTTATGTGGGTTAAATCACCTACAAAAGCACAGGTGGAAGACAACAAAATAAAATGTTAACATCAAGGAACATCTACAATGAAACAAATAACACATCAGAAGAAAGAAACACTATAAACTAATTTAATGCAGGCTAAACAAAGCACACCAAGACCAGAGCACAACTACACTCAACAAGCAAAAATTAGAGTGCCCAGTCTCTATGGTCAAGACTCCGAATACTGTACAGATGATATTTAAAATCTAATCAACAACATAAGTTGTCCTACCCAAAAACTGAAATGAATTCACTAGCATGGAATAAGGCATTCTAGTTGGTTACATTTTTTAAAAAATCCTGATTTGTTTGTACATAAATATAATTTCCCTCTCATTTTGTCTTCCTGATTTCCCTGTTTTGTCCTTCAGCATCAAGTTAGGAAGAGCTTTCTGGGCAAGGTCTGTTGCCTTTCCCATGCAACAACAGAAATTGAACATGATTGTCTGAGACATTTTATAATTCACTCTAATGGTTACAGCAAATTCATGTCACTTTCACAAAACTGCAGACACATAAGCATGAAACATTTTGTGTTACATCAGAAAGACAAATGTTTGATAAGCTAATAAATCGCTTTAATAATAATAAAAAAATATTTCTGGTACCACCCAATGACAATAAAATCTAAATAAATTTAATTTTGATTCTGAAAACAAACCTGTTTTGCAAATATGAATAAGATCTGGCGGCTTACTGTATTGACATAATTCGTGAACATCTTTGAAAAGATGCACTGACCAATCCTCTCTGTACACACCATGTGTACAGATGTAATTCTTCCGCATTTTCTGCCAAAATTTAGCCCAATAATTTGGGATGTTAGCACTGTGCTGATTTGTTTTTAGGATTTATGCTTACTAATTATACTACAGTATTTATGTGGTATTACAATAGAAAGAAAAGAGCTTAACCACATCAATAAATTCAAATATTTGGGGAAAGTCATCACATCTGATGGAGGATGTATGATAGAGATTGAGTACTGAATGCTGCATTTCAGAACATAAAAAGTATATGATATAATTAGGCACTTTCACAGAATGTCAGAAAGCGAATACCGAAACGTTATATTGAACCTGTTCTGCTGTATGGCATGGCAGTGAATTTTGGAATGTGAACGAACATAGGATGAGCTTGGAGGGACGGAGATGTTTCAGAGACGAATTTTGTGAAAACTACTGACTACTAGAGTAACTAACAATGATAGCCTGTAAGAGGTTAATGAACAAATATCATTATATACAACTAAAGAAAGAGACTTCTTCTTCTGTGTTCATCCGGACTTCTTTTTTTTTTTCGGAGGTGATTACGTTGTGCCTGTTTACAGCAGAGCTGCATTCTTGCGCTGTTAGGCCGACACATCCGACTTCTGCGGGCATTTATTGACCGGGTTAACCTTCCCGGAAGAAAGAGACAAACCATACTCTTTGGTCATATGAGAAGACAGGCACTGAAAAGGATCATAGCGACTGGAAAGATAAGTTATAAGTAGAAGCAGACCAGAAGAAATCATGTTTTCTACGATGCTGGCAATAGAACTGATCCAGAACATAAAACGACAAAGATGTATGTGGACATGAAGGTCTTCGTCATTTGGCAGCCACGTGACATGATTTATGTGAAGAACAGTGTAACATTTGGGGAATTTACAGCTGTAGCATTCAAATGCTTTTCAGGCAACACTAACAGTCATCAAGACTTGAAGCCATGTTTATTGTCACGAGGTGTACTGTTGCCCCAAGCCTAAATAATAATTACAACTTCCAGCGACGCTTTTATTCTCGACTGTGACAACTAACAAGTGTTGCAGGGTGATCCGATATTTTTATGGCTATGATTTCCACCAAAATATCGGGTGTAAGTTTTATACAATGGTAGTTTCTATGTGAGCAAATTCAGTAATGATTCTTAAGAGGCTGAATTTTCCAGTCTGCTGCATATTCTCTAAAACAAAATCTCCATTAGTAGTATGCTGCGGTTTGACTTAGAACCACACAAGAATTCTATTTAAAACTCATCATAAATGTTTTTCTTAGAAATGTAATGGTGGATATTTTTGGAAATTAATTCAAAAGGGTGGACATTTTTGAAGCACAAAAAAAGTTCTCAAACACGTAAGTAATTAAGTACTGATCTGGTTAATAAGGAAATCTCAAGCAGTTTTTGAATGTGACCAACTTTGTAACATCTCAACCAGAGCATTTTCTCTCTAACACTGAGGTTACAAACTGGAGCATTTTCTTTCTACTGCTACTGCTGCAAACCTGAGCATTTCATCTCTACTGCCACTGTTGCAAACAGCATGTCCATTTCTGAAGACACAGTCTTAATGGTTGTGAATTACAAACAGGTGGCTTGCACCAAATGATAGGCAACCTGTTGATTCTGATGAACAGCTCATCACTACCATGTGCCGTGCCAATAAGCGTAGGCGGTCATAGTTGGCCATCTTACACAATCATCAGTCTTGGATTAGGTCTATGTTCTTGTCTCGACTATGCCATGTGGCCAAGCTATCCAGGTATTTATCTCCCTGCTTTTCCTTTGCTCTTTTCTTATCAATCTTGCCAGTTGACACAATGTTTTTTTTCCTCCTCATAACATAGAAAAGTTTTGACTCTTAAATGAATTTACGATTTTCATTTGTTTCTTGTAGAACGTGCTCTTTGGTTTCTGTGTCCATCCATGTATCCTTAGCATTGAAATGATATTCCATAGAAACCACATTTCCAACGCTAATGGATGTTTCTCAGCTTGTCTGCATACTGTCCATGTTTTTGCAACTAACAACTGTTTATTGGTCAGTTTGTTTTCCACCTCAGAAAAGGCTCCCTTTCCCACAGAGAATCTGATTGAATGTAGCATTGATAAACACATGTACTGATGGACAGTCATTCTGTCAGTACTGCCTATAGTACCTTGCAGTGTAAGACAAGGAGACCGTAAGCCTGAGGAATCAAGGTTATCTGGCTAGTGCAGTCACTGTGAACTGTGCAGGTT
Source organism: Cepaea hortensis (assembly GCA_963921405.1). Lineage (NCBI taxonomy): Eukaryota > Metazoa > Mollusca > Gastropoda > Stylommatophora > Helicidae > Cepaea > Cepaea hortensis. The sequence goes on from OY992881.1 coordinate 113,027,447, forward strand.
AGGGTTTTATTTTCGCCCTAGACAGAAAAAATCCATTTGCCTTACCGAGGATTTGAACCCAGGTCTCCCGAACAAGAGTACATCATTCTTGCCTCTTGGCCAGGTGCTAACCAAATAAAATCGTTTTTCTCTCATTTCAGCTGTCAGATAGGACAAGCAATGAACATGGAATAACAATGGAACAGTTTGAGCACAAGCAGGGAGAACTGGGCTACTGTTTAGGCGTAAGCTGTGTAATATAAGGGCACATATTGGGGGGGATTGTAATGTATGATATTAAATATGTACTTTTATTTTTCTTTTAGTGCAAACTGTATATTTTTAAGCCTTCAATAACTTAAGTTACATATTTCTTTAAATAAATACATTTTTTTTTTCAAATGTCCATATTTAATGCTGTCACAAAAATCATCTACTTTGTCCTCTATATTTCTGGATACTTCTACTTTTCCACACCCGCAGTCCTTGCACCACGCGTTCAAGGCAACAACAGCCTGCTCCGTCTACACAAATGTTATGTACATCACTCTCCACTTTTCTGTGAAGATGCAAAGCAGAAAAAAGAAAACTGCATGCTAACCACATCTTAAACAGATTCACTGGTAATTCGAGACGTGTAGTCATCCAGAAACTGCAAGGCTCTACACTTCAACTGCACATTGCTACCATTCTCCTGCATCAGAGGCAGCTGGAGGGACAGCAGATCAACTTGTTCAGGGTCTGCAGCATTGATGAACACATGTACCTGATGGACATAAGAACAATAGTCAACTTCCAGACCTATAAATGCAGATCTCATAGACCATCACAGTGTGCATATGAACAATCAACCTCATAATCTACACATTAATTTCTCATACAAGAGCGTGGCAATGTACACATGAACAATCAACCGTATAATCTACAAATTAATTTCTACATGAACAATTAACCTCATAATCTACAAATTAATTTCTCATACAAGAGCATAGTAATGTGAACATGAACAATCAACCTCATAATGTACAAATTAATTTCTCATACAAGAGCGTGGTAATGTACACATGAACAATCAACCTTATAATCTACAAATTAATTTCTACATGAACAATCAACCTCATAATCTACACATTAATTTCAACATGAACAATCAACCTCATAATCTACACATTAATTTCTCATACAAGAGCGTGGTAATGTACACATGAACAATCAACCTCATAATCTACACATTAATTTCTCATACAAGAGCGTGGTAATGTACACATGAACAATCAACCCCATAATCTACACATTAATTTCTCATATAAAAGCGTGGTAATGTACACATGAAGAATCAACCTCATAATCTACAATTTAATTTCTCATACAAGAGCATAGTAATGTGCACATGAACAATCAACCTCATAATGGGACGCAGAGGTGTTTCCAAGGCACCAGGGCCGGGTTATATACTGGCCAAGACCTATTGACACGTCCTCGCAGAGCGTCCTGGGCAACAGGTCCCTTCAGGGTCCTGGCTGAAGTCAATAGGATCGCCGATTCCTCCGAAGTCGGAGAGTGTCTGCCTGTATGGCGAGGAACCACCAGTCTGCACACCAATAAGCCAGACATGGGACAACGGATACTCACGCAAACCTCAGGTCCTGTATGACATCACACTGATGTTGGACAACACGATGCCTTTCATCCGACATACAGGACTTTGCATTGGAGCTCAAGCCAATGAACACAAGCAAGCAAGCAAGCAACCTCATAATCTACAAATTAATTTCTCACACAAGAGCGTGGTAATGTACACATGAATAATCAACCTCACAATCTACACATTAATTTCAACATGAACAATCAACCTCATAATCTACACATTGATTTCTCATACAAGAGCATGGTAATGTACACATGAACAATCAACCTCATAATCTACAAATTAATTTCAACATGAACAATCAACCTAATAATATACAAATTAATTTCTCATACAAGAACATGGTAATGTGCACATGAACAATCAACCTCATAATCTACAAATTAATTTCTTATACAAGAGCGTGGTAATGTACACATGAACAATCAACCTAATAATCTACAAATTAATTTCAACATGAACAATCAACCTCATAATCTACAAATTAATTTCTCAAACAAGATCACTACAATGTACATATGAACAATTAAACTCATGATGAATTAAATTTATACAAGCGGAAGTCAATAAGTCAGTCACAAATGGCTGTAGAAAAAATAACTAAATGATAACAGCTTGAAATCAGTTTATTTTTATAAATACATTGTCCATTTATTTCTCAACATAATGTCCACCAACACTGATGCACTTATCACATCATTTCATCAGTCCTCCAAAACCGGCTGCATAGAACTGCATGCTCTGTTTTCTAAACCACGTTTTCACTTCACACTCAAATTCGGCGTCATTTGCAAAATGTCTCCCACCAAGGTGGGTTTTCAGTGGACCAAAAAGGTGGAAATCGCTGTAAGGTGGATGTTCCAGAACTTCCCACCTTACTTGGTTCATTTTCTCCTGAATTAATCGAGCTGTATGTGGTCTGGCATTGTCACGAAGAAGCAACACTCCTCTAGTCAGCAGTCCTGGAAATTTCAATCGATCATGCATTATGCTAAACCATGTGAGCACCCTATTGCTGATGCTATAGAGTCTATCATTACTCGCCTGTCACCTCTAATCATCTCCTCCACCCGCTGCACGGATGCTTTTGTTGCAATCTCAATAGGACGACCAGATTGGATTTCATGAACAATTTTAGAGCATCCTTGAGAAAAATGTTCTACCCAGCTATGCAGTGCTTTACGGGACAAACATTTGTCAGCATAAACAGGAAGCATTTCCTTATGAATGTCCTTTGCAGGCAGTCCTTTTGCTCATAACAAATGCACAACAGCATGTTGCTCTTTGGTTATTGACTCACCCTCGTAATTTACCAACGAATTTCTGAAAGAAGATCGCTGTAACGTACATATGAACAATCAACTTCATAATTTACCAATACATTTCTCAGAGAGGATCATGGCGTTGTACACATAGACCAGCAACTTCGTAATTTATCAATTAATCTCTCAAAGACGATAACAGAAATTAATGTTGATGACTATACTACATTGATTTGTCAAAGGATGTAAACTTATAATTTATGTCAAAACACGTGACACAAAAAAACTAAATTTTTCAAAGAGATTACGGCAATCATGTGCACAAAGATCAATATATCTTTAGTTTACTAATTAATTTCACATAATGACTCATAGTAATTTATGCACAAATAACTTCTCCCATATGTACCAATTTTTTCCCATGTAGTGAATTTGAATAATGAAGAAACAAACAATAAATTGCTCAAGATTGCTTTCTTGCCTGGTATATTTCACTACATCTGATCAGGTACATACTGCAGAAATGACACAACAAACCCTTAAGTAATAAGATAAATCCTTCAAGCTGCAATATAAACATACATATTGACACAGTAATTTGAATTGTCTACCAAAGTGATTTTAAACTTACTACCATGTCAGTCCATCTGCACAAAGTTGGCTTTTGTAAATGAATGATAACTGCCTCTGTCAGCAATTATTTTGTGTGTTAAAGAATAATTTTTTTCACAAAGGAGATTATGGTAATGTGTGAAAAGTGTCCTGCATATTTAACCAGACATGTTTTTTCAGTCCAAATGTATTTTTACTGTCCTGCTGAATGATGTCAAAACTATGCAGGCCGAGAGAGGGATCATACTGCATGGTCTCTACAATTCAGCCCAGGCATGTGCTATGGAGATGTATAGCTCCATCCCTGGTTCCTGCCATGAGTTGCATTATCCCTTTTGTAAAAGCGCAACGTAACAAACTATCATCTGTCAAAACTGCAAGGTTTGATATCAAATTCAATAAGCACATAACACTGAGTTTGGAGACTGCCAGCTACCAAGGATAGAAATCATGATCCTAAATAAATCCAGGTGTGGAAACGTCCCATAGAATGCAAAACCCTGGTTTCATCGCAACAAAATCTACCCATGCTTTCTTGTGCAGGTAATATAGGCCCAACTGCACATGACATATTAATAGTTGTTGGTAAAATTCCCTGCCCTACGCTGTGATTAAACCCAATACCTTGAGCTAGTGATGAATACATTAATATGAATTAGTTGCGGATCCAATTTCACAGCAAAGCATATTAGATTCTTACAACAGTCCTTCCAATTTCATGTTCAATTATGTGCAGTTTATGGGGGTGTCTGTGGGTATACAGATAAGATATTCAAGACAGAAATACAGTCAAAGTCATGAAAGCAGCCCAGAAATGTTGTTTGTTTACTGTCTCATTTTTAGAGTTAAAGTAATGTATACCAACCTTTCTTTGTGCAACAGATTTATACAACTCTATTGAAGTCCCTTCTTTGTGTCTGGCTGTCAACACTGCTTCAGCCTCTTTCCGCCAAACAGCTATCAATTCATCGGTAGTCTTGCCTGTAAGGATAAAGTAAAAACATCTATCACAATTCATCAGTAGTCATGTCTGCAAGAATAACAACAATAGCTATCACAATTCATCAGTAGTCATGCCTGCAAGAATAACATAACAGCTATCACAATTCATCAGTAGTCTTGTCTGCAAGACCAACATAACAGCTATCACAATTCATCAGTAGTCGTGCTTGCAAGAATAAGATAACAGCTATCACAATTCATCAGTAGTCATGCCTGCAAGAATAACAACAATAGCTATCACAATTCATCAGTCTTGCCTACAAGAATAACATAACAGCTATCACAATTCATCAGTAGTCATGCCTACAAGAATAACATAAGTTATCACAATTCATCAGTAGTCTTGCCTACAAGAATAACATAACAGCTATCACAATTCATCAGTAGTCATGCCTACAAGAATAACAACAATAGCTATCACAATTCATCAGTAGTCATGCCTACAAGAATAACAACAATAGCTATCACAATTCATCAGTAGTCATGCCTACAAGAATAACATAAGTTATCACAATTCATCAGCAGTCATGCCTACAAGAATAACATAACAGCTATCACAATTCATCAGTAGTCTTGCCTACAAGAATAACATAACAGCTATCACAATTCATCAGTAGTCATGCCTACAAGAATAACAACAATAGCTATCACAATTCATCAGTAGTCATGCCTACAAGAATAACAGAAGTTATCACAATTCATCAGTAGTCATGCCTACAAGAATAACATAAGTTATCACAATTCATCAGTAGTCTTGCCTACAAGAAAAACATAAGTTATCACAATTCATCAGCAGTCTTGCCTACAAGAATAACATAACAGCTATCACAATTCATCAGTAGTCATGCCTACAAGAATAACATAACAGCTATCACAATTCATCAGTAGTCATGCCTACAAGAATAACATAAGTTATCACAATTCATCAGTAGTCATGCCTACAAGAATAACATAACAGCTATCACAATTCATCAGTAGTCATGCCTACAAGAATAACATAACAGCTATCACAATTCATCAGTAGTCATGCCTACAAGAATAACATAAGTTATCACAATTCATCAGTAGTCTTGCCTACAAGAATAACATAACAGCTATCACAATTCATCAGTAGTCATGCCTACAAGAATAACATAACAGTTATCACAATTCATCAGTAGTCATGCCTACAAGAATAACATAACAGCTATCACAATTCATCAGTAGTCATGCCTACAAGAATAACATAAGTTATCACAATTCATCAGTAGTCTTGCCTACAAGAATAACATAACAGCTATCACAATTCATCAGTAGTCTTGCCTACAAGAATAACATAAGTTATCACAATTCATCAGTAGTCTTGCCTGCAAGAATAACATATCACAATTTATCAGTAGTCATGCCTACAAGAATAACATAACAGCTATCACAATTCATCAGTAGTCTTGCTTGTAAGAGTAACATACAAACAGCTATCATAGTTCATCTGTAATCTTGCTTGTAAAAATAAACTACACAAATCTATCAAGTGATGTTATCGTGCCTGCGATAAAAACACAAAATCTGTTTTTAAAGTATTGAACTAAATACAAAACAGCAATGCAATCTGGCCACTTATGTTTGCTGCACGATGAAGTGCTTGACCACAAGTCAACCCTCTGCATTAACACATATTACACTTGATTATGCTGTGACCATTTTTATCTACTACTTAGAGGCAAAGCAAAACATATAAAGTGCTGGTCCAGTAATGTCTAAATAATATTTTTAGTCTCAATACCAAAAAATCAACCACACAACTTGGTATTTCATATCAAACTTTAACTACGCACAGCGGAACCTCGCTTAACAAGCATAATTTGTTCCAGAATCTTACTCATAAAGCAAAACACTCGTTAAGCGAAAGTTTTTCCCATACAAATTAATGTAAAATACGATAATGCGTTCCATGCAGAAAAAATACTCAAAATATTTTGTATAATGTTTATTCAAAGAAAATTACACATATATACATTATTAAGGAGCGTGATTCATCTTCCTCTTCTATCGCAGAATGAACGAACCTGGAATGAGAATTCGATTTGTAGAAAACAAAACAAAAATTGAAATAATTAATGAACAATTTATAATACATACCTAATTCTTTTTTACTAGAAAGCTGTCTAGAGAAATTTGTTTTTACCGATGCTTCAGAATTTGGTGGAAATGCGACACAGCATTATCATTAAATAAATTAGTAGCTCTCATAGCCACTGCCTTATTAGGGTGATGATTCTCAATGTACGATGCAACAGTTTCCCATGCTTTCAGCATTTCTCTTATTGCGCCAGAAGATTGTTGGTTTGCTATTACCTTCTCCTCCTCCTCGGACAAACTCTCCTCCACAACTTCTAGCTGTGAAACACAATGTAATTCCATAAGCTCTTCAGTGGTCAGCTCTTGGCTATGCTCTTCCAGTCCCATGATCTTGGCCAAAGACACAATCTCGCTGACTACAGCTCCACAGGTACTGTCTCAAAACCTTCAAAGTCACATTCGACAACGCTCTCCGGCCAAAGCTTCTTCCAAGCAGGCGCACAATCCGGGACTTCCCCTCTCCTCGTCATGCGAAACGTCATTCTTTCAGCGAGGTTCCACTGTACCTTATTATCAATACCAAAACTCCAACCACACAACTTGTTATTTCATATCAAAAACTCATACACCACATATTGATTGGTAATCAATATTAAACTTCAACCACATACCATGGTATTCAATATTATAACTCCAACCACCTACCTTGGTATTCCACATAAAAAGACTCCAACCTCATACCTTGGTATTCAATATCAAACTCCATCCACCTACATTGGTATTCTAATATTCCATTTTAAACTCCAACCACCTATCTTGATATACTATAATATTCCACTTTTAAACTCCAACCACCTTCTTCTTCTTCTTTCGTTCGCTTGAAATATGTCTATATCTGCAATGTCGTCTCTTGCATGAATTGAACTGTTTTTTTTCAGTTCACACAGTGGTCCATAGAGTTTATCTTCCACCGTCGTCTCTCTAGGCCAGAAGGTTTGCCTAGATATGTTATATTTTGGGCAGTCTTGGAGTATGTGCTCTGCTGTCTGCGACGCCAATCCACATGTGCACATGGCTGTTTCACCAATCTTGAATTTTGTATACATGTGGTTGCGTAATCTATTGTGTCCTGTTCTGAGGCGCAGAATAATGACTTGTTCTGGTCTGTCCATAATGTGGTAGTCATCTTGAGCAGGTTTTGGTGGCTTTCTGACTGATTTGATCATTCTTTTCTTTTGGTGGTATGTAACGGGCACATCAGGCTGTTCCTCTTTGGCTCCTTCCTTAGCCAATTGATCAGCTCTGTCGTTTCCGGGTACTCCACAGTGGGATGGTATCCACTGTATGGTGACTTTATGCTGACTGCTAAGTTCAGAAAGTAGTGTCCTTAGTACTGGCAATTTCCCAGAGAGGAGCGCCTCGAGTACTGATTTTGCATCTGTTAGTAGCACCACAGGTTGTGTACCATTGCTGTTATTTAGTAATTTCTCTGTTGCTATCTTGATTGCCTCAATTTCGGCATCATAGTTATGGCAGTACTTTCCTGTCGGTACTCTGGCTGTGTCCCTAGTATTATTTGGGTATTCTATGTACACTCCCGCTCCTCCATTTCGAACAGCATTTTGTGCTGACCCATCTGTGTAGACTCGGATCCAGAGGTCCTGTGGGTATTCTTCATCAAGAAAGCTGAGAGTGGCTGTTCTGCGCTGCACACTGTTCTGTTCTTCCTTGTCAAATATTCCTCTCACTTTTGTCTGGATTTGTAATGATAGTCTATGCTCATCTTTCCATGGAGTTCGCTCTGGAATAGTTGTTAGGGGGATACCAACTGTGGGCAGATCAGTGGTTTCTCTGCAGAGTCGTTTGGCCTGGTGGATAAAACTACTTCTTTTCAACCGCCCCATAGCTAGGTTTTCAAATCTGTTCTTCATAGGGTGGCCTGGCAAGCTGAGGAACTTTTCTGCTTGTATTAGCGTTTTCGTATCTCTGCGCTCACTCAGTGCCTGTGTCCTCCCCATCTTCTCCATTTCCACTATAGGGGTTGATCTCATCCCTCCTGTGGTGACTCTAAGTGCTTGATTTTGCACCTTGTCCAGCTCTTGTAGTGTGGTATTTGATGCTGAACACCACGCAGTTGACCCATATTCCAGGTGTGGTCGTATGCTCTGTTGGTAAACTTTGCTAAGTATTTTCGTACTGGCTCCCCATGTGGTTCCACTTAGCTTTCTCAGGATGGCTATTTTCCTTCTGGCTTTTGCTACTGCTTTGTTGATGTGCTTTCTCCATGTCAGCTTGCCATCAAATGTTACTCCAAGGTATGTTGGTTCTTTATCTTCTCTTAGGGGTGTTCCATTTATCTGGATGATCCCTGCCTTTTGTTTTGGAGAGAGGGTAAATAGGGTGGTGCTGCACTTGTCAGTGTTTATGCTGACACACCATCTATTTGCCCATGCAGCAAATGTATCTACAGCTCTTTGTAGCAATCTGGTGGCCACTGATGCATATTCATTTGTGCTCCATAGAACCAGGTCATCGGCGTACATTGCCGCTTTAATTCCATGCGGTAGGTGAGCAACAAGATCATTGATGAAGATTAGAAAAAGTGTGGGGGACAAGACTCCGCCCTGGGGGACACCGTGACGCAGTAGTACTTTCTTGCTCTTGAGTCCGTCTATCTGTACTCGGGCTCTTCTGTTGTGCAAGTATGCTTTCACCCATTTGTACATTCTTCCATTGACTTTGCAGTTTCTCAGTTTCTTCATCAGACCTTCTTTCCAGACTTTGTCAAAGGCTTTCTTCAGATCTATCCATGCCGCAAGCACCAGCTTCTTCTCTTGGAATGCATCCTCAATTTCTTGAGAGAGGTAGGTTGTCTGATCTTCCGTAGAGTAGCACTGCCTAAAGCCAGCCTGCTGTGGCACAAGGATGTTTTTACTTTCAATGTACCACTGCAGTCTGTGATTGATGATGCGCTCCAGTGTTTTGCAGAGACAGCTGGTGAGGCTAATTGGTCTGTAGCTAGAGGCAATGGAACCATCTTTCCCTGATTTTAGGAGGGGTATCATGATTGCTTCTCTCCAGGCTTGTGGAACACTGCCTAAGGTCCAGCTGTTATTGAAGATCTGCAACAGCTTTGTTTTGGCCTCTGTTCCTAGGTTCCTGATCATTTCATTGGAGATACCATCAGCTCCTGGTGACTTTCTCATTTTCAGTTTTGATATGGCTAGCTCCAGTTCGCTGATTGTGATGGGTGCCTCCAGAACCTCATGTACTATTTCCTTCTGTCCTGTATGTTGTCGTTTCTCTCGAATCTCTTGTTGATTCTCTGGACTAATTTTGATATTGCTATCTTGTGCGAACGAGTCCGCAAAATGGTCAGCTGCTTGCTTTCTTGTTAAGATTTTTCCATCTTTATGTAGTGCAATTTTTGAGTTTCTCCCTGTGCCCTCGTCATTAAGCTGTTTTATTAGCTTCCACAATTTCCTTGTGTCTCTTTCAAAGTTCAGAGACTCCGTTTTCTCCTGCCAGCTTTTCCGTCTAGCCTGCAGCTTGGCCCTTTGAAATTTGGCTTTTGCATGCTGGAATTTATTGTGGTGCTCTTGGCTGGGTGTGGCCTCTGCTTGCTTTCTACACACTTCAACATCATTATGCAACTGTTCCAGTTCACTACTCCAGTAGGGTTTATATTGTTTACGGGCTCCTCTTGGTACTGTTTCTCGCGCTGCCTGTAGTATGCATTTCCCAAACTCTTCAACTGCTTTATTTATGTCTTTCTCAGTGTTCAGGTTTCTAACCAGTATGCTGATGCGATGCTTGTACATTGCCCAGTCTGCTTTCTTGTAGTTCCACCTCGAGAGGGTGCTGCTTTCACTTACAAGCTCATTTTCTACGGTTAGAAAGACTGGCCGATGGTCACTGCCACCAAGTTGTTTCCCAACAGTTCGTGTAATGTTCCACCCCAGGTCTGGTGAATGAAAAGCCAGGTCAGGTGTAGTTGAAGAGTGCCATGATCTCGAGTAGAAAGTATGTGGGTCGGACGGCTTGTTAATCAACATGAATCTATTCTCATCTTGCCAGTCTTCCAGTCTCTCTCCTCTCTGGTCCATGTGATCATAGCCCCAGCTCTGCGAGTGGCTGTTGAAATCGCCACACACAATCATTTTTTCTTTTAGTGGTAGAGTGTCCAGTGCCTGTGGGCGGTCACTTGGACAGTAGTAATTGATCAGATGTAGATCTGTATTACCTGTCTTAAGTTTAAGTGTCTGATACTCAGCCCCTTCCATGTAGACTTTGATTTGGGAAGCCATGATGTTATTTCTTACAAGGGTCAGTATCCCACCTTTTCGCCTGTTCTTTCGGTCAGATCGGTAACACTGGTAGCCTCTGATTTTGAAGGCTATATTTTCATTGAGGTGAGTTTCTTGCAAGCAACATATGCTTACTTTCTCTTTGTCCAGGATGTTTTCTAATTCAACTTTTTTGTTGCTGACTCCCTCCGCATTCCAGTGCATTATTTTAAGTCTTAGTTTAGTATGGCCAGTCGTCCTATTCTCATGTCCCCTGGCTCCACAGGACATCTGAGAAGGACCTCCAGTAGTTGGGGTTGGACCCTTTCGAGACATAGGGCCCGGCACTGCACCTGCCTGGGGGTCCAAAGCAGGGCGAGCACCATAACGATTAGCAGTAGTCGACATATTCCATTTTGCGTGATTGCGTGGCATCCTGATTTCTGTGGTGCGCCTCTTGGCTGGTTGCCTCCGTCTTCAGCACCTTTCTTTGCTAGAGCAGACTGTGGTCTCACTCGAGTTCCAACCACCTACATTGTATTCTAGTATTCCATTTTAAACTCCATTCACCTACCTTGGTATTCTAGTATTCCATTTTAAACTTCAACCACTAACCTTGGTATTCTAGTATTCCATTTTAAACTTCAACCACTAACCCTTGGTATTCTAGTTTTCCATTTTAAACTCCAACCACTAACCTTGGTATTCTAGTATTCCATTTTAAACTCCAACCACTTACCTTGGTATTCAATATCAAACTCCAACCAAAACAATCCTTCCTTAGACAGACCAACACTACTGGGCTTGGTAAGGTGCTCAGGTACTTTCAAGCTGCGAGCAAAACTCTCATAGCTGACAATCGGCTGACAGTCCACCTCTACGGCACCGATACGCCACAGCCCTCCAATGGTTCGCTCAAAGCCAATGATGTTTGAGACATGGAATACTGCAACAACAACAAAAGTGTTAAAGAATTGATTTAATACAAACAACCATTATTCAAAGGACAAATCCACGGCCGAGCAGTAAAATACCGCCTTCTGTTATGAACCACAAATATTAAATCCCAGGTGATGTCTTTCACATTGTTGGTTTAGGGATACTATCCTGACCTTATTTTTTAAAAATGTCCGTTCGGTCCAGACCATGGAACAAACAGGGTCTTCAGCAGCCAGAGGTGAAGTTGAACAATGGTGCAGTGTGTGTGTGTATCCTTTATGCCAAATTATGCTGGTTTAAACAATCAGTTGCACGAGTATCAGCTTCAATGCACCTAGTTTTATCCTATCTTGCTCAGCATCTCTCTGCAGAACAGCTGACTGACTGCAGAAAGCATAGCACTGAGCTCTGAACTCTGCGAGGATCGTAAGGTCCTCAACAACAGCATGTACAGCAGAGTGAGAAGCAACTCCCATGTAAGAGAAGTGACCTCAGGTTAGAGAAGTAATCCCCAGGTGACAGAAGTAAACAAAGGTGATAGACGTAAACCCACATGAGAGAAGTAAACCCGGGTGATAGAAGTAACCCCCGGATGATAGAAGTAACCCCAGCTGATAAAAGTAACCCCAGCTGATAAAAGTAACCCCAGGTGAGAGAAGTAACCCCAGGTGATAGATGTAACCCCAAGTGATAGATGTAACCCCAGGTAAGAGAAGTAACTCCAGGAGAGAGAAGTAACCTCAGCTGATAGAAGTAACCCCAGGTGAGAGAAGTAACCCCAGGTGATAGATGTAACCCCAAGTGATAGATGTAACCCCAGGTAAGAGAAATAACTCCAGGAGAGAGAAGTAACCTCAGCTGATAAAAGTAACCCCAGGTGAGAGAAGTAACCCCAGGTGATAGATGTAACCTCAGGTAAGAGAAGTAACTCCAGGAGAGAGAAGTAACCTCAGCTGATAAAAGTAACCCCAGGTGATAGATGTAACCCCAAGTGATAGATGTAACCCCAGGTAAGAGAAGTAACTCCAGGAGAGAGAAGTAACCTCAGCTGATAGAAGTAACCCCAGGTGAGAGAAGTAACCCCAGGTGATAGATGTAACCCCAAGTGATAGATGTAACCCCAGGTAAGAGAAATAACTCCAGGAGAGAGAAGTAACCTCAGCTGATAAAAGTAACCCCAGGTGAGAGAAGTAACCCCAGGTGATAGATGTAACCTCAGGTAAGAGAAGTAACTCCAGGAGAGAGAAGTAACCTCAGCTGATAAAAGTAACCCCAGGTGATAGATGTAACCCCAAGTGATAGATGTAACCCCAGGTAAGAGAAGTAACTCCAGGAGAGAGAAGTAACCCCAGGTGATAGAAGTAACCCCAGGTGATAGAAGTAACTCCAGGAGAGAGAAGTAACCCCAGGTGATAGAAGTAACCCCAGGTGATAGATGTAACCCCAGGTGATAGATGTAACCCCAGGTAAGAGAAGTATCCTCAGCTGATAGAAGTAACCCCAGGTGATAGATGTAACCCCAGGTGATAGATGTAACCCTAGGTGATAGAAGTAACCACAGCTGATAGAAGTAACCCCAGGTGAGAGAACAATACCCCCCCCCCCCCTCCCCCTGAAAAGTAACCCCACCCCAGCCGACAGAAGTAACCCCCATGTACATACCAATTGGGAATACTGGTGTTTACAATGACAACAGCAGAACAAAAGCTAAAGCGGTCAGCATCATGGGCACCCATTTTAGGAAGCTGGATCCACCTATAAGAATCCCTCTGCTACTGGAGAATGAATCAACCCTGAGCCAGTAATGGCAAAACAAGTCAACTTAAACTGCAGACTTCAATAGAAAAATGTTCCACACATGTTCAAACAGTAACCTAGAGCTACTTACAATCACTGATCTATTTGGTTCTTCTTCTTCTGCGTTCATCTGGAGTGTTTTTTTTTCTTCCAGATGTAATTGTGTTGTGCCTGTTTAATTGCACCTTCAGGCCAACACATGCAACTTCTGCGGGCATTTGTTGACCGGGTTAACCTTCCTAGGTATCTATTTGGTTCAATCCCCAGTAGTGACAGGATTCTTTTTGATTCAAAATAATGTATTCCCTCAGTGAATTTTCACACATAAGCTATAAACAATATACTGCACGATTTCCTGCCTGGCACATTGCTTCTCATCAGCCACATGCTGCAGAGTTACATATCATATGAAGTCAATAACAAATAATAATTTGACTGAAATACTAAATACTTCTTTGACCAGCACGACACTTGGATTTTTTTTTTTTTAACGCTCACTTTGAACTCTGTAGTCCAAACACACTATTTATGGTAGTCATGGACTTAATTTTGCATGTGGATTAGCTTTCCTTATTAACAGTGTCCCTTGCCATCAGGTGAAGCCACTCCGACTTCAGAGATACTTGTAATTTACGTCCCCAAATTAAGGACGACAGGTCAACATTTTAGTCCAGCTGTCCGGTGTAGGGGTTGAACCGCTTACCTCGGCATCAGCACAACGGATGTTTAAGAACGTGCTGACCTGCATGAACTCTGGGATCAACGCTCCCTAAACAAAATAGGTACCTGATAATATTCAGAATATTCTATGAAGGAAAAGTGATGAGGAAGTGATTTGACCACTCAATCTCATTATGTAGTGGCCTAGAATATCTAACACGCACATTTCAACGACAATGTCGCTATAGAACTGCCTTTAGCTTCATTTGCCAAGGACAAGTATTTTTAGCCTCTCTGTTAAATTGTTCACATTCAAATCTGAATGACGCAGTAGTTTAAAGAAACAAACACATCTTTATGTCTTAAGATATTAGACATTCAGAAAGCAATGGCAAACTACTAAACACAAAATTGCCTAGCAAACCACAATAGGCAATAAATGCTGGGTTGATTGTGACACCTTGTATAGGTCACGAAGTTAACTTTTAACTAGGGTTTGAAACTAAAACCACAGTGTTGGCCAAGAATACTCTAACTACCACAGCTTCCGTGTTTACTTCTTTGGTACGCTTGAAATGTATTATCCATATCTGCAATGCTGTCTCTTTAGTCTTTTTAGTTCACTCAGTTGTCTATAGAGTTTACTTACCACTTTTGTTTCCCTAGGTCAGAAGATCTGCCTAGATTATAAATATGTCATATTTTGGTCAGTCTTGGAGTTTGTGATCTGTGGTGCCAATCCTCAAATGAACATGGCTGATCTATTGTATATGTGTTTGAGTGAGTTGTTCTGGTCTGCCCATAAAATGATAATCATCTTGTACTGGTGTTGGTTTTCTGATCGATTTGATGATTTTTTTAAAATTTGTGTGACTTTATTACTATGCTCACAAAATCAAAATCGATTGGTTTTCTAATTGTGTTTGAATGGTAATTCTATGTGCATTAGTAAATATATTACCTGGTGTACCTATTTGTCCCCAAACAAAGACTATTGTTTGACATTCTATATACACTACCCTTAACACATATTTGAATGCCAGATTTTTTGTCCCAAGTCATGGTTAGTGCCCAGCTTTCAAACCCGTACGAGAGAATCAACAGCAACAGAGATTGGTTTATGCTGTTTGCAGTAAAACTGCTAAGGAGATCAACAGATGACAGCACTGATGAGAGATGAACGATAGAGCCCCAGTAGAGGTAAAGAGCTCTTGTGTCTCAAGTCTGCAGGCAGTAATCCTTACATAATATATGATTATCTATCAGAGGTAAAACCAAACCTACCACTCAGATACCATACATTGTATTATACAAATCTTCAGAGCGCTGGTAATGTATTTTTTTGTAGATTGCCATAAATATTTAGAATTAGATGAGTAATACAGCATTCCTGGTGTTCATAAATATACAGAATTAGATGAGTAATACAGCATCGCTGATGTTCATAAATATACAGAATTAGATGAGTAATACAGCATACCTGATGTTCCTAAATATACTGAATTAGATGAGCAATACAGCATCCCTGGTGTTCATAGATATACCAAATTAGATGAACAACATCCCTGGTGTTCTTCTTCTTCTTCTGCGTTCGTCTGGATTTTTTTTCGGATGTGACTGCATTGTGCCTGTTTACAGCAGAGCTGCATTCTTGCGCCGTTAGGCTGACACATCCGACTTCTGCGGGCATTTGTTGACCGGGTTAACCTTCCCGGGGATCCCTGGTGTTCTACACCATCCATCCATCATGTGCCATGCCGGTAAGCGTGGGCGGTCATGTTTTGCCATCTCACTCGATCACCAGAGTCGTGGATCAGCTCTGTGTTTCTGTCTCGACCATGCCATGAGGCCAAGCCATCCAGGTATTTGCTTCTAGGTCTTCCCCTTGGTCTGTTCCCTTCGATCTTACCAGTTGTCACCAAGTTCTCCAATTCATTTCTTCTCATAACATGCCCAAAAAATTTTGACTGTCTGGTCTAATATCTCTAATCAGTTTACGATCTTCATTTGTTTCTTGAAGGACCTGTTCATTGGTCTTTCTGGCTGTCCATGGTATTCTTTGCATTTTCCTCAGAAACCACATTTCTACAGCCATCAGATGTTTTTCAGCTTGACTGCTCATTGTCCAAGCTTCACATCCATATAAAAGTACAGGTTCTATGTAGCACCTCAACACTCTTTTTCTCGTTTCAATTGACATCTTTTTATTGGTCAGTATGTTTTTCATCTTGCTAAAGGCTACCTTAGACATGGCGATTTTTGTTCTAATCTCTTCAAGGCATATCCCATCAGATGTTATTACTATTCCGAGATAATTGTACCTATTAACTTGTTGAAGAATATTCCCATTTACTTGTATATTACATTGTGGTATTTCGTTCTTCCTAGTGACGACCATAATCTGTGTCTTTTTACAATTTAATTCTAACCCTCGTTGTTCACTGTGTGTAACAACTGCATCTACTAAATGTTGCAGGTCCTGTTCATTGTCTGCAATCAAGACTGTATCGTCTGCATATCTAATGTTATTGATGCATCGTCCCCCAATGTTGATTCCTTCCATATCTTCAATATTTCTGAAAATATTTTCACTGTACAGGGAAAACAGATCTGGAGACATTACACATCCCTGTCTCACACCTCTCTTGATAGGCTGATATTGGCCTACTTCATTATCAACTCTTATGGCAGCTTGTTTCCAATATATGTTTTTTACAAGTCTAAGGTCTCTTCCATCAATTTGTAGATCTTCAAGCATCCTTATCATGTCGACATGTCTCACTTTATCGAAAGCCTTTGTGTAGTCAATAAAGCAAAGGTGTAGATCTTTGTTTACTTCTATAGATCGTTCAATTACGGTTCTCAGTAAATATACAGCATTTACTGTACCCTTTCCTTCTACAAACCCACATTGTTCTTCTCCTATTTCAGGTTGTGTTTTCCTCCTAATTCTTTGCATGACAATTCTTAGCAAAATCTTCGTGATATGACTCATTATACTAATTGTTCGATGTTGATCACATTCCAAGGCTCCTGATTTCTTTGGGATTGCAATAAATACAGAATTACATAATTCATGAGGTATATTTCCAGTATCATATATTGTATTAAGCAGACTGGTAACTTTATCTATTCCATATTCTTCTAAAACATTAATAATTTCTGTTTTGACACTGTCTGAACCGGGGGTATTGCCAAATTTCATATGGTTAAGAGCATTCTGAACCTCCATCTTCAAAATTGCTGGTCCTTCATTATTATTTTGAACATCGTAGTGTTCGTCTCTGTTGTCGTCATAAAGGTTTTTCACGTAATCTGACCATACATGTAAGATCTGATCTTTTTCTATTATGACTTCCATCTTTTGTCTTTAGGCAGCCTACTGATGTACGTGTTCTTTGATTAGTAAGCTCCTGAATTCTTTTGTGCATTAATTTAGCATTTTTACTGTTGTGTTGTTTTTCAATTTCTTCAGTTTTTCTCAAGCCATGTTTCTTTTGCCTCCCTACATAAGGTTCTGACCTTTCTGTGAATTTCTTCATATTTAGCAGGATTATTTTTTGTTCTGTCTTCCTGTTTCCATTAGCTGTAAAATTTCTTCAGTCATCCATGTCTTACGGCCCACTTTCTTTACTTTTGGAATAGTTTTTTCTGCTGCACAACTGATTGAATTCTTCAGCATTTCCCATTGATCATCTACATCTTGAAATAAGATCTCTAGATCAGACAATAAATCAAATTTGTTCTTTACTTCTATGTTAAAATTATCTTGTATTTCTTTGTCAGTTTTCAATTTGCACAAGTCATATTTAGGGTTTCCTGCTATATACTTGACTTTCTTTAACTTTACCCGCAATGTGCCTGTAATTAATCTGTGATCACTGTAACAGTCTGCATTTGGAACTGTTTTTATGACTGTTAACGCATTTCGAAACCTGTTAATCAGGATGTAATCTATCTAGTTTTTAATCCTGCTGTCTGGATTCCTCCATGTCCATAATCTTCTAAGATGCTGTTTAAACCAGGTGTTTCCTACAACCATTTCTTGTTCTTTTGCCCATTCTACAAGTCTGTATCCTCTTTCATTTCTTTCTCCCAAACCATGGTTGCCTACACTGCATCCATCGCCTTGCTTTCCTATTTTTGCGTTGAAATCACCCATTATGATATTTATTTCTGATTTTTTTTGCAGTTCTTCAAAGCAGACTCCATGTCGTTATAAAATTCCTCTATGCATTCTTCACTGCATTCACTTGTTGGGGCATATACTTGAATGATATTTATTTTAAAAGGTCTTCCGTTTAATTTTACTAATAGAACTCTGTCTGACACAGCTCGATATCCTTTGACAGAATTTGATGTTTGTTTATCTAACATCTATGTTGTTCTACACCATATATATTATAATGAACATTTAATGTTGCTGGGCTAGAGATAAGCAAGAAGTGCTCCGTCTCTCCGACCAGAAATTGAATGTCATTACACACCACCGGGCATATTAGTGTAATTAACCACTAGGAGGCTACACTAATAATGGGATGAGCACTGTCAGAAAAGGCGTCGATGCCTGCATTTATCACCCGCTAAGAGAGGCAAAGACTGGCCACTATTCTCCCGTGTATGAACGACTACAAAATGTGATGTCCTAGCGCATCATAGAAGAGCACCCCTCTTTGTTAGGTGTTTTTATTTTGTTACACAATGATTCATGAAATATCTCACTGGCAGTAATTGTGATCAGTTGCATGTTCAGTTTCGCATTCCCAACAGCTGTTTTGTTTTTGTTGCATTCGCTCGCTCTGAGTATAATCCATAAATGTGCTATTACTTCTAATGCACTGTCTGATTTTTGCGTGTGGATTAGCTTTCCCTATTATCAGTGTCCCTTGATATCTGAGGCACTTGTAAATTACGTCCCCATGTCAAGGACGAGAAGTCTACATTATAGTCTGACCAGAGTAGGCACTGAACCCGCTACCTCGACATCAGCACACCGGATGTTTAAGAACGAGCGCTCTTATAATTTTATTAGTCTAGATTAGTTTAATCGATGGATCAACATCAAGGCACACGGGTGCAACCCATAAGTGCCCCGTTCACCTCCTAACCCAAACCTGAGCCTAGAGAAACTCAGCTCAGTGCATGAACTCCGTAGCACTGGCGAGGAGCCTGAAATACTTTGGGTAGATTTTAAACTCAAAATTTTGCCCGGGCAGCGCCGTTAGGCTACTCTTTTTGGATTTCCAACTTCCAAGGGATTTTTTTACGTGTGCAACAATACACATGGGCGTCCGATCTCACTACCCAGAGACCAGGGGAAATTTTATTACTAGAAGTCCACGAGGAAAAATCCCGGTCATCACCTGGGCTTGAACCCGGGACCTCCAGCACTCGAAGCGGACACCATACCTCGAGACCACGCATCCCCTACGCAATATATCATTTTATTATACATGATTCATCAAGAAATGTGTCACCAAGCACCAAGATGTCTGTTCCCCCCATAGGATATTGTCAAATGATATACAGAACCTGTCTGCACCATGGCAACAAATCATGAAAGGTGAATGGATAAATTAGGAAGATCTTGGAAGCAATGGAGATGTGGTTCCTGAGATGAATGTTGCAAATACCTTGGACTGCCAGAGTAAGCAACGAGTGCCTGGAAGAGGTTCATCGAAGTGAACATTATATGCAACTATAAGAAAGAGACAATGAACATTATATGCAACTATAGGAAAGAGACAATGAACATTATATGCAACTAAAGGAAAGAGACAATGAACATTATATGCAACTATAGGAAAGAGACAATGAACATTATATGCAACTATAAGAAAGAGACAATGAACATTATATGCATGGCAAACTACTGAGCAGAATCTTGCCAAGAAATCAACATACAGCTGAAAGATGCTGGTGTTGACAGCGATGTCCTGTAAAGGATATGAAAAAAAAAAAAAATAGGAAAGAGAATGAATATTACATGTAACTATAGGAATGAAACAATGTTCTTTGGTCACGTCATGAGAACAGAGGCATTAGAAAACATTGTGACTGGCATGATTAAAGGTAGTATAGGTACAAGGTAAGCCAAAAGAAACGATTCTGGATGGGCTAAAATGGTGGCATGAAGGGATATCATCAACAAGATTGATCCCGAACATCAAGGAACAAAATCTGTGAGGAGACGAGCAGCTACCGCGTATTTCACATGACATAGTGATATATCTTATCTGTCCATCTTCAATGATAGAGCCAATTACAGTTATTTTTGAAGCCAGCAGACCACATTTATGCAACACTCCTCTCTATTTTGTAATCAACAAACCACGAAAATATTGAAATCTAAAAAATAATAAAATACAAATAACCAAAGAGCAGGTGATAAGATTTCATCAATAAAAAAAAAAAATACAACAAATAATATAGGAAGAAAAGAAAAATATAAATAGTGGCTTACCAGAAAGTATTTTAGACTCTCCTGATACCTATAATGTGAGCATACAAATTACAAATATGAAATAATAATAATAATAATAATAACAATAATAATAAGGCAAGAAATAAACAAAAATCAAGGCTAGCAAGTGTCATAAATCAATAATAACAATGGAAAAAATTTAACACAATAAAAAATATGATCATATAATTATTATAATATATATATTATTTATATTTATATTTTTTTTTTAAAACAGGTAAAAGGTGATCCCATGGTAGACAGTACCATAATGATAATTATTAGGACTTCGA
Source organism: Cepaea hortensis (assembly GCA_963921405.1). NCBI lineage: Eukaryota > Metazoa > Mollusca > Gastropoda > Stylommatophora > Helicidae > Cepaea > Cepaea hortensis. The sequence continues at coordinate 113,048,446 of OY992881.1, forward strand.
CATATACTAGGTCATGATATGATGAGGTTGAGCAACTTTCCTCACCATTTTCCCTTCTCAGGCAATTTTCCAAAAAATGCCGAAAAATATCCAACACGGATTTTACAAAGCTGGGTCATCATGGGCCCGTAACTCTAGCAAGGAAATATCCCAGCTGCATTCCTTATATGGTAGAGGATGGGAAACACACTAGTGTGGTAATGCAGCTCTGGGGGGATGAGTACCCACCCAGATAATTGGACAACTCTGTAGATGAGCAGAGCACTCATGTGCCCAGTCAGAAATGGTTGTCAAAGGCAGAGGTAAAAAACATTGCCGTTGTGGATGTGGAAATCAAGGAGAAACAATCACATTATCTTCCTGAGATTTCATGAAGTTTCCGCAGACAAACAGTATTCTTTGGTCCAGTGATATGAAGAGAGGCACTGGAGAACATCTGACAACTGGAAAAATCAGTGGGAAAAGATAATATAAGATGAGAAAAAAATTGAAGAGGTAGAGAAGATTCTGACACCCTTGTATCATGGCATGTACAAAGGTCAGCACAGGAACTGATACATTCTGCTGAAAACTGCCAATATGTGGAGATGAACGATCGTCCACAATACAGCTAATAACATGGTGACAGATTCATATTTTCTATAATCAAATGGCACATTCGGGGTACTAAGGTCAGCATTAGCATTACACCAGCTGCCTTTATTATTGTAGAGAATTGTCTGATGCCCCCAGCACACATGGTTAAACACAGCCTACACTGGTGAGACGAAATCTTGCCACTTCTCGAGTTTGAACCCTGGACATTAACCACTACCCTGCATAATTTTGTCAAGAATGTTTTATCATAACACAGCAACAGAACCAGAATAAAACAGACGGATGCACACAGGTAGAAAAACTAAAGAAAATTCAGACGCCAGTCCCTATTTCTCAGGACCTAGCATATATATTTTGCATATGTGGGGTACGAAAATGAAAATTCAGGCTCCAGGCACAAATGACCAGGCACAAATGACCAGGCACCATGACAATCAGTCACTCTGGATTTTTTTTTAACCTCTAGATGAATAATTATGTCATAGATGTTTTGTCTCAACAATTAGCAGACCCAGAATAAAACAAAACAGTTATTTTAGGACTAAGAAATAAGGAACAAAGATTAAAATGATAATAAATGATTGTAAGATTAAATAAAAACATATGTGATAATGAATAACAATGAAAATAAACACATTTTGATTATAAAAGCACTTAAAAACAAGTGGAGAAAAGAATTAACTGATTAAGAGCCATAGGATGATTAATAACCTTAAAGCAATTTCCTGCATCTGCCACAGGCTTACATATCGCTACCATATTAACAACATTTAAGCCATAACTGTGACACACCCCTACATTTTCAGTCTTTCATTTTTGTTTGGTCCAAATCTAATTTTTTATTTGGCACAGAATTTGTTAGGAGACAAGAGATTAATAATATGGCGTAGATATGGAGAGAAGCACAGGTAAAGGCAAAAGAAAGGAGAGTTTGGTGTTCAGTTGGTTTAGGGCCTGTGCCCCACTGGAGGATAAAATAAATAACTAAAATGTAGAAAACAAACAATAAAATAATTTTAAATATTTAAAAATTCACCAAAAACAAATAACTGAAAAATATATACATTATAAGGCAGACTTTCAAGCAACTGATAACAGCGAAGGAAGTGTGACAGTTTTACCTGTTCTTAAAATAAAAGCCCAATCTAAACCTCGCCCTTATCAAGAGCCATCTCCACACTGAAGGTCAGCTGTAGAGTCTCCAATAGCCTTCGCCCGCGTGTCTTTAAGGTGCACTCATTCAGTCATCTTCCAGTCTATCTCTTTGGTGCACTCATTCAGTCATCTTCCAGTCTATCTCTTTGGTGCACTCATTCAGTCATCTTCCAGTCTATCTCTTTGGTGCACTCATTCAGTCATCTTCCAGTCTATCTCTTTGGTGCACTCATTCAGTCATCTTCCAGTCTATCTCTTTGGTGCACTCATTCAGTCATCTTCCAGTCTATCTCTTTGGTGCACTCATTCAGTCATCTTCCAGTCTATCTCTTTGGTGCACTCATTCAGTCATCTTCCAGTCTATCTCTTTGGTGCACTCATACAGTCATCTTCCAGTCTATCTCTTTGGTGCACTCATTCAGTCATCTTCCAGTCTATCTCTTTGGTGCACTCATACAGTCATCTTCCAGTCTATCTCTTTGGTGCACTCATTCAGTCATCTTCCAGTCTATCTCTTTGGTGCACTCATTCAGTCATCTTCCAGTCTATCTCTTTGGTGCACTCATACAGTCATCTTCCAGTCTATCTCTTTGGTGCACTCATACAGTCATCTTCCAGTCTATCTCTTTGGTGCACTCATACAGTCATCTTCCAGTCTATCTCTTTGGTGCACTCATTCAGTCATCTTCCAGTCTATCTCTTTGGTGCACTCATACAGTCATCTTCCAGTCTATCTCTTTGGTGCACTCATACAGTCATCTTCCAGTCTATCTCTTTGGTGCACTCATTCAGTCATCTTCCAGTCTATCTCTTTGGTGCACTCATTCAGTCATCTTCCAGTCTATCTCTTTGGTGCACTCATACAGTCATCTTCCAGTCTATCTCTTTGGTGCACTCAAAAAGTCATCTTCCAGTCTATCTCTTTGGTGCACTCAAAAAGTCATCTTCCAGTCTATCTCTTTGGTGCACTCATACAGTCATCTTCCAGTCTATCTCTTTGGTGCACTCATACAGTCATCTTCCAGTCTATCTCTTTGGTGCACTCATACAGTCATCTTCCAGTCTATCTCTTTGGTGCACTCATAGTCATCTTCCAGTCTATCTCTTTGGTGCACTCATACAGTCATCTTCCAGTCTATCTCTTTGGTGCACTCAAAAAGTCATCTTCCAGTCTATCTCTTTGGTGCACTCATACAGTCATCTTCCAGTCTATCTCTTTGGTGCACTCATACAGTCATCTTCCAGTCTATCTCTTTGGTGCACTCATTCAGTCATCTTCCAGTCTATCTCTTTGGTGCACTCATTCAGTCATCTTCCAGTCTATCTCTTTGGTGCACTCATACAGTCATCTTCCAGTCTATCTCTTTGGTGCACTCAAAAAGTCATCTTCCAGTCTATCTCTTTGGTGCACTCAAAAAGTCATCTTCCAGTCTATCTCTTTGGTGCACTCATACAGTCATCTTCCAGTCTATCTCTTTGGTGCACTCAAAAAGTCATCTTCCAGTCTATCTCTTTGGTGCACTCATACAGTCATCTTCCAGTCTATCTCTTTGGTGCACTCATAGTCATCTTCCAGTCTATCTCTTTGGTGCACTCATACAGTCATCTTCCAGTCTATCTCTTTGGTGCACTCAAAAAGTCATCTTCCAGTCTATCTCTTTGGTGCACTCATACAGTCATCTTCCAGTCTATCTCTTTGGTGCACTCATAGTCATCTTCCAGTCTATCTCTTTGGTGCACTCATACAGTCATCTTCCAGTCTATCTCTTTGGTGCACTCATACAGTCATCTTCCAGTCTATCTCTTTGGTGCACTCATACAGTCATCTTCCAGTCTATCTCTTTGGTGCACTCATACAGTCATCTTCCAGTCTATCTCTTTCTAATGTCATAATTTTGAAATTCTGTCTCCTCTTGTGAAGCCAGCAAATCTATACATTATATATAATTACAAAATTATACCAGCACACTTCACACGGAAATCTTAATACCAATATAAAGTGACAGAGTGAACATTTTAAAAGAAAGTTTTAAACAGGGACAGTAGTTGAGCTTTTGACCAAGATGGGATTAAAGAAAAAAAACGAGTAATTTGTTATAGATGGAGTGCTAAGACATTAAGGCAACCTCTCATTAAAATAGCGTATTAAGACATAAAGACAGCCACTTTCTCTCCACAAATTTCTGGTATTCGCTGAATGAAGATGGAGTGCCAAGGTAGGACTTTATCCTCACAAGTTTCCATAGTTACGAGGGGAAGTCAATAAGTAAATCACAAATGGCTGTAGAAAAATAACTAAATATGATAACTTGAAACCAGTTTATTTGTATACACACATTTTCTCTTTATTTCTCAACATAATTCCCACCAACATTGGTGCACTTATTCCATCGTTTTATCAGTCCTCCCAAACCGGCTGCATAGAACTGCTTGCTCTGTTTTCTAAACCACGTTTTCACTTCACATTCAACTTCGGTGTTATTCACGAAATGTCTCCCTCAAGGTGGGTTTTTAGTGGACCAAAAAGGTGGATGTTTCAGAACTTCCCACCTCAGTTGGTTAATTTTCTCCTGAGTTAATCGAGCGATATGTGGTCTGGCATTGTCATGAAGAAGCAACACTCCTCTAGTCAGCAGTCCTGGACGTTTTCTTCGAATTGCATCATGAAGCATCAATAATTCAGAATTCACATTGTCACCTTTCTTCTTGAAATTGATTAAAAGCACTCCTTGACAATCCCAGAACAGTCAGCATAACCTTCCCTACTGATGGCGTAACCTTGAATTTTTGGACATGTTTGATGTTTTCTACCCAGCTATGCACCACTTTACTGGACAAACATTTGTCAGCATAAAAAGTACACATTTCCTTATGAATGTACTTTGCAGGCAGTCCTTTTGCCCACAAAAAACGCACAACAGCACGTTGCTCTTTGGTTGTACACTCCATAAGTACAGTCACCATTTTGTTTATGCATTGCGCGTGAGACACCTAGCACCACCTGACGAATGGGAATATAAACTTTGATATTGCTGTCACCTAATGACACCTGTAGAAAACACCAACTACATTTACCTGCCACCCCACAGAACTGTGTGACTTACTTATTGACTCGCCCTCGTATTCTATGAGACAGGTAGACCCCACAGAAGCACGACTAACAAACATTGCACTACTAATGCTGGGGTCGAATCCTAGATGCGATAAGACAATGCACAGATCACTATGATACAACTACATTTACCTGCCACCCCACAGAACTGTGTGACTTACTTATTGACTCGCCCTCGTATTCTATGAGACAGGTAGACCCCACAGAAGCACGACTAACAAACATTGCACTACTAATGCTGGGGTGGAATCCTAGATGAGATAAGACAATGCACAGATCACTATGATACAACTACATTTACCTGCCACCCCACAGAACTGTGTGACTTACTTATTGACTCGCCCTCGTATTCTATGAGACAGGTAGACCCCACAGAAGCACGACTAACAAACATTGCACTACTAATGCTGGGGTGGAATCCTAGATGAGATAAGACAATGCACAGATCACTATGATACAACTACATTTACCTGCCACCCCACAGAACTGTGTGACTTACTTATTGACTCACCCTCGTATTCTATGAGACAGGTAGACCCCACAGAAGCACGACTAACAAACATTGCACTACTAATGCTGGGGTGGAATCCTAGATGAGATAAGACAATGCACAGATCACTATGATACAACTACATTTACCTGCCACCCCACAGAACTGTGTGACTTACTTATTGACTCACCCTCGTATTCTATGAGACAGGTAGACCCCACAGAAGCACGACTAACAAACATTGCACTACTAATGCTGGGGTGGAATCCTAGATGAGATAAGACAATGCACAGATCACTATGATACAACTACATTTACCTGCCACCCCACAGAACTGTGTGACTTACTTATTGACTCACCCCACAGAAGCACTAGACTAAGAAACATTGCACTACTAATGCTGGGGTCGAATCCTAGATGAGATAAGACAATGCACAGATCACTATGATACAACTTCATCTGTTAATAATGTTGAACCAAAGTCTTCTATTGCAGCCACTTGAAAAAAATGCACAATGGGACAATGTCAAAAGTCATAGCAAGCTGATTCTGATGTTAAAATGTAACACATTAGTTTACAAATGTCTTTTCCCCCCAATATTTTTATAAAATGAAAATTTTATGCAATAAATCCTTGTCATTAGATGTGTTAACACAGAACAAGTTTTAACACATGTATGCTAATCGGCAACAATTAGTAAAAAAGCCAAAAAATGCCTAAAAGCTTCAGTGATGTGGTTTTACAGAAGAATGCTAAAAATTTGAGATTGCAAGGCATGGAGAAACACGATCACCCAATATTCATACTGCTGGGGATTTATCCTACTGGTTCAGCCATTACTGTCAGTAATTTCCTGAACAACATTCTCTGGGATCCACTAGATGGTGACTGATAAAATTATTTAGTCTAAAAGTCTTTACCAATGTTACTTTTCAGAATGAAATCAAACTGAAATCAAATCTTCCAGATGAGAACAGGCAACAAACTTCTAAACAGAATAGATCCACCATGTCCCGTCTGATGTGTCTCCACCTTGTCGTGGTAGAGGGGCTTGCGTGTTCCAATGACCACATGAGCTATGCCGATGGTAGCACAGCTACATGTCGGACAGGTTAAGGGATAGGAACCAGACCAAGAGACACACACACCTGCTGCCCTGCAGGTAGACTGGGGACAGGCAGTCAAAGCTAGTTATCCATAAAGTCCGAATCAGGCACACGATGCCACTGCATTCTTGGTCCAGACATATTCCACGGCTCCCAGCTGAGGGACATAGCTGAACGCCTCTACTCTTAAGTCAATATACCCTGGATGTGAGGGCCGGGCCAATGCTCACTCACTGCGGAATGGAGGTGAGATGTTGAGCCTGCTACATGCTTGGTCCAGACACTTGTTCTACAGCTCTCAGCCGAGGGATATGAGGGATCCTCGGATGAGAGGGCCTGGTTGTTACTCACCCTCCACTGCACGGAGGTAAGATGCTGAACCGGCAGTACATGCAGCCTACCTTGTGAGCGTTACTAAAGGTGGAAAAAGCGTCCCAGTCGCATGCAATGGTTACGATGCAGGTCTCTATTTAAACTCATGAGTGTGCAGTCAAAGGTGGAAAAACGTCTCATTAACACAAAATGGAATGCTTGACTAGCGAATCAATTACGTGGAAGTCCGAAGCGAAGGCTTGCTGAGTGGATGTCATCTACAGACTGACTGTTCCTGGTTTGTGCGGGAAGCGGCCGGAACACAGAAGAAGAAGATCCACCATGTGAACCAAACTTTAAGTACTGTCTCTAGCATGAGGAATCAGTCAAAATCTTTAGCTAGTGCCCAAAGATTAGCTGACCAATACTTTGTCAGAGAAGCAAAGACTCAAGAGTTACCCAAGTATAGGACCCTTTTACACATCTTGAGGAGTATTGGGCACATTTTTAGATGGATTGGCACTTGATGGATGAAGTGGTCAATATCACATCAGCTACCTTTACTGACCAGCATATTTCCTGATACCCATTTTAGTCTAGGTTGACATGGAGGTGCGCAATTGTTTAAAAAGCTGCCTTTGTAGTTTAAACACAAAACACCAAGGTCGGCAGGCAAGCATGCCGCAACCTCCCAAGAGCTACCTGCTCACAGATAAAAGGATTATTTTCTCAGCATTATTATCAGAGAAAACAGTAGCTTCTGCGTCAATCACTACATCCTGGATGTTGGAAGCTGTGCATGCAACAGCAGGTCAATAACCCAGGTACTATGTGGACTCAGAGAAGTAAACAATTATGACAGAAATATGTAATGCCTGGATGTTACCAGGTCCTTATGGGAAACAAAGAATATTAGCACACTAACCCACCATGGGTGCCAGAGAAGACAGAAGGCCTGGCACAGACTGACTACCTCAACCCATATACAACTTTAGCTGTAAAGTTCAACAAATCATGGACAAGTCTACAAGAGCTTGACATGAGTTGGTTGAGGACATGTGCTCCATTGGCAGATGAAAGGCAGAAGAAACAAATAAAAATAATAGCAAAGTCAGTTTTCTAAGCCTTAAGATATATCTGAGAAAAGGTCAGACATATGCTTTTGGCGGAAAAAAAAAACACACACAAGGGATGGTCTACCGAGTATCAAGCTGACTTTCTGTGAATTCAATGGCAACCATCCTCATGCTTCGTCCATTTTCTTCATTCTTGTTTCGAGAAAAGTGGTCACAACTAATTATGCATCTTAGCCATTGTGCCGACTTCATCATGCATTTGCATAAGGATTACTACCCCTAAAGAGATTTACCAAGTTTAAGTAACCCTCCCCCTTCACCCCCCCCCCCCCCCCCCACATATGAGATGAATTTAACATTCACAGATTAGCCAGTAAAATAACCTTACAACCGACTTCTTACGACTGCCAACAGTTGTGAGATCTGTATCAAATCAATTTCCAATGTACTTTTTTTCATCTATGTCTGAGAGGGTTAGGTATGCAATTCCACTACCCAAAATTTTAGAGAAAGGTGATTAAATATGTATTTTTTTAAAGTGTCCAGTCATATGATGGAAGAGTATAAGCTTATGAAACAACATAACTGCACTCAGGACATTCCCCACAAGTTCTCCATTCTTGTTTTTAAAGCAATCAATCAACAAACAGCTCCCATGCTGATGGTACCTGAAGTGGCCTGGTTAAAAATGCCCACCTGTTTTCCTCTATGCGATGAAAGTCTTCTAGACCCTTAGCTCACACGATGAAAGTTTTCTAGACCCTTAGCTCACACGATGAAAGTCTTCTAGACCCTTAGCTCACACGATGAAAGTCTTCTAGACCCTTAGCTCACACGTGTTGAGTCAGTCTCTACAGATGTGGATTCTGTCTGTTCTGTGGCACTTTCCACTCAGCCCCAGAGAGCCTTCATCATCAGCAAACAGGAGCTCTCTGACAGTGTAGCTGATAGTTTTGGTTTTAGCTTTCAGTCTTTTCTGAGAGTGAATAACTTTCCATCCATGCGGTAGTTGATGTCTCTTCCAGTGTGGTTGTTTTCAAAGGCATTCGTCAGCATAGTTGAAAACATAAGGCTGAACAGTGTTGGTGCCAGGAAAGGGCTCAGACAGCTAACCATTTTCCTGAACTCTTGCCTGCATACCATCATGAAACAGCCGCACTATCTGGACAAACTTTCCTGAACAGCCATATTTCGCCACAACCTTCCAGTCCTTCTCTGCTGAATGTATCAAAAGCCTTGGTAAGATCAGTGAAAGTGGATAACATTTTGGAGTTCTTCTTCTTCTTCTTCGTTCATCTGGAGTTTTTTTCGGACGTGATTGCGTTGTGCCTGTATACAACAGAGCTGCGTTCTTGCGCCGTTAGGCCGACACATCCGACTTCTGCGGGCATTTGTTGACCGGGTTAACCTTCCCGGGATTTTGGAGTTCTGTTCCTGACATTTCTCTTGCAGCTGCCTTGCAGCGAAATCATGTTAACAGTTCCTCGTTCTTTTCTGAAGCCACATTGACTCTCAGGAAGAAGACCTTGGTCGAGATGGGCCATGAGGCAAATGAGAAGAATTCTGGCGAATATCTTCCCTGCAACCGAGCAAGGAGATGCCTCGGTGGTTGTCACAGGATTGGCGGTTTCCTTTACGTTTGTAAAGGTGGACTATTGACACGTCCTTGAAATCTTGTGGCATGGTCTCGTTCACCCATATGTTTGTAAAGACTTGGTGAAGCTGCTCTATTAGAACCGGTCCATTATGCTCTTTCTAAACTACTGTGGTGTTAAATATGGCAAAAGCACATCAGTTACTGAGACATGACATAGTTCATAAGCCAGATTTATTCCATATTCAGATGAAGGAACTCTGCAGCCGTAATTTAACTTCAATTTCAGATTTAACATTTATGCATTTTTTCCTTAAAATTTATTTTCCTGTCTCCTAAATTTGCTTTGCAGCCCTACTGGCATAGTTTAGTTCACCTGCCTGTCAAGTTGTTACATTCCAGGCTCAGGTAGTATTACATTTTCAGAATCTGTAGGCAATTGTCTAGGGTGGAAAGGTAGTGAGGAAGGGAATTAGTCACAATATGTGAAGGCCTAATAATTTCCAACCCACCAGCAGTATCTGCTAATAGTGGGTGTAATGATTCAGATCAATATTTTAAAGACCAATCAAAACTTGGAGGGTGGTGTCGTAAATGTCACGTTGGCCACCTTTATTTCCCAAGACATTTCCCAGTACCCATTGTTAGGATAGGTTGATCTGGGAGCCTGGCTCAATTAAAAAAATCCACATTGATGTTGAGTTAAAACCCATGCACACGGAGCCAGCAGGCAAGTGTCTAGCCACTATGCCACTATAACTGAAACTTTAGGCAATATGATAATAATTTGATTCCCCGCTGAAGCCACAGTGCTTGGGCTTTCTCAATGATTCATTCTGCAGATAAACAATGTTAATGGAGAACTGCATGAGGGAGAAAAAGAAAACGGATTTAACTCAAAATGAGTTGAGCCGGTCTCCCTGGCCTAGGCGTTAGCGACTTTCTCCGTAATCCTGTATATTCTCGTGAGTATCGTGACGTGCATGAGAATCGGTGGTGGTTCTAGCCGCGTTGGTAACATACAGGGTATGTGAGCGGGTCGTTCAGAAAGCAATGGCAAACTACTGAGCGTAATCTTGCCAAGAAATCAACAATCAGCTGAAAGATGCTGATGTCCTGTAAAAGGATATGCGGAAGAAAAATAAAGTTGAGCTAAGAATCGACATCATTGTACTCAGGACATTCCGTCCCTTTGTTCAACAGAAAGAGTCATACTGCTAATCGTTCCAACTGCCATCTGATTGAAAGTTAATCCAACTAGTGTGGTGGGGGTAGTTAAGATCCATAAATTTCATTCCAGTGGAGGGCGATGGAGCACTTGGCCCAAGTGCCATGACATGGCTTTGGTTAACCAATGAGCAACAGGTGGTAGGTTACAGACATTCTATGAACCTGCAGAGGCAGAACTCAGTCTACTGAGAACACCTGAAAGCTCTACAACAGTGGTTCTCAACCTTTATTGGCCCATGCCCCACTTCACCATATTTTCAGCATTCCCCCCCCCTTTCGTATTTCCTACCTAAAAATTTGGCCCATGTCCCCCCTTCACCATATTTTCAGAACGTCATTCCCCCCTTTCATATTTACAGTATACATTATAATGGAAGCACATACTAAAACAAGCCTAGACGTCCACATAAAATGTGATTTGTGGGTCTACTTACTTTATAAAATGAATTTTAGAAGGGCGAGACGTACAGGACCCACTACTTTCACGGCTCCCACCACTGTTATCGCATCACCCACTACTCTCACAGCTCCCACCACTGTATCAGAGCTCCCACTACTCTCACAGCTCCCACCACTCCATCACAGCTCCCACTACTCTCACAGCTCCCACCACTGTATCGCAGCTCCAAATACTCTCAGAACTCCCACCACTATCACAGCTCCCACCACACTGTCACAGCTCCAACTAACAGCTCCCACCACTCTATCGCAGCTCCCACTACTCTCAGAACTCCCACCACTGTATCACCCCGGGGGGGGGGGGGGGGGGGGGGACTCCCCACCGGTTGAGAACCACTGCTCTACAAGACTAATGTGAACAAATTATCTCAACACAAGATAGCCTTGGTTGACAGTTAAGAAATTACACTGGCAAGAAGAGCCAGGTCAAACGAGGTTTGATCCTGGGCTCGCTGTTTGTCAAGATAGGTAAAAAACTAGCACCTATTCCTCCATGCACTCTGACCTATAAAATGTGATGGTTCTAGCACATCACAGACCAGGCCCCTAGCACTTTCCCCACCTCAGGACTTTTTTTTTTTTTACACATCACAAGATGATTCATGACTAACTGTTATTTTTTATTTACCTTAAAATGTATTGCTGCTGAATAATGTACAAATATATCTGTAGAAAGACTGGCATTTTTTTCTCAGTAAAATTTTCAGATGTCTCATTCCATTTTTACATATGCATCCAAATTTTCCCTGGAAGAGAAGCACTATATATTTTTAGATATAATGGGCATTTCATCCTACCATGTTTGAGTAGTGGGAGCTGTGAGATAGTGGGAGCTGTGAGAGTAGTGGGAGCTGTGATACAGTAGTGGGAGATGTGATACAGTGGTGGGAGCTGTGATACAGTGGTGGGAGCTGTGAGAGTAGTGGGAGCTGTGATACAGTGGTGTGAGCTGTGATACATTAGTGGGAGCTGTGATACAGTGGTGGGAGCTGTGAGAGTAGTGGGAGCTGTGATACAGTGGTGGGAGCTGTGATACAGTAGTGGGAGCTGTAGTGGTGGGAGCTGTGATACAGTAGTGGGAGCTGTAGTGGTGGGAGCTGTGATACAGTTGTGGGAGCTGTGATACAGTGGTGGGAGCTGTGAGAGTAGTGAGAGCTGTGATACAGTGCTGGGAGCTGTAATACAGTGGTGGGAGCTATGATACAGTGGGAGCTGTGATACAGTGGTGGGAGCTGTGATACAGTGGTGGGAGTTCTGAGAGTAGTGGGAGCTGCGATAGAGTGGTGGGAGCTGTTAGTTGGAGCTGTGACAGTGTGGTGGGAGCTGTGATAGTGGTGGGAGTTCTGAGAGTATTTGGAGCTGCGATACAGTGGTGGGAGCTGTGAGAGTAGTGGGAGCTGTGATGGAGTGGTGGGAGCTGTGAGAGTAGTGGGAGCTCTGATACAGTGGTGGGAGCTGTGAGAGTAGTGGGTGATGCGATAACAGTGGTGGGAGCCGTGAAAGTAGTGGGTCCTGTGATATAGTGGTGGGAGCTGTGATAGTGGTGGGTGCTGTGATACAGTGGTGGGAGCTGCGATACAGTGGTGGGAGCTGCAATAGAGTGGTTTGAGATGTGATACAGTGGTGGGAGCTGTGATACAGTGAGAGTGATACAGTGAGCTGTGAGAGTAGTGAGAACTGTGATAGAGTGGAGGGAGCTGTGATAGTGGTGGGAGCTGTGATACAGTGGTGGGAGCTGTGATAAAGTGGTGGTAGTTGTGACAGTGGGGGAAGCTGCAATACAGTCGCGAGAGCTGTGATAGTGGGTGCTGTGCTGTGATAGAGTGGTGGGAGCTGTGATAGAGTGGTGGGAGCTGTGATAGAATGGTGGGAGCTGTGATAGAACGGTGGGAGCTGTGATAGAACGGTGGGAGCTGTGATAGAACGGTGGGAGCTGCGATAGAACGGTGGGAGCTGCGATAGAGTGGTGGGAGCTGCGAGAGTAGTGGGAGCTGTGAGTAGTGGGAGCTGCGATAGAGTGGTGGGAGCTGTGATACAGTGGTGGGAGCTGTGATACGGTGGTGGGAGCTGCGAGAGTAGTGGGAGCTGTGATACAGTGGTGAGAGCTGCGATACAGTGGTGAGAGCTGCAATACAGTGGTGGGAGCTGCGATAGAGTGATGGGAGCTGCGATAGTGATGGGAGCTGCGATAGAGTGATGGGAGCTGAGATAGAGTGGAGGGAGCTGTAGCTGCGATAGAGTAGAGGGAGCTGCAATAGAGTGGTGGGAGCTGCGATACAGTGGTGGGAGCTGTGATACAGTAGTGGGAGCTGTGATACAGTGGTGGGAGCTGTGGTAGGAGCTGTGACAGAGTAGAGGGAGCTGCGACAGAGTAGATGGAGCTGCGACAGAGTAGATGGAGCTACAATAGAGTAGTTGGAGCTGCAATAGAGTAGTTGGAGCTGCGATAGAGTAGTTTGAGCTACAATAGAGTAGAGGGAGCTGCGATATAGTTTGAGCTACAATAGAATAGTGACAATAGAAATCTGACTTGTTCTGAGTTGATAGATTTTTTTTTAAATAGCAGTCAACTTGCACTGCTCCAAAATTATTTTGTCAAAGACCTTTGATAATTGAGAAATACGTTTCACTACAAAGAAAGCTTTGTTTACCATACACACGTTTGTTTTTAAATATATGCCAAAACAGTTAACCTACCTACAATATGCACCCATTTCCCTTTAATTTGGTACATAACTTTGTCATATTTTACTAATCCTTTGGTGTGGTGATATGCATTCCACCATGGAATATGCACAACAGTAGGCTTCCAATCACCAGAAGAGGTCCTCTTTCAGTAAATGTTCCAGCCTCTTAACTTCTTGACACTTTCCAAAGGTGGGCCCACCTAGGTCATGAATCCCAGGTGTTTATCTCTTGTCATGCATTCACACCCTGACTTCCAGCTCTGATACATATGAAATGTTTTTCATGCTTATCCCTCAAGTACTCCGCTATGTGAGTCTACCCACAAGCCCACTACTACGTGGCGAACATTTAACCCGTGTGCATTATGACCTGTCCATGTTTTCATGGCAGCTTCCATTCGATCATGAAAGTATAGTAAATTATGCAGGTGCTGATTTTTCCAGTTTGGTCAATAATTATTTAAAAGATTATTCCAAACTGAGTTAACCCTTTAACAGGCACAGCGCCTGATAGCGTTCGATGCGTTAAACGGGCATAACGCCCAATCGCGTCTTTGACGACTAGTCATTTTAAAAATGCGATCTCTCGGTTTTCCGACACTTCCGATGACTACTTTCACTTTCGCCGATAGCTTGACAACGTGGCCGCCATTTGTAAACGCGCTACAATGACTTTGAACAGACTTTAACAGACTTTTTTTGATAGTTTTCGGGATTTTTACGCTGTTTTTCAAAATGGATTTCGGCGATTCTTCAAGTGATAGCCGAGATTTCGCTCTGTTCAATTTAAATGACATTAAAGGGCACGAAGTTGATTATTAATCGGAGCTAGATATCAGTGCAAAGCGTTACTTTGCATTAGCAGTCGTGAGTCGGACTTTAAAGAAAGTGATTATGATTCTGAAAATTGTTTGTAAATTGCCGTATAGATGACGGAAAATCACAAACAACATGCCGTATTTCGTAAATATTTGTGTTCATATATGGATTACCGGCAACAATCACGTGAGTAACATATTCTGCATGCTTTTCCCTTCATTGTGTTGTTTATTTAACTAAAATCGGTTGACTAACACCTTATTTGTGATGTTTTTACTAACGCAACCCGAAATTTTAGCGAACCTGAAATAATCTTGCCCGTTCAGGGCTAAAAAATGGACAATCGTCTGCCCTGTAAAGGGTTAAGAGGACCAGGTGGCTGAGAGATTACAATATGAACCCACATATCTGGAGACCTGGGTTCTAATCCATGGTAAGACAAGGAATGTTTATCTATCTCATCTCATTATGTTCCTCTTGTATCTTGCAGTGTTGAGGTGAAGTATAAACAGTGGGAGAGTGCCCGCTTATGGGATTCATGTATCAATATTCCCAAGGACTCTGTTATTCCCTGCGTCCATCATTTACGTGGTTGGCCTCTCCCTCTGCTTCCCTCTAGTCTGTACATCATTGCTTGTTGTGGTATACTGTTAGTTGGTAACCTACTTGCATGGCCAAACCATTTGACTTACTGCTTTCTAATGGTTATCTATTGGGGATTACAATACAATCAATGCCTGAATATTCCATGACATTTTGAGAAAATTACCTTTATTTTGCTGCCAGTGTACCTGTGCGGGCTGTTGGTTGTCGAGACTCGTCTTTTCCACTTTTCACATGGGGCAGTGAGGAGCATTTTATGTGATATTCACTGGCACAGGAACGGAGCATAATGGGGATGATCCGCTACTGTGATGTTGGAACCGTGACTAACTAATTTATCTTGCATCTTATTTCATGTGTGAGACAGGAAGGCAATCCTGTCAGCGAGGTCCAGATCACCAAGCTGCTTTGTCAGGGTCTATTTAATTAAATTTCTGGCAATAGTTATTGTTTTCATAATCTAGTCTGTAAGAATAACTTAGGTCTCAAATACACTCCTCTCTATGTATGTTTTCTTTTTAATAGCCTGTTCATTTAGTTGTTTATCTCCAAATTTTTCTCTTAATCACCCCATAATTATCCTGCTTAATAAATAATATTCCCCCAGAACTTACACTAGCATTTATGTCTGTATTAATGTTCACTCCTGTAGGTCCCTTTCTTTTGCAGCTCCATAACTTAACATCATCCTTTCTCTCCAGCCTGCTGGTATTTCTTCAATGTCCCTGACTACTAAGTAAAATAAAGTTCAGTTAATATTTATACTAACTTTAATAAAAATCTACTGGGATACTATCTGAATCAGCAGCTTTTTAGTTTCTTCAGAAGTTTGATTGTTAGTAATTTGAATTTGGTAAACATTTGTTTGCTAATCCAATACTACGGTATACATATTACATAACATATCACAGCAAATGTATGAGTAAATCATGTGGGTGCTAATGTTTTGGAGGTTAGTAAATTCCCGTTACAGCAAAACATAATTCTGGTGGTTTACGGGTTAGGTTATCAGCCGCATACACTTTGGCAATCAGCCTCACACACACTTACTTATGACTTAGCCACTAACTAGGCGACTTGAGTAGAGTTCCAATTCAAATTCTTGGAAATGCAAGGAATTTTTATTGAGTATCATATCATTTATCATCTATCCCACTCCACTGTCAGAGGTAAAAACATAAGCCTGCATTACGGCACCAACATGGGAAGCAAAGCGTAGTATCACTGTAACCTGTGATGCATGTCGTATCATGCATACTAAAGTACCTAGTTAAATTATTGTCAACAATACGCAGACAATCGCTCTTGCAAGCCTGAGATGGCGGGTTCTGGACTTACTTTGAACTTGTACAGAACTCGTGTGGCAGTAGAGTAGTCTGCCAGTAAATTTGTTAATTTCTGCAGGAACCGTGGCAGATCAAGCCCTTCCTTTTGTGGCAGAATTGTGACGGTGACAAAGAACATCTTAATGGTTTTGGGGAAAGCCGACATGTTGCTGAGCGAAGTAATTGTTACAAGTTGTGGGCAATAAAAACTGCAGAATCCAAAACAGCTCAACTTCGTGTATGTACTACAGCAGCGCCCCTACCGACGGCAACTTGTGAGGCAGATACATGACACATACTCATTGTGAAAGTTGCATCGTTTCATTTTCAGATTTAATAAACATACATTTCCTAGTTACTATGAAATTAAATATCTATTATTGTTAATCGCTTACATGTGTGGTTATGCTAAGTAACGTGTTTGTGATACATACTTTACTTCTAAATACATTAAAGCCTATTTGGCAAATATTAAAGAATCGGTCCGGGTCACATACTCATTGTAAAAGTTGCGTCTTTTCATTTTCAGATTTTATAAACATACAATTCCTATTTAATATGAAATAAAACATTTATTATTTTTAATCAGTTACATGTGTGGTTATGCTAAGCAAAGTGTTATGGTAAATACTTTACTTCTAAGTACATTAAAGCCTATTTGGCAAATTAAAAGAATCGGTCCCGGTCACATACTCATTGTTAGGGATGCATCTTTTCATTTTGATATTTTATAATCATACATTTCCTATTTAATATGAAATTAAACAGCTATTATATTTAATCGGTTACATGTGTGGGTGTGCTAAGCAACGTGTTTGTGATAATTATTTTACTTTTAATAAATTAAAGCCTATTTGGCAAATTAAAAGAATCGAGACTGCTTGTTTTCCAAATGGGTACAGCCCAGGTCATACCAGGCTGCCAGTGTGGCCTCAATAAATGATATGATTTGTCAGATCAGGTTTGATATAAAGGATGGAAATGAGAGAGAATCCACAAATTCTCACATTAAACAAATTAAAACTTTATTTAAGGATAAGTATTCTTTGCGTGACGCGTGTGATATCCTGCTGGAGTCACGGTCTGTCTTATCTGATAATTGATAGTGTGTGTGGTCTGTTGGAGGAGATGACAACACTAATGACTACTGAATAGTTTTTACAATTCGACATGATTCTAGTCCAATAACTCACAAATACAACATGAGTATGGATTGCTGCATACAAATAACTTTAATGTACTTCTTACTGTCAGTCCTATTATGTGGTTCTGAAACATGATGAATTGCGTGTGGATGGAAACGAGATTTGATTGTATCACTTGGTGTTTGTAAAGAATGACAAGAAGTGGCTAGATTGAAAATAAAATGAAAAATGAAAGCAGTTAAATGTGTGGGACTTCTGCGAAAAGTTGTTTCACGTTTTTCGCAGAAGGTACACTTACGTAATTGTTTTCATTTCTTATTGTTAAATCTTGCTGCCGCCGTTATTTATCTTATAGACTGAACAATCCACAGACGTACTTCAACTTGTTCTAAGTTCTCTGTGTGGGTATGTGTGTGTGTGTGTGTGTGTGTGTGCGTGCGTGTGTGTGTGTGTAAGGGGGGGGGGGGGTTTAGTAGACCAAATAATACTTATTAAAGTATACAAAGGTTAGTTGTATATCCGTTACAGGACGTCACAGTCAACTCCAACATGTTTTTAGGGGCTGATTGTTTTCTTGGCAAATTTACGTTCAGTAGTTTGCCATTGTTTTCTAAATGACCGGCACTCAAACCTTTTTGCTTAAAAACCGACGCACCAAATCGCCCACAGCTGTGTTTCGACCGCGTTAGGTGGAATTACGAATTGCATTCGTTAGTCCTTACCATAGCCCCGCTATACAAAAGTGACTGATTTTTATTGCTGGTCCATATTCTTCTTCTTCTGCTCCTGCTGCGTTCTTCCGGAGTGTTTTTTTTTTGTGTGTTTTTTTTTTTTTTTTTCCAGATGTAATTGCGGTGTGTATGTTAGGCACCCTTGGGCCGAAACCTTTAGGCCAACAAATCCGACTTTAGCGTGCATTTTTGGCCAGGTTAGCATTCCTGGGGGACTCTCACTTTTGTCGTGCCGTTCACATCCCAGCTTGTCAAGTTAGAACGGTCGAAGACTTCACGATCAGCCCTCAAGTGAAGGCAGGGACAGTCCATGGCATTTTCCGCCATCCAGGATGGCTTCCATAGTTGCAGAGCCGACACATAGCACACTGGTGCTGGGCTCACCGAGGGAATCGTCACGTCCTGCTCATGGCTGCTTTAATTCCTCACTTAAATGTATTGGGCCTTTCGTTCGCTACGTGCCGCTCCCCGCACAAACCAGGGACGGTCGGACTGCAGATAGTATCCACTCAGCGAGCTTTCGTTTTGGACATGTGCTAGTCGCTGTGCCTGGAAAACAAAATAATTAGACCTGTTCCGGACACGACGGACATTCGGAAGACTAAATAGTGATAGCTGTTCCGAGCGCGAGGGACAATCGGAAAACTAGCTAGTCAGAGCTGTTCCGGACCCGAAAGACATTCAGAAGACTAAATAGTGATAGCTGTTCCGAGCGCGAGGGACAATCGGAAAACTAGCTAGTCAGAGCTGTTCCGGACGCGAAGGACATTCGGAAGACTATTAAGTTAGAGCTGTTCCGCACGAAGGACATTTCACTCGGACGTTTATGCGTTGTGCCTGATTTATTTGCGCCCTTAGGCCAGCACATCCGGCTTCAGCGGGCGTTTTTACTGGTTTGCCTTCCCGGGGTTTCGAGGGACGTTAGACTCTTACTGCTGTGGTGTCGCCCACATCTCAAATGGTCAAGGTAGAACGGTCAAAGACATCACGGTCAACCCTCAAGGGATGGTAGGGGCTGACCATGAGCATTCCCCGCTACCATGGCGAGGTGGGGGGGGGGGAGTCCATTTTCTAGCACACGCAGACACACCAAAGAGAGAGTGATGACTGAATGAACAGGCCACAAGTATTGATTTACACTCATTGAAGTAAAGGGAAGAAGTTGAGATCATAGGACACACTAGAGTATAAAAATTGAAAGCCATAACATCACTAATTGAAGTATGCTTGTGATTTGAAATATACTTGTCGAGTTCAAATCGTGACGTACAATATACAGACATTTAGGATCCTCTTTGGTATACGGAGTTTGTGCGCTGATAAGAGAACTTATAGTGTGATATGTATAAGGAGATGATAATTATTTTAATATAGCCCATGCTGTGTGGCTTGGTGATCATATCTCTCCAAACCCTTCTAACCCATGTACTGCAAATCATTTATAATACTGTTGTTTCTTCATGCCAGGATATCAAACTATCCAGCATCTTCTCTCTTGGTCTTCCCCTGCTTCCCTTCCCCTCCAACTTTCCTGTTGTGACGACATACTACAGCTTTCCCCGTGTCATAAATGCCAACATAATGTGAACTGCCTGCTACTGATGCCAATAACGAGTTCTTTTTGTGAGTTAACTTTTCCCCCCACGATATCTTCTTTGTTCTTTCTATCCGCCCACGGTGTTCTCTATTAAACCACATCTCCGCAGCTTCCACATAATTCCACACTTGCTGCTAATTGTCCATGATTCGCTTCTGTATATACATCGGGGCTGGCTCAGTGTAGATCTTGAAACTCTTCTCCTGACCTAGATTGACAAAGATACATTTCGGTGAATATTCTTTATCTTGTGAAATGCTATATTTGCTTGGGTTATTCTACATTTATCTTCCTTAATACATCTTGCACCTGTTGCTATTAAAGTGCCCAAATACTTACACACATTGACTTGTTTTGAATTGGTTCCATTCACTTTGATGTTGTAGTTAGATATAACATTTGTCTTTGTAATAACCATAGCTGGCTCCGTGGCCAATGGGTTACGGACGCAGTTCGTAATCCCGCATACCGCGTTCGAAAGACGGCTGTGGACGATTTGGCAGCAGACCGCCTTACGTTGGTTTCTTTATGAAATGGTATGGGTGTCGGGCGTTCAGAAGGCAATGGCAAACTATTGAACGCAAACTTCCCCTAATCACAAACAGCCAAAAATGATGGGGTTGACTACGATGTCCTGCAAATGATATGCAACTTTTCTTGGGGTGTGGAGTTCGTGCGCTGATCTGAGAATTTCAAATGTGATGTGTATGAGGAGATGACAGTAATAATGAATGTTTTCAAAATTCTTTAGTCTTCAAATCCAATCATTCAGCAAATACAACACGTGCATTGATTGCTGCACACATCATCATTATTATGTTGCGTACCAACTGGCGTAGGTGTTCATGTCTTTCCACAAATCTCGGTGTTCTAGATCAACTCTGCTGATGATATTCCTCCATGCCACCATGTCAATAAATCCAACATCATTTCTCTCTGTCTGCCTCTGTCCTTTTCCTACTGATCTTTCCGGTTGCCACGATATTCTTCAATGCCCCTCTTCTCATTATATGACCAAAGCATGCCGCGTGTATTCTTGTAGTTCTATATACTGTTCCCCTTTCATTCGCCTCTCTTAGACAATCGTTGTAAGTCACTCTGGCAGTCCAAGGTATTCATAACATTCGTCTCAGAAACCATATCTCCGTGTTTCACAGTTCCTCCTAATGTTTGTTTTTTTTTTTTTTTTCATTCAAGTTCTATAACTATAATTCATTGTCTCAGTGGGGAAATGGTTAAACCGCTTGCTTCGCGCTCCGAAGGTTGTGGGTTCAATTCCGGACTCTGTCATTTGGTTCACGAGTGCAATTTTATCGGAGACTCCTGGGGGTCGTTCGTTGAGCTACGGAGTTCGTGTTTTGAGCGAGTCTTTCTGCAGACCGCCCTGCGGAAAGAGATTGTGCCATATGGGATGAAATTCGGTTCAATGAAGTCGATGCTCTCGTCTTTAAACCTCTTAAATGCATTCCCGGGAAGATTAACCGGTCAACAAATGCCCGCAGAAGTCGGATGTGTCGGCCTAACGGCGCAAGAACGCAGCTCTGCTGTAAACAGGCACAACGCAATCACGTCCGAAAAAGAAACAAAAAAAAAAACTCCGAATTTACGCAGAAGAAGAAGAAGAAATGCATTCCTGTGTCCAGATTGTTTTTTATGTCACGTGTCTAATGTCGTGTTGGCCTACCATGGTCTCCTCTTTTATAAACCAAGCCTTTCATTTCTCTTCTTTCTAATCCACTGTGACAAATGATTGTTTAAACAGAAAAATGATGAGAACACCGTAACGGATAGAAAGAACAATGAAGATGTCTTGAATGAAGTTAACTCACAAAGAGAACTGGTTACTCACATCAGAAGAAGACAGTCCACATTTGTTGGGCATGTCACGAGAAGGGATAAAAATGGAATATGGTCCAGTGAGGATAAATCTGTGTATGCCAGAATCACATATGCTGTAAATATTCTCTTGTGGGTTGATTTTCCTAATTTATAAATTAGCAAACCTGGACACTGACAGAAAAAGATGGGACAAAATTACAACAGCGATAATGAGATTCCTGAGAAGAATACTCAACGTATCAAGAAGAGAGACAATCAGAAATGACGAAATCTGGGCGAAAGTAAGGGTAATAGCAGAAGCAGATTTCATTAGAAAACAGCAAGTGACTCATATTACATTCTGAGGACCTTCTTTTCTCATAACGCTATCATGGCCTTCTTATCTCATAACATTATGAGGACTTTTTTTTTTTTTTTTCATAACGTTCTAATGACATTCTTGTCTCATAACGTTCTCGGCATTTTCTTCTCCCGTTACATTCTCACGGCATTCTTTTCCTATAAAGATCTTTGGACCTTCTTTTCTCATTACGTTCCCGCGGCATTTCTTTTCTCATTACGGTCTCGGAAGCTTCTTTTATCATAGCGTTCTCATGACCTTCTTTTATCATAGCGTTCTTATTACCTTTTATTGGGCACCAGGGCCAGGTTCTTCTTCTTCTTCTTCTGCGATCATCCGGAGTTTTTTTTTCCGGATGTGATTG
Organism: Cepaea hortensis; assembly: GCA_963921405.1. Taxonomy (NCBI): domain Eukaryota; kingdom Metazoa; phylum Mollusca; class Gastropoda; order Stylommatophora; family Helicidae; genus Cepaea; species Cepaea hortensis. The sequence goes on from OY992881.1 coordinate 113,071,028, forward strand.
CGTTGTGCCTGTTTACAGCAGAGCTGCGTTCTTGCGCCGTTAGGCCGACACATCCGACTTCTGCGGGCATTTGTTGACCGGGTTAACCTTCCCGGGGGTTTCTTAGGACGTTTGACTCTCACTGTTGTGGTGTTATCCCCCATCCCAGCTGGCCCATATAGAACAGCCAAAGATCCTGGTCAGCCCTCAAGGGAAGGCAGGGGCAGACCATGGGCATTCCCCGCCATCCAAGGAGGCTTCCATACTTGCAGAGCCGATACATAGCGCTCTGGTACTGGGCTCACCCAAGGAATCGTCACGTTCTGCACATGGCTGCTTAGCCTCACTTCCGTATATTGGGCCTTTCCAGGTATACTGCAATGTGATGGGATCCACTGTATTACAACTTTTTTGGATTTCTGGCATAGACCATGGAGTGTTGCTCGTAGGTCAGCTAGTTCTGTGCTGTTATTGCTCTTCAGTATTGAGACAGCTGACTTTGCATCTGTGAAGATAGCTATTTGCTTCTCTTTATTTTCCTCCATCAGGAGCATTTCTGCTGCAGTTTTCAGAGCCTCTACCTCCGCTTTGAAGTTACTTGAAAATTTTCCAGTTGCCATTGAATGTGTTTTTTTTCACTCCATTTTTTAAATTTAGGAGAATTCCTCCTCCTCCATTCTCTATTGAATTTTTGGCTGATCCATCTGTATATGCATGGGTCCAATTCCTGCTTGGGTAATGTTCTTTTATGTAGTTTAGGGTTATTTCTCTTCTTTCGGTTTCATGCTGAGTGTTCTTTTTCTCAATACCAGGAATGTTTTCTATCATCTCAGGCAGTTGCTGCTGTCTCCAAGCTGGGAACTTGTGTGCATTGTAAATGGGCTTGACTGTTGATATGTTAAGTATAGGATCTGCCCTAATCCTTCGTTTTGCAGTTTCTACAAAGTTGGTACGCTTCAGTCTTCCCTTTCCAAAACCATTAAATCTGTTGTACATAGGGTGGTCTGTCAATCTTCTGAATTTTTCTGCTTGTTGCTGGGCTCTGCTTTCTCTTCTATCCTGCATTGGTTGTAAACAAGTGATCTTTTCTAGTTCATTAATGGGCGTTGTCTTCAGGCTTCCAGTTATGATTCGCATTCCTTGGTTTTGGACTCTACTTATTTTGTTAAAGTTTGACTTAGCTGCTGTTGCCCAAGCTGCAATGCCATATTCTAGTACTGGCCTCACCCGTCCAGTATATAACTTCTTGAGAACTTTCTCATCTGCTCCCCATGTTGTACCAGCAAGCTTTTTCATGATTGCCATTCTCTGCCTTGCTCTTGTTCGATTTTTCTCAACCTGTGTCTTCCATGTCAGGCGACGATCAAAGGTGACTCCTAGATAGTTTGGATTTTCTTCATGGCGCAATATTTTTCCATTCAATACCAGCTTAGGTTGCTGAGTTTTATTTGAGAGGGAGAACACTGTGCATGTTGTTTTCTCCTCACTTATCTTCACTAGCCATGATTTTGACCAGTCCTCTAGTGCTAATAAGGCTTGCTGTATTCTGCTGTTAGCTGTACTAATATATTCTTCAGATGTCCATATGGCTAGGTCATCTGCAAAGGAGGATGTGTGTACTCTGGCTGGAAAATTTTCTGTGATGTCATTTATATATGCTAGGAATAATGTTGGTGAAAGAACTCCTCCTTGGGGGACACCTTGCTCCAACAGCATCATTTTGCTTGTTTGTCCTTGTACTTTTGTCCTGGCAGTTCTGTTCTCAAGGTAGTGGCTGATCCATTTATACATTTTTCCACAAACATGCATTTTTTGCAGTTTTACTTTCAGTCCTTCCTTCCATACTTTATCAAATGCTTTTTCTAAATCTATCCAGACTGCTAGTGTGTGCTTTTTCTCTTGGAAGGCATCCTCTATTTCCTGAGCTATATAGGTTATTTGATCTTCAGTGGATCTGTACTTTCTGAATCCTGCTTGGTGTGGTGTTAAGAGTTTGTTTTCTTCCAGATGCCATGTTAGCCTGCCATTGATAATGCGTTCCATTAATTTTCCTACACAGCTAAGTAGACTGATAGGTCGATAGCCATTTGGTTCTTCCAGGTCTTTTCCTTTCTTTGGGACTGGTATTAGTATAGCTTCCTTCCATGCCTGTGGGACTATTCCTCTCTTCCAGCTGTTATTTAGGACTGCTAGTAGTTTCTTCTTTGCCTTGGTGCCTAGTCCTATTAGCATTTCATTTGTGATTCCATCCTTTCCTGGTGATTTCTTCTTTTTTAGGGTATTCATTGCCTGTTCCATTTCTTCCATTGTTAGATTTGTCATCATATATTCTGCTGCTGTCTCTGTATTTCTATGATGTATCTGTTTGTCTTTGATTGCTTTCTTCTGTTCGGTTGTAATATCAATGTGGCTTGCATTTGCATAGTGTTCCATTAGTGCATTTGCAGCCTTTTTTCCTGTAAGCAAGGCATTTCCTTGTTTAATTGTTATTTGTTTGTTTCTAGGTCCTTCATTGTTCATGGCTTTCACTAGTTTCCATAGTTTGTTTCCATCCCTGTCAAAATTCAGGTTTTCTGTTTTTTCCCTCCAACAATCTCTTGTTGTTTGATTTACTGTTCTTTTATATTTTGCTGAGATGGCTTTGAGAGAGATGTTTGCTTCAATTGTTTGTTCTCTCTCTGCTGTCTTCCTGGCATCTTCAACTTTGTCCTCCAAACTTTGTAGTTCTTCAGTCCAGTATGGTTTGTAATTTTTCCTCGCTCCTCTAGGAATGGACTCAGTGGCTGCCTGTATTATCGCTCTGTTTAGACTTTCCACCATTTGCTTTATGTTGCCATATCGTGTATTTATGTTTTCACAATATTTGTCTGTTAGTATGGCAAATCTGTCCCAATCTGCTCGTTTGTAATTCCAGCGGGGCAAGGGCTTTTGCTCCTGTGGAACATACTCCATATTCATTTCAAGCTTGATTGGTCTGTGGTCACTACCTGCTAATTGGTCCAGCACATGGCGATCGATTTTGTGGAGGATGTCTCCTGTGCAGAAAGCTAAGTCTGGAGTAGAAGTGGTAAGCCATCTTCTGGAGTAGAAGCTCGGTGTGTCATCCGCTTTGTTGAGTAGATGGAGATTTGAGTCTATTTCCCAGTCCCCCAATTCATCTCCTCTTTTGTCAGTATCTGGGTATCCCCATCTTTCTGAACGGCTATTAAAGTCTCCGACAATAATGCAGTTTGTGTCAGTTATTTTCATGTTTGAGAGTGTAAGGTCCTTATCTGCTGGGCTATACAGATTGTAGATTCTTATTTTCACGTCCTTTATCATTATATCAACACCTATAATTTCCGTTTGGTTGTCAGAGATCACAGATACTTCGCTGCAAGGTATTGTATTTCGTGTAAGTATTAGAACTCCTCCTTTGTGTCCTTCGCGGTCGAAACGTGTGGCCTGATATCCTCTGACTGAGAATTTGTGATTGGCGTTGAGGTGTATCTCTTGAATGCATGCTACATCTATTCTATCTTTATGAAGACGCTGTGTTAGGGAGTCTTTCTTCTTGTAAACTCCTTCGGCATTCCACTGTAGTATGTTGAGTGTCCGGGGTATTTGGTCAATAGCTCTTAACCTACTCCTCTGTGCCTTGACTCCACAGCACAGGGGAAGGTGACCACCAGTAGTCATGGGTGGACCCCCTCGAGGCAGGGGGCCCGGCACTATCGCCGCCTGATGGGACTTCACGGGATTAGCACCATATCGATTAATTTTGATTTGTGACATCATGAATTAAGTTACGTTGCACTGCTTTGTCAAGCCTGTGGCTCAGTACATCCGATTTCGACAAGCATTTATTCGGGATGCTTTCCCTAGCCTTTGACTGTCCCCAGTCTACCTACAAGGCAGCAGGTTTTGCGTTGCACTGCTTTGTCAAGCCTGTGGCGAAGTCGGAGAGTATCTGCCTGCACGGCGAGGAACCACCAGTCTGCACACCAATAAGCCAGACATGGGACAACGGATACTCACGCAGACCTCGAGTCCTGTATGACATCACACTGATACTGGACAACAGGATGTCTTCATCCGACATACAGGACATCACGCTGGAGTTCACAACCAGCGATCGCAAGCAAGCAATTACCTTCTTATCGCATAACGTTCTCATGACCTTCATTTCTCATAACTTTCTCCGTACCCTCTATCCTGGGTCGACCTCGGAGCCCAAACAAATTTTTAGCATCCACCTCGGAGCGAACTGGAACCCATGACCACCGCCCCCGACAGGCAAGCGTGCTGGTCCCTGTGCTACCCGGCACCCTACAGGGTATTGTTGTTTTAAAGGTGTGTGTCCTCTACATGACGTTGCAATCACCTCCAGCTCCTATTGGCTGTATGTAATTTACTAGGCAATTTTACTTTCACTAGTTTACCAATGTTTTCTGAACGAGGAGTCAAAGAATTCAATCCGACTCCCGGGAAGCTGACTCGGCCAACAAAATGCCCGCAAAAGTCGGTTGTGTCGGCCAATAGGCGCAAGTATCGTAGCTCTGCTGTAAACAGGCACAGCGCAATTACGTCTAATACAACATTCCCGACAAACAAAGAAGAAGAAGTAGAAGAAGAAGAAGAAGAAGAAGAAGAAGAAGAAGAAGAAGAAGAAGAAGAAGAAGAAGAAGAAGAAGAAGAAGAAGAAGAAGAAGAAGAAGAAGAAGAAGAAGAAGAAGAAGTAGAAGAAGAAGCAGTAGAAGAAGAAGAAGAAGAAGAAGAAGAAGAAGAAGAAGAAGAAGAAGAAGAAGAAGAAGAAGAAGAAGAAGTAGAAGAAGAAGAAGAAGAAGAAGAAGAAGAAGGAGAAGGAGAAGAAGAAGTCCAACTGACCGGCAAGTAGAACAATCCGACTATCACGGTCACCAGAGAATGTTTATAAGCTAGCGAGTTACACCTTTCGGACACGTCGACCTCTAAATGGAATATATCTGCACGCATTTGACTGGCACTGTAGTCTGTTTCACTGGAACAGTTATAATCCTTCAAGTTAAACATTGTATATATTCTTCATTTCGATGTAAGTTTTTATGTTTTATGTACCTAAATCCTTTTTTTTTTCGGACATCCACTTTTTTTCCACTGTGGTGGATGTCCGGGGTGCCCTGAAAGGGACAGTGGACTGTGGCGTGGTCTGGACGGGATGTGTGTGATTTGGCTCCTCCCTGGAGGACCCGGAAGGAGGGAGACGAGATGAGCGATCCCTCTTGGTGGCAATAGCACTATCACGGGCGGGAACGAGAGAGACTAGGACAAAGATCATCACCGGTATGTTGGGCCTGCATATGAGATAATCAACAGGAATGGGTTGACAACGGCTTGGACAAACGAACCAGGGACAGGACTTAAACACCCGCCCCCCCCCCCACACAAAAAAGGGGGGGGGGGGACTTGCCGGAAAACCAGACCCCAACCCAACGTCTCAGACAATGTCTGCGCACAACATAAGCCAGCTTTTACTGGCACATAAAGAAAGTAATAATCCAGGCACCATGAACCACCGCTATTATAACCGATGCCACACGGGCTGGTTGAAACAAGGTGGACAGTTTTTTTTTTTTTTTTCAAATTGGATAGGATAGGTAAGAGTATTTAATGTAACCAACCCCGTGTTTACATGACCTTCTTTCCTCACACAGTTCTCATTACCTTTTTTTATAACGTTCTCAAGACCTTCTTTTCTTATAACGTTCTCATGACCTTCGTTTCTTATTACATTCTCATGACCTTCGTTTCTCATCTGTGTATCGAAACATGTTATAATGATGTGTAGATAAATACCCTTAAAGGACGTTGCAGTCAACATCAGCAATTTTTCAGCTGCTGTTGATGTACTAGGCAAGATTACGCTCAGAAGTTTGCCATTGCTTTCTTAGCGACCAGCTCACATACCCCGTAAGGTATCAACGCGGCGAGAACAGCTATCGATTCTCGCGCAGGTTACATTACTCACCGGAATATACAGGATTACGGAGAAAGACATTAATACCTAGGCCAGGGAGACCGGTAGATACATACTACAAAGGTGTATAGATACGGATCATAAGGTTGTATAGACACAGATCATAATGTTGTTTAGACGCATACCAGAAAGTTGTGTAGACATAGATCACAAATTTGTATGGACGCAGGTCATGAAGTTGTACAGACACAGACCACATAGTTGTATGCACACGATCATTAAAGCTGTATAGACGTAAAAAAGAGTAATATAGACGTAGACAAAATAGTTGACGCAGACAAAAAGTTGTATAGACGCAGTCAACACAATTATATAGACGCAGACAAAAAATGTATAGAAATAGACCCGACAAACACGTTGCACAGACGCAGGCAATAAAATCGTATAAACGCAGTCAACAAAATTATAGACACAGACAACAAAATGTTGCATAAACGCAGAATACATTTTTTTTTTGTTTTAAAGAAACAAAATGGTATAGACCTGACAACGAACTTGTACAGACACATACAACAAAGTTGCATTTTTTAAATAGACGCATACAACACAGTTACATTGGCGCATAAAACAAAGTTGTATAGGCACAAACGACAAAGCTGTATCGACATATACAACAAAGTTGTATAGACGCAGGCAAACAAGTTGTATTGGCACAGAAAACAAAATTGTATAGGCACAGACAACAATGTTGTATAAACACGACAACAATGTTGTATAAACACGACAACAATGTTGTATAGAGGCAGACAACAAAGTTGTATAGACGCAAACAAATCAGTTGAATAGACACAGACAAAAAGGTTGTATTGAAACATACAATTAAGATGTATAGACACAGACAACACAGTTATTTAGGCACATACAACATAGATGTATAGAAACAGACAACAGTGTTGTATAGACGTTGAAAAAAAAAGTAATATAGACTAGACAAAATAGTTGACGCAGACAATATTTTATAGGCGCAGAAAACAATGTTGTTTAGACACAGAGGACACAATTATATAGATATAGAAAACAAAATTGTATAGATATGGAAAACAAAATTGTATATATACATAACACAAAGTTGTTAGGCGTGGACGAAAAAAATTGTATAGGTACAGAAAACAAAGTTGTATAGAAGTAGACAATGCAGTTGCGTAGACGCATAAAACAAAGTTTTATAGACACAGACAAAAATGTCGCATAGACGCAGTCAACAAAATTGTAAGGAAACAAACAGCAAAGATGTATAGACACAAACAACAAAGGTTTCTAAACCCAAACAAATAAGTTGTATAGACCATTGGCACCTTGCCGTCTTGACAGACGATAGTTTGTGCTTTAAAAAGGCATAATAACTTTTACCTATAACACAAACATATAGACACAAACACAATATGTGTATTGACACACTGTATCGGCGTGGAAAACAGAATTGTGTAGACGGAGACAATATTGTTATACATGTATATAGACTCTGACAAAACAAATCAGCACAGAAACACACCACAAAGATTTACTTATGACCAATATAAAAATGACAAACAACAGCCAGAAAAGATTTTTTCCCCGCATATCCTTTACAGGACATCGCTGTCAATACCAGCATTTTACCGCTGTTGTTGATTTCTTGACATGAATACGCTCAGTAGTTTGCCATTGCTTTCTGAGCGGCCGGCTCTCTTATCCCGTAAGTCACCAACGCGGCGAGAACCGCTACCAATTCTCGCGCGCTGCGAGACCCTACGTGGATAAATGGGATTATTGAGAAAGTTGTTTAACCTCTCGGCCAGGGAGACCGGCAAGAGCCAAAATAAGACAATGTTTTAACGACATCTTTGCTAAATGATGTTAGTGCTCTGGAATGTAGGTAATAAAAATAAATCACAATTTCTGACTACTTCAACAGACGTGGCATCCATAAATCAAGTATGTGATGTCTATAAATACAACATTATGCAAGCATCTACATAATAATGTGGAAAAAATAACAACCAATAACAAGAGAAGGCAAATCACAGCTTGGCGGAGTGGACAGATAAAACAAGTGGTGAAAAGTGGTGAAAGAAAACGATTGAGGGGAGAGGGGGAGGGAGAGAGAGAGAGAGAGAGAGAGAGAGAGAGAGAGAGAGAGAGAGAGAGAGAGAGAGAGAAGGGGATATGGATTAAAAGGTAAAGAAGATCTAGACTATCTTGGCTACAGGAAAAGGGAAGATATTGAAAAAGAGTAGTTAAGGGAGAAAATATATATACATATATACCCGGCAAACATACACAGACATTCTAAACCTAGGATTTAAAAAATGCAACAAATTAACCTCTGGAAAAGGGTAAACTGCATACATGAGGCAATAAACACAACAACATCTGAGCACAGACGGCAGCGCATTCAACAACACTCTTCATAGCCTGAATCTAAGTCTCAAATAGGATAGAAGATGAAGTAGAAGAAGAAACAACAGTAGTCAGAGCAGCAGCAGCAAAAGGAGGAGGAGGGGGAGGTAAAAGGGATGGGGGGGGGGGAGAGAAGAATTCGGAGATAGAGAAGGAGGGAGACGATGGGAAAAGAGAGGCGAAGTAGAGAGGAAGAATAAGGAGGATGTGGTGATTTAGATAGAGGAGGAGGGAGAATAGGGGGACAACGACAGAAATAAAGAAAGAAAGACAGAAAGAAGAAGAAGAAGAAGAAGAAGAAGAAGAAGAAGAAGAAGAAGAAGAAGAAGAAGAAGAAGAAGAAGAAGAAGAAGTGTAACCAACCCAGGCCTGATCCCAGCCAGTCTGTACGTGCTGAACCATGACCTATTTACCTCCTTATAAACTTCTCAACAGATGTAAAGTTCCAGTACTGATATTAAACACCCCTCTGGTTTGTGAGCTTGGAGAAGAGTATGAGAACTCTACAGGACAATCCTTGTCAAGGTGGTACTTTGTTTCCGGTTCGGGAGATAAGTCTCTTCATAACTTAACTGAATCAATGACGAAGGATAATATATCACCAAATGCGACATCCCATTTGGACAGTAGGACGATACATCGCCATACTAAGGTCATCGTGTTATTTGTTTTGTTTCTTGGTACCTGTCTCAATGTCAATGTTCAGCGAACGGAAATTTACATTATAATACTTGTTCATGTGATTGTGTACATGCTCGCTTTTGGACTGTGTAGTTTGACCGCTAGTGCAATTTCCCCGGATACCAACAGCGGCCACAGCTGGAGATACGAAGTTCGTGGTTTGTGCGATGCTTTCCGCCGACTGCTTATCTTTCTGCGGATTGAGAGACCAAGCCAGATGTCGTAAAATCCGGGAGAATTAAGTCGAGCCTCTCACCTTTAACCTTAACTATAACCTGAGACCAGGGTCAGGTCTGTGTTCTTGTTTACCAACTACGCAATGTGGCTGCTGGCTTGCTTTGCTTGAGACGAATGGCCCCGTTAAACCTTCGACTGTATCGACTTGATTGTAATTGGGGCCTTTATGGTGTATCTAAGACTTCTTCTTTCTAATATATATATATATATATATATATATATATATATATATATATATATATATATATATATATATATATATATATATATATATATATATATATATATATATATATATATATATATCCGTCGCGAACGGTCCATCCGATTGAGATGAAATTTTCTACACGTCTTCTTTTCATTCCTGTGCAACTTTCTGTCATAGTTTTTTAGTGTAAAATCAGCTACTTACTTACTAAAATTTAATATTTCATTTTTCATTATAATTTCTATATAGCAAGGGGACTTAACTCTAGAAAAGTTATTTCAAGGGGCATAACTTTTAATAACATTTATATATACTTTATAGTCATATTGTTGCATCGTTTTCAAAGATTTATAAACTCTTTGTCTATATTTATTTACAGGCATATGAGTTATAATAAATAATGATATAATCTTTAAGGCATTTTCAATGTTTTCATAAAAATAATGCATAATGCGTAACATTGTAACTCATCTTTTTATGCTTAAAGAAGTTATATACAGTCATGTAGGTGATTAAAAACAGCTTTCATTAAAAATAATGGATGGTGTGTGGAAGGACATTCTTTTAAGTTACTGTGCGCCAGGAGCTGGGCGAAGCCACGCCGAGTCAGGTAGATAGACAGACAGACAGACATACAGACAGATAGTCGGGAACGGGAGCTTATACGACTACCTATATGAATTAAATGAGATGCTCCCCACCAGGGACTGGGTGAAGCCGGGCCGGCTCAGACAGACAGACAGACAGATAGTCGGGAACGGGAGCTTATATGACTACGTATATGAATTAAATGAGATGCTCCCCACCAGGGACTGGGTGAAGCCGGACCGGGTCAGACAGACAGACAGACAGACAGACAGACAGACAGACTGACAGACAGACAGACAGACAGACAAGCAGACAGACAGACAGACTGACTGATAGATAGATAGATCCCTTCTAGGGACTGGGCGAAGCCGGGCCGGGTCAGCTAGTGTATATATATATATATGTATGTATGTATATATATATATATATATATATATATATATATATATATATATATATATATATATATATATATATATATATATATATATATATATATGCTTCCTTGAGATGTTTGAGTTGCTGCAATTGTGTTCGTTTCATCCTTGTGATTTTACATGTCTGGACAGAGTCGCGCACTTTTTGAGGCTTGGAGTTGTTGTGTGCACACCCCGTCTTATGGTGCTGTGTTCTTCAGGGAGTTTTACCAGTTGTCGTCTTTCCTGGTGTTCCTCCTACTTCCCCGTCTTGAGTTGCCTTCGAATCCTCTCTGTGTTCGCCAGTCCGATCTTGGTGCTGAGCGATATCGTTCTTCACGTGTTGCTACTTCTTCTGTCTGTGCCCTTGCATCTTCTGGTTCGGGTGTTTCTGTCTCGGTTTTGAGCAGATCTATTATCGTTTGTAGAGTTCTTTCTGTCTTGTCTCTCGCTTGGTGTATTTTAGATAGCATTTCTTCAGTATCAGCCTTTATTTCAGCCATCCGAGCAGCATCCTGCTCAATCTTCTGCTGGACTTGCTTCAGTTCGCCCAGGATGCGCTGGACGGCCGCTGTCTGTGTTTCTTGCGTCTTGTCTTGTTCTTCCTCCATGCTTGATAGTCTTTCTTCTGTCTCAGCCTGTACAGTAGCCATTGGAGCGACATCCTGCTCAATCTTCTGCTGAACTTGCTTCGTTTCGTCCAGGATGCGCTGAGCGGCTGTTGTCTGTGTCTCTTGCGTCTTGTCGTTTTCTTCCTGGCGATCTTCATGGCTTCCTTGCTGGCTTGGTGGCAGGGACAGCTGAGGTACCTGGTGCCGTGGTTGCCGAGGCAGTTGGCGCATTTTCTGTTAGTGTTAGGCCTCCTGAAGGCCTTGTCGATTTTTGCATGCTGGTACTGATTGTATGGATGAGGGCCAGAGCAGTATCTGCACTCTTGCAGGTGGCACGGGTGTGCCAAAACTTCTGGCACTTAGAGCACTGCAGCAGTCTCGGTATGTAGTGCTCTGGAACTTGGTCTCTCTTGTCCCATCTGATGAATTGAGGGATCACTCGGTCATCCGATGTTACTATGACGACAGTGGAGGGGATGTTGTTCTTTCCGATGATCCTCTGAGCACTGGTGATATTGAGTTTGTTGTTCTCCCTTGTCAGCATCTCCCTGATCTGGTCGTTGGTGAGATGGGTCTTGACTCGTTTAATGACCCATCGTTTACGTGTGCGGTGCCGTGTGGCTTCCAATAAGATGCCGTGGTGAAGCTTGATGTCGGCCTTCTCTCCTTGTGAGATTTTCTGCATAAGTGCTGTGGTCTTTGGGTTTTTGTTGATGGAGACCACTACTCCATCAGGTGTTTTGCGCAGCTGGTAGATGCTGTTTCTTTCCAGCACGTTTTCCAACAGACTGAATATCTTGTCTGTTGGTAGCGCCCACAGTTTGGCTTCTCCCACGCTTGTCTATTTAGCAGTAATTTGCCGGTGAAGTCCTCAGCTGTTGTGGTTTCCTCCGATGTGGAGATCCTTGGTAACCTGGGCTGCTTCGTCTTGGTGCTGTTGAAAACTTCACGGCTGCTGCTGGCTTCAGTTAAAGTTGTAGTCTCTGACGT
>OY992881.1:113088111-113140611 GCA_963921405.1 Cepaea hortensis
GTAATTGTGGCAGCAGATTACAATGTTATGCCTGCTGTCTGGACTATAACTTGACTATAACATAACTATGTACATAACTGTATTTTATGCCTGTGCCTCCTATCCTCAGTTTGTTCGATCAGACTGAGCTCAAAGAGCACCAGCCCGTTTCGTACATCTCTTCTCCAGGAACATGTGTCTGTTGCAACTCTTTCCCACGTATCTGTATCTATGCCAAGCGAATTCATATCTTGTTTACACACAACCTTAAATCGCATTTGGGGTCTTCCGGTTGGCCTCTTTCCTGTGGCTAGTTCTCCGTATAGGAGATATTTGGGAATACGTTCATCCTTCATTCGAGATACGTGGTCCAGCATAACATATAACATAACTATAATATAACTATAACATAACTATAACTTATTCCCGTCTTTGATTAGCCCTGATGTGGATTTCAAAGGGAGTCTCCGTGGTGAAGTAGTTACGCGGACTGCCTCGCGCTCCGAAGGTTGTGGGTTCGATTCCAGCCTGTCTTTAAGTTCACGAGTGCAATTTTCTCGGGGACTCCTGGGGGTCGTCAGTGCAGCTACCGAGTTCGTGCTTTGCGCAGGCCGTCCTGCGGAAAACAAGACTGAGCTATATGGGATAAAACCCAGTGCAATGAAGTCGACCCTCTTGCATTTTAGACCCCTTGTTGGAGACTTAAAACAAAAATACTTTATAATATTGAATTCTTTAGCTTCCACAGAATTTGAAGAGTCACAGAAGAAGAAATAACATCTACATCACATTATTCCAAATTCTTGACATCGTACAGCAACTAAAAGACTTTACATACATATATAATAATACAATAATAGCCGAAGAAAATCTAACCCAAGTCCTACTATAAACAAATTAAAACCGTAAAGTGATTAGAGTAATTTGACGTAAACTGCCACAATTTTTTGGACACGTTATTGTAGGGTGGTAAATATAATAAATTAGAATAAGGTAAGTAGATGTAATAACATTGCACATAGCTGTATCACCATCCACATTATACTCAGTTCATAGATAAATTTAAAGCCGTAGGTGGTCCCTGTAATAGTCATCCGAACAACCAAGTTGTCGGTACACTCCCAGTTTACTGATGGGTTACCTTACTTGTAAGCAATGAAAGCCACAGATATAAATATATCCCTCTATTCTGGTGTTTCCTGAGTTAACTTCATCAAGATAAAAAAAATCAGGGCACCTTTAAGTTTCTCTCCAGGTCTGTTCGTAACCGATTAATACGGAGAACAATGAATCTGTTGAAACTGGAAGAGTTTGAAAGCTTTTCCTTCTGAACTGAAATATATTACTAGTTAGACTCCCTAGAGGAAATATTAAACTAGTAAAAAAGTCAAGCAACTCTCAGCCAATGGCTTCCAAGCGCTTGAAAAGTATAGTCCTTGCTATAGCCCAATCTAGCATGGTCTATGAATATATAAGAATAAGGCGTCCTACTCTTCATCTGTCGAGAGGTACGTCAACAACAACCACTAGCTAATAGTTGTATAAATCGGGCTATCTCCTAGACCACCAAAATAGTTTGATGTTTTGGAGAAAAATCCTGACTTTAAGAACATAATGTGACAACTAGCAAGCTGTCCCTAGTCTTTCAAGTCAGTACAAGCAACATGCAAAATGAGAGCTAACGCTGCCCGAGCCTGTTACTAATTCTCTGATGAGAATAAAATTGGGAATGTCGCAGATGAGGACCATATTTCCTGTTTTCTGACATCAAAAATTTTTTCGAGATACTGGCAGGTTTTCTTCGGTAGCTCTTAACTTCCTATGACATCCCAATAAAAAACAACAGGGTAAATTTACGGTCGAAACCATATCCTTCGTTCGCCAGTCACACAACGACGTATGCTTTTCTCTGTCACTGTTAATGCCAGAGGAACTAGCTTGTAAAAGGGGCCCTGTAATTCAATTGCTTTCACTCACATAGTAAATGGATCTTTGTTCACTACAGAGTTACAACAACCGAATAATAAAATTGACCAGTGCCATTTCTGACACATGGACAATAAAAGATCTGTTATGAATACCAGACCCTTAAACTGAAAGCGTTGAATAGGCGTCTTTATGTCCTTATAGGAATCATCAGTGTCAATCTATCTACTCTCAGTATTTCCGAACATGTTATGCATATGGGGTGGAATATAAAAATCCACTGTTTCCCGCTTGGCGGCTACGAATACTGCAATTTAAACAATATTCATACTCCTTCTATTATACATGTCGGATAAAATTGCAGGTGGAGTATTGGCCCTAACATTAAGTCAACTTAATTGTTTATTGCTATTTTCCCTCTGATGTTCCTTAAATCTCAAATGCATATCATGTCCCACTTAAATAAAGATATCTTTACTGAATTCTTTTAAAAAAATTGGGGGGGGGGGGGGCTATATCCTATCTGTCTCAGCCATTAAAAATTTTTTTGGATTTCTCTGTTGCTTTGGGTAAGTTTCAATAGTACATGACCCCAACAAACAGAGCATGCACAAAATAAAATGGCAATATATGACAACATAGTTAACCAGCCCAGGATTCATATGTGGGTCTATGCAAAAATGAGGACATATAGTACAGTAATATATTTATCATACTACCAAAATATACTAATCAAGAACATCCCAGAGTAACAATAACATCTAACATCAACATCACACAAAATCAATCAAGAATTCCTGACATCCTACCAGAAATAATCCTATATGGGTTAACAATCCCAGAGACCTTATTTTATGAGGTCCTATACAAGGAAAAGGTCTCCCACCAAAAGGATACAAAATACATGAGTTAACCATTCTCATATACAAACAATAACACGGGTTTCAATTTCTAGAATAAAGACATCACCTGTGAACATTAGTTGAAACACAACAAACGATACTTGTGATTAAGACACCATAGGTTCATAAAACTTGTGTCTAAGCCCATACTTGTGAACACCAGCCACCAATTAGTTGTAACGTCTCAACTTGAGAGGTAGACATGGGTACAAATTTTCTGGGCAACGCCCACACTCATGGCATGGGGTAAGGGTTCAAAATTCCGCGACGAGCGATTCCCACTTGTAGGGTGGTAAATATAATAAATTAGAATAAGGACAGGTTTCGCTAGGGGTATTCAGTATGAATGGGGTCTAAAACCCAAACACGCCCTCTATAGGAATTAATATATTGGCTCGTAACCCCCAAGTATTGAACAAGGCAGAAAAGGGTGCAAGTTCAACACTAACATAAAAGAAATGTTTCCCATAGAAGGCTGGGAGATCCGGGAAGTTCTACCACAGACACCCGAGTACTAATCACTCTACCCAGAGGGTGTGTCTATGTGTAAGTGCCCCGCCCCATATTTAATCTCCCACATATATATAAACAATGACAAGTATCCACTGTCATGCACATCCACAGTATTATACAACAGAGGGACAACAACCCATGTTAGACGCAACAACTGGATTACATTGACAGAGGAAAAACAGCCACTGTTAGATAAAAACAGTACAATGACTCACTGTATCACATAACAGTAACAATAACTCACTGTATCACATAACAGTAACAATAACTGGACTATAAACATCAATTTTGGAACAACAGGTTAACAATGAAGTAACTGCAAGGCTTGGTTAAACCAAACAAACAAACAATTGTATTGTGGAAAACATTTGGGTTCTGGAAAACCCTGTTGGCTACAATATGACATATACATGAAAGAAATTATTCATATTCAGGCAATGCACACAAAGTATACACCCAAACCAGAAGTCCCAAAAAATATTTCCCCCAAAAAGGTTCACATCAAATACATGTGTCAAACACAAAACAAAGTAAATAATCCATACAAAGAAATAGATAAAGAAAATCTATCTAATCTGTCTCTAGAACTATCCTATGGGTCTGATGATGACTTCCTCTCCTTCATTATCCACTAGAAAAAGTCTGGCCATAATCACACTCTCTATAATCCAGGAAAACAGCTGTTTTGCATATATCCACCTATTTAGAAAATTGGGGATTGCACACACACACACACACACACAGAACTTTCACTTCTGGATCATATATCCATCGCGAAAAACATGTAGGAGTAATCCATATGAATCCAATGTGGATATACTGTAATCTCTCAAGTCACAGTTGCTAAGTCACTGGGCTAGGAGCGTTCCAGGGTGATATAACAGACAGGTATAAATAAGTCTGAAGCATTCTGGCGTGGCGTGACACACAGGAGTCCATGTGATTGATTCGATCAGGATCAGGCACAAACACTTTCAGTATCTCTTTGGATGAGGAGTGACATCACATAATCCATTAGAATTTCCTGACAGAACTAACTTGAATGGGGCATGAATATTCCAGCCCCTTTCTCTGGGTTAAGATGTAGGTTATTCTTTCTTCAGCTGAATATACGACTTGATTGACGGGAGTTGGTAATGTGCTTGATTATCCATGTCTGGGATATGATGGATGAGAAGATTCAAAGGAAGCTGGGAGTTCACACAATCAGTTGGTAAATCCATACTGGTAAATGATGGTGAATTCCAGACTATCCATGAGCCTCTGGAATATGACAGTTGAATGTGGAATTAGGCGGTGACTTTTAGAAGAGGTTATACTCTGTATCCATCTAGGCCAGGCATGCCTCATGTCTTTGCAGACATTGAAAAGCTTAACACCGTCTTTAAGTTCCCAGAGGTAGGGAATCCACTTCAGCATATTTAAAATCCGTTAAGTATCCAGGCATTGACATTCAGGTTCAGGGTGAGTAGCAGTAACCAGCACTCTTTGTAGAATATTAGAGGAGGCTGATATCCCAGTTTCCTGCCTCTAAATCCAAACAAGTTGACTATAAATCCAGTGCGAAGCATGGTGACTAGTGCCAATACTCCACCGCCATCTCTAGCGCCTATGTAGTGAAGAAGAACAGGGTTGATATAGATTAGTTATACAATCCAAACTTGGATAACAATGTATCATAATAAACTATACATATATATGATGAATAACAGTGTATCATAATTAAAAATAGAGGGAACAAAAGGGAAGAAGAAAAAAAAAAGTGTAGCTAGTTCCCTAGCACTTATCGCCTACTGTAGAGTTTTGACCCACTCCAAAAGTGAGTAAGATATCTACTCAATAGGTACATTTCTTCTGGACTGATACTGGAGCTTCCTGAGGGGTTACGCACCACCTAATCCATCCAAACATTTTGATAATACCGCTGTCACACCATGGAAAAAGTTCATGAGACACTGTCCTCATGTAAACAATTCATAAATCTCCTTTCCATAGTTACAAACAGCATTATGTGACTACCACTGACAAATGGCAAAAAGGCTAGATACCAATCAGTCATCTCCTCTTGCCTCATCATCATCATCATCATCATCATCATCATCATCATCATCATCATCATCATCATCATCATCATCATCATCATCATCATCATCATCATCATCATGTGTTTGTCCCCAATGGGGGTGAAGTTAAAAGATCTACTTCAGCAGTAACATCATGAATAGAATATACATATGATATATATGATGAATAACAGAAAAACTTGTTAGACTTTTACTAAACATGGTATGAACTCTCTAGTGGGTATTACAACATCTCAAAGTAAAAACACAAGAGCAGGTGTCATTTCCCACTCCCTTGAGATGATATATAGATATATCATACCAAATGACAATCTTATAACATCATTTATTACAGCATCAAGCAGTAACAATCATGAGCATAAAAGGTAAAATACTCATAAAAGAGAAATCATGGGAATCTTTTCCCATACACTTGAGATTATGTATATCATACCACATGAAAATCCCATAATATCATTTATGAAAATAAAAGACTACAAGACAATCTCTGTGTATTTACAACCAGGTAAACAAAAGATTAACTCCTAAGTGCATGAAAAAGTCAAGCGAGAATATCTCTCTCTATCTAACAAACTATTAAAGTTGTACACAGATGTGAAATAGTAATATTTCTCCCTCATAAGGGCCGAAATACAAAATATGCACTCAGGAAAAAACACTTTAAAACACAGAGACCAGTTGTGAAAAATAAGCATTTAGGAATAAAGTAAGTTCACAAAATCATCTCAGAAGATTGACTCATTGCAAGATTATCTTGTAAGCTTTATGAAGGCTGACTGGACAACATGGCGGTGTCTAGGCTGCGTGACGTAAACCAACCTTTCAATGAAAGCGATTCTCATAATTTTCACACACACAACTTCCATCATGATATTAGTTGCCTCACAGCATTTATCCTAGTACATAACATATGTTGTATATAATATAATGCTCACCTAAAACGCAGAGAATAAGTGGGCTTTAAATTAACCCATTAACAATGGGTCACCCGCTAACATTGGAGAAACATGGCGATTGACCAGACCGCTTTGTCTACCAAGCCTTTGTCTAGATTAAGCCTGTGTTTCCGGGGCGCGGCCAATCAATTGCCTTCAAACAAAACGAAATTTCGTTTCCTTAATTCTCCCGTCCTAAGTTTTCATAGCGCGTGAAGCTGTCTGCTGGAAAAGACTGCGAGATGATGGCATATATGTCAAAAGTCTCCCACCTAGACAGGTCTATCCCATAGGAAGAGCTGCTACAGTCATCCACAGTCCTCCACCTTCTTAATCTGATGCATTTGGTCTGCCAGGTCCTCCAATTATGCTTTACATTTAATCACTATTGTAGAATAATCTCTCCGTGCCACATTCATGGTTCTACTTGCCAAGACAACTGGACATAACATTGAAGATTCATCTAGCTTCGCTTGAAGAAGTGTAACTCTCTCTCCACTGTTGTCAGCATTCCATAGAAATATGAGTGGACGTTGAGATCTCTATATGAGGTATTGGTTGCACTGCAATCGAACCAATTTCTCGACGTTTGAACGAAGATATAAAGCTTCGACAACCGTTTCATTAGCAATAAGAATATCATCCTTAAAATATGCTAACAGCAGGATCTCCTCCTTCAAATCAGTCATAGTGGCATACTGAACTGGGTAAGTATAACTAGCACAGGTGTAGGTTCATTTGCTTTGAGACCAAATCTATGAAAAGTCCTGGCTCGTTTATAAGTCCATCCGCACTTTACACTGACTAGAATGAGTTATCGGCATTTATTCTCTCCCCTCCAACACGTATACGTTGCTTTCCTGGTGAAAATAGCGAGCAATTCTGCGTCGATTGTCGTTGATTGATCGTCATCTGCCTCCAAATATGTTGTAGACAATTTCCACCCAAGCACCGTTAAGTAGATGTAATAACATTGCACATAGCTGTATCACCATCCACATTATACTCAGTTCATAGATAAATTTAAAGCCGTAGGTGGTCCCTGTAATAGTCATCCGAACAACCAAGTTGTCGGTACACTCCCAGTTTACTGATGGGTTACCTTACTTGTAAGCAATGAAAGCCACAGGTATAAATATATCCCTCTATTCTGGTGTTTCCTGAGTTAACTTCATCAAGATAAAAAAAATCAGGGCACCTTTAAGTTTCTCTCCAGGTCTGTTCGTAACCGATTAATACGGAGAACAATGAATCTGTTGAAACTGGAAGAGTTTGAAAGCTTTTCCTTCTGAACTGAAATATATTACTAGTTAGACTCCCTAGAGGAAATATTAAACTAGTAAAAAAGTCAAGCAACTCTCAGCCAATGGCTTCCAAGCGCTTGAAAAGTATAGTCCTTGCTATAGCCCAATCTAGCATGGTCTATGAATATATAAGAATAAGGCGTCCTACTCTTCATCTGTCGAGAGGTACGTCAACAACAACCACTAGCTAATAGTTGTATAAATCGGGCTATCTCCTAGACCACCAAAATAGTTTGATGTTTTGGAGAAAAATCCTGACTTTAAGAACATAATGTGACAACTAGCAAGCTGTCCCTAGTCTTTCAAGTCAGTACAAGCAACATGCAAAATGAGAGCTAACGCTGCCCGAGCCTGTTACTAATTCTCTGATGAGAATAAAATTGGGAATGTCGCAGATGAGGACCATATTTCCTGTTTTCTGACATCAAAAAATTTTTCGAGATACTGGCAGGTTTTTTTCGGTAGCTCTTAACTTCCTATGACATCCCAATAAAAAACAACAGGGTAAATTTACGGTCGAAACCATATCCTTCGTTCGCCAGTCACACAACGACGTATGCTTTTCTCTGTCACTGTTAATGCCAGAGGAACTAGCTTGTAAAAGGGGCCCTGTAATTCAATTGCTTTCACTCACATAGTAAATGGATCTTTGTTCACTACAGAGTTACAACAACCGAATAATAAAATTGACCAGTGCCATTTCTGACACATGGACAATAAAAGATCTGTTATGAATACCAGACCCTTAAACTGAAAGCGTTGAATAGGCGTCTTTATGTCCTTATAGGAATCATCAGTGTCAATCTATCTACTCTCAGTATTTCCGAACATGTTATGCATATGGGGTGGAATATAAAAATCCACTGTTTCCCGCTTGGCGGCTACGAATACTGCAATTTAAACAATATTCATACTCCTTCCATTATACATGTCGGATAAAATTGCAGGTGGAGTATTGGCCCTAACATTAAGTCAACTTAATTGTTTATTGCTATTTTCCCTCTGATGTTCCTTAAATCTCAAATGCATATCATGTCCCACTTAAATAAAGATATCTTTACTGAATTCTTTTAAAAAAATTGGGGGGGGGGGGGGGGGGGCTATATCCTATCTGTCTCAGCCATTAAAAATTTTTTTGGATTTCTCTGTTGCTTTGGGTAAGTTTCAATAGTACATGACCCCAACAAACAGAGCATGCACAAAATAAAATGGCAATATATGACAACATAGTTAACCAGCCCAGGATTCATATGTGGGTCTATGCAAAAATGAGGACATATAGTACAGTAATATATTTATCATACTACCAAAATATACTAATCAAGAACATCCCAGAGTAACAATAACATCTAACATCATCACACAAAATCAATCAAGAATTCCTGACATCCTACCAGAAATAATCCTATATGGGTTAACAATCCCAGAGACCTTATTTTATGAGGTCCTATACAAGGAAAAGGTCTCCCACCAAAAGGATACAAAATACATGAGTTAACCATTCTCATATACAAACAATAACACGGGTTTCAATTTCTAGAATAAAGACATCACCTGTGAACATTAGTTGAAACACAACAAACGATACTTGTGATTAAGACACCATAGGTTCATAAAACTTGTGTCTAAGCCCATACTTGTGAACACCAGCCACCAATTAGTTGTAACGTCTCAACTTGAGAGGTAGACATGGGTACAAATTTTCTGGGCAACGCCCACACTCATGGCATGGGGTAAGGGTTCAAAATTCCGCGACGAGCGATTCCCACTTGTAGGGTGGTAAATATAATAAATTAGAATAAGGACAGGTTTCGCTAGGGGTATTCAGTATGAATGGGGTCTAAAACCCAAACACGCCCTCTATAGGAATTAATATATTGGCTCGTAACCCCCAAGTATTGAACAAGGCAGAAAAGGGTGCAAGTTCAACACTAACATAAAAGAAATGTTTCCCATAGAAGGCTGGGAGATCCGGGAAGTTTTACCACAGACACCCGAGTACTAATCACTCTACCCAGAGGGTGTGTCTATGTGTAAGTGCCCCGCCCCACATTTAATCTCCCACATATATATAAACAATGACAAGTATCCACTGTCATGCACATCCACAGTATTATACAACAGAGGGACAACAACCCATGTTAGACGCAACAACTGGATTACATTGACAGAGGAAAAACAGCCACTGTTAGATAAAAACAGTACAATGACTCACTGTATCACATAACAGTAACAATAACTCACTGTATCACATAACAGTAACAATAACTGGACTATAAACATCAATTTTGGAACAACAGGTTAACAATGAAGTAACTGCAAGGCTTGGTTAAACCAAACAAACAAACAATTGTATTGTGGAAAACATTTGGGTTCTGGAAAACCCTGTTGGCTACAATATGACATATACATGAAAGAAATTATTCATATTCAGGCAATGCACACAAAGTATACACCCAAACCAGAAGTCCCAAAAAATATTTCCCCAAAAAAGGTTCACATCAAATACATGTGTCAAACACAAAACAAAGTAAATAATCCATACAAAGAAATAGATAAAGAAAATCTATCTAATCTGTCTCTAGAACTATCCTATGGGTCTGATGATGACTTCCTCTCCTTCATTATCCACTAGAAAAAGTCTGGCCATAATCACACTCTCTATAATCCAGGAAAACAGCTGCTTTGCATATATCCACCTATTTAGAAAATTGGGGATTGCACACTCACACACACACACAGAACTTTCACTTCTGGATCATATATCCATCGCGAAAAACATGTAGGAGTAATCCATATGAATCCAATGTGGATATACTGTAATCTCTCAAGTCACAGTTGCTAAGTCACTGGGCTAGGAGCGTTCCAGGGTGATATAACAGACAGGTATAAATAAGTCTGAAGCATTCTGGCGTGGCGTGACACACAGGAGTCCATGTGATTGATTCGATCAGGATCAGGCACAAACACTTTCAGTATCTCTTTGGATGAGGAGTGACATCACATAATCCATTAGAATTTCCTGACAGAACTAACTTGAATGGGGCATGAATATTCCAGCCCCTTTCTCTGGGTTAAGATGTAGGTTATTCTTTCTTCAGCTGAATATACGACTTGATTGACGGGAGTTGGTAATGTGCTTGATTATCCATGTCTGGGATATGATGGATGAGAAGATTCAAAGGAAGCTGGGAGTTCACACAATCAGTTGGTAAATCCATACTGGTAAATGATGGTGAATTCCAGACTATCCATGAGCCTCTGGAATATGACAGTTGAATGTGGAATTAGGCGGTGACTTTTGGAAGAGGTTATACTCTGTATCCATCTAGGCCAGGCATGCCTCATGTCTTTGCAGACATTGAAAAGCTTAACACCGTCTTTAAGTTCCCAGAGGTAGGGAATCCACTTCAGCATATTTAAAATCCGTTAAGTATCCAGGCATTGACATTCAGGTTCAGGGTGAGTAGCAGTAACCAGCACTCTTTGTAGAATATTAGAGGAGGCTGATATCCCAGTTTCCTGCCTCTAAATCCAAACAAGTTGACTATAAATCCAGTGCGAAACATGGTGACTAGTGCCAATACTCCACCGCCATCTCTAGCGCCTATGTAGTGAAGAAGAACAGGGTTGATATAGATTAGTTATACAATCCAAACTTGGATAACAATGTATCATAATAAACTATACATATATATGATGAATAACAGTGTATCATAATTAAAAATAGAGGGAACAAAAGGGAAGAAAAAAAAAGTGTAGCTAGTTCCCTAGCACTTATCGCCTACTGTAGAGTTTTGACCCACTCCAAAAGTGAGTAAGATATCTACTCAATAGGTACATTTCTTCTGGACTGACACTGGAGCTTCCTGAGGGGTTACGCACCACCTAATCCATCCAAACATTTTGATAGTACCGCTGTCACACCATGGAAAAAGTTCATGAGACACTGTCCTCATGTAAACAATTCATAAATCTCCTTTCCATAGTTACAAACAGCATTATGTGACTACCACTGACAAATGGCAAAAAGGCTAGATACCAATCAGTCATCTCCTCTTGCCTCATCATCATCATCATCATCATCATCATCATCATCATCATCATCATCATCATCATCATCATCATCATCATCATCATCATCATCATCATCATCATCATCATCATCATCATCATGTGTTTGTCCCCAATGGGGGTGAAGTTAAAAGATCTACTTCAGCAGTAACATCATGAATAGAATATACATATGATATATATGATGAATAACAGAAAAACTTGTTAGACTTTTACTAAACATGGTATGAACTCTCTAGTGGGTATTACAACATCTCAAAGTAAAAACACAAGAGCAGGTGTCATTTCCCACTCCCTTGAGATGATATATAGATATATCATACCAAATGACAATCTTATAACATCATTTATTACAGCATCAAGCAGTAACAATCATGAGCATAAAAGGTAAAATACTCATAAAAGAGAAATCATGGGAATCTTTTCCCATACACTTGAGATTATGTATATCATACCACATGAAAATCCCATAACATCATTTATGAAAATAAAAGACTACAAGACAATCTCTGTGTATTTACAACCAGGTAAACAAAAGATTAACTCCTAAGTGCATGAAAAAGTCAAGCGAGAATATCTCTCTCTATCTAACAAACTATTAAAGTTGTACACAGATGTGAAATAGTAATATTTCTCCCTCATAAGGGCCGAAATACAAAATATGCACTCAGGAAAAAACACTTTAAAACACAGAGACCAGTTGTGAAAAATAAGCATTTAGGAATAAAGTAAGTTCACAAAATCATCTCAGAAGATTGACTCATTGCAAGATTATCTTGTAAGCTTTATGAAGGCTGACTGGACAACATGGCGGTGTCTAGGCTGCGTGACGTAAACCAACCTTTCAATGAAAGCGATTCTCATAATTTTCACACACACAACTTCCATCATGATATTAGTTGCCTCACAGCATTTATCCTAGTACATAACATATGTTGTATATAATATAATGCTCACCTAAAACTCAGAGAATAAGTGGGCTTTAAATTAACCCATTAACAATGGGTCACCCGCTAACATTGGAGAAACATGGCGATTGACCAGACCGCTTTGTCTACCAAGCCTTTGTCTAGATTAAGCCTGTGTTTCCGGGGCGCGGTCAATCAATTGCCTTCAAACAAAACGAAATTTCGTTTCCTTAATTCTCCCGTCCTAAGTTTTCATAGCGCGTGAAGCTGTCTGCTGGAAAAGACTGCGAGATGATGACATATATGTCACAGTTATGAGGAGAAATGCCCTGCCAGGCATGCACCAATGCAAATAGTCCAAAGCAAAAAGGACCAGGACAATTTACACCGCAATATGAACCACCGTTGTTATAACCAAGGCTGAAGAAGCCGGTTGAACGAGGTGTGCACTTTTTTTTTTCTTTTTTTATTTCTACATATTCGATTGGATTGGATAATTTGCCCCATTACCCTTCTTGGACAACAAACACCTTCAAATCAATATCTGAACTGTGGCTGATTCGGTCACATGATTATTAATCTGAGCCAGGAGATGGACCCTAGTATAACTTCTCTTCTGAAGTTAAACGGGGTAGTGTTCAAGGTAATCATCATCATAAAGTGCCATGTCAGCTGGCGTAGGCGTTCATATCTCTCCACAGATCTCGGACTCTGGTGTTGTGGATCAACTCTGCTCCCAAGATAGAATGGAATGATTTGCCTCGAAAATGTTTGCTGCTATGGGTCTATGATGTGGAAGGGCCATCACATTGTGTAGGTCTGAATGTACGGGGTGAATACGTGGTCAGTCTTCCCCTCAGCTAGCAGGCGACGAGTCCAGGCATCAAACCGAACCCTCGCCCGACGGTACTCCTGACATTATCAGCGCTGTTACCTATATAAGCCCCGTAGTAGGAACATGCAGTGGGTATGTTGAGTTGAGTTGAGTTGAGTTGAATTGAGTTGAGTATGAGTTGAGTTGAGTTGAGTATGAGTTGATTTGAGCTGAGTTGAGTTGAGCTCAGTTGCGTTGGGTTGAGTTTGAGTTTGAGTTGAGTTGAGTCAAGAACCGACATCACAACACTCGGGGTATTCCCATAAGCGCTCAGTCCTCATCTTCAACAGCCAGCGAAGTGTTCCTATATCAATGGTAACCGTCGCAATCTGATTATATGTCCGTCTTACTTTACCCCTGAGTGAGGACTGTCAGTCCCTCTGACCACCCCTCGCTGCTGCATTCTCTCTATAGTCTAGACCATGATAGTCTATCTGTTCTTCTGCATTATTCATATGCCCCCAGAGGTCCTTCACCACATCTGCCTTATCATGCATCAAATTACCCCTCAATGATGCGTCACCAGACAATCTGTCTGCCTGTTCATTTCCAACCACACCAGAATGTCCCGGAGAAAAGATCCAGCGAATTCTCACAGTGGCTACGTGAAGTGCTAGGATCATAACATTTGTTTTTGGCACGAGTGCACGAAGGAATAGGTGATCAGTGTTTGCCTAGGGTAGCGAGCGGCGAGTGTAGGTTCGAATGCCCGCCCGTCTGATGGCGTTCATGCCATTGTCAGCATAACGTCCTAATCATCATACACCCTCTATGATAAGATTGCCATCTCTTAAAAGATGTTACGAACTGAATGATGTAAATGAATTCACATATTTGACTATTATTATTCGTTTACGCAAACGTTATATATGTCTCATCTAAAGAATAGTTGATCGGAACGGTTCCGACCCTGTTTCTGACGTCGCCACGTATTCACGTGTAGCAGTGTAACAAGTAGTAACTATGCAATTAGAGGTAGAAGGTAAGACAAGGTTAGGGGAGTAAAACAGGGTTAAAAAGACACGAGGATCGGCTCCATCGCACCGGGTTTTATCCCATATGGCTCGATTTCTTTCTTCAAGGCGGCCTGCCGAAAGCGACACACAAAGCACGAACTCCTCAGCTTCAGTGACGACCCCCACGAGTCTCCGAAAATACTGCACTCGTCATCCGAACGACGTAACCTGAAATCGAACTCACAACTTTCGGAGTGTGAGGCAGTCAGGGTAACCAAATCGCCTTGGATACTCTAAAGATTAGTGGATTAGATTAGGAAATGAAAATACTAAGCTAATGACGAACCCACCAGAATACTGTCTGTTGTCTGTTGCCTAGCCCAAAGTAAAGGATGTCTCATGTCTTAAATCATCGTTGCGTTAAACGCAGGATTGGGGCTTCCAAGGCAAGATGTGTTGCCTTAGTATTGTCGAAACCGTTTAGAACTTCATGGTTGTCTATACATCGTTTTCTGATTCTTAATTTGGCATAATATCCTTGCCGCTCTGGGTGTACGATCTTATGGACAGTGTTGCGTTGAGTTGAGTCAAGACCCGACATCACAGCACTCGGGACATTCCCATACATGCTCCGTTCTCATCTGCAATAACCAGCGAAGAGTCCCACTACTAATGGTAGCAGTTGTAATCTGACAATGTGTCCTTCTGGCCTTTCCTCGGAGCACTGAGTGTTGACCAGATGATCTGGACACTTACTGCCGCATCATTCTCTTCAGGCAATGATGGTGTATCTGTTCTTCCCCCCTATATACACGATTCCACAGGGCTTCGACAATACCTGCCTTGCCGTGCATCAATACCATACCCAGCGGCGCAGATCCACCCAAACTGTCCGTCTGCTCGTTTCTCAACACACCTGTATGACCTCAAGAAAACGTCCAACGGATGCTCCCTATCTTTAATATTTTAAGTAAAGCATGCCACTCTACACGAAACCTGCCTGCCTTTTACCCTGCTCAGAATGCTGTATGAGAGCGTTACAATCACGACATGTGTATACTCTTTGTCCTCCAGCCAGGGGAACTCCACAGTGACTTCCCCCACTTCCAGACGAATTAGATTATGAAATCAAACAAATAAGCCAATGATGAACTCATCAAAATACTGTCTGTTGTCTGTTCTCTAGCTTCAAGTAGATTATGTCTTTTTTTACTAATCCACAGCTGCAGTTAAGCGTACGTTTGGGATCCTGGTGCGTAGCTGTGAGGAGCCTAAAACGAAGGTGTAAAGAGCCTAAAATGTAGGCGTGAGAAGCCTAAAACATAGGTGTGAGGAGAATAAAGCGTAAGTGTGGGGTGCCTAAAGCGTAGGTGTAAGGAGCTTAACGCCGGTCTTCCAAAGTCAGATGTGTTGCCTTAGTATCATTATCGTCGTGTCAGTTTAGTGCCTCATAGTTATCTATACATCATTTTCTAATTCTTCAACCAGTATTACATCCAGGCCGTGTTAGTTGTACGATGTGCAGTAGTTCAGCTATCAAGGTTGTGGCTGATCCATTAGTACACTTTTCCCACACATCTGCATTTATTTTGCAGTTTTATTTTCCCCCATTCAAAGCTTTATGAGATGCTTTTATAAAGAGTTGAGTTGAGTTAAGTCAAGACCCAACATGACATAACTCGGGACATTCCCATACTCGCTCCGTCTTCATCTTCAAAAATTAATGAAGAATCCCAATACTAAGGGCACTATCTGATTGTGTGCCCATCGGACTTTTCCTCGGAGTTCTTATGAACTGTTGAACGAGCTGCATTCTTATGAGCTACCCACACAACTGTTTTTGTCGCCAAAAAAAAAAAAAAAAATACAATATAATTAAACTTGTACCGATATTTACCGGGGCCCCCCAAGGGAAGTAAAGAATAGAAACACTGTACACTACCATGCAAGTCGTGAAAGGCGACTAAAGAGGTTTGGACTGGGACTGGCTTTACCATTAGGCAGAAGACGTAAGCTGCAAAATCCAAACAACCGTAAAGATGTCTACACAAGGCTTGGCTTGAGTTGTTTGAGGACCTAAGCTCCACTGCGAAACAAAAGAAGAAGAAGAAGAAGAAGAAGAAGAAGAAGAAGAAGAAGAAGAAGAAGAAGAAGAAGAAGAAGAAGAAGAAGAAGAAGAAGAAGAAGAAGAAGAAGAAGAAGACGAAGAAGAAGAAGAAGAAGAAGAAGAAGAAGAAGAAGAAGAAGAAGAAGAAGAAGAAGAAGAAGAAGAAGAAGAAGAAGAGGGGGAAGAAGAAGAAGAAGAAGAATTACACTGGCGACAGATAACTCTAGACAAAAGCGAAACAAAGTACACACCTAATAAATCTGCCATCCCGCCAGTTCACATTTGCCATTAAAAGCTCTGACCAGGGAATGCAGCCCATCATTAGCAACCAACAAAGGATGCAGTAAACATACAGCCATCCACTGGGGAATACAAAAGCGCAGTAAAGGACCGAGTCCCTGGAACTGGCTACATAAAACGGGCCTCAAATATGACAGCTCTCTTCTCCTGGGTGAATACGGATATTAGTTTTATATAAGCATTTCATCGACTGCAGCATTTCATCGAATTTAATCACAATGTCGATACTTTCAGCGAAACACCGGCCGTGTCGTTAAAAAGGCTACTTTATTTTTGCTCTGGAATTGTCTTCCAACCCCGCGCGTGCACGCTTGCTGTGTCTTGTGATAATTCTCTTAGTACCAACGGTGTTATTTCCTCTATATACCTTGAATTCCATCGAAGTTCTGCAAAAGTGGTACTTGTTGCCGGGTCTTGTTATTGTGTTAACTACATAGCAATGATTTAACAGACCTACACGGATACAAACACACAAATACGAGTATTTATACCCGCACACGCACATACACGCAATATAGGAGAGAAGAGGTTGATAGAGAGGCTTGGGATAAACAAGGATTGGCGATGAAGCAGCAGGGAGAAAAAGACAAAAAATCCCCATAGCACGTCATCGATCGCTGTGTGCGCACGCCGGCGAACTCACACACGAGGATTATTATACGGTGGGGAGGGTTATACATATGTTCTCCCGCTCACTCCAGAACCGTTGCGAAAGCAGGAAAGAGAGAAGATAGGAAGGGGTGAGCCAAGGCAGATGCATAGCCCCTCACCTTGCAGCTTCGACTGAACATACTTTTCGATATTTTTGTTTTCTTCGTCTCTTTCGTGGGCAGTTTGATTTGTACCCTGCCGGACATCGCAAGGTCAGCATCATCATACGCCGCTCTGCTCCAGAGATATGTCTTTGAGAGCTGAGCCAGCCAGTTTCTCCCGGCCGCGGGTCAACGGAAAACCTATCGCAGAAGATCACCTTCTGGTTTGATTCTACCAAACATTCCAGAGAAAGGGGAGAAGAGGAAGTTGGCGAAGGCACAGGCTCGTCTTTGCTACCTTTGGAAATTGTGCTTAGTTCATAGATTTTCAACATGGCGGATCCCGCTGAGGGCGGGGGTTCGGAACAAGATGATGTTTCTTTCCTGAGAACGGTAAGTCAATATTTATTAAATAATTATATACAAAAATAATGCAGCGGCGTAATAAAATAATCCCACTAATCCACGATTGAAGATGTTGTCTATAACTTTCACACCTGCATCTTTGTAACGGAAATATCCTGTTCAGCCCTTCTACGTTATAATTGGGATTTATAATGTCAATTATTATTTCAGATGATACATTTGTTTTTATTTTATTTTTATTGTGTTTGTTTCTAGCAGTTACGATATTTGTCCTGTGCTTGGACTTTTTCAATAACGGTGTGTTGTGTTATTCTGTTACTATTTCACATGGTCTGAAGATGATATAATCCTGTTATCTGTTTTATTTTTACATTCGCTTGCTTTGAACTCAAGCGTAGTCCATACACATGCTACTACTACTAGTACACTGGACTGATTTTTACAAGTGGATTAGCTGTCCCTATTACCAGTGTCCCTCGCCATCAGGCAAAACAACTCCGACTTCCGAGGTACTTGCAATTTACCCCCCCCCCCCCCAAATCAAGGACGAGAAGTCAACATTTTAGTCGAAATGACCGGTGTAGGGGTTGAATCCACTACCCGGACATAAGTACACAGGAAGTTTAAAAGCGAGCGCTCTTATCCGGTACGCAATGCTAATATTGCTATCTCTTCTTATGCCGTTCATCTGCCAATGGAGCACAAGCTGTCAGTTACCTGACGCATAGTTGTTGGCAGTTTTATCTGTTGACCGACTCAATCATCAGTCAGATAAACGATATTCACAACATGACAGAAGCGTGTCAACAGCACACAAACAGTGTGCCCCTTTCAGTTCGTGTTTGTTCACAACTTGACAGAAGCGTGTCCACAGCACACAAACAGAATGTCCCTTCAGTTCGTGTTTAGCGTGTCCACAGGACACAAACAAGCGTGTCCCTTCAGTTCGTGTTTGTTCACAACATGACAAAGGGGGCTGAGTGGTCTCGAGGTATGGTGTCCTCCTCGAGTGCTGGAGGTCCCGGGTTTAAGCCCAGGTGAGGGCCCGGATTTTTTTTTCACGTGGACTTCTAGTAACAAAATTTCCACTGGTCTCTGTGTAGTGAGATCGGACTCACGTGTGTATTGTTACGCACGTAAAAAATTCCTTGGCAGTTGGAAATTTCTAGAGATGGAATGGCTAAAAACTCTGGCCACATACAAATAGATATTATGACCATTAAAAGAACGGAAACATACAAATACCTGGGTAAATCTTCAACTGCTCCAACATCATAAGAGAAGAAATATAAACTAGAATCAATTCTGGAAATAAGATATACTATGCACTACAACATCTACTAAAATCAAATGCGCTATCTCGTAACACCAAAATCACAATATACAAAAACACTGATCAGACCAGTTGTGCTGTATGGCTCTGAAACCTGGAGTACAACGAAAGGAGACGAAGCCTTGTTACAAACCTTTCAGAACAAAGTTTTAAGACGCATCTTTGGACCCATTAGGGATACACAAAGTGGAGAGTGGAAAAGAAGAAGCAACAAAGACATTTATGATCTG
This sequence comes from Cepaea hortensis, assembly GCA_963921405.1. Lineage (NCBI taxonomy): Eukaryota > Metazoa > Mollusca > Gastropoda > Stylommatophora > Helicidae > Cepaea > Cepaea hortensis. The sequence continues at coordinate 113,107,655 of OY992881.1, forward strand.
TTTAAGTCCCCGCTAATCATTGGTATCATGAAGGCTAATAGACTACAATGGCTGGGGCATATAGAAAGAATGGAAGATAATAGGGAAACAAAACTCGCTTACACTCAGGAAATAAATGACCGTAGACCCCGAGGTAGACCAAGAAGGCGGTGGAGAGATAATACATGTACAGACCTACAAGCACTTGGAATCAACGACTGGCAAGAGAAGGTCCACCAGAGAGACGAATGGAGACGGATTGTATCTGCAGCAAAGAACCTCAATGGCTCGGAAAACTAAAGAAGAAGAAGTTGGAAATAAAAAAAGAGTTAAAAATCTACCCAAGTATTTCAGGATCCTCGCCGGTGCTACGGAGTTCGTGCACTGAGCTGAGATTCTATGGGCTCAGGTTTGAGTTAGGAGTAGAACGGAACACTTATGGGTTACACCCGTGTGCCGTGATGTTGATCCATCGACTAAACTAAACTAAACTAAAACTCACAACATGACAGAAGCATGTCCACAGCACACAAACAGCGTGTCCCTTCAGTTCGTGATATGTGTGATCATCTAGACTGGGAGGGGTCGGGCTTTGCAGCTATAGATATATACATGTTGTGAAAGCTGGTCTCACAGAAACCCTCCTTATTCGTCTCTTACGACAAGCATGGTAGTGTGCACTGCTAGTACTCATTTGCGTTCCTTATAAGCCCGGTAGAACATGCCTGTTTTTCAGCTGTCATGTTCGCGAGTTTCTAGAATGTGACTGATAATTGTTAGTTTCTTACTTCATGAGAGTGATAGTATCTTACTTCATGAGAGTGATAGTATCTTACTTCATGAGAGTGATAGTATCTTACTTGATGAAAGTGTTGGTATCTTGCTTCATGAGAGTGATAGTATCTTACTTTCCTTCGTTTACTTGGGGCCGTTAATTACAAGTACCTCTGAAGTCGGAGTGGGCTCGCCTGAATGGCGAGGGACACAGGTAAAAGGGAAAGCAAGCCCACACGCAAAACTCAGCCCTTTACTACTTTAAACAGTGTGTAAGGACTACGCTCGAGTTTAAGCGAGCGAACAAAAAGAAGAAGAAGAAGTATCTTACTTCATGAGAGTGTTAGTATTACTTCATAAGAGTCACATTATCTTACTTCATGAAAGTTATTGTATCTTACTTCATGAAAGTGATAGTATCTTACTTCATGAGAGTGATAGTATCTTACTTTATGAGAGTGATAGTATCTTACTTCATGAGAGTGATAGTATCTTACTTTATAAGAGTGATAGCATCTTACTTCATTAGAGTAATAGTATCTTACTTCATGAGAGAGATAGTATCTTACTTCATGATAGTGATAGTATCTTACTTCATAAGAGTATCTGTATCTTACGTAATGAAAGTTATGGTTTCTTACTTCATGAGAGCGGTTGTATCTTACTTCATTAGAGTGTTAGTATCTTACTTCATGAGAGTAATAGTATCTTACTTCATGAGAGTGATAGTATCTTACTTCACGAGAGTGATAGTATCTTACTTCATAAGAGTGGTTGTATCTTACTTAATAAAAGTTGTAGTATCTTACTTCATGAGAGAGTGATAGTGTCTTACTTCATGTGAGTGATAGAGTTATAGTATCTTAATTCATGAGAGTGATAGTATCTTACTTCATAAGAGTCATATTATCTTACTTCATGAGAGTGGTTGTATCTTACTTTATAAGAATGATAGTATCTTACTTCAAAAGAGAGATAGTATATTACTTCATAAGAGTGGTGGTTTCTTACTTCATGAGAGCGGTTGTATCTTACTTCATTAGAGTGTTAGTATCTTACTTCATGAGAGTAATAGTATCTTACTTCATGAGAGTGATAGTATCTTACTTCATGAGAGTGATAGTATCTTACTTCTTGAGAGTAATAGTATCTTACTTCATAAGAGTGGTTGTATCTTACTTAAAAAAGGTATAGTATCTTATTTCATGACAGAGTGACAGCATCTTATTACATGAGAGCGACAAGGTGATAGTATCTTACTTCATGAGAGTGATAGTATCTTACTTCATGAGAGTGATAGTATCTTACTTCATGAGAGTGGTAGTATCTTACTTCATGAAAGTTATAGTATCTTACTTCATGAGAGTGATAGTATCTTACTTCATGAGAGTGATAGTATCTTACTTCATGAGAGTGATAGTATCTTACTTCATGAGAGTGATAGTATCTTACTTCATAAGAGTGGTTGTATCTTACTTAAAAAAGTGATAGTATCTTACTTCATGAAAGTGATAGTATCTTACTTCATGAGAGTGATAGTATCTTACTTCATGAGAGTGATAGTATCTTACTTCATGAGAGTGATAGTATCTTACTTCATGAGAGTGATAGTATCTTACTTAATGAGAGTGATAGTATCTTACTTCATGAGAGTGATAGTATCTTACTTCATGAGAGTGATAGTATCTTACTTCATGAGAGTGATATTATCTTACTTCATAAGAGTCATAGTATCTTACTTCATGAGAGTGGTTGTATCTTACTTAATAAGAATGATAGTATCTTACTTCATAAGAGTGGTAGTATCTTACTCTATGAGAGTGGTTGTATCTTACTTCATAAGAGTGATAGTATCTTACTTCATAAGAGTGATAGTATCTTTTTTCATGAGAATGATAGTATCTTATTTCACGAGACGGATCCCTATATAGGAATATCTATTCTTGTGATGTTTTGCTTAATCTGTTCTTGTGATGATTTGCTTAATCTCTTCTTGTGAGATTTGCTTAATCTGTTCTTGTGCTGATTTGCTTAATCTCTTCATGTGATATTTTCCTTAATCTCTTCTTGTGAAGATGTGCTTAATCTGTTCTTGTGATATTTTCATTAATCTCTTTTTGTGATGATTTCCTTATCTCTTCTTGTGAGATTTGCTAAATCTCATCTTGTGATATTTTCCGTAATCTCTTCTTGTGATGATATGTTTAATCTTGCTTCGCAGTTCCCTAAGGGCTGAGTGGCCTCGAGGTATGGTGTCCGCCTCGAGTGCTGGAGGTCGCGGTTCAAGCCTCAGTGAGGGACCGGATTTTTTCACGTGGACTTCTAGTAAAAAAATTTCCCCTGGTCTCTGGGTAGTGAGATCGGATGCCCGTGTGTATTTTTGGGCACGTAAAAATTCCCAATTGGCAATTGGAAATCGAAAAAGTGTAGCCTAAAGGCGCTGTCCATGCAAAATTTCGAGTTAAAAATATACCCAAAGTATTTCAGCACCCTCGCCGGTGCTACGGAATTCGTGCACTGAGCTGAGATTCTCCGGACCCAGGCTTGAGTTAGGAGTATATCGGAGCACTTATGGGTACATCCGTGTGCCGTGATGTTGATCCGTCGACTAAACTAAACTAAACTAGTAGATTTTTATATTAGATCTTTATATTAAAACTTTATATTAAATCCTTATATTAGATCTTTGTATTAGATCTTTAAATTAGATCTTTTGTTAGATCTTTATATTTGATCTGTATATTATATTTTTATATTTGATCTTTATATTAGATCTTTATGTTAGATCTTTATATTAGATCTTTATATTAGATCTTTTATATTAGATCTTTATATTAGACCTTTATGTTAGATCTTTATGTTAGCTTTTTATGTTAGATCTTTATGTTAGATCTTGACACCTTCTTCAACACTTCACTGAGGTAAATAGAGGAGGTGAAGAAGTCGAAAAACGTCACCCCTTAAGGTAACCGGGTAATCGGAATGCCAATGCATCGGATTGAGAGTAACCACTTCGCGCGAGGAAGACCAGGGAAGGGAGGGGTGTGAATTGTTATGTGTAATGTAAAACTACGCATAATTGTCATCATCATCATCATCATCATCATCATCATCATCATCATCATCATCATCATCATCATCGTTATCTTCATCATCGTCTTCATTATCATCACTATCATTATCATCATCATCATCGTCATCATTATCATAATTATCACCATCTTCATCGTCATCGTCATTATCATCATCATCATCGTCATCATCATTACCATCATCAATATCATCAACAGCATCATCATCATCATCATCATCAGAATCGTTGTCTTCTCTCCGTACCATCTCTGCACAATGTGATATTTTACTGGGCCTTGTAGGTTCCCAAACGGGGAATCGAATGCTGTTTTAGAAAGTAATGTTCTAACTGTCCGCCTATCGGAATTTCGATCCTAAACCAATTTCCGAACAATTCTTAAGGCTTGGTCTGCCCTGCCGTAACATTTAGTCTTTAGGTTGCATTTGCTCGCACTAGGATAAGGCTTATACCCTCCCAGTTGCGTTCCTCCGCCCGAAGTCGTTGGTACAATGTGGGGTGTCGGGTTAAGTTTGTGCCGCCCAACAGAAGTCAGATAGTACAGTCTACTGTTATACGGTAGCTCAGTCATATCTGCCCAAGACCCGACAGTAGGTACCCATTTAACGTTACAGCTACATATTTAAATTTGGTAGTATTTTACATTTCTTTTAAATGATTCATTGCCGAAGGATATATCACCAAATGTGACCTCCCATTTAGACAGAAGGACGCTATATCGCCATACTTGGGTCATCGTGTAATTTGTTTTGTTTCGTGATATTTTCCGCAGTTTCAATGCTCAGTAAACGGAAATTTACAAGATAATACTTTGTCATTTGATGGTGCACCAAGTGTGGTCCATAACTACTTTTTGTTTGGTATTGAATCAGTTAAGTTCAGTAAATTTCCAAGTGACGTGAAAGCTCCTCTTGCTGCTTGCATTCTCAACTTAATATTTTGGTATGTTCCGCCATCTTTATCTACATTGCTACTGAAGTAGATGAAATAGACTAACTCTTTCACACTCGGTTTGATACAGGATTGTTACGTCTTTAACTCATTATCTGGTATAGGACTGTTATCTCTGTCGCTTATAATCCGCTATAGGATTGTTAACTCTTTCACTTGTAATCTGATACAGGATTGGTAACTCTGGCAATGATTATATGTTACAGGATTGCTAACTTTTTCGCTTCCAGTATGCTACATGATTATTAGCCCTTCCCCTCCCAATATGTCAAAGTATTGTTAACTCCCTCCCTCCCAATATGTTACACTATTGTTAACTCTTTCACTGCCAATCTGTTACAGTATTGTTAACTCTTTCTCTCCCAATATGTTACAGTAGTGTTAACTCTTTCCCTCTCAATATGTTACAGGATTATTAACCCTATTCCTTCCAATATGTTACATGATTATTAACTCTTTCCTTCCCAATCTGTTACCCGATTCCACCTCTTGAGTTGAGGTTTCACATGAAAGATCAGATTTTCAATTCTTGTTTCACTCTCACTATCTTTGCCTGCCCTTTACGAATGTCCACCTTTACACACAGACAATTTACACAGAAGCGCCTTATGTCTGCACCTGTAGATACAGCCTGGTCACCCAACCAAACGACAGCTCGTGTCTTTCACAGTTCGCTAAGTCAACATTTGCGCATTAGCACGGCAGTTAGACTCCACTAGGGCGGTTATTGTTTCCCCGTGATGCCATTAGATAGCACGCTATTTATTTTACGATCGGCGCAGATTGTATCTGAGCTGTGTCAAAGCCGATTGCATGCCAATGTCAGAGAATTTGTTACAGGACTGTTAACTCTTTCACTCCCAATGTGATACAGGACTAACTCTTTCACGCCCGGTCTTTTAAGGAATAGATAACTTTTACTCTCCGAATATTTTACCCTATTGTTAACTCTTTCACTCATAATTTGTTAGAGGATTGTTAACTCTTTCACTTTCAATCGTTTACAGGACTAACTCTTCATTCCCAATCCGATACAGGATTGTTAACTCTTACTCAGAATCTGTTATAGCACTGTTAACTCTTTCGCTTATAATCCGCTATAGGATCGTTAACTCTTGCAATCATAATGTGCTGCAGTATTATGTGTTACATGACATGATTGCTAACTCTTTCTCTATACTTTGTTATAAGATTAACTTTTTTCACTTCCAATCGGTTCTAGGAGTAACTCTTTCACACCAAATCCTTTACACAATTGTTAACACTTGCAATCCATCACTAGGCTATCTCTTTCACATCCAGTTTATTACAGGATCCTTAACTCCCCTATGATTCGGGTATATTATTTCATCTTAACCTGGGATTTCAAGTCGACCAAACTTAAAATGGGCACCACAAAATATCCAGAGAAGTAAAGGCGAACTCGGCGATATTGATTACATCACACATCAAGTGCTGATTGCTTTTTAAAAAATAAGAATATTGAGGCACTGAAACAAGAAATTATCTCGTTCAATCCTGACAAGGTATACAAGAGATGCTCTCTCTATGTATTGCCTCCACCTTACAGTGGTAGAGAAGCTTGCTTGTTCCAATGATTCAAAGAGCTGTGCCGATGATAGCACAGCTACTGAGTGGTAGGGTCTCTCCATATACGGGTTCTCAGTCTGTTGCACCGCTTTTCTTCACCTGGTTCCACAGGCGCCCGATCACCTCTCCCTTGTAAACATTATCGCTTAATATATCTATCTAAAGTGTTTAGATTTAAATTACCATAATTATTCATGACCTGGCATTTACTTCCCAAATATGAGCAAGTGAAAAAGGCAGTTTCTGAGCGTCTATTATAAGAAATACAGAATTAGAAGAGGGGGAAAAAAGAAAGAAAGAAAGAAAAAAAAACTCCGAATAACGAATAAAACATTGAGTTCATTTATCCTTGATTGTGTGCGTTTTGCTGTGAAATCAGAGTTAGTGACCTCATGCTAATGAACATAAATGTGATGCTGCCATGGGATCAATACAACCGTTCTGTTTGACAGACTTGAAATAGAATATTGACGCGGTTGGGTTTTTCAGCAGGGGCATTATGAAAGGTGTCACCGGCTGTAGACTACTGACAGCACCAGTTGTCTGGTTATTGGGAAATAATTGCGACTTGGGCCTCAGCGGGTAGATAATTGTGTCTCTGTTTGTCATATATTTCGCTTCGCTTTCGCTTTCCGCGTTTCCATCCTGTTTCAGGATATTGCGGTCAACACCAGCATCTTTCAGCTGTATGTTGATTCCTAGGCTAGATTACGCTCATCAGCACGCCACGACTTTCTGAGCGACCGGCTCCATACTCTCATAAGTCACTTTTGCGATTCGAACCACTGCTAATTCTCGTCGCGTCACGTGACGAGAGTATTCGGGGTTAGCGGAGAAAGCTGCTAACCCCTCGGCCATGGAGCCGGCTGTCATATATTTGATTGTTGGAAATGATACTGGAAGGTAAAGGCACCCTCATAGTATTATGAAGCCGCTGGGGTGTGAAGTGTTAGATCTTCACATATTTTAGGCAATGATTTGATGACTTGAAATGGCCAGTTCCCTTTCTAGCTGATTAATTGTCATGGGATGATTAATCGCCTTAAGCGACTTCCTGCATCTGCCATGGGCTTTTATATAGTTGTCTTATGCAACACCCCTTTAATTTGATATATAATACAGCATATCTTCTACCATACAGCATGTCTAATAAAATATATCAAATGAAACGAGAGAAAGAGTGTTGCAATGCTACATAGAACATATAATATACTCTTGTATGTATATGAAGCGTGGACAATAAGCAGTCAAGCTTAAAAACAGCTTATGGCTGTGGAAATGTGGTTTCTGAGGAAAATGCAGAGAATACCATGGACAGACAGAAAAACCAATGAACAAGTCCTTCAAGAAACAAATGAAGATCGTAAACTGATTAGAGACATTAGACGTAGACTGTCACAATTTTTGGGCATGTTATGAGAAGAAATGAATTGGAGAACTTGGTGACGACTGGCAAGATCGAAGGGAAGAGACCAAGGGGAAGACCGAGAAGTAAATACCTGGATTGATTGGTCACGTGGCATGGTCGAGACAAGAACACAGAGCTGATCCACGACTCTGGTGATCGAGTGACATGGCAGTACATGAGCGCCCACGCTTATCGGCATGGCACATGATGGATGGATGGTCTTCTACCATATTTTTAACAACTTTTAAGTCATAACTGTGACACACCACTACTGCCCATTTTCCACTATCCAGTTTTGTTTGGTCCAAACCTACGTTTGGTTTGGCACTGAATCAGTTAATTACCTTTCTTCCCCGTTTCCAGAACATTCTTAAAATCGACTGCGACGCATTTTATGAGGCTGTGTCGACCCCACAGCTAGTTAGTCGACAGATCATCCTCGTTGCACATCGAACCATTCAGTCCATAAGTGCTCGGATCCCCTCCTAAGCAAATCCCGCAGCGTGTAGCGGCTAACAACGCCAGTTCTGTGTTGGTTTATCAATCTTCTTTGGCTTCCTGCGTAGTGTTCTTGTTTGGCCACCCCTCTTTTAATTTGCTGCTCTAGCAGTCTGGCCATTGTTGTAGATTCACAGTCATCACTTGGTTCTAGCAAAAGTCTCACATCACGTAGAGCATTCAGAATGGCAGCCTGGTCCATGGCGCGTCCGCCCTCCACAATAGCCTTACCTGCGAGCTTGTCAGCCCGCTCATTTCCTTGTACTCCCGCATGCCCTGGCACGAAGATGAAACTAATCTTTGCCAGCCGAGACCGCTTCAGAGGCAGCAACCATTCTCTTCGGATCGACCCCTCCTCTATCCTCTTGATCATGTTCATTGAGTCGCTAAGGAAACAAGCCCTGGTGAATGTCTGTGTCTCGAGCCATGTTATTGCTTTACTTACTGCCATGACTTCCATGGTCAGGCTACTTGTGGTTTCAGTGAAAGCACCAGAGTCCTCCTTCACAAATCTCCCTCCGGCCCGAGCTGTAAAGGCCCATGAGCTTCTCACATGTCGGACGACCGACCCATCTGTGTAGATGACCGCGTCACCGTCTAGCGAATTCTCGAAAATCAACGCTTGTACTTCAGCCTCAACAGCAGCCGGATTTTCTTGTCTGCATTTTTTATCTAGTTGGATGCAAACTGAAAAGGATGTGCAGAAGTCTGTTGGCACTTGCACCCACTCCTCGCCAGGTTCTAAGTCCTCAAGTGAACACACCTGTTGAAGAATGTCTTCGGCTTGACCCATCCACGACCGTCCTCTTTTTAACCTGCTGCCCTTCACCTTCCTAATTTCACTATGCAGTGGATGTTGTGTGTTTGCGTTAATTCTGAGGTAGGCGCGTGCCCTGCAAACTTGTATTCTCTCTTCAATGGTTGGAAAATCAAGAAGGTAGCGCATCGCCCTGCATGCTGTATCTCTTGTACATCCAAGAATAATGCGCATAGCTTAATTCTGTATCCTTTCCATCCTTTCTTTCTGCTTATGGCTGAGAGTCAAGATTGCCATTGCATACTCCAAAACAGACATGACCAGCCCCTCGTACAGAAGACATAGATGGCGCTGCTCACAGTTTGCTGCCGCCATCACCCGCATCGCTGCCAAACCCCGCTTGGCCTTTGTTATCACCTGGTCTATGTGCACATTATAAGCAAGGCTTCGATCAAACCGTATCCCCAGGTAATTCATTGCCTGCGTTCTTTCCACCGTCTCTGAACACAGCATTACAGTTGGTGTTGGTTTGTTGACAATATGATTATTCAACGAGAACCAAGTCACTGTTGCCTTTGTTGGGTTGACCATTGCCCCAGCTTCATCACACCAAGTACTTATGCGATTGAGTTCGGTTTGTAGTTCCCCAGCAAATTCCTCTCTATCCTTACCCTGACGATACACTAAAACATCATCGGCATATGACAATGTCCTGCCAGGTCCAGTGATCTGCTCACTGGTGATTCTCACTGTGTAGGCGTTGAACCGTACCGGAGATAATGGTGATCCCTGTGGTAGGCCAGGATATATTGTTGTTGGTTCCGAAGTCCAACTGCCACATCTAAAAACTACTTTCCGTTGGAAGAGGGCTGCAGCGATCCAACTAAGGAGGAATGGACTTACGTTTAGTTCAAGAAGCTGAAACATTAAAAAATCCAGTGGTACTCTGTTGTATGCGTCCTCAAGATCAATCGCTGCAGCAACGGTTTCAGTGCCTGAGTGGAAACCTTCATAGACATCATGGGCAAAGACTGCTGCATTGGTCCAGGTTTCTCTTTTTGGACGGTACCCACCCAGGGTAGGTGGGAAAACACCTTGCCTCTCTAGTTGGCTTGATATTTTCCTTCTCCAGCAGCTTGCCTATTGTATTCTGCATGGTTATAATTCGATATCCCTGAATTTTTTTGTGGTCTTTGTCAGGCTTCGGCAAGGGAATCAGATAGCTGTGTAACCATTCCTCCTTGATGCTAGCACTCCCTATACTGTTGTTGTACATGTCTGCTAGTTTCTCTAGCTCATTGTCGGTACACCTATTTATGTCGTCGTATCTTATGCCATCAGGACCTGGAGCACTGTTTTTTGATCGTCGAAGCACAGCCTTGATTTCTTTCACTGTCACTGTGTCTTCATCCGAAGTGTTCTGGGCCTTGCATCTGTCTGAGGTGACCTCCTTGGCCAGATTTCGACCTCCCATGTCTGTGTGGTTGCTCTGCTCAAGGTAGCGTTCAAAGAGGGCTTTGCCCTTGTCCTCGTCAGTCCTCTGCCAGATGAGGTCAGCACCTTGGAAGTCAGAAATGCTCTTATTCTTGACTACACCACTCATGCTTTTATGTAATCGCCAGAACAATTTCAGTGACTTGTCTGTGCTTACTCTTTGACACACCTCTGCCCATTTTTCGCTTTTAACCACCGTGACCAGTTTTTTGAAATAGCTTACTTTTGTGTGCATCTCTCTTTCTAAGTGCAAGCAGGGACTAGGATGACCAGCTCTGTTCTTCTTGGCATTTTGCCATCTCCTTACAGCACTACGCTTATCCACCCAAGCCTTCTCCACCTCGAAACTCCACCACGGTGGCTGCTCCCAGCTTTTTTTCCTGCCCTGAAACGTTTTGCGCTTGTCACGTCTTATTTTACTCACCACATCTTGCCCTGTACTGTCATACTGGAACGTCTTTACCTTTAGCTTGTGCTGCCTGGTTCTGCCTTTCTCCACCAATATGCTGCAAGGGTGGTGGTCGCTGCCATGGTGTCCTAGGACACCCCATCTACACACTGTAGTGAGTAAAGGTGAAACTAGCGCCAGATCAATAACACTGTCCTCATCGCTTGGACGGCTTGCTGTCCTGGTGACACAGCCACTGTTGATACAAACCAGGTCGATGGTTTCCAGTGCAGTCTCGAGCTCCTCCTCTTGTGTATTGGAGGAAGTAGTAATGATTAAGTGCGGCTTGGGGTGTATTGGGTATACGTGCTAACCCCCATAATTGTATAGATGGTCGTCGCTGGATGGGTGATGTGGGTAATATCACCCCGGCCACCTTTATCTCCCAGGACATTTCTGGTACCCATTTTAGATTGGATTCACCTGTTGGCCCAAGTCAATTAAAACAAAAACAACCATATCAATGGAGATTCGACCACTAGAAGGAAATATCGCTGCTTCGCTATAAACTCACACAACGTAACCAGTTCATGTTCACGCTGAGTTTAGAAGAACAAGGGGAATGTACAACTAAAATTACATAAACAAGAGAGGCAAAATAGAAGTGGTGCCTTGGTAAAATGCTGAGATTTTTACGTTAGTGGGGGGGGGGGGGGAACAATACCAGTATGCTGAATAAGACAAACTCCCAGCTTATTACTGCATAAGCACAGACAATCGCTGTTGTCTGATCATGTTACGAGCAGAGAAATTGAATGGTCTGGATCGCAATAAAGCTGTAAAGATACAATGAGTAAGTCAACAGAAACATCAAATGGAATTGGTCAACTTGACAAAAATATAATCACAAGTGACAGAATGGATGTTGCTATTAGAAAGCCTTTCCTGTCTTTGCTTTGTACCCATCCCATTATCTTCCCTATAAAGAAAAACCTGTTTCCTCCTTCCGCCCTTTATATTTCGCATTGGCTTACACTTTCTCCACCACGCCACTTCCTGTCAGCTGACCTGCGGAGCTTGATGCGCACAGTTTGATTTTGTTTTTTCTTTGCACTGGTTTAAACGTCCCCATGTTCGCACTGTGATTTAGACGTCTCGAGGACCTAAACAGAGTGATTTGTTTGTCGATTTTTAAATGTAATTTCATCAGTATCTATGGGTCGAGCGCAGAGCAAAAACAAAGGAATTGCTTTCTAGTCGTAACGTCAACTCTCTTGCTTGTGACTGTTCTGGTAGAAATGACAGTTGCATTTTCCTTTTCTGTTTATGTACTCGTTGTATGGGCAGAGAAGGACTTCGGAATGATGACACAATTAAGAAGGTTGGAAGTCTGAAAGTATGGGGATGACAAAAGGAATAAATTCTGATTGTGTTCATAGAATGGTACAAGAGGGTAATCAGTGGTGAAAATTAGCAAGATGTCTGGTTCTACGCGGTACGATATGTGACTATAACGATTCGTTAACACAGTTTAAAACAGAAGCAAAGAAGCAAATTATTGTTCAGTGAGGGAAAATGCACGCCAATAGACTGGTAGACAATACAGACAATTGGATTGTAGATAAATATAAATGCAGAATTGTAGTTGGACAGGCAGGAAGGTAGGCAAAAGAAATCAGACAGACGGATGGACGAACAAACGGACAAACATGCAGGCAGACAGACAGACATACAGACAGACAGAGAGGTAGGTAGGTAGATAGGGTGGGTCGGTTGACAGGCAGATGGACGGACAGACAGACAGGTAGGTAGATAGGTAGATGGGAGGGTGTATCGGTGGACAGACGGACAGACAGACAGGCAGGCAGGCAGACAGACAGACAGACAGACAGACAGACAGACAGACAGACAGACAGACAGACAGACAGACAGACAGACAGACAGACAGACAGACAGACAGACAGACAGACAGACAGACAGACAGACAGACAGACAGACAGACATTCAATCCAGTAGACAACATACGATTACCTGACAAGGGATAACCGAATCAGTGACTAAGTGCGGGTATTCCTCCCCCAAAACCTCAAGCGCTGACAGAGTAGCTTCATTCTGCTCTTAGCCAAATTAGTAGAGTGACAAACCACTTGGACAGAGAAGTACTAATGAATTGGACGGAAAGCTTCGCACTTTAGTCGAATAAAAACGACCAGAGTGCGGACAAGTCAAAATCAGAATGGGGACGACAGACTTCAAGGTACTATGTCCAGCACTAACAAGCAAGTCACTATCATCTTGTGCCTTGTCACCTGCAGAGCTTGTACATTTTGCCTTGCGAAATGACTCTCTATCATAAGCCTTCGCTACTATCATGTGTAAACTATCACATCGTGAATGCATCTATGTTCTGGATTTTCTCTTCTCCGTTTCGCCGGCACACCTCTCCAATATTATCTTTTTCACATATTCATGTCGCTTTACGTCTGTTGCGTGGCCTTTAAATTATGTTACATTCAACCCCATCAATTAAATCAGCATTCCCGAATGGATAAGACCGCTAGTTCTTAAACATCCGGTGTGCAGATGCCGAGGTAGCGGGTTCAACCCCTACATCGGCTTGTTGGACTAAAAAGTTGACTTCTCGTTCTTGACTTGGGGACGTAAATTACAAGTATCTATGAAGTCGGAGTAGGTTCGTCTGCTGGCGAGGCACACTGGTAGTACGGAAAGCTAATCCACCTTAAAAATCAGTCCAGTGCACTAGCACGTGTATTGACTACGCTTGGGTTCAAAGCGAGCAATCGCCGCAACAACAAAAAACCCAGCTTTTATTGGTTGTTTGTAATTTATAAGGCAATGTCAGTTCAGTAGTTTGTCACTGGTTTCTAATCGACCGACGCCTCGTGCAATTGAAATCAACGCAAAACAGTATCCTTCAGTTTGCTACCGAACCGCAGAAGAAGAAGAAGAAGAAGAAGAAGAAGAAGAAGAAGAAGGAGGAGGAGGGGGAGGAGGAGGAGGAGGACGATGAGGAGGGCGAGAAGGGGAAGGAGAATAATGGTCTTGAATGGTCTAAAACACGTGATGGAATGCGACCTCTCAGCAAAAATATCAGCCAAAGGACTTCATTGACTTCCAAATGACAACCGAGCCCGTCTGATAGACACAATTTTCCACAGTCGATTAAACAGAAGCAGATAACAGGGTTCATTACGGGGCGGGTCTAATAACTAGCTAAGCGATAAACTACAGGGCTGTAGTCGCACTCCGTTAGGTTTAGCTATATAGGTACGTGCAGTTCTATTGACCAATAAGAGATGAAACGAATAAGCAGAGACACATGGCCTCTCGGATGGAAATAATTGAGTAAGGACAATTAAAGAGGTGAGATGATTGGTTGGTTGATTCCTTTGTGTTTACGTCATGCGCGAGGGAATGTCGGGCATCGGGGACCCCTGCTGAAGTGTGAAGAAAAAGGGGTGGGGTGTTGGACTCAAATTGCGTAAGGTACGATCTTAATGATATACAATTGTGCATTTGTGTGCGCACGTATGTGTATGTGTGGTTTAGCCTCTACGACCTTCTCCTTCTCCTCCTTATTCTCCTTCACACTCCTGTTTTTCTCTTTTTCCTCCATCAATTGCCCCCCGCTCCTCCCCCTCCCCACTTCTTTTTCTTTCTATCGACCTCGTCGTCTTCCTCTTCTTTATTCTCTTTCTTCTCATCCACCACCCTTCCTCTTTTTCTTCTTCCTCGTATGCCCCAGTGAAACGTTGACTTTCTGCCATCCCATCAAATCCCCCCTACCCCGTGCTACTCTTCCATGCTTCCCTTTACTATTTGTATATTCACAATTATTGCTGGGGCACCTATACGTGAAGCAGAGATGAGTTTACACCGTTTGAAAGTAGGCAATCGACAAGACAACGGACGTTAAAGGCAACAACGGTAGCAGAGGACTGGCTGCCTCAACCGGTTGAAGATCTTAACTGTAAAATTCTACCAGTCATGAACAAGTCTCCGGAAGAGAAAAGATAAATTATTCAGTCAGCTTCTCGAAGATGAATGAAGAAACCCAAAATAAGTCTGGATCGCCGAAAACCTCTAGGATTTATAGCCGGAGTGTCAGTAAACTACTAAATACCTGGATGGCTTGGCGTGACCTAGAAAAGACAGCTTGAGTGATTCCTCATGATTGTGGCTGACATTTCAACAGTTTTGCCTCTTACTAACACTTTGAAAATAAGCATTGCAAAGAGAAACCCTGTCAATAAAAGTTTTTTTTTTTTACATCGAAAATAAAACAAACCAGAGAATTTAAATATATAGGGTCAATAGAGGAGCTGAGTGCCACAGTGACCACTTCCTCGTTGGAGCAAAATTTAAAATAAAACTTAAGAGAGCTTTCTATACTAAATTACAAAGATTACACCCAACATATAACAGAGAAAAACTGCAAGACATTACAGTCAAAGATAAATTTACAGATGAAATAAAATGTAAACTTGAAACTCTGCAAAACCCTTTGGAGGAAAGCATTGACCAAACTTGGTTGAACATCAAGAATACAATTCAGTCTACCGCAGAAGAATGTCTCGGTGTGTTAACCACGCATAGAAAGAACAGATGGTTCAATCAAAAATGTGAAGAAGCAGTCATTAGGAAGAAGAATGCCAGACATGTATGGTTAAATGACATCAATAACGTCCAAAAGGAAGAGCATTATAGAAATGAATGTAAAGAGGCTACAAAAATAGTCAGACAGCAGAAGCGAGAATATATGAGTAATATAATCAAAGATATGGAAACTAATCACCAGAAAAATGAATCCAGAAATTTTTTTAAGAACTGAAGTCAATGAAACGAGGGCACCAACAAAACACATATGGTTTAAAAGACAAAAATGGGAATATGATAAATACCAATGAGGAAATGTGCAACACATGGAAAGAATATTTTATTGAATTACAAAATTGTGAAGCTCCAAGTAACACTTTCCCACAGGAAGAGGTTCTAACATGCGAACCACAAATTGAAGAACCTACATTTGAAGAAATCCTATATGTAATCACACGACTTAAAAACAATAAGGCAACTGGGACTGATGGAATTGCTGCTGAATTTATAAAGGCAGGTGGCCATGCATTACATCTAAAGCTATACGAACTAATAATAAAAATCTGGAGGACAGAAGAATTACCCCATGACTGGAAAGAGTCATTATTGATACCTATCTTTAAGAAAGGAGACAAGTTCCAATGTGGAAATTATAGAGGAATATCACTACTGTCCACAAGCTATAAGATACTATCCGCAGTATTACTAAATAGACTAAAACCATATTCAGAAGACATATTAGGTGACTACCAGGCGGGTTTTAGACAAAACAGATCAACAATAGATCAGATATTTATCTTACGACAAATAGCCGAGAAACATTGGGAATATAAAAGAGATCTCCATAACATTTTTGTGGATTTTAAAAAGGCTTATGATAGTGTCCATAGGAATAGTCTATGGAATGCTATGCAGGAATTTGGAATACCAAGGAAGTTAATCAACATGACCAGACTATGCATGGAAGATACTTATAATATAGTAACATATAAAGTCAGGAAATCAGACCCCTTCCAAATAACATCTGGCTTGAAACAGGGTGATGCACTATCGCCGCTACTCTTCTATCTGGCTCTAGAGAAAGTTGTAAGGAAGGTAAAGGAGGAATGTGATATTGGAGGAACATCCAAGCTGCTTGGTTATGCAGATGATATAGATATTATAGGGCAAAGTGAACAAAAGACATTGGAAATATTGACTCACTTAAAGGAAAAAGCCCAACAGATGGGGCTGGTTATCAACCAAGATAAGACAGAATATATGGTAATTTCAAGAGACGGAATGGCTAGAAACTCTGGCCACATACAAATAGATAATATGACCATTAAAAGAACGGAAACATACAAATACCTGGGTACGATCTTCAACTGCTCCAACATCATAAGGGAAGAAATACAAACTAGAATAAACTCTAGAAATAAGATATACTATGCACTACAACATCTACTAAAATCAAAGGCGCTATCTCGTAACACCAAAATCACAATATACAAAACACTGATCAGACCAGTTGTGCTGTATGGCTCTGAAACCTGGAGTACAACGAAAGGAGACGAAGCCTTGTTACAAACCTTTGAGAACAAAATTTTAAGACGCATCTTTGGACCCATTAGGGATACACAAAGTGGAGAGTGGAAAAGAAGAAGTAACAAAGACATTTATGATCTGTTTAAGTCCCCGCTAATCACTGGTATGATGAAGGCTAATAGACTACAATGGCTGGGGCATGTAGAAAGAATGGAAGATAATAGGGAAACAAAACTCGCTTACACTCAGGAAATAAATGACCGTAGACCCCGAGGTAGACCAAGAAGGCGGTGGAGAGATAATACATGTACAGACCTACAAGCACTTGGAATCAACGACTGGCAAGAGAAGGTCCACCAGAGAGAAGAATGGAGACGGATTGTATTTGCAGCAAAGAACCTCAATGGCTTGGAACGCTGAAGAAGAAGAAGAAGAAGAAGAAGAAGAAGAAGAAGAAGAAGAAGAAGAAGAAGAAGAAGAAGAAGAAGAAGAAGAAGAAGGGTCAATTTTAACGTCAGATGGAGGAATGGATAGAGAAATCAACACACATTGTGCAGTGGCAAACCAGGCACTGGACACTTACCGCCACTTCTGTCGCATAGAATGATACCTATAAATATTATCACAAATTTTGAGAACTATATTTTGGCTGACATGCTATCAGTGTAAAACAAAGACGTTTACTGCAACCAATGAGCTCAAAATAATAACAACAGAGATGAAATACCTTAGAAGAGCCGCGGGTGTAACCCTGTGATATAGAATTAAGAATGAGGAAATTAGAAAACCACTAGATCTGAAGCCAGCCGCGCACTTCATTAAAGAACAACTAACTGATTAAATTGGTTTGGCCACCTCAAAATAATGTCCTGGTACTATCTGCCACGAAAGAGCCACATTGAAGAACTATAATGGTTACAGAGTAGGGGGGAGACCATGTAAAAGACGGAGTGATTGTACAGAGAACAACCTTAGAAAAATTAATACCAGCTTACAAAGATTATTAGAGAGAGCGCGAAAAAAGATCTCTTTGCCATGCCGATAAGCGTGGGAGGTCATGTTTCGCCATCTCACACAATCACCTAAGTCGTGGATCAGCTCTGTGTTCTTGACTCTACCATACCACGCGGCCAAGCCATATAGGTATCTACTTCTCTGCCTTCCCCTTGTTCTTTGCCCCCCTCAATCTTGCTATTTGTCACCAAGTTCTCCAATTTATTTCTTCTCATAACGTGGCAAAAAAGTTGTGACTATCGTCGTCTAATTTCTCTAATCAGTTTACGGTTTTCATTTGTTACTTGTTGGACTTTGTCCCATGTAGACCTAGCTTTAAAACATAACATTTACTTAATTTATTACTTTCTCTCAGTGATTCATTGAACGTGCTTTTTTGCATTAGACAATTTCCGTTGCCTGAAATGCAGCTTTTTCTTAGTGTATTCTACTCGCAATCTCTGTCACGCATCTTCCATCAGATGTTAAGACTAACCCCAAAGATTTGCATACATCGACTTGGTTAATTATTAACGAAGAACCAGTAAAGATGCAACCGTTACGCCGACATGACGAAGTAACATTTAGTCTGACACAAGTTGTTGGCGGTAACTGCGAATATGCAGAAATATGCATGCACATCTTACACAAGTGGCAGCTGGTTGGTTGGCGGCTTTCATCTCAACATCAAAGTACTGTTACTTTTGTTTTATTCTGCGCATGCTCCGTTTGTATGTTTAATATATATGTTTATATGCGTTAAGTCGCAAATAAAACTTATCACAAACATCAGAAAGAGACAGTCTTCAATTTTTGGCCACATAATGAGAAGACAAAAACTGGTGCAATGTTGGAACAACTGGACAGATTTGTGAAAAAAGAGATAGAGGAAGACAGCGACTTAAAATTGTTGACAATTTTGTGTCATAGCACAGAAGGAGCAACATAGGAATTGATCCATGCAATTGGAGATCGCAAGTAGTTGTGAAGCATGATCGTCACGCCAGTCGGCAATGCACTTTAAGGTGATGATGGTGTGTATGTGTGTGTGTTACTATCGTTGTCATAGAAACACGTCGTTCAGGCCCTAGCACCTAAGAAAACGTTGCATATTCATGCTTCTATCTTACCTCTTCTGCCTACATATCCGGCTCGTGCTGCACACTTGTCGAGTCCATAACAAGGCATCCCTTCACTACAGATAAGTAGCCTCGATTTCTTTTTCCAGTTAGATTATTTTCATGTAACTAAAAATTGTATGTGTTGCTTGTGTGCTGACGTCACTCGTGATTGTGTTCTAGCAGCGCTTACCGTTTCTACTTTTCCTTTCGTTGACTCACTCGATGTGGATATTTTACACAAGGAATTTAACTATGTTATAACCTCTCCCAACGAGTGTTTAAAAGTCGCTTTAAAATCGACCGGGTTGACTTCATTGCACCGGGTTTTATCCCATATGGCTCGGTCTCTTTCCGCAGCGCGGAAAGCGTCGCACAAAGCACGAACTGCGTAGCTCTTGCTCCGAAAAATTTAACTCGTGAACCGAACGACGCGGCCCGGAATCGAACCCACAACCTTCGGAGCCCGAGTTAAACGGCTTGACCACTTCGCCACGAAGACTCCCAACAAAGAGTGTTGAAGTTCTTAATAGAGCCTATGCTGGTGTATGCAAGTAAAACATGGGCAATACAGCAGACGAGCTGAGAAACTAATTGCAGTGGAAATGTGATTTCCGAGGGAAACATAAATAATACCATAGACAGACAGAAAAACCAACAAAACAGTCCCTCAAGTCTCATCTCTTCTCATCATGTTCCTCTTGTAACTTGCGATGTCGAGGACTTCTTAGTTTTTCTACAAGCAGTATGAAGATCCCCTGCCGGTTTGCTAGGCCAGTCGCAGGTTTAGGACAAAAATCTAATCACAGGGAGTTCATCCCCATATGGCGAGCCATAGCCTCGTTAGCCCATGATCTCACTGTCATGGTTTTCCGGTCTACACCACGTGGAGGTGGAGGTTGACTTGTGTAGTCTGCGGGTCATCGGCAGGCTACTAATTTTCACTTTTCACCCCTCCTGGGAGAGGCTAGCCGATCCTAACCCTGCTGGCTGCAGGGCCAGGTCCGGTCCACACCTTGTAGGCCAGTGTTTCCCAACGTGGGGCCCACGCCCCACAGGGGGGCAATTCGATTGTTAAAGGGGGCAATTCGAAAATGGAAGACATCGGGTGGATATAACAAAACGGGGAGACTTGAGACTGAAGTTAACTAAATTGGAACCTGACATAAATTCTCTTTGCAGCAAGCATCAAGCGCACGGATCTCACTAAATTTAAATAATCACTAATAATTAAAATAATATAGAAAAATCTTTCATTAAAATTATTTTGTACTTGAATTTTAGTTCTCCATTATATGTTTTGAAAATTTACTTACTGTGTTTGCTCAATAATTTCCTAGTGGTTTCTACCTAAAACCTATCGGTCCTTTGGCTAGGATCGGGTGCATTTGCTGATCTCCCCCCCCCCCCCCCCACCAGTAGTGCGCCTGGTGTGGTCGGGGGCCGGGATGATCAAATAAAAATCCATCACATATCTTCACCTTAGATGTGGGCCTGGTGGACCACTGTGGGCAATAGCTCACAGTGAGACTAAGGGTCCACACAAAAAAAGGGGGAGGCGGGGAACCAGCTTGTCTAGGGTAACCGCCAACCCCCCCCCCCCCCCCCCCCCCCCCCAAAAAAATAAAATAAATTAACCCAACACAAAAAAGTCGCTTAAAAGTCGACAGGGTCGATTTCATTGCACCGGGTTTGATCCCATATGGCTCGGTCTCTTTCCGCAGCTCGGTCTCTTTCCGCAGCGCGGAAAGCGTCGCACAAAGCACGAACTCTGTAGCTCTAGCGACGACCCACAGGAGTCTCCGAAAAATTTAACTCGTGAACGAAGGACGCGGCCCGGAATCGAACCCACAACCTTCGGAGCCCGAGTTAAACGGCTTGACCACTTCTGCACGAAGACTCCTACCCAACACATCCGACACACAGGGACCCGGGAGGGGGGAGGGAGGGGGCGGCTCTGGGAACCGTGAGCCCTTCTAAAAAAAAAATGCAAGTTTCTTTAGTGAACATTTCAGTTTTTGAATATTAAAAATGATGCATATGTTGGGGGGGGGGGGGGGGGCATAAGAATTTTAGAAAGGCTTAGGTGGGGCATAGCACAAAAAAGGTTGGGAAACACTGTTGTAGGCCGTCAAGAAGCACATAAAAACCATAAACTGACTAGAGAAATTAGATGCAGACAGTCCAGATTTTTGAGTACGTTATGAGGAGCCGGCTCTGTGGCGATAGCCTTACGAATTGCATTCGTAATGTCGCTTGCCGCGTTCGGAACACAGCTGCGGGCGATTTGGAAGCATACCGCCTTATGTCTGTTTTAATACAATGGTATGAGTGCCCGTCATTCAGAACGCAATGGCAAACTCATCATCGTCATCAAGTGACATGCCAGCTGGTGTAGACGTTCATGATCGTTCAATGACAAACTACTGAACGTAAATTTACCAAGAAATCACAATCAGAAAACGGTGTGGTTGACTGTGACGTCCTGTAACGGATATGTGACTAACTTTTTTGTGGGAAAAATAAAATTGATAACTTCTTGACAAATGACAAACGCAATGGTACAAGAGCAAGGGGAAAGCAAAAAAGATAAATAACTGGAAAGCTCAGCCAAATGGCTTAATCGGGACAAAAGAGCACAAATGATAAAAACTCAGGAGATCGCATGAGATGGCGGCCATGACCGCCCACGCTAATCGGTATGGCACATGACAATGATGATAACAGAATCTTCGCATGTTACGTATAAATATCCAGTTGTGGATATATTTTGAGTTTTTGAACGTCTGAAATGTTTGCCAGTACAGCAGTGTATAGGTCTTACTCTATAATTTACGACGGGGATAGATTTTAACGGCCTCGTCCGAGATGGCTGGGAAACCAATTCACTACCCTGTGACCAAGAGGAGAACTGAAGGAAGGGGTTTAACTCATCAGTTTCCCTCGTTGCAAAACACAAAACAAAAAAGTCCTCAGCTAGATTTGAACAGGACACTTATAGATAGAATGAGGAAATTGTCGCCTCTAATGCACTCTGTATCAATACTATTAATCATTATACCACCATCATGGTTTAAGACGTGGAGCCTCTGCAGCGCAGTGGCTAGTTCGCATACCTGCCGTCCTGGTGTATATATGTTTGAATCCCCATGCAGGTGGATTAAAGAAATACTCGAACGACCCTGCTTAAAGTGGGTACTAGAAAATATCATCGGAAGTAAAAGTGGTCGGCGCGATATTGACCACATGATACACCCAGTTCCGATTACTTTGTAAAAATGTGGGGCTATAATATAGGGTGTATTTTTAATGACTGTGCAGTGTTTGAAAATATTGCCGGTCCAAGTTTTGTATTCACCCTCTGTAAAGTTCATGCAACATAACAGGTAAATACAAAATTTGGACTGACAATATTTTCAAACACTGCACAGTCATTAAACATACACCCTGTAATATGCCTAAGGCCTAAGGACCTTTACTTTATTTTTTTCTAATGTGAAGTTTAAGATTATATTTAATCAGAAGACTTCTCATTTATCATTCCATGGAGTTTTGGTTTATGGAGAAAGCAAAGACCCCCTCGCTTTCAGATCAACTTCTCAAATTCCCGCCTATCGATTTTTGTTTTTATACAAGATGGTTGAAACGGGCAGACGAAAAGAATTACCGCAGGAAATAAGCCAGCGGGAGGGGAAAATCCAATGAGGCAAACTGGTTTTTGTTTTGACATTTCCTTTCAGAAAGACTTGGCAGTAGAAAAATATCCTGAAGTTTGGAAGAAAAAACACAACGGTTGAAATTGGAGAAAGTACCAGTGGAAGATGGTTGTTGACGTAGTGATAAACATTGAAAATTACCACAAAATTGTATATTGGAACTTTTGTTTGCACATAATTGCCTACCTAACTAGATACCTACATTTCTACTACTTATCTTCCTACTCACCTATTTACCTACCTCAGTACCTAATTACTAACTGCATACCTATCTAGCAAGTCACCTATATATCTACCTACATACATACATACATACATGCACACGTTCAAACTCGCGTGTTTACCTATCAATCAACCAACCCACCTACATACAGATATAAACATTTAACTATATATATAATAATTACATGCCAACTTATCCACTTATCTGCCTACCTGCCTACTTCCCCACCTATCACGCACCCACTCATTTACCTACCCATATAACTACTTACCCATCTATTTGTCTACGTATGTATCTACATATCTACCTATCTACCCACCTACCTACCTTTACACAAACAAACACACTTACCCACACCCACACACACCCACACATACCCACACACACCCATATATATATATATATATATATATATATATATATATATATATATATATATATATATATATATATATATAGAGAGAGAGAGAGAGAGAGAGAGAGAGAGAAGAGTAAAGTAATCATAAAAAAGTAAACATATAGTAAGGTAAACATATAGTAAAATAAACAAATATAAAAGTAAACATATAGTAAAGTAAACACATATGAAAGTAATTATATAGAAAAATAAACATATAGTAAAGTAAACATATAATAAAGGAACCATTTTCATACGTTTAGGCGCATTACACATTTGTGTTAGACCTATACCTTTTATAGACTACGTGGTACTCAGGGGGTAATCTAGCCAGTATGGCACTGACCGTATTTACTTCACAGGGTATTTTCTCGTACCCATGTTAGCTTCGATTTACTCGGTAGCCCAGGTGAATATTCAAGATTCGAATCCGTCCTGATGTGGATCGAGTCCATCCTGATGTGAATCGAACCCGTGACTGTCAAGTTACCGCAGTTCCCATACAGTCATATCATCATCATGTGCCATGCCGATAAGGGGGGGGGGCGGTCATGTCTCGCTATCTCACTCGATCATCAGAGTCGTGGATCAGCTCTGTGTTCTTGTCTCGACCATACCACGTGGTCAAGTCATCCAGGTATTTACTTCTCTACCGTACCCTTGTTCTTGTCACCTCAGTTTTGCCATTTGTTACCAAGTTCTCTAGTTTATTACTTCTCACAAAGTGCCCAAAACATCTTGACTGTTTACGTCTAATGTCTCTAATCAGTTTACTGTTTTCATTAGTTTCTTGTAGGACTTGCTCATTGGATTTTCTGTCTGTCCATGGTATTCTTTGCATTTTCCTCAGAAACCATATTTCCACAGGCATTAAATGTTTTCAGCTTGTCTGCTCACTGTCCATACTTCACATCCATACAAAAATACAGTTTCTATGTAGCACTTCAACACTCTTTTTCTCCTTGTTTTTTTTTAAATATTCATCAGTATATTGTCCATCTTGTAAAAGACAACCGTTGCCATGGCAATTCTTGTTCTAATCTTTACAAGGCACAACCCATCAAATGTATGACTGTTCCGAGATAATTGTACCGATTCACTTGTTTAAGAATATTCTCATTTACCGTATATTATACATATACAAATAAAATATTAAATGTGCATCGTCTTGAGACTCTAAAACGTCTTTGATATCTACAGACCGTGCAGTATTGAGAGTATAATAAATAAATTCCCACCGAGACATCTTTTCTTTGATTATTATTCCATGATGTGGTGTCAAGTCTAATGTATGCATCAAGATGTAGTATTGATTTTATTACGTCTAACCAAGTCAATGTGGCCGAAACGATAAATCGTTCCAGCGCTTAAACTTCCGTGCGCTGATGGCCGACTAGTGGGATCAACCACTACATCGGTCAAAGTCACTTCAATGTTGATTTCTCGTTCAGAAAGCAATGGCAAACTGCTGAACGAAAAATTGCCCAGGAAACCAACTTGAGTTTGATCTCTACGACTTACAAACGACTGGTAGTTTTTAACTGAAAAAAACAATAATCAACATCCACATTTATAGATCTACTCATTTTTCTTCAAGGATTGTTGAATTGAAGCCTTTCACTCTGCCCGAAGCATGCCTATTTTCACCTTTCTCAACATACACTACAATCATCACTACGTCCGCTACAATCACGACATGCTTGTGTTGTTTGTCCTCTAGCTAGCGGAACGACGCCGCGACTGCCACCGCCTCCATTCTCAATATTTAGTTTCACAATTTAGCAATACATCCTAGTTTCCATATTGTTTTACGTTTGCAGTTATTTGTTGTTAATGTGTTCATCTCATTTGAAGAAGGTGCTTTTGCACCGAAAGTTTGTAGTGTGTGCGTGTGTCGCCACCAGTGCGTTACCGGGCCCGTAGGGGAAACAAAGTATAGTCACTCTAACTTATTATGAATGTCCTTAGAGGCGACCAGTAAGGGATTTGCTCGGGGTTGGTTACCCCATTCAGTAGGAAACTTAAGCTGCAAAATCTAGTCAACCATGAACATGTCTAAAGATAAGGATAATAGAAAAACTCAGCCAATCAATTGGAAAAAAAGGCTTTTTTTTTTATCCGAGAAGATGAATGAACCGATGCAGAGAAAGCCGAATGGAATCTAGATAGCTGACTTAGGTTTCTTTCAGCTAGAAGGATATCCAGAATTGGCACCTTGAATGTTCAATGGTATTGGGAAGAGGACATGCAGGCGGCTGAAAGAGTTAGGAGAGGCTTGGGACGCGTTTGTTGAGGGTTTATGCTCCAATTGGGGATTGCGTTTAGTTGAGTTGATTCAAGAACCGCCATAACAGCACTCGGGACATTCCCATACGTGCTCCGTCCTCATCTTCAACAGCCAGCGAATAATCCCAATACTAATAGTACCAGTAGCAGTCTGATTGTGTGTCCGTCTGGCCTTTTCTTGGAGTTCTGAGTGTCGGCCATATCCATTGATAACTCCCTGCAGTGCCATTCTCTTCAGGCTGTGATGATCCATTCTTTCTTCTGGACTACACACACGATTCCAAAGGACCCGACAATGTCTGCCTTATCATGTACCAATATCCTACCCAGCGGTGCGGTCCCAGTCCATATGTCCTCCTGCTTACTTCCCACAACACCAGTATATCTTGGGAGGAAAAATCCAACAGATGCTTTTTTTTTTATTGTTGAATTTAAGCCTACCATTCTATCCGAAGCTTGCATGTCTTCATCTTTTTAACATACACTGTGAATCCGTTTCAATCACGACATGCGTGCGCTGTTTGTTCTCCAGCCAGCGGAACGCCGCTGCGACTGCCACCACCTCCATCCTCAGACTAGATGTTATGATATCATCTATATATATAAAACACAATGTATGTATTTCCGTCCGTCCTTTATGCGTTCGATAACGGTACATCCGATTGAGATGAAATTTTCTACACGTCTTCCTTTCATTCCTGTGCAACCGACTGTAATAGTTTCTTAGTGTAAAATCGGCTACTAAAATCGGATAACATTTAATATTTCATTTTTCATTATATAATTTCTATATAGCAGGGGGACTTCACTCTAGAAAAGTTATTTTAAGGGGCATAACTTTTAATAACATTTCTATATACTTTATAGTCATATTGTTGGACTTACTTGCACTATTGTTAAACTCTTTCTCTATAGTTATTTATAGGCATATGAGTTATAATAAATAATGATATAATCTTTAAGGCATTTTCAAAGTTTTCATAAAAATAATGCGTAATGCACAACATTGTAACCCATCTTCTTATGCTTAAAGAAGTTATCTACAGTCATGCAGGTGATTGAAAACAGTTTTCATTAAAAATAATGGATGGTGTGTGGAAGGACATTCTTTTAAGTTACTGTGCGCCAGGAGATGGGCGAAACCACGCCGGGTCAGATAGATAGACAGACAGACAGATAGTCGGGAACGGGAGCTTATTTGACTACTTATATGAATTAAATGAGATGCTCCCCACCAGGGACTGGGTGAAGCCGGGCCGGCTCAGACAGACAGACAGACAGACAGACAGACAGACAGACAGACAGACATATAGTCGGGAACGGGAGCTTATATGACTACGTATATGAATTAAATGAGATGCTCCCCACAGGGATGGGTGAAGCCGGGCCGGGTCAGACAGACAGACAGATAGACAGACAGACAGACAGACAGATAGTCGGGAACGGGAGCTTATATGACTACGTATATGAATTAAATGAGATGCTCCCCACCAGGGATGGGTGAAGCCGGGCCGGGTCAGACAGACAGACAGATAGACAGGCAGACAGACAGACAGATAGTCGGCAACGGGAGCTTATATGACTACTTATATGCATTAAATGAGATGCTCCCCACCAGGGACTGGGTGAAGCCGGGCCGGGCCAGCCAGACAGACAGACAGACAAACAAACAAGCAGACAGACAGACAGACATACAGACAGACAGACAGACAGACAGACAGACAGACTGATAGATAGATAGATCCCCTCCAGGGCCTGGGCGAAGCCGGGCCGGGTCAGCTAGTATGTCATAAAATACCGCCCACCAGCCTTCGCCACAAACCCCAGCACTTCTTTCACCAAATGGCGGTGAAGGTCAGGAGAAGATGTCCGTTTGTTGATATTGCAGGATCATTAATACAACTGATATTGCATTTCCTTGTATTGTCTTTTCTGTGGCGTCTTTGGCGTCTGTTGTGTCTTTTCACTTGGCGTCTGGCCAAGTGGCTAAGAACACCGCTTTCTCCTTCGGGAGACCCGGGTTCGAATCCTCGGTAAGGAGTGGATTGTTTTTTTCTGGCGAGGGAAAAAAGAAAATCCTAACCTGCACAGTTTCACGGAGATTGCACTAGCCAGGCGACCCTAATTCCCCAGGCTCAAGACCCACCTGCCCTAAACCGCAAGGCATTACAGATAGTAGATGACAGTCCTTTCTGTTCATTGTATAATTAATTAGCTGTACTACATACATGTCAAATCTATGTTATAGAGCGGTAGTTATATGAGAAGTATGAGCGCCAGCAGACAAGACGGTCAAGATTATTTTTTTTTTTCCGTCCACTCTCTTCGATCCTGAACTAATATTTGCCCGTAGGCTGGCCTTCCCTGTAACCAGTGTCTCTCGCCATCAGGCGAACCCACTCCGACTTCTGAGGTACTTATAATTTACGTCCTCAAGTCAAAGATGAGAAGACAACATTTTAGTCCAAGTGACCGGTGTAGGGGTTGAACCCGCTACCTCGCCATCAGCACACCGAAAGTGTAAGGAGATAATTTAAACTCAAGCGTTGAATTTACAGGTCAGGCCGTTGGCCTAGATAGGAAATACACAGAGTGGAGACCTGTACATAACCAAGACTGTCTTGGCTGGCTTATTTTAAGACAAAGGGTTGATGTCACAGGTTATATTGTAGTTAACAGTTAATGTCATGTCTTTTACAGGACGACGCACTCAACTCCAATATTTATGACTGTTTGTGATTTTCAAGATTGTTTTATCTTAATAGATTGTCATTGCTTTCTGAACCACCGACAATAATACCATTGTGAAAATCAACACAAGGCGGACTGCTTCCAAGTCGTCAGCGTCTGATATCGAAACCGGTGTGTGGAATTGTGAAACTGCGGTCACTACCCCTAAGCCACAGATGCCAGCCTATGTCGTAGAGTTAAATATAGTAGCATATGCTGTACAGGACGTGGCAGTCAACCCTAGAATTTTTTGGCTGCTTGTGATTTCTTGGCAAGTTTACGTTCAGTAGTTTGCCTTTGATTTCTGAACGACCGGCACTTACACCTTTGTATGGAAACCAACGCAAGATGGTCTGCTTCCAAATCGCTCGCAGCTGTGTTTATAAAGCAGTGTACCCCTTCGCCACAGAGCCGGCATATTGTAGCGTATGAGATTAAAAAGAAGTATGAGTAGACAATCAAATGCGCTATCTCGTAACACCAAGATCACAATATATAAAACACTGATCAGACCAGTTTTGCTGTATGATTCTGAAATCTGGAGTACAGCGAAAGGAGATGAAGCCTTGTTACAAATCTTTGAGAACAAAGTCTTAAGACGCATCTTTGCGCCCATTAGAGTTACCCAAAGTGGAGAGTGGAAAAGAAGAAGCAACAAAGACATTTATGATCTGTTTAAGTCTCCGCTAATCACTGGTATCACGAAGGCTAATAGACTGCAATGGCCGGAGCCTCTAGAAAGAATGGAAGATATTCAATCAATCAATCAATCATGTGCCATGCCGAAAAGCGTGGGCGGTCATGACTCGCCATTTCACTCGATCACCAGTGTCGTGGATCAGCTCAGTGTTCATGTCTATTCCATGCCATGTGGCCAAGCCATCCAGGTATTTTCCTCTCGGTCTGCCTCTTGGTCTGTTTCCTTCGATCTTGACAGTTGTCACCAAGTTCTCCAATCCATTTCTTCTCATAACATGTCCAAAAAAATTTTGACTGTCAACGTCTAATTTCTCTAATCAGTTTACGATGTTCATTTGTCTCCTGTAGTACTTGGTCATTGGTTTTTCTGTCTGTCCATGGTATTCTTTGCATTTTCCTCAGAAACCACATTTCTGCAGCCATCAGATGTTGTTCAGCTTGACTGCTCATTGTCCAAGTTTCACACCCATACAAAAGAACAGGCTCTATGTATCCCCTCAACACTCTTTTTCTCGTTTCAATTGACATCTTTTTATTGGTCAGAATGTTTTCCATCTTGCTAAAGGCTACTTTCGCCATGGCGATTCTTGTTCTAATCTCTTCAAGGCATCTCCCATCAGATGTTATGACTGTTCCAAGATAATTGTACCGACTCACTTGTTGAAGAATATTTCCATTTACTTGTATATTACATTGTGGCACTTCTTTCTTCCTAGTGACGACCATAACCTGTGTCTTTTTACAATTTAATTCTCACCCCAGTTGCTCACTGTGTACAACAACCGCATCTATTAATTGTTGCAGGTTCTGCGCATTGTCTGCAATTAATACTGTATCATCTGCATATCTAATGTTATTGATGTTTCGTCCTCCAATGCTGATTCCATTTATATCCTCTACATTTCTGAAAATATTTTCACTGTATAGGGAAAAAAGATCTGGAGACATCACACATCCCTGCCTAACACCTCTCTTAATTGGCTGATACTGTCCCACTTCATTATCAATCTTTATTGCAGCTTGTTGTTTCCAATATATGTTTTTTATAAGTCTAATGCCTTTCCCATTAATTTGTAGATCTTCAAGCATATCCACCATGTTGGCATGTCTAACTCTATCTAAAGTCTTTGTATAGTCACTAAAGCACAGATGTATATCCTTGTTTACTTCTATAGCACGTTCAATAACTGTTCGCAGCATATACACAGCATTTACTGTACCCTTTCCTTCTACAAACCCGCATTGTTCTTCCCCTATTTCAGGTTGTATCTTCTTCCTCACTCTTTGCATGATAATTCATAGCAAAATCTTTGTGATGTGACTCATTATACTAATTGTTCTATGTTGATCACATTCCAAGGTTCCTGATTTCTTTTGGATTGCATTAAATACAGAGTTACATAATTCAGGAGGTATATCTCCATTATCATATAATATGTTCAGCAGTCTGGTGACCTGATCTATTCCATATTCTTCTAAAGGTTTAATAATTTCTGTTATGATGTTATCTGCACCAGGGGCCTTGCCAGCTTTCATATGCTTAAGAACATTTCGAACCTCCATCTCCAAAATTGGCGGTCCTTCATTATTAAATCTAATATCATACTGTTCGTCTCTGTTATCATCATAAAGGTGTTTAACATAATCTGTCCATACATGTAGAATATGGTCTTTTTCTATTATGATTTTGCCATCTTTAGTTTTCAGACACCCTGTTGATGTACTTGTTCTTTTATTAGTAAGTTCCTGAATTCTTTTGTGCACTAAATTGGTATTTTGACTGTTGTGTTGGTTTTCAATTTCTAAGCACTTTTCCTCAAGCCATGCTTCTTTTGCCTTCTTATATAATATTCTGATTTGTCTATGAATTTCTTCATATTTGACAGAATTATTTTTGTTGAGTCTTCTTGTTTCCATGAGGTGTAAAATTTCTTCAGTCATCCATTTCTTACGACCCACCTTCTTTAATTTTGGAATAGTTGTTTCTGCAGCCACATTCATTGAATTCGTCAACGTTTCCCATTGATCATCCACATCCTGGAATAGGATCTCTAGATCAGACAATATTTCAAATCTGTTCTGTACTTCTATGTTGAATTTGTTTTGTATTTCCTTGTCATTACTCAATGTACACAAATCATATTTAGTGTTTCCTGTTATATACTTGACTTTCTTCAACTTTATCCTCAATGTTCCTGTGAGTAATCTGTGGTCACTATAACAATCAGCACTAGGAATTGTTTTTGCTACTGTTAGCGCGTTTCTAAATCTTCTGCTAATGAGAATGTAGTCAATCTGGTTTCTAATCCTGCTATCAGGACTCCTCCATGTCCATAATCTTCTAGGGTGTTGTTTAAACCAGGTGTTTCCTACAATCATTTCCTGTTCTTTTGCCCACTCTACGAGTCTGTATCCTCTTTAATTTCTCTCTCCTAAACCATAGTTTCCTACTGTGTATCTATCTCCTTGATTTCCTACTTTTGCATTGAAGTCCCCTATGATGATGTTTATTTCTGAATTTTTACATTTCTTTAAGGCAGACTCTATGTCGTTATAAAATTCTTCTACACTATCTTCACTGGATTCTCCTGTTGGGGCATATACTTGAATAATATTTATGCTAAAAGGTCTGCCACTTAATTTAACTAGTAGAACTCTGTCCGACACGGCCCAATATCCTTGAACAGATTTTGATGTTTTCCGGTCCAAAATAATTGCCACTCCCCTATGACGATCTTCACCTCCAGAATAAATAATCTTGAAATCTTCATCTATCTTGATGCCTGCTCCTGTCCATCTCGTTTCGCACATACCTAAAATATTAATTTTTTCTCTTTCAATTTCTTGTTTTCATCATCATCAAGTGCCGTGCCGGCTGGCGTAGGCGTTCATGGCTCTCCATAGATCTCGGTCTTTGGTTTTCTGGATCAACTCTGCTGCTGATATTCCTCCATGCCACCGTCTCAATCCATCCAGCATCACTTCTCTTGGTCTACCTCTGCCTCTCTTCCCCTCGATCTTTCCAGTTGTTACGATGTTCTCCAATGCCTCTCTTCTCATCATATGACCGAGGAAAGCTGTTTGTCTCTGTCTTATTGTTGTATATAATGTTCTAGTTTCGTTAGCCTGTTTCAGGCAGTCGTCGTTAGTTACTCTGGCAGTCCAAGGAATTCGCAACATTCGTCTCAGGAACCACATCTCTGTTGCTTCTAATTTCTTCTTAATTTGTTCATTTACATTCCAAGATTCACTGCCATACAGCAAAACTGGTTCTACATAGCATTTCATCACTCTCTTTCTTACATTCAGTGATAGTGACTTATTGCATAAGATACTCTTCATTTTCTGAAATGCGGCTTTTGCCTGCCCTATTCTGCTCCTAATCTCTGTTGTACATCTTCCATCTGATGTTATAAATGCCCCTAGGTATCTAAAATTATCAACTTGGTTAAGGATTTTCCCTTCTATTTCTATGTCACATTTTGGTGTCACCATTTTCTTTGATATTACCATTGTTACTGTTTTCTTGATATTCAAGGAGAGTCCTTTCCTTGCACTCTCTGTTACTACAACGTCTAATAATTGTTGTAGGTCTGTTGAATTATCCGCCACCAATACTGTGTCATCTGCATAGCGTATATTATTTATATTATAACCTCCAACTAGTATTCCTGGCATCTCTTTGATCCCTCTCATTATTACTTCGCTATAAAGGGAGAAA
>OY992881.1:113145611-113155611 GCA_963921405.1 Cepaea hortensis
CAAACCTAGACATCACACCACCAGGTACAAGACAGCAAGCACACACAGCTTAGGCACGGCTTATTGAGAACTGACGGAGTGAATGGTGTTATTCAGTGGCTGCATCATCATGCCCAGAGCACGTAAAATTGGTGACTGGTTTTTGAAACGAGTATTGAGAATACCGTGAGCAAAGAAGAAAACAAATGCTGAAGTTCTGATATCTGCATGTGTTAGTAGATCCCGCGTGTAAACTATAAGAACAACTCAAAATAATTCATAGGCGTATTTAATCATCATCATTATATTCCACTTTTGCCGTCAAGCGTCGTGGTGAGGAATAATTGGCGCTTCAGCGCCTGATGGGTGACCGACATTCCGTGTGATTATATAATGTCTTTGATGTCGTCAATCCATTTTCTTCTCGAACGCCCTCTTGCTCTCATGAGAACTTCTTTGATATAGGGCCAGTGCTGGTAGTTGATAGTGTTGCATTCTAACCAGATGGCCAATCCATTTGATCTTCTGCCTTTCAATATATGTGTCGTAAGGTGTTGATCCCACACTCTGTCCAATAACATAATTTCTTATTCGGTCTCGGATAGTTAAGTTGACAGCTCTCCTAAAACATCACATCTGACAGGTGTTGACTGTTCGTAAGTGTGATTTGGTTAATGTCCCAGTTTGACACTGGTGGCATAGGGTTGGTGTGAAAATGGCATACTAAATAATACTTAAAATATAAAGAAACACCGCAAGACAGAAAGATGCACGTAGAAAGCAAAAGAAACAAAAATCAGTAACATAATAATGATGATGATGATGACGACGATAATAATAGTAATAATAATAATAACAACAACAACAACAACAACACCGAGAGCCGCGATAGTCCTGTGGCTAGGACCTTTACTTTATTATTTGTTTTTAAATTATTATTTGAAGTTTAAGATTATATTTAAACGGAAGCCTTCTCATTTATCATTCAAAGGAGTTTTGGTTTATGGAGAAAACAAAGATTCCCCTCCCCCACCCCACCCCCGCTTTCAGATCTACTTCTCGAATTCCAGCCTATCGATTTTTGTTTTTATACAAGATGGTTGAAACGGGCAGACGAAAAGAATTACCACAGGTGGTTAAGCGTTAGATCCACACCCGGGCAGATTCGAAATTTAAAAATAGACCACGGCTTCCAGATCGACTCAGTCTTAAAATGTTACCAGGAAATGTCTTGAGAAGCACAGGCGGCCGGCAAGAAATTGACCACACCACTGACCCAGTGCTGATTGGTCTATACAAATATGGACCTAGCACAACCTGCCCAATGCACCTTAACAGATTGAGGTCCAAAAAATAGGTTTGGACCAAACAAAAATGGATGGCGGGAAAATGGGAAGTAGGTGTGCGTGACAGTTAAAACTTGAAAGTTGTTAAAATGGTAGCAGACATGTTGTATTATAACGCAATTACAACACTTCTGAGATATATAAGCCCATGGCAGATACAAGAAGTTGCTTAAGACGATTAATCATCCCCTGGCGTTTAAAAGCGTCATGTACTCACTAGTACTTGTTAGCAGATCCCGTTTCATTAACAAATTAACATATGAAGTCGAGAGTGTTGGTGTCTTGATCGCCATTATATGCCCCAGGCCGGGCACCAGAAGGGGACATCAAAAGCCGGAATACCAGGGATGACCATCACATCGTCAGAGATCGGGTACTGTGTAGACAGTAGCTTGTGGTGAAATCACTCACCTCCTGTATCATTTTCACGACTCGCCACGAGGTTTGAGACTCTCGATCTGTTATGCCCCCTCGATGCGGGATCGTCTATTTACCCTGGATCAATGCTGCTCATATTTTATATTTGCCGACAAGTACACAAGTGTATGACTGCGGTTATTATGGATTTACTTGTTTCAGTCCGAGCTACATCATGATTGGCCAAACCGGTGTGAGTGTTTGCTTTGTGGTTGTGTGAGAACAGACGGCCAGGCGTGTAATAATGAGCTCATGTGTCAGACAGCGAACCTGCAGGTGCTCAACCGTTGTGTTTAATACGTTCTGTATTATAGTACTATTGTGAGGACATGCTGATTATACTTTACGATTGGTGACACCATCTTGTTGTCAACCGTGGGATGCATACGTTCTGTATTAGTACTACTTTAAGGACGTGCTGATGATACTATACGATTCGTGATAACATCTTGTTTATGTTGTTGTTGTTTTTGTTTTTGTTATCCCTTTCCTCCTCTTCCTGTTTATGGAGCGAGCAAGACAAATACCAGTTAACCAAGATGTGAAGAAAAGTCGCTGGATAGCACATACGTTGACAAAACCTCAAAACTCTATTTCTCGTAAGGCCTTTGTCTGGAATCCACATGGCAACAAAAACAGAGGAAGACCTAGGACACTCTAAGCTAAGACAAAGAAAAGATGTTTAAAAAAAACTCTTATTCCATACAAAACAGTGTATACTTACTAGGTGCGTTGTGTTTACACACACACGCGACTCACACACACAGATGGTAGCTTGAAGTGATTTTTTGGGGATCAATGCCTCAATGGGGTATAACGAACGAAAGAAAAAGACGAAGTTAAAGCTCACGGTCTTCCACAGTATTTACAATCAACCATGCCAAACAGGAGATACACTAGGTACAGAGATATGCACTGCAATAAAATAAACATTTATCTGTTTCAGCTTTTATGTATTTGTTCTTCTCTTCGCCATCTTTATTCACATTCTCTCCCTTTATTCCTTGCCCATCTTATCTCCCTTCGTCCTTATGATGTCTTTCTGTATCAAAATGTTACGCCCGCGTCCTCTCCCACACAACGAACACTGTTTTACTGCACTGAATACAGCGAAGCGGGGGAAATCTCCGGACTACAGGATTCAATAACAGCCCGGGGGACAGTTGTCGATGTGTATTGATGTTTATTGCAGGCCTCTAAAGTAAGACCTGATGAAGTATTTAAAAACCCACAGGGAACGAGAAAGGAGAAAGTCTAAGCTTCCTCAACTGAGTTATTTAAAGTCATTTTGAACCAAGTAACTCATTCGACGTTGGACAATGATGAGAAGAGAAGAGTTGTGTGTTTTTTGAGCTGTTCTAGTTAGTCGCGGTTCCAATTTCATGACAAAATGCCACCCCCCCCCGCCATAATGCTCCGTTCCTGTGCCAGTGAATATCATACAAAATGCTTCTCACTGCCCCATGTGAAAAGTGGAAGTGCTTTCTTCTATTCGCAGCCAGCTAGATGTTGGGTTCGTAGGTACAGCTGTTGGTCTATGTGTGTTTATGCAGGTCTGCACATATGGCTTCACGTAACCCTGATCGGGGAGGGGGGGGGGCTAAACGGGTACTCCACCTTGCTCAAGGGTGTCCCGTAGGCTAGCGGAGGGAAGGAGGCACCTTATTTCTCCTTTGACTGGGGATACCCCTATCTCATCATGCACTTGGTTTTACCCCATCCAGCATGATGTTTCTTCGTAGAACGACTTATCCGTAGCATCAGCAATGAAACAACCCTGGGGTCTCCAGAAACAAACAAAGTAAACTGCACTCAACGATGCATGCCACATGAATCGTCCAAATGAAGTGTGTAAGGAATATAACATCAAAATTAGCATCAGTATAACCAAAGAAGAAAAGTACTTGGAAAGTATAGTATCATTAAATGGAAAATCAGGGGACCAGATCTAAAACAAATGTAATGAGGCAAAAAAAACTCATTGGACAAATGGCACCAATACCAAAGACAAGCAAACACATATGCTTGCTTGCTTGTGTTCGCTGGCTGTGAACTCCAGCGTGATGTCCTGTATGTCGGATGAAGACATCCTGTTGTCCAACATCAATGTGATGTCATACCGGACTGAGGTTTGCGCGAGTATCCGTTGTCCCATGTCTGGCTTATTGGTGTGCAGACTGGTGGTTCCTCGCCGTGCAGGCAGATACTCTCCGACTTTGGAAGAATCAGCGATCCTACTACGTTAGCAAGGACCCCGAAGGGACCTGTTGCCCAGGACGCACGACTAGGGCGTGGCAGTAGGTTTTGGCCAGTACAGAACGTGGCCCTGGTGCTTTGGAAACACCCCTGCGTCCCACAAACACATATAATAGTTACTAAGAAAGCACTGGAAAATGAGCCTTTATTTATTTATTATTAATCTTAAAGCAAACTAGCGAGCAAATTATACCAATTAGGGAACCCTGTGAAGCTACTTAGACAGTTTATAAATAAACATACATGCAATGTTTGACTCTCATAGAAGTAGAGACTAGAGAACACATCAGACAACATAAACCTCAAGTTGCAGGGTCAAGTGTACTTCGACGTATGACAGGGACGTCTAGTTGGGTTTATGTCCTAGTACACTTTATCTTTTCCTCTAATTCTCCCCCGACTGACTCTCTCTCTCTCTCTCTCTCTCTCTCTCTCTCTCTCTCTCTCTCTCTCTCTCTCTCTCTCTCTCTCTCTCTCTCTCTCTCGTTTTCCCACCTAACCCTCCCTCCGTTTGTATCTATCTCACTTTGTCGCCCCCTCGTTCTGTCTGTTTGTTTATCTCACCCTTTCTCTTCCTTTACTCTCCCCTTCTCTCTGCCTGTCTGTCTATCCCATTCTACCTCGTCTATCCCATTCTAACTCTCATTCCACTCGTCTGTTTGTCTATCTTCTCACTCTCACTCTATTAGCCTGTCTGTCTAACTTACTCTTTCCAATCTCCCCATCCCTCCGTCTGTTTGTATGTCTGTCTGTATCACTATCTACCCCGTCGTCTGTCTGTCTGTCTGTCTGTCTGCCTGCTTGTCTGTCTGTCTGTCTGTCTGTCTGTCTGTCTGTCTGTCTGTCTGCTTATCTATTTATCTCACTCTCAATATCTCCCCTCCTCTCCCTCCGCCTGTCCCACTCCTTCCCTCTATCTGTTTATCCCCCCCCCCCCCACGCTCGCCTATCTGTCTATGGATTCTGTCAACCAAATAAAATATATCAGCCACTTCACGCCACCCCATCAGAGCCGATTGAATGGCGCCCCTGATTGCCTGTCGGTGAGCAGGTCTAAAGTCAGCCCAGACCTGGATCATTCAGGTGATAAATGTGTGACTCAAAAACTGCTCACGCAGAAAAACAGTGTGCACAATGGGCCAAAGATTTATGTACCAAGCACAACCTGTGTGCTGACGACCTGCGGTGAGGCGACTGTCTAGCGGTTTGAGACTATATCGTTGCACAACATCGTCGTCAACCTAACCGTTGTCACCATCAGCAACAACATCATCATCATCATTATACTCTTTTTTAAAAAAAATATTTCAAAATACCCCGTTGAGTTGAGTTGAGATGAGTTCAGAACCGACATCACAGCACTAGGGCAATTCCCATACCGCTCTGTCCTCATCTTCAACAGCCAGAGAAGAGTCCAAAACTAATGCCCGGTATCAGTTGCAATTTGAGTGTGTATCAATCTGACCTTTCTTCTGAGAATGGAATGTCGGCCAGATCCCCCGGTCACACTCTGTCACACCATTCTCTCCAGGCAATGATGGTGTATCTATTGTTCCTCACTATACAAAAGACCACAAAGGGCTACCACATCCGCCGTATCGTTCACCAATACCCCACCCAGCGATGCAGACCCAGTCAATGTGTCCGCCTGTTCGTTTCCCAACATACCAGCATACTCAGTCTGAGGAAGATGCTAAGACTACCATGGGCAGACAGAAAAGCCAATGAGGCAGTCCTTCAAGTAACAAATGGAAGCCAAACATTTATTAGAGAATGTTGACATCGACAGTCCAGATTTTTGGGTTCGTTATGAGAAGAATGCAATGTGTGGAGAGGCATGATTGCCCACGCCAGCTCGGAAAGCTGAAGAAGAAGAAGATGATTGCCCACGCCAGCCGGTAAGGCACTGGATGATGGATGATGAGAAGAAACAAATTTGAAAACTTAGTGACAACTGGCAAGATTGAGGACAAAAGAACGAGGGGAAGGTAGAGAGATAAATATATGGAGGGTTTGGTTACATGGCTTAATGGAAACAAGAACACAGAGCTGATCCACGACTCTGGTGATCGCGTGAGATGGCGAAAGATGACCGCCCACGCTTATCGACATGGCACATAATGATGATGAATTTAGAGTATTTAAATCTAACGTTCAATCATTATTGGTATATGGATGAGATATGTATAACATAGTTATCAATAAACTACAAAAGTCCATTCGTGAGCAGAATTTAAGAACTAAAACGGAACCATCATTAATGGACAGCTTTGGGAGTGAACCACACATATTTCTGTACATCAAGCAGGGAGTGAAACACTGGCGCTGGGCAGGACACAAACAGAAAAGTTAAAAATAGCATGACTAGAACGTTCTTTTTCTGCTGCCCGTAGGGCAAACAAAATAGCATATCCTTTACAGGACGTCGCAGTCAATCCCGGCATTTTTTGGCTGTTTGTGATTTCTTGACAAGTTTAGGTTCAGTAGTTTGCCATTGATTTCTGAACAACCGCCACTCATAACATTTTATAAAAACCAACGCATGTCGGTCTGCTGGCAAATCGCCCGCAGCTGTGTTTCGAATGCGGTATGCGCAGTTATGAACTGCGTCCGTAACCCCGTCGTCACAGAGAGGGAGAGAGAGAGAGAGAGAGAGAGAGAGAGTGTGAGAGAGTGAGTGAGAGAGAGAGAGAGAGACACTGGCACACACGGAGAAGAGAAGTAGTCTGAATAAGTGGAGGAGGCCATGGAGGGAGTTGCAGGAGGCAGCAAAAGATTGGATAGCTTGTCGTGGATTGGTTGAGTGTGTATGCTCCCATAAGGGTTAAAGAAGAGAAGCAGAGTTGTTTAAAATATGATGGGTTAATGTGGGTGCTAGATGAACCATAAGGATTAAGTTTTCTGAACCAAACATTTTGACAAACAAACGCGCTAGCCTTGTAATACATACAAGTATCAATTGATGATGAACACTCTAAACCACCGAAAGTGCATGATATATAAATACACAGGCACTGATGGACACTCATAGCGGAGGTTTAGGAAAGCTAACATAAACAATGAGTTACGGTGGGGCCACTCTGGGCTAGCGTTTAACCGTAGCCGTAAGCTTACTGTGTGCTTAAAATAGAAAGTCTGAACTCACGCGCCAGCCTCTCTTTGGGGTATGAAAAAGCCGACGTAATAGCCACAGGTTTCTAAAAATAAACTGAATATCCCCACTGTAACAGAGCATGAGTAAATAAACTGATTTTATTAAAGGAAATGAAAAGCTTGATTGTTCACACATTTTACTTGTTTGAGTATAGAGGTACACTTTTTAAAGAAATGAATGCACTGTATTAATTAGCACTCGTAGAAGTATATTAAAGAGTCTTCGTGGAGGAGGAAGAGGAGGAGGAGGAGAAGAAGAAGAAGAAGAAGAAGAAGAAGAAGAAGAAGAAGAAGAAGAAGAAGAAGAAGAAGAATTACGATTGCGAAGAAAGAGGAAGACAGAGGAATAGTAAATGTGCCCCCAAACCAATAAATAACGACTCGGTCAATGGCTTCAACATAATACATGCGCATTTTCAGAATCTGCGAAGGACAGGAACATAATACCAACGAAAACACCATTACACATCGCAGCAAAAATAGTAAGGGAACACAAGCAAGCTATTCCTTCCACACACCAGTACCCTCCCCTGGAGACGCACTTCTCCTGGTGCAGAGAAACAACATCAGCGAGTACGACACAGATTGGCAAAGGTTGTAATGGGCTGCTCATCTTTTACCTTGATGCATCTAGATTCTAGAATGTTCCAGCCCCGAGAGCTTGCAGCCGACAGAGAACCTATAGTCTTCTATACCTGCTTTCTGCTCAGGTGAAATTGGGAAAATGGGAGTGGGTGAGGGGGGGGGGGGTGTCGTGCGCAGAACACAGAACACAGCATGGCCTAACGCTACGCCAGGGGCGTAATCAACAAACAGTCTAGCCCACGTTGTATCTACTATACATTCAACCGTAGACAGTGTACGCCTTCTCCTTCTTCTTCTTCTTCTTCTTCTTCTTCTTCTTCTTCTTCTTCTTCTTCTTCTTCTTCTTCTTCTTCTTCTTCTTCTTCTTCTTCTTCTTCTTCTTCTTCTTCTTCATCATCATCATCATCATCATCATCATCATCATCATCATCATCATCATCATCATCATCGTCAACATCTTGAAACGCATG
This sequence comes from Cepaea hortensis, assembly GCA_963921405.1. Classification (NCBI taxonomy): domain Eukaryota; kingdom Metazoa; phylum Mollusca; class Gastropoda; order Stylommatophora; family Helicidae; genus Cepaea; species Cepaea hortensis. The sequence continues at coordinate 113,153,818 of OY992881.1, forward strand.
CCCTGGATCAGGCATCATCAACAATGATTATCCTCTCCGCTATGAAATTTAATCTTATATCCAAGTTAACTTAATGTTGCTTTTATTATTATCCCCCCACCCCCACCCCCCCCCCACCCCAAAAAAAATTTGTTAAAGTCATCACGGCCTGGAGAGAATGGTTCTGCAGGGATCAGGGGATCTGCCCGGCAATCAGGTCTCCAAGGAAAAGCCAGGCAGACACATAATCAGACTTCTACTAGTATCATTAGTAATGGGATTCTTCGCTGGTTGTTGAAGATGAGGACGGAGCACGTATGGGGATGTCCGGAGTGTTGGGATGTCATTTCTTGACTCAGCTCAACTCATTCATTATGCCTTTGATGAGTAATGTAGTAACACCTACAACCGCCATTATCTCGGTATTTGTTTTCTTCAGTATTCACAGCATTCTTAACATAAAACCACATCTCTACGGTCTCGTGTTTCACAATGAGTGTAGTACAAATTGTCAAGCACTCCTATCCACACAGAAGACCGGGCCACACAGCTTTTAAGTAAGCGGATTTAGTGATGACGTTTCTGTATGCCACCGAGTCGACCAGTAAACGATCCTGTATCACGCTATGAAGCAGTTGGTGTTTATGGTACAGCCCCAATATTTTCTAGACCGACCAACACTCGATGTGTAGTATGATAAATTTGACACTAGGTGCCTTTATTTCCGAGGAAATTGTATGGTATCTTGTGTATGCCTGGCCGACCTAGCAGAATCGCACTGGCAAAAAAACAAAAAAAAAGTCACAGCTAGGGATTGAACCTTATCACCTGGCTTGTAGTGTAGGTACAGGGTATTTGTAAAGTCTCACTACACTTTATACGTAAAATAGCTGTTTTTTTGGAGAGTATGTTTCCGTCTTGCAAACGGAAAACATACTCTCCAACAAGCAGCTGTTCTACATACAAAGTATAGTGAGACTTTACAAACACCCTTTTTTAAATGCCATGATACCGAAGATTAAATATGGTTGTTATAGGCTCGAGTTATCTTCTTCTTCTGCTGCGTTCATCCTGAGTTGGTTTTTTTTTCCGGACGTGATTGCGTTGTGCCTGTTTACAGCAGAGCTGCGTTCTTGCGCCGTTAGGCCGACACATCCGACTTCACCAGGTTCCTGTGTTCTACTTTCTCTTCGCTCTGTAGCGAAGATTTTATGGACGCGGTTCGTGATCCCGCATAACCGCGTTCGAAACACAGCTACGCGCGATTTGGCAACAGAACGTGTTGCATTGGTTTTTTTAACGAAATGGTATGGGTGCTGGTCGTTCAGAAAGCAATGACAAATTACTTAACGTAAACTTGCCTAGAGATGACAACAGCAAAACATGCTGGTGTTGACTGCGAAGTCCTGTAAAGGATATGCAGCTTACTTTAACTTTCGCTTCAGCTGCGGTGATAGAGTGACAGCTCCTTGCCTGCCAAGACAACAATCGGAACTTAATCGCCAGTAGAGGTAGGATCATTTTTGCCGATCAGTATGACTTTAGGGTCGAAATACCTTAAACAATGGCTACTCGACAATATTTGAAGGGAACTAGTCAACTCACTTCGCATGTCAAGGCCTAACACTTGACATCCAACTGTCAATATTACCTATAGTAACTTGGAGTGTAGGAATTAAGGCCGCTGGCGAGTGCATTCACCACGAATTGTGCAGGATGGGGCTTTATTTATGACGCCGCATAAATACATCATTTACACAAACTTTCACAGTTATACACCCACTTCACATACACATATACTCGCTCATAGTCACA
>OY992881.1:113760611-114170459 GCA_963921405.1 Cepaea hortensis
CACTAGGAAATTAAAACAATGTGCTGACACTAGACATGACCATAAAAGTAATAATTAGCACTCCTGGGGCAATTTTGTTGACAAAATTGAGATAGCTCAAAAATGAGAAATTTCAACAGGCGGCCGGTCATGGGTTTTTCCCAAAATATAAAAGTTTCTGGATCACTAGGAAATTAGTCTAAAACAATGTGCATACACTAGACATGACCATAAAAGTAATAATTTGCACTCCTGGGGCAATTTTTTGGACAAAATTGAGATAGCTCAAAAATGAGAAATTTCAACAGGCGGCCGGTCATGGATTTTTCCTAACATATAGAAGTTTCTGAATCACTAGGAAATTAGTCTAAAACAATGTGCGGACACTAGACATGACCATACAAGTAATAATTTGCACTCCTGGGGCAATTTTTTTGACAAAATTGAGATAGCTCAAAAATGAGAAATTTCAACAGGCGGCGGGTCATGGATTTTTGCCAAAATATAAATGTTTTTAAATCACTAGGGAATTAGTCTAAAACAATGTGCAGACACTAGACATGACCATAAAAGTAATAATTTGCACTCCTGGGGCAATTTTATTAACAAAATTGAGATAGCTCAAAAATGAGAAATTTCAACAGGCGGCCGGTCATGGATTTTTCCCAACATATAGAAGTTTCTGAATCACTAGGAAATTAGTCTAAAACAATGTGCAGACACTAGACATGACCATAAAAGTAATAATTTGCACTCCTGGGGCAATTTTTTTTTGACAAAATTGAGATAGCTCAAAAATGAGAAATTTCAACAGGCGGCCGGTCATGGATTTTTCCCAACATATAGAAGTTTCTGAATCACTAGGAAATTAGTCTAAAACAATGTGCGGACACTAGACATGACCATACAAGTAATAATTTGCACTCCTGGGGCAATTTTTTGGACAAAATTGAGATAGCTCAAAAATGAGAAATTTCAACAGGCGGCCGGTCATGGATTTTTCCCAACATATAGAAGTTTCTGAATCACTAGGAAATAGTCTAAAACAATGTGCAGACACTAGACATGACCATAAAAGTAATAATTTGCACTCCTGTGGCAATTTTATTAACAAAATTGAGATAGCTCAAAAATGAGAAATTTCAACAGGCGGCCGTTCATGGATTTTTGCCAAAATATAAATGTTTTTAAATCAGTAGGAAATTAGTCTAAACCAATGTGCATACACTAGACATGACCATAAAAGTAATAATTTGCACTCCTGTGGCAATTTTATTGTCAAAATTGAGATGGCTCAAAAATTAGAAATTTTAACAGGCTTTTCCCAAAATATAGAAGTTTCTGAATCACTAGGAAATTAAAACAATGTGCTGACACTAGACATGACCATAAAGTAATAATTAGCACTCCTGGGGCAATTTTGTTGACAAAATTGAGATAGCTCAAAAATGAGAAATTTCAACAGGCGGCCGGTCATGGGTTTTTCCCAAAATATAAAAGTTTCTGGATCACTAGGAAATTAGTTTAAAACAATGTGCATACACTAGACATGACCATAAAAGTAATAATTTGCACTCCTGGGGCAATTTTTTGGACAAAATTGTGATAGCTCAAAAATGAGAAATTTCAACAGGCTTTTCCCAAAATATAGAAGTTTCTGATTCACTAGGAAATTAAAACAATGTGCGGACACTAGACATGACCATAAAAGTAATAATTAGCACTCCTGGGGCAATTTTGTTGACAAAATTGAGATAGCTCAAAAATGAGAAATTTCAACAGGCGGCCGGTCATGGATTTTTGCCAAAATATAAATGTTTTTAAATCACTAGGGAATTAGTCTAAAACAATGTGCAGACACTAGACATGACCATAAAAGTAATAATTTGCACTCCTGGGGCAATTTTATTAACAAAATTGAGATAGCTCAAAAATGAGAAATCATGGATTTTTGCCAAAATATAAATGTTTTTAAATCACTAGGGAATTAGTCTAAAACAATGTGCAGACACTAGACATGACCATAAAAGTAATAATTTGCACTCCTGGGGCAATTTTATTAACAAAATTGAGATAGCTCAAAAATGAGAAATTTCAACAGGCGGCCGTTCATGGATTTTTGCCAAAATATAAATGTTTTTAAATCAGTAGGAAATTAGTCTAAATTAATGTGCATACACTAGACATGACCATAAAAGTAATAATTTGCACTCCTGTGGCAATTTTATTGTCAAAATTGAGATAGCTCAAAAATTAGAAATTTTATCAGGCTTTTCCCAAAATATAGAAGTTTCTGAATCACTAGGAAATTAAAACAATGTGCTGACACTAGACATGACCATAAAAGTAATAATTAGCACTCCTGGGGCAATTTTGTTGACAAAATTGAGATAGCTCAAAAATGAGAAATTTCAACAGGCGGCCGGTCATGGGTTTTTCCCAAAATATAAAAGTTTCTGGATCACTAGGAAATTAGTCTAAAACAATGTGCATACACTAGACATGACCATAAAAGTAATAATTTGCACTCCTGGGGCAATTTTTTGGACAAAATTGAGATAGCTCAAAAATGAGAAATTTCAACAGGCGGCCGGTCATGGATTTTTCCTAACATATAGAAGTTTCTGAATCACTAGGAAATTAGTCTAAAACAATGTGCGGACACTAGACATGACCATACAAGTAATAATTTGCACTCCTGGGGCAATTTTTTTGACAAAATTGAGATAGCTCAAAAATGAGAAATTTCAACAGGCGGCGGGTCATGGATTTTTGCCAAAATATAAATGTTTTTAAATCACTAGGGAATTAGTCTAAAACAATGTGCAGACACTAGACATGACCATAAAAGTAATAATTTGCACTCCTGGGGCAATTTTATTAACAAAATTGAGATAGCTCAAAAATGAGAAATTTCAACAGGCGGCCGTTCATGGATTTTTGCCAGAATATAAATGTTTTTAAATCAGTAGGAAATTAGTCTAAACCAATGTGCATACACTAGACATGACCATAAAAGTAATAATTTGCACTCCTGTGGCAATTTTATTGTCAAAATTGAGATAGCTCAAAAATTAGAAATTTCAACAGGCGGCCGGTCGTGGATTTTTCCCAACATATAGAAGTTTCTGAATCACTAGGAAATAGTCTAAAACAATGTGCAGACACTAGACATGACCATAAAAGTAATAATTTGCACTCCTGTGGCAATTTTATTAACAAAATTGAGATAGCTCAAAAATGAGAAATTTCAACAGGCGGCCGTTCATGGATTTTTGCCAAAATATAAATGTTTTTAAATCAGTAGGAAATTAGTCTAAACCAATGTGCATACACTAGACATGACCATAAAAGTAATAATTTGCACTCCTGTGGCAATTTTATTGTCAAAATTGAGATAGCTCAAAAATTAGAAATTTTATCAGGCTTTTCCCAAAATATAGAAGTTTCTGAATCACTAGGAAATTAAAACAATGTGCTGACACTAGACATGACCATAAAAGTAATAATTAGCACTCCTGGGGCAATTTTGTTGACAAAATTGAGATAGCTCAAAAATGAGAAATTTCAACAGGCGGCCGGTCATGGGTTTTTCCCAAAATATAAAAGTTTCTGGATCACTAGGAAATTAGTCTAAAACAATGTGCATACACTAGACATGACCATAAAAGTAATAATTTGCACTCCTGGGGCAATTTTTTGGACAAAATTGAGATAGCTCAAAAATGAGAAATTTCAACAGGCGGCCGGTCATGGATTTTTCCTAACATATAGAAGTTTCTGAATCACTAGGAAATTAGTCTAAAACAATGTGCGGACACTAGACATGACCATACAAGTAATAATTTGCACTCCTGGGGCAATTTTTTTGACAAAATTGAGATAGCTCAAAAATGAGAAATTTCAACAGGCGGCGGGTCATGGATTTTTCCCAACATATAGAAGTTTCTGAATCACTAGGAAATTAGTCTAAAACAATGTGCAGACACTAGACATGACCATAAAAGTAATAATTTGCACTCCTGGGGCAATTTTATTAACAAAATTGAGATAGCTCAAAAATGAGAAATTTCAACAGGCGGCCGGTCATGGATTTTTCCCAACATATAGAAGTTTCTGAATCACTAGGAAATTAGTCTAAAACAATGTGCAGACACTAGACATGACCATAAAAGTAATAATTTGCACTCCTGGGGCAATTTTTTTTGACAAAATTGAGATAGCTCAAAAATGAGAAATTTCAACAGGCGGCCGGTCATGGATTTTTCCCAACATATAGAAGTTTCTGAATCACTAGGAAATTAGTCTAAAACAATGTGCGGACACTAGACATGACCATACAAGTAATAATTTGCACTCCTGGGGCAATTTTTTGGACAAAATTGAGATAGCTCAAAAATGAGAAATTTCAACAGGCGGCCGGTCATGGATTTTTCCCAACATATAGAAGTTTCTGAATCACTAGGAAATAGTCTAAAACAATGTGCAGACACTAGACATGACCATAAAAGTAATAATTTGCACTCCTGTGGCAATTTTATTAACAAAATTGAGATAGCTCAAAAATGAGAAATTTCAACAGGCGGCCGTTCATGGATTTTTGCCAAAATATAAATGTTTTTAAATCAGTAGGAAATTAGTCTAAACCAATGTGCATACACTAGACATGACCATAAAAGTAATAATTTGCACTCCTGTGGCAATTTTATTGTCAAAATTGAGATGGCTCAAAAATTAGAAATTTTAACAGGCTTTTCCCAAAATATAGAAGTTTCTGAATCACTAGGAAATTAAAACAATGTGCTGACACTAGACATGACCATAAAGTAATAATTAGCACTCCTGGGGCAATTTTGTTGACAAAATTGAGATAGCTCAAAAATGAGAAATTTCAACAGGCGGCCGGTCATGGGTTTTTCCCAAAATATAAAAGTTTCTGGATCACTAGGAAATTAGTTTAAAACAATGTGCATACACTAGACATGACCATAAAAGTAATAATTTGCACTCCTGGGGCAATTTTTTGGACAAAATTGTGATAGCTCAAAAATGAGAAATTTCAACAGGCTTTTCCCAAAATATAGAAGTTTCTGATTCACTAGGAAATTAAAACAATGTGCGGACACTAGACATGACCATAAAAGTAATAATTAGCACTCCTGGGGCAATTTTGTTGACAAAATTGAGATAGCTCAAAAATGAGAAATTTCAACAGGCGGCCGGTCATGGATTTTTGCCAAAATATAAATGTTTTTAAATCACTAGGGAATTAGTCTAAAACAATGTGCAGACACTAGACATGACCATAAAAGTAATAATTTGCACTCCTGGGGCAATTTTATTAACAAAATTGAGATAGCTCAAAAATGAGAAATCATGGATTTTTGCCAAAATATAAATGTTTTTAAATCACTAGGGAATTAGTCTAAAACAATGTGCAGACACTAGACATGACCATAAAAGTAATAATTTGCACTCCTGGGGCAATTTTATTAACAAAATTGAGATAGCTCAAAAATGAGAAATTTCAACAGGCGGCCGTTCATGGATTTTTGCCAAAATATAAATGTTTTTAAATCAGTAGGAAATTAGTCTAAATTAATGTGCATACACTAGACATGACCATAAAAGTAATAATTTGCACTCCTGTGGCAATTTTATTGTCAAAATTGAGATAGCTCAAAAATTAGAAATTTTATCAGGCTTTTCCCAAAATATAGAAGTTTCTGAATCACTAGGAAATTAAAACAATGTGCTGACACTAGACATGACCATAAAAGTAATAATTAGCACTCCTGGGGCAATTTTGTTGACAAAATTGAGATAGCTCAAAAATGAGAAATTTCAACAGGCGGCCGGTCATGGGTTTTTCCCAAAATATAAAAGTTTCTGGATCACTAGGAAATTAGTCTAAAACAATGTGCATACACTAGACATGACCATAAAAGTAATAATTTGCACTCCTGGGGCAATTTTTTGGACAAAATTGAGATAGCTCAAAAATGAGAAATTTCAACAGGCGGCCGGTCATGGATTTTTCCTAACATATAGAAGTTTCTGAATCACTAGGAAATTAGTCTAAAACAATGTGCGGACACTAGACATGACCATACAAGTAATAATTTGCACTCCTGGGGCAATTTTTTTGACAAAATTGAGATAGCTCAAAAATGAGAAATTTCAACAGGCGGCGGGTCATGGATTTTTGCCAAAATATAAATGTTTTTAAATCACTAGGGAATTAGTCTAAAACAATGTGCAGACACTAGACATGACCATAAAAGTAATAATTTGCACTCCTGGGGCAATTTTATTAACAAAATTGAGATAGCTCAAAAATGAGAAATTTCAACAGGCGGCCGTTCATGGATTTTTGCCAGAATATAAATGTTTTTAAATCAGTAGGAAATTAGTCTAAACCAATGTGCATACACTAGACATGACCATAAAAGTAATAATTTGCACTCCTGTGGCAATTTTATTGTCAAAATTGAGATAGCTCAAAAATTAGAAATTTCAACAGGCGGCCGGTCGTGGATTTTTCCCAACATATAGAAGTTTCTGAATCACTAGGAAATAGTCTAAAACAATGTGCAGACACTAGACATGACCATAAAAGTAATAATTTGCACTCCTGTGGCAATTTTATTAACAAAATTGAGATAGCTCAAAAATGAGAAATTTCAACAGGCGGCCGTTCATGGATTTTTGCCAAAATATAAATGTTTTTAAATCAGTAGGAAATTAGTCTAAACCAATGTGCATACACTAGACATGACCATAAAAGTAATAATTTGCACTCCTGTGGCAATTTTATTGTCAAAATTGAGATAGCTCAAAAATTAGAAATTTTATCAGGCTTTTCCCAAAATATAGAAGTTTCTGAATCACTAGGAAATTAAAACAATGTGCTGACACTAGACATGACCATAAAAGTAATAATTAGCACTCCTGGGGCAATTTTGTTGACAAAATTGAGATAGCTCAAAAATGAGAAATTTCAACAGGCGGCCGGTCATGGGTTTTTCCCAAAATATAAAAGTTTCTGGATCACTAGGAAATTAGTCTAAAACAATGTGCATACACTAGACATGACCATAAAAGTAATAATTTGCACTCCTGGGGCAATTTTTTGGACAAAATTGAGATAGCTCAAAAATGAGAAATTTCAACAGGCGGCCGGTCATGGATTTTTCCTAACATATAGAAGTTTCTGAATCACTAGGAAATTAGTCTAAAACAATGTGCGGACACTAGACATGACCATACAAGTAATAATTTGCACTCCTGGGGCAATTTTTTTGACAAAATTGAGATAGCTCAAAAATGAGAAATTTCAACAGGCGGCGGGTCATGGATTTTTGCCAAAATATAAATGTTTTTAAATCACTAGGGAATTAGTCTAAAACAATGTGCAGACACTAGACATGACCATAAAAGTAATAATTTGCACTCCTGGGGCAATTTTATTAACAAAATTGAGATAGCTCAAAAATGAGAAATTTCAACAGGCGGCCGTTCATGGATTTTTGCCAAAATATAAATGTTTTTAAATCAGTAGGAAATTAGTCTAAACCAATGTGCATACACTAGACGTGACCATAAAAGTAATAATTTGCACTCCTGTGGCAATTTTATTGTCAAAATTGAGATAGCTCAAAAATTAGAAATTTTAACAGGCTTTTCCCAAAATATAGAAGTTTCTGAATCACTAGGAAATTAAAACAATGTGCTGACACTAGACATGACCATAAAGTAATAATTAGCACTCCTGGGGCAATTTTGTTGACAAAATTGAGATAGCTCAAAAATGAGAAATTTCAACAGGCGGCCGGTCATGGGTTTTTCCCAAAATATAAAAGTTTCTGGATCACTAGGAAATTAGTTTAAAACAATGTACATACACTAGACATGACCATAAAAGTAATAATTTGCACTCCTGGGGCAATTTTTTGGACAAAATTGAGATAGCTCAAAAATGAGAAATTTCAACAGGCGGCCGGTCATGGATTTTTCCCAACATATAGAAGTTTCTGAATCACTAGGAAATAGTCTAAAACAATGTGCAGACACTAGACATGACCATAAAAGTAATAATTTGCACTCCTGTGGCAATTTTATTAACAAAATTGAGATAGCTCAAAAATGAGAAATTTCAACAGGCGGCCGTTCATGGATTTTTGCCAAAATATAAATGTTTTTAAATCAGTAGGAAATTAGTCTAAACCAATGTGCATACACTAGACATGACCATAAAAGTAATAATTTGCACTCCTGTGGCAATTTTATTGTCAAAATTGAGATAGCTCAAAAATTAGAAATTTTATCAGGCTTTTCCCAAAATATAGAAGTTTCTGAATCACTAGGAAATTAAAACAATGTGCTGACACTAGACATGACCATAAAAGTAATAATTAGCACTCCTGGGGCAATTTTGTTGACAAAATTGAGATAGCTCAAAAATGAGAAATTTCAACAGGCGGCCGGTCATGGGTTTTTCCCAAAATATAAAAGTTTCTGGATCACTAGGAAATTAGTCTAAAACAATGTGCATACACTAGACATGACCATAAAAGTAATAATTTGCACTCCTGGGGCAATTTTTTGGACAAAATTGAGATAGCTCAAAAATGAGAAATTTCAACAGGCGGCCGGTCATGGATTTTTCCTAACATATAGAAGTTTCTGAATCACTAGGAAATTAGTCTAAAACAATGTGCGGACACTAGACATGACCATACAAGTAATAATTTGCACTCCTGGGGCAATTTTTTTGACAAAATTGAGATAGCTCAAAAATGAGAAATTTCAACAGGCGGCGGGTCATGGATTTTTGCCAAAATATAAATGTTTTTAAATCACTAGGGAATTAGTCTAAAACAATGTGCAGACACTAGACATGACCATAAAAGTAATAATTTGCACTCCTGGGGCAATTTTATTAACAAAATTGAGATAGCTCAAAAATGAGAAATTTCAACAGGCGGCCGGTCATGGATTTTTCCCAACATATAGAAGTTTCTGAATCACTAGGAAATTAGTCTAAAACAATGTGCAGACACTAGACATGACCATAAAAGTAATAATTTGCACTCCTGGGGCAATTTTATTAACAAAATTGAGATAGCTCAAAAATGAGAAATTTCAACAGGCGGCCGGTCATGGATTTTTCCCAACATATAGAAGTTTCTGAATCACTAGGAAATTAGTCTAAAACAATGTGCAGACACTAGACATGACCATAAAAGTAATAATTTGCACTCCTGGGGCAATTTTTTTTGACAAAATTGAGATAGCTCAAAAATGAGAAATTTCAACAGGCGGCCGGTCATGGATTTTTCCCAACATATAGAAGTTTCTGAATCACTAGGAAATTAGTCTAAAACAATGTGCGGACACTAGACATGACCATACAAGTAATAATTTGCACTCCTGGGGCAATTTTTTGGACAAAATTGAGATAGCTCAAAAATGAGAAATTTCAACAGGCGGCCGGTCATGGATTTTTCCCAACATATAGAAGTTTCTGAATCACTAGGAAATAGTCTAAAACAATGTGCAGACACTAGACATGACCATAAAAGTAATAATTTGCACTCCTGTGGCAATTTTATTAACAAAATTGAGATAGCTCAAAAATGAGAAATTTCAACAGGCGGCCGTTCATGGATTTTTGCCAAAATATAAATGTTTTTAAATCAGTAGGAAATTAGTCTAAACCAATGTGCATACACTAGACATGACCATAAAAGTAATAATTTGCACTCCTGTGGCAATTTTATTGTCAAAATTGAGATGGCTCAAAAATTAGAAATTTTAACAGGCTTTTCCCAAAATATAGAAGTTTCTGAATCACTAGGAAATTAAAACAATGTGCTGACACTAGACATGACCATAAAGTAATAATTAGCACTCCTGGGGCAATTTTGTTGACAAAATTGAGATAGCTCAAAAATGAGAAATTTCAACAGGCGGCCGGTCATGGGTTTTTCCCAAAATATAAAAGTTTCTGGATCACTAGGAAATTAGTTTAAAACAATGTGCATACACTAGACATGACCATAAAAGTAATAATTTGCACTCCTGGGGCAATTTTTTGGACAAAATTGTGATAGCTCAAAAATGAGAAATTTCAACAGGCTTTTCCCAAAATATAGAAGTTTCTGATTCACTAGGAAATTAAAACAATGTGCGGACACTAGACATGACCATAAAAGTAATAATTAGCACTCCTGGGGCAATTTTGTTGACAAAATTGAGATAGCTCAAAAATGAGAAATTTCAACAGGCGGCCGGTCATGGATTTTTGCCAAAATATAAATGTTTTTAAATCACTAGGGAATTAGTCTAAAACAATGTGCAGACACTAGACATGACCATAAAAGTAATAATTTGCACTCCTGGGGCAATTTTATTAACAAAATTGAGATAGCTCAAAAATGAGAAATCATGGATTTTTGCCAAAATATAAATGTTTTTAAATCACTAGGGAATTAGTCTAAAACAATGTGCAGACACTAGACATGACCATAAAAGTAATAATTTGCACTCCTGGGGCAATTTTATTAACAAAATTGAGATAGCTCAAAAATGAGAAATTTCAACAGGCGGCCGTTCATGGATTTTTGCCAAAATATAAATGTTTTTAAATCAGTAGGAAATTAGTCTAAATTAATGTGCATACACTAGACATGACCATAAAAGTAATAATTTGCACTCCTGTGGCAATTTTATTGTCAAAATTGAGATAGCTCAAAAATTAGAAATTTTATCAGGCTTTTCCCAAAATATAGAAGTTTCTGAATCACTAGGAAATTAAAACAATGTGCTGACACTAGACATGACCATAAAAGTAATAATTAGCACTCCTGGGGCAATTTTGTTGACAAAATTGAGATAGCTCAAAAATGAGAAATTTCAACAGGCGGCCGGTCATGGGTTTTTCCCAAAATATAAAAGTTTCTGGATCACTAGGAAATTAGTCTAAAACAATGTGCATACACTAGACATGACCATAAAAGTAATAATTTGCACTCCTGGGGCAATTTTTTGGACAAAATTGAGATAGCTCAAAAATGAGAAATTTCAACAGGCGGCCGGTCATGGATTTTTCCTAACATATAGAAGTTTCTGAATCACTAGGAAATTAGTCTAAAACAATGTGCGGACACTAGACATGACCATACAAGTAATAATTTGCACTCCTGGGGCAATTTTTTTGACAAAATTGAGATAGCTCAAAAATGAGAAATTTCAACAGGCGGCGGGTCATGGATTTTTGCCAAAATATAAATGTTTTTAAATCACTAGGGAATTAGTCTAAAACAATGTGCAGACACTAGACATGACCATAAAAGTAATAATTTGCACTCCTGGGGCAATTTTATTAACAAAATTGAGATAGCTCAAAAATGAGAAATTTCAACAGGCGGCCGTTCATGGATTTTTGCCAGAATATAAATGTTTTTAAATCAGTAGGAAATTAGTCTAAACCAATGTGCATACACTAGACATGACCATAAAAGTAATAATTTGCACTCCTGTGGCAATTTTATTGTCAAAATTGAGATAGCTCAAAAATTAGAAATTTCAACAGGCGGCCGGTCGTGGATTTTTCCCAACATATAGAAGTTTCTGAATCACTAGGAAATAGTCTAAAACAATGTGCAGACACTAGACATGACCATAAAAGTAATAATTTGCACTCCTGTGGCAATTTTATTAACAAAATTGAGATAGCTCAAAAATGAGAAATTTCAACAGGCGGCCGTTCATGGATTTTTGCCAAAATATAAATGTTTTTAAATCAGTAGGAAATTAGTCTAAACCAATGTGCATACACTAGACATGACCATAAAAGTAATAATTTGCACTCCTGTGGCAATTTTATTGTCAAAATTGAGATAGCTCAAAAATTAGAAATTTTATCAGGCTTTTCCCAAAATATAGAAGTTTCTGAATCACTAGGAAATTAAAACAATGTGCTGACACTAGACATGACCATAAAAGTAATAATTAGCACTCCTGGGGCAATTTTGTTGACAAAATTGAGATAGCTCAAAAATGAGAAATTTCAACAGGCGGCCGGTCATGGGTTTTTCCCAAAATATAAAAGTTTCTGGATCACTAGGAAATTAGTCTAAAACAATGTGCATACACTAGACATGACCATAAAAGTAATAATTTGCACTCCTGGGGCAATTTTTTGGACAAAATTGAGATAGCTCAAAAATGAGAAATTTCAACAGGCGGCCGGTCATGGATTTTTCCTAACATATAGAAGTTTCTGAATCACTAGGAAATTAGTCTAAAACAATGTGCGGACACTAGACATGACCATACAAGTAATAATTTGCACTCCTGGGGCAATTTTTTTGACAAAATTGAGATAGCTCAAAAATGAGAAATTTCAACAGGCGGCGGGTCATGGATTTTTGCCAAAATATAAATGTTTTTAAATCACTAGGGAATTAGTCTAAAACAATGTGCAGACACTAGACATGACCATAAAAGTAATAATTTGCACTCCTGGGGCAATTTTATTAACAAAATTGAGATAGCTCAAAAATGAGAAATTTCAACAGGCGGCCGTTCATGGATTTTTGCCAGAATATAAATGTTTTTAAATCAGTAGGAAATTAGTCTAAACCAATGTGCATACACTAGACATGACCATAAAAGTAATAATTTGCACTCCTGTGGCAATTTTATTGTCAAAATTGAGATAGCTCAAAAATTAGAAATTTCAACAGGCTTTTCCCAAAATATAGAAGTTTCTGAATCACTAGGAAATTAAAACAATGTGCTGACACTAGACATGACCATAAAGTAATAATTAGCACTCCTGGGGCAATTTTGTTGACAAAATTGAGATAGCTCAAAAATGAGAAATTTCAACAGGCGGCCGGTCATGGGTTTTTCCCAAAATATAAAAGTTTCTGGATCACTAGGAAATTAGTTTAAAACAATGTGCATACACTAGACATGACCATAAAAGTAATAATTTGCACTCCTGGGGCAATTTTTTGGACAAAATTGAGATAGCTCAAAAATGAGAAATTTCAACAGGCGGCCGGTCATGGATTTTTCCCAACATATAGAAGTTTCTGAATCACTAGGAAATAGTCTAAAACAATGTGCAGACACTAGACATGACCATAAAAGTAATAATTTGCACTCCTGTGGCAATTTTATTAACAAAATTGAGATAGCTCAAAAATGAGAAATTTCAACAGGCGGCCGTTCATGGATTTTTGCCAAAATATAAATGTTTTTAAATCAGTAGGAAATTAGTCTAAACCAATGTGCATACACTAGACATGACCATAAAAGTAATAATTTGCACTCCTGTGGCAATTTTATTGTCAAAATTGAGATAGCTCAAAAATTAGAAATTTTATCAGGCTTTTCCCAAAATATAGAAGTTTCTGAATCACTAGGAAATTAAAACAATGTGCTGACACTAGACATGACCATAAAAGTAATAATTAGCACTCCTGGGGCAATTTTGTTGACAAAATTGAGATAGCTCAAAAATGAGAAATTTCAACAGGCGGCCGGTCATGGGTTTTTCCCAAAATATAAAAGTTTCTGGATCACTAGGAAATTAGTCTAAAACAATGTGCATACACTAGACATGACCATAAAAGTAATAATTTGCACTCCTGGGGCAATTTTTTGGACAAAATTGAGATAGCTCAAAAATGAGAAATTTCAACAGGCGGCCGGTCATGGATTTTTCCTAACATATAGAAGTTTCTGAATCACTAGGAAATTAGTCTAAAACAATGTGCGGACACTAGACATGACCATACAAGTAATAATTTGCACTCCTGGGGCAATTTTTTTGACAAAATTGAGATAGCTCAAAAATGAGAAATTTCAACAGGCGGCGGGTCATGGATTTTTGCCAAAATATAAATGTTTTTAAATCACTAGGGAATTAGTCTAAAACAATGTGCAGACACTAGACATGACCATAAAAGTAATAATTTGCACTCCTGGGGCAATTTTATTAACAAAATTGAGATAGCTCAAAAATGAGAAATTTCAACAGGCGGCCGGTCATGGATTTTTCCCAACATATAGAAGTTTCTGAATCACTAGGAAATTAGTCTAAAACAATGTGCAGACACTAGACATGACCATAAAAGTAATAATTTGCACTCCTGGGGCAATTTTTTTTGACAAAATTGAGATAGCTCAAAAATGAGAAATTTCAACAGGCGGCCGGTCATGGATTTTTCCCAACATATAGAAGTTTCTGAATCACTAGGAAATTAGTCTAAAACAATGTGCGGACACTAGACATGACCATACAAGTAATAATTTGCACTCCTGGGGCAATTTTTTGGACAAAATTGAGATAGCTCAAAAATGAGAAATTTCAACAGGCGGCCGGTCATGGATTTTTCCCAACATATAGAAGTTTCTGAATCACTAGGAAATAGTCTAAAACAATGTGCAGACACTAGACATGACCATAAAAGTAATAATTTGCACTCCTGTGGCAATTTTATTAACAAAATTGAGATAGCTCAAAAATGAGAAATTTCAACAGGCGGCCGTTCATGGATTTTTGCCAAAATATAAATGTTTTTAAATCAGTAGGAAATTAGTCTAAACCAATGTGCATACACTAGACATGACCATAAAAGTAATAATTTGCACTCCTGTGGCAATTTTATTGTCAAAATTGAGATGGCTCAAAAATTAGAAATTTTAACAGGCTTTTCCCAAAATATAGAAGTTTCTGAATCACTAGGAAATTAAAACAATGTGCTGACACTAGACATGACCATAAAGTAATAATTTGCACTCCTGGGGCAATTTTTTGGACAAAATTGAGATAGCTCAAAAATGAGAAATTTCAACAGGCGGCCGGTCATGGATTTTTCCTAACATATAGAAGTTTCTGAATCACTAGGAAATTAGTCTAAAACAATGTGCGGACACTAGACATGACCATACAAGTAATAATTTGCACTCCTGGGGCAATTTTTTTGACAAAATTGAGATAGCTCAAAAATGAGAAATTTCAACAGGCGGCGGGTCATGGATTTTTGCCAAAATATAAATGTTTTTAAATCACTAGGGAATTAGTCTAAAACAATGTGCAGACACTAGACATGACCATAAAAGTAATAATTTGCACTCCTGGGGCAATTTTATTAACAAAATTGAGATAGCTCAAAAATGAGAAATTTCAACAGGCGGCCGTTCATGGATTTTTGCCAGAATATAAATGTTTTTAAATCAGTAGGAAATTAGTCTAAACCAATGTGCATACACTAGACATGACCATAAAAGTAATAATTTGCACTCCTGTGGCAATTTTATTGTCAAAATTGAGATAGCTCAAAAATTAGAAATTTCAACAGGCTTTTCCCAAAATATAGAAGTTTCTGAATCACTAGGAAATTAAAACAATGTGCTGACACTAGACATGACCATAAAGTAATAATTAGCACTCCTGGGGCAATTTTGTTGACAAAATTGAGATAGCTCAAAAATGAGAAATTTCAACAGGCGGCCGGTCATGGGTTTTTCCCAAAATATAAAAGTTTCTGGATCACTAGGAAATTAGTTTAAAACAATGTGCATACACTAGACATGACCATAAAAGTAATAATTTGCACTCCTGGGGCAATTTTTTGGACAAAATTGAGATAGCTCAAAAATGAGAAATTTCAACAGGCGGCCGGTCATGGATTTTTCCCAACATATAGAAGTTTCTGAATCACTAGGAAATAGTCTAAAACAATGTGCAGACACTAGACATGACCATAAAAGTAATAATTTGCACTCCTGTGGCAATTTTATTAACAAAATTGAGATAGCTCAAAAATGAGAAATTTCAACAGGCGGCCGTTCATGGATTTTTGCCAAAATATAAATGTTTTTAAATCAGTAGGAAATTAGTCTAAACCAATGTGCATACACTAGACATGACCATAAAAGTAATAATTTGCACTCCTGTGGCAATTTTATTGTCAAAATTGAGATAGCTCAAAAATTAGAAATTTTATCAGGCTTTTCCCAAAATATAGAAGTTTCTGAATCACTAGGAAATTAAAACAATGTGCTGACACTAGACATGACCATAAAAGTAATAATTAGCACTCCTGGGGCAATTTTGTTGACAAAATTGAGATAGCTCAAAAATGAGAAATTTCAACAGGCGGCCGGTCATGGGTTTTTCCCAAAATATAAAAGTTTCTGGATCACTAGGAAATTAGTCTAAAACAATGTGCATACACTAGACATGACCATAAAAGTAATAATTTGCACTCCTGGGGCAATTTTTTGGACAAAATTGAGATAGCTCAAAAATGAGAAATTTCAACAGGCGGCCGGTCATGGATTTTTCCTAACATATAGAAGTTTCTGAATCACTAGGAAATTAGTCTAAAACAATGTGCGGACACTAGACATGACCATACAAGTAATAATTTGCACTCCTGGGGCAATTTTTTTGACAAAATTGAGATAGCTCAAAAATGAGAAATTTCAACAGGCGGCGGGTCATGGATTTTTGCCAAAATATAAATGTTTTTAAATCACTAGGGAATTAGTCTAAAACAATGTGCAGACACTAGACATGACCATAAAAGTAATAATTTGCACTCCTGGGGCAATTTTATTAACAAAATTGAGATAGCTCAAAAATGAGAAATTTCAACAGGCGGCCGGTCATGGATTTTTCCCAACATATAGAAGTTTCTGAATCACTAGGAAATTAGTCTAAAACAATGTGCAGACACTAGACATGACCATAAAAGTAATAATTTGCACTCCTGGGGCAATTTTTTTTGACAAAATTGAGATAGCTCAAAAATGAGAAATTTCAACAGGCGGCCGGTCATGGATTTTTCCCAACATATAGAAGTTTCTGAATCACTAGGAAATTAGTCTAAAACAATGTGCGGACACTAGACATGACCATACAAGTAATAATTTGCACTCCTGGGGCAATTTTTTGGACAAAATTGAGATAGCTCAAAAATGAGAAATTTCAACAGGCGGCCGGTCATGGATTTTTCCCAACATATAGAAGTTTCTGAATCACTAGGAAATAGTCTAAAACAATGTGCAGACACTAGACATGACCATAAAAGTAATAATTTGCACTCCTGTGGCAATTTTATTAACAAAATTGAGATAGCTCAAAAATGAGAAATTTCAACAGGCGGCCGTTCATGGATTTTTGCCAAAATATAAATGTTTTTAAATCAGTAGGAAATTAGTCTAAACCAATGTGCATACACTAGACATGACCATAAAAGTAATAATTTGCACTCCTGTGGCAATTTTATTGTCAAAATTGAGATGGCTCAAAAATTAGAAATTTTAACAGGCTTTTCCCAAAATATAGAAGTTTCTGATTCACTAGGAAATTAAAACAATGTGCGGACACTAGACATGACCATAAAAGTAATAATTAGCACTCCTGGGGCAATTTTGTTGACAAAATTGAGATAGCTCAAAAATGAGAAATTTCAACAGGCGGCCGGTCATGGATTTTTGCCAAAATATAAATGTTTTTAAATCACTAGGGAATTAGTCTAAAACAATGTGCAGACACTAGACATGACCATAAAAGTAATAATTTGCACTCCTGGGGCAATTTTATTAACAAAATTGAGATAGCTCAAAAATGAGAAATCATGGATTTTTGCCAAAATATAAATGTTTTTAAATCACTAGGGAATTAGTCTAAAACAATGTGCAGACACTAGACATGACCATAAAAGTAATAATTTGCACTCCTGGGGCAATTTTATTAACAAAATTGAGATAGCTCAAAAATGAGAAATTTCAACAGGCGGCCGTTCATGGATTTTTGCCAAAATATAAATGTTTTTAAATCAGTAGGAAATTAGTCTAAATTAATGTGCATACACTAGACATGACCATAAAAGTAATAATTTGCACTCCTGTGGCAATTTTATTGTCAAAATTGAGATAGCTCAAAAATTAGAAATTTTATCAGGCTTTTCCCAAAATATAGAAGTTTCTGAATCACTAGGAAATTAAAACAATGTGCTGACACTAGACATGACCATAAAAGTAATAATTAGCACTCCTGGGGCAATTTTGTTGACAAAATTGAGATAGCTCAAAAATGAGAAATTTCAACAGGCGGCCGGTCATGGGTTTTTCCCAAAATATAAAAGTTTCTGGATCACTAGGAAATTAGTCTAAAACAATGTGCATACACTAGACATGACCATAAAAGTAATAATTTGCACTCCTGGGGCAATTTTGTTGACAAAATTGAGATAGCTCAAAAATGAGAAATTTCAACAGGCGGCCGGTCATGGGTTTTTCCCAAAATATAAAAGTTTCTGAATCACTAGGAAATTAGTTTAAAACAATGTGCGGACACTAGACATGACCATAAAAGTAATAATTTGCACTCCTGGGGCAATTTTTTTTGACAAAATTGAGATTACTCAAAAATGAGAAATTTCAACAGGCGGCCGGTCATGGATTTTTCCCAACATATAGAAGTTTCTGAATCACTAGGAAATTAGTCTAAAACAATGTGCGGACACTAGACATGACCATAAAAGTAATAATTTGCACTCCTGGGGTAATTTTGTTGACAAAATTGAGATAGTTCAAAAATGAGAAATTTCAACAGGCTGCCGGTCATGGATTTTTGCCAAAATATAAATGTTTTTAAATCACTAGGAAATTAGTCTAAACCAATGTGCATACACTAGACATGACCATAAAAGTAATAATTTGCACTCCTGTGGCAATTTTATTGTCAAAATTGAGATAGCTCAAAAATTAGAAATTTTAACAGGCTTTTCCCAAAATATAGAAGTTTCTGAATCACTAGGAAATTAAAACAATGTGCTGACACTAGACATGACCATAAAGTAATAATTAGCACTCCTGGGGCAATTTTGTTGACAAAATTGAGATAGCTCAAAAATGAGAAATTTCAACAGGCGGCCGGTCATGGGTTTTTCCCAAAATATAAAAGTTTCTGGATCACTAGGAAATTAGTTTAAAACAATGTGCATACACTAGACATGACCATAAAAGTAATAATTTGCACTCCTGGGGCAATTTTTTGGACAAAGTTGAGATAGCTCAAAAATGAGAAATTTCAACAGGCGGCCGGTCATGGATTTTTGCCAAAATATAAATGTTTTTAAATCACTAGGAAATTAGTCTAAAACAATGTGCAGACACTAGACATGACCATAAAAGTAATAATTTGCACTCCTGGGGAAATTTTATTAACAAAATTGAGATAGCTCAAAAATTAGAAATTTCAACAGGCGGCCGTTCATGGATTTTTCCCAAAATATAAAAGTTTCTGGATCACTGGGAAATTAGTCTAAACCAATGTGCATACACTAGACATGACCATAAAAGTAATAATTTACACTCCTGGGGCAATGTTTTTGACAAAATTGAGATAGCTCAAAAATGAGAAATTTCAACAGGCGGCCGGTCATGGGTTTTTCTTAAAATATAAAAGTTTTCGGATCACTAAGAAATTAGTCTAAAACAATGTGCATACACTAGACATGACCATAAAAGTAATAATTTGCACTCCTGGGGCAATTTTTTTGACAAAATTGAGATAGCTCAAAAATGAGAAATTTCAACAGGCTTTTCCCAAAATATAGAAGTTTCTGAATCACTAGGAAATTAAAACAATGTGCTGACACTAGACATGACCATAAAAGTAATAATTAGCACTCCTGGGGCAATTTTGTTGACAAAATTGAGATAGCTCAAAAATGAGAAATTTCAACAGGCGGCCGGTCATGGGTTTTTCCCAAAATATAAAAGTTTCTGGATCACTAGGAAATTAGTCTAAAACAATGTGCATACACTAGACATGACCATAAAAGTAATAATTTGCACTCCTGTGGCAATTTTATTGTCAAAATTGAGATAGCTCAAAAATTAGAAATTTTAACATGCTTTTCCCAAAATATAGAAGTTTCTGAATCAATAGGAAATTAAAACAATGTGCTGACACTAGACATGACCATAAAAGTAATAATTTGCACTCCTGGGGCAATTTTTTGGACAAAATTGTGATAGCTCAAAAATGAGAAATTTCAACAGGCGGCCGGTCATGGATTTTTCCCAACATATAGAAGTTTCTGAATCACTAGGAAATTAGTCTAAAACAATGTGCGGACACTAGACATGACCATAAAAGTAATAATTTGCACTCCTGGGGCAATTTTTTTTGACAAAATTGAGATAGCTCAAAAATGAGAAATTTCAACAGGCGGCCGGTCATGGGTTTTTCCCAAAATATAAAAGTTTCTGGATCACTAGGAAATTAGTCTAAAACAATGTGCATACACTAGACATGACCATAAAAGTAATAATTTGCACTCCTGGGGCAATTTTTTGGACAAAATTGAGATAGCTCAAAAATGAGAAATTTCAACAGGCGGCCGGTCATGGATTTTTCCTAACATATAGAAGTTTCTGAATCACTAGGAAATTAGTCTAAAACAATGTGCGGACACTAGACATGACCATACAAGTAATAATTTGCACTCCTGGGGCAATTTTTTTGACAAAATTGAGATAGCTCAAAAATGAGAAATTTCAACAGGCGGCGGGTCATGGATTTTTGCCAAAATATAAATGTTTTTAAATCACTAGGGAATTAGTCTAAAACAATGTGCAGACACTAGACATGACCATAAAAGTAATAATTTGCACTCCTGGGGCAATTTTATTAACAAAATTGAGATAGCTCAAAAATGAGAAATTTCAACAGGCGGCCGTTCATGGATTTTTGCCAAAATATAAATGTTTTTAAATCACTAGGAAATTAGTCTAAACCAATGTGCATACACTAGACATGACCATAAAAGTAATAATTTGCACTCCTGGGGCAATGTTTTTGACAAAATTGAGATAGCTCAAAAATGAGAAATTTCAACAGGCGGCCGGTCATGGGTTTTTCTTAAAATATAAAAGTTTTCGGATCACTAAGAAATTAGTCTAAAACAATGTGCATACACTAGACATGACCATAAAAGTAATAATTTGCACTCCTGGGGCAATTTTTTTGACAAAATTGAGATAGCTCAAAAATGAGAAATTTCAACAGGCTTTTCCCAAAATATAGAAGTTTCTGAATCACTAGGAAATTAAAACAATGTGCTGACACTAGACATGACCATAAAAGTAATAATTAGCACTCCTGGGGCAATTTTGTTGACAAAATTGAGATAGCTCAAAAATGAGAAATTTCAACAGGCGGCCGGTCATGGGTTTTTCCCAAAATATAAAAGTTTCTGGATCACTAGGAAATTAGTCTAAAACAATGTGCATACACTAGACATGACCATAAAAGTAATAATTTGCACTCCTGTGGCAATTTTATTGTCAAAATTGAGATAGCTCAAAAATTAGAAATTTTAACATGCTTTTCCCAAAATATAGAAGTTTCTGAATCAATAGGAAATTAAAACAATGTGCTGACACTAGACATGACCATAAAAGTAATAATTAGCACTCCTGGGGCAATTTTGTTGACAAAATTGAGATAGCTCAAAAATGAGAAATTTCAACAGGCGGCCGGTCATGGATTTTTCCCAACATATAGAAGTTTCTGAATCACTAGGAAATTAGTCTAAAACAATGTGCGGACACTAGACATGACCATAAAAGTAATAATTTGCACTCCTGGGGCAATTTTTTTGACAAAATTGAGATAGCTCAAAAATGAGAAATTTCAACAGGCGGCCGGTCATGGATTTTTGCCAAAATATAAATGTTTTTAAATCACTAGGAAATTAGTCTAAAACAATGTGCAGACACTAGACATGACCATAAAAGTAATAATTTGCACTCCTGTGGCAATTTTATTGTCAAAATTGAGATAGCTCAAAAATTAGAAATTTTAACAGGCTTTTCCCAAAATATAGAAGTTTCTGAATCACTAGGAAATTAAAACAATGTGCTGACACTAGACATGACCATAAAGTAATAATTAGCACTCCTGGGGCAATTTTGTTGACAAAATTGAGATAGCTCAAAAATGAGAAATTTCAACAGGCGGCCGGTCATGGGTTTTTCCCAAAATATAAAAGTTTCTGGATCACTAGGAAATTAGTTTAAAACAATGTGCATACACTAGACATGACCATAAAAGTAATAATTTGCACTCCTGGGGCAATTTTTTGGACAAAATTGTGATAGCTCAAAAATGAGAAATTTCAACAGGCGGCCGGTCATGGATTTTTCCCAACATATAGAAGTTTCTGAATCACTAGGAAATTAGTCTAAAACAATGTGCGGACACTAGACATGACCATAAAAGTAATAATTTGCACTCCTGGGGCAATTTTTTTTGACAAAATTGAGATAGCTCAAAAATGAGAAATTTCAACAGGCGGCCGGTCATGGATTTTTGCCAAAATATAAATGTTTTTAAATCACTAGGAAATTAGTCTAAAACAATGTGCAGACACTAGACATGACCATAAAAGTAATAATTTGCACTCCTGTGGCAATTTTATTGTCAAAATTGAGATAGCTCAAAAATTAGAAATTTTAACAGGCTTTTCCCAAAATATAGAAGTTTCTGAATCACTAGGAAATTAAAACAATGTGCTGACACTAGACATGACCATAAAAGTAATAATTAGCACTCCTGGGGCAATTTTGTTGACAAAATTGAGATAGCTCAAAAATGAGAAATTTCAACAGGCGGCCGGTCATGGGTTTTTCCCAAATATAAAAGTTTCTGGATCACTAGGAAATTAGTCTAAAACAATGTGCATACACTAGACATGACCATAAAAGTAATAATTTGCACTCCTGGTGCAATTTTATTAACAAAATTGAGATAGCTCAAAAATGAGAAATTTCAACAGGCGGCCGTTCATGGATTTTTGCCAAAATATAAATGTTTTTAAATCAGTAGGAAATTAGTCTAAACCAATGTGCATACACTAGACATGACCATAAAAGTAATAATTTGCACTCCTGTGGCAATTTTATTGTCAAAATTGAGATAGCTCAAAAATTAGAAATTTTAACAGGCTTTTCCCAAAATATAGAAGTTTCTGAATCACTAGGAAATTAAAACAATGTGCTGACACTAGACATGACCATAAAAGTAATAATTAGCACTCCTGGGGCAATTTTGTTGACAAAATTGAGATAGCTCAAAAATGAGAAATTTCAACAGGCGGCCGGTCATGGGTTTTTCCCAAAATATAAAAGTTTCTGGATCACTAGGAAATTAGTCTAAAACAATGTGCATACACTAGACATGACCATAAAAGTAATAATTTGCACTCCTGGGGCAATTTTTTGGACAAAATTGAGATAGCTCAAAAATGAGAAATTTCAACAGGCGGCCGGTCATGGATTTTTCCTAACATATAGAAGTTTCTGAATCACTAGGAAATTAGTCTAAAACAATGTGCGGACACTAGACATGACCATACAAGTAATAATTTGCACTCCTGGGGCAATTTTTTTGACAAAATTGAGATAGCTCAAAAATGAGAAATTTCAACAGGCGGCGGGTCATGGATTTTTGCCAAAATATAAATGTTTTTAAATCACTAGGGAATTAGTCTAAAACAATGTGCAGACACTAGACATGACCATAAAAGTAATAATTTGCACTCCTGGGGCAATTTTATTAACAAAATTGAGATAGCTCAAAAATGAGAAATTTCAACAGGCGGCCGTTCATGGATTTTTGCCAAAATATAAATGTTTTTAAATCACTAGGAAATTAGTCTAAACCAATGTGCATACACTAGACATGACCATAAAAGTAATAATTTGCACTCCTGTGGCAATTTTATTGTCAAAATTGAGATAGCTCAAAAATTTGAAATTTTAACAGGCTTTTCCCAAAATATAGAAGTTTCTGAATCACTAGGAAATTAAAACAATGTGCTGACACTAGACATGACCATAAAGTAATAATTAGCACTCCTGGGGCAATTTTGTTGACAAAATTGAGATAGCTCAAAAATGAGAAATTTCAACAGGCGGCCGGTCATGGGTTTTTCCCAAAATATAAAAGTTTCTGGATCACTAGGAAATTAGTCTAAAACAATGTGCATACACTAGACATGACCATAAAAGTAATAATTTGCACTCCTGTGGCAATTTTTTTGACAAAATTGAGATAGCTCAAAAATGAGAAATTTCAACAGGCGGCCGGTCATGGATTTTTCCCAACATATAGAAGTTTCTGAATCACTAGGAAATTAGTCTAAAACAATGTGCGGACACTAGACATGACCATACAAGTAATAATTTGCACTCCTGGGGCAATTTTTTTGACAAAATGGAGATAGCTCAAAAATGAGAAATTTCAACAGGCGGCCGGTCATGGATTTTTGCCAAAATATAAATGTTTTTAAATCACTAGGGAATTAGTCTAAAACAATGTGCAGACACTAGACATGACCATAAAAGTAATAATTTGCACTCCTGTGGCAATTTTATTGTCAAAATTGAGATAGCTCAAAAATTAGAAATTTTAACATTCTTTTCCCAAAATATAGAAGTTTCTGAATCAATAGGAAATTAAAACAATGTGCTGACACTAGACATGACCATAAAAGTAATAATTAGCACTCCTGGGGCAATTTTGTTGACAAAATTGAGATAGCTCAAAAATGAGAAATTTCAACAGGCGGCCGGTCATGGATTTTTCCCAACATATAGAAGTTTCTGAATCACTAGGAAATTAGTCTAAAACAATGTGCGGACACTAGACATGACCATAAAAGTAATAATTTGCACTCCTGGGGTAATTTTGTTGACAAAATTGAGATAGTTCAAAAATGAGAAATTTCAACAGGCTGCCGGTCATGGATTTTTGCCAAAATATAAATGTTTTTAAATCACTAGGAAATTAGTCTAAACCAATGTGCATACACTAGACATGACCATAAAAGTAATAATTTGCACTCCTGGGGAAATTTTATTAACAAAATTGAGATAGCTCAAAAATTAGAAATTTCAACAGGCGGCCGTTCATGGATTTTTCCCAAAATATAAAAGTTTCTGGATCACTGGGAAATTAGTCTAAACCAATGTGCATACACTAGACATGACCATAAAAGTAATAATTTGCACTCCTGGGGCAATGTTTTTGACAAAATTGAGATAGCTCAAAAATGAGAAATTTCAACAGGCGGACGGTCATGGGTTTTTCTTAAAATATAAAAGTTTTCGGATCACTAAGAAATTAGTCTAAAACAATGTGCATACACTAGACATGACCATAAAAGTAATAATTTGCACTCCTGGGGCAATTTTTTTGACAAAATTGAGATAGCTCAAAAATGAGAAATTTCAACAGGCTTTTCCCAAAATATAGAAGTTTCTGAATCACTAGGAAATTAAAACAATGTGCTGACACTAGACATGACCATAAAAGTAATAATTAGCACTCCTGGGGCAATTTTGTTGACAAAATTGAGATAGCTCAAAAATGAGAAATTTCAACAGGCGGCCGGTCATGGGTTTTTCCCAAAATATAAAAGTTTCTGGATCACTAGGAAATTAGTCTAAAACAATGTGCATACACTAGACATGACCATAAAAGTAATAATTTGCACTCCTGTGGCAATTTTATTGTCAAAATTGAGATAGCTCAAAAATTAGAAATTTTAACATGCTTTTCCCAAAATATAGAAGTTTCTGAATCAATAGGAAATTAAAACAATGTGCTGACACTAGACATGACCATAAAAGTAATAATTAGCACTCCTGGGGCAATTTTGTTGACAAAATTGAGATAGCTCAAAAATGAGAAATTTCAACAGGCGGCCGGTCATGGATTTTTCCCAACATATAGAAGTTTCTGAATCACTAGGAAATTAGTCTAAAACAATGTGCGGACACTAGACATGACCATAAAAGTAATAATTTGCACTCCTGGGGCAATTTTTTTGACAAAATTGAGATAGCTCAAAAATGAGAAATTTCAACAGGCGGCCGGTCATGGATTTTTGCCAAAATATAAATGTTTTTAAATCACTAGGAAATTAGTCTAAAACAATGTGCAGACACTAGACATGACCATAAAAGTAATAATTTGCACTCCTGGGGCAATTTTATTAACAAAATTGAGATAGCTCAAAAATGAGAAATTTCAACAGGCGGCCGTTCATGGATTTTTCCCAAAATATAAAAGTTTCTGGATCACTAGGAAATTAGTCTAAAACAATGTGCATACACTAGACATGACCATAAAAGTAATAATTTGCACTCCTGTGGCAATTTTTTTGACAAAATTGAGATAGCTCAAAAATGAGAAATTTCAACAGGCGGCCGGTCATGGATTTTTCCCAACATATAGAAGTTTCTGAATCACTAGGAAATTAGTCTAAAACAATGTGCGGACACTAGACATGACCATACAAGTAATAATTTGCACTCCTGGGGCAATTTTTTTGACAAAATTGAGATAGCTCAAAAATGAGAAATTTCAACAGGCGGCCGGTCATGGATTTTTGCCAAAATATAAATGTTTTTAAATCACTAGGGAATTAGTCTAAAACAATGTGCAGACACTAGACATGACCATAAAAGTAATAATTTGCACTCCTGTGGCAATTTTATTGTCAAAATTGAGATAGCTCAAAAATTAGAAATTTTAACATGCTTTTCCCAAAATATAGAAGTTTCTGAATCAATAGGAAATTAAAACAATGTGCTGACACTAGACATGACCATAAAAGTAATAATTAGCACTCCTGGGGCAATTTTGTTGACAAAATTGAGATAGCTCAAAAATGAGAAATTTCAACAGGCGGCCGGTCATGGATTTTTCCCAACATATAGAAGTTTCTGAATCACTAGGAAATTAGTCTAAAACAATGTGCGGACACTAGACATGACCATAAAAGTAATAATTTGCACTCCTGGGGTAATTTTGTTGACAAAATTGAGATAGTTCAAAAATGAGAAATTTCAACAGGCTGCCGGTCATGGATTTTTGCCAAAATATAAATGTTTTTAAATCACTAGGAAATTAGTCTAAACCAATGTGCATACACTAGACATGACCATAAAAGTAATAATTTGCACTCCTGTGGCAATTTTATTGTCAAAATTGAGATAGCTCAAAAATTAGAAATTTTAACAGGCTTTTCCCAAAATATAGAAGTTTCTGAATCACTAGGAAATTAAAACAATGTGCTGACACTAGACATGACCATAAAGTAATAATTAGCACTCCTGGGGCAATTTTGTTGACAAAATTGAGATAGCTCAAAAATGAGAAATTTCAACAGGCGGCCGGTCATGGGTTTTTCCCAAAATATAAAAGTTTCTGGATCACTAGGAAATTAGTTTAAAACAATGTGCATACACTAGACATGACCATAAAAGTAATAATTTGCACTCCTGGGGCAATTTTTTGGACAAAGTTGAGATAGCTCAAAAATGAGAAATTTCAACAGGCGGCCGGTCATGGATTTTTCCCAACATATAGAAGTTTCTGAATCACTAGGAAATTAGTCTAAAACAATGTGCGGACACTAGACATGACCATAAAAGTAATAATTTGCACTCCTGGGGCAATTTTTTTTGACAAAATTGAGATTACTCAAAAATGAGAAATTTCAACAGGCGGCCGTTCATGGATTTTTGCCAAAATATAAATGTTTTTAAATCACTAGGAAATTAGTCTAAAACAATGTGCAGACACTAGACATGACCATAAAAGTAATAATTTGCACTCCTGGGGAAATTTTATTAACAAAATTGAGATAGCTCAAAAATTAGAAATTTCAACAGGCGGCCGTTCATGGATTTTTCCCAAAATATAAAAGTTTCTGGATCACTGGGAAATTAGTCTAAACCAATGTGCATACACTAGACATGACCATAAAAGTAATAATTTGCACTCCTGGGGCAATGTTTTTGACAAAATTGAGATAGCTCAAAAATGAGAAATTTCAACAGGCGGACGGTCATGGGTTTTTCTTAAAATATAAAAGTTTTCGGATCACTAAGAAATTAGTCTAAAACAATGTGCATACACTAGACATGACCATAAAAGTAATAATTTGCACTCCTGGGGCAATTTTTTTGACAAAATTGAGATAGCTCAAAAATGAGAAATTTCAACAGGCTTTTCCCAAAATATAGAAGTTTCTGAATCACTAGGAAATTAAAACAATGTGCTGACACTAGACATGACCATAAAAGTAATAATTAGCACTCCTGGGGCAATTTTGTTGACAAAATTGAGATAGCTCAAAAATGAGAAATTTCAACAGGCGGCCGTTCATGGATTTTTGCCAAAATATAAATGTTTTTAAATCACTAGGAAATTAGTCTAAACCAATGTGCATACACTAGACATGACCATAAAAGTAATAATTTGCACTCCTGGGGCAATGTTTTTGACAAAATTGAGATAGCTCAAAAATGAGAAATTTCAACAGGCGGCCGGTCATGGGTTTTTCTTAAAATATAAAAGTTTTCGGATCACTAAGAAATTAGTCTAAAACAATGTGCATACACTAGACATGACCATAAAAGTAATAATTTGCACTCCTGGGGCAATTTTTTTGACAAAATTGAGATAGCTCAAAAATGAGAAATTTCAACAGGCGGCCGGTCATGGATTTTTGCCAAAATATAAATGTTTTTAAATCACTAGGAAATTAGTCTAAAACAATGTGCAGACACTAGACATGACCATAAAAGTAATAATTTGCACTCCTGTGGCAATTTTATTGTCAAAATTGAGATAGCTCAAAAATTAGAAATTTTAACAGGCTTTTCCCAAAATATAGAAGTTTCTGAATCACTAGGAAATTAAAACAATGTGCTGACACTAGACATGACCATAAAGTAATAATTAGCACTCCTGGGGCAATTTTGTTGACAAAATTGAGATAGCTCAAAAATGAGAAATTTCAACAGGCGGCCGGTCATGGGTTTTTCCCAAAATATAAAAGTTTCTGGATCACTAGGAAATTAGTTTAAAACAATGTGCATACACTAGACATGACCATAAAAGTAATAATTTGCACTCCTGGGGCAATTTTTTGGACAAAATTGTGATAGCTCAAAAATGAGAAATTTCAACAGGCGGCCGGTCATGGATTTTTCCCAACATATAGAAGTTTCTGAATCACTAGGAAATTAGTCTAAAACAATGTGCGGACACTAGACATGACCATAAAAGTAATAATTTGCACTCCTGGGGCAATTTTTTTTGACAAAATTGAGATAGCTCAAAAATGAGAAATTTCAACAGGCGGCCGGTCATGGATTTTTGCCAAAATATAAATGTTTTTAAATCACTAGGAAATTAGTCTAAAACAATGTGCAGACACTAGACATGACCATAAAAGTAATAATTTGCACTCCTGTGGCAATTTTATTGTCAAAATTGAGATAGCTCAAAAATTAGAAATTTTAACAGGCTTTTCCCAAAATATAGAAGTTTCTGAATCACTAGGAAATTAAAACAATGTGCTGACACTAGACATGACCATAAAAGTAATAATTAGCACTCCTGGGGCAATTTTGTTGACAAAATTGAGATAGCTCAAAAATGAGAAATTTCAACAGGCGGCCGGTCATGGGTTTTTCCCAAATATAAAAGTTTCTGGATCACTAGGAAATTAGTCTAAAACAATGTGCATACACTAGACATGACCATAAAAGTAATAATTTGCACTCCTGGGGCAATTTTATTAACAAAATTGAGATAGCTCAAAAATGAGAAATTTCAACAGGCGGCCGTTCATGGATTTTTGCCAAAATATAAATGTTTTTAAATCAGTAGGAAATTAGTCTAAACCAATGTGCATACACTAGACATGACCATAAAAGTAATAATTTGCACTCCTGTGGCAATTTTATTGTCAAAATTGAGATAGCTCAAAAATTAGAAATTTTAACAGGCTTTTCCCAAAATATAGAAGTTTCTGAATCACTAGGAAATTAAAACAATGTGCTGACACTAGACATGACCATAAAAGTAATAATTAGCACTCCTGGGGCAATTTTGTTGACAAAATTGAGATAGCTCAAAAATGAGAAATTTCAACAGGCGGCCGGTCATGGGTTTTTCCCAAAATATAAAAGTTTCTGGATCACTAGGAAATTAGTCTAAAACAATGTGCATACACTAGACATGACCATAAAAGTAATAATTTGCACTCCTGGGGCAATTTTTTGGACAAAATTGAGATAGCTCAAAAATGAGAAATTTCAACAGGCGGCCGGTCATGGATTTTTCCTAACATATAGAAGTTTCTGAATCACTAGGAAATTAGTCTAAAACAATGTGCGGACACTAGACATGACCATACAAGTAATAATTTGCACTCCTGGGGCAATTTTTTTGACAAAATTGAGATAGCTCAAAAATGAGAAATTTCAACAGGCGGCGGGTCATGGATTTTTGCCAAAATATAAATGTTTTTAAATCACTAGGGAATTAGTCTAAAACAATGTGCAGACACTAGACATGACCATAAAAGTAATAATTTGCACTCCTGGGGCAATTTTATTAACAAAATTGAGATAGCTCAAAAATGAGAAATTTCAACAGGCGGCCGTTCATGGATTTTTGCCAAAATATAAATGTTTTTAAATCACTAGGAAATTAGTCTAAACCAATGTGCATACACTAGACATGACCATAAAAGTAATAATTTGCACTCCTGTGGCAATTTTATTGTCAAAATTGAGATAGCTCAAAAATTAGAAATTTTAACAGGCTTTTCCCAAAATATAGAAGTTTCTGAATCACTAGGAAATTAAAACAATGTGCTGACACTAGACATGACCATAAAGTAATAATTAGCACTCCTGGGGCAATTTTGTTGACAAAATTGAGATAGCTCAAAAATGAGAAATTTCAACAGGCGGCCGGTCATGGGTTTTTCCCAAAATATAAAAGTTTCTGGATCACTAGGAAATTAGTCTAAAACAATGTGCATACACTAGACATGACCATAAAAGTAATAATTTGCACTCCTGTGGCAATTTTTTTGACAAAATTGAGATAGCTCAAAAATGAGAAATTTCAACAGGCGGCCGGTCATGGATTTTTCCCAACATATAGAAGTTTCTGAATCACTAGGAAATTAGTCTAAAACAATGTGCGGACACTAGACATGACCATACAAGTAATAATTTGCACTCCTGGGGCAATTTTTTTGACAAAATTGAGATAGCTCAAAAATGAGAAATTTCAACAGGCGGCCGGTCATGGATTTTTGCCAAAATATAAATGTTTTTAAATCACTAGGGAATTAGTCTAAAACAATGTGCAGACACTAGACATGACCATAAAAGTAATAATTTGCACTCCTGTGGCAATTTTATTGTCAAAATTGAGATAGCTCAAAAATTAGAAATTTTAACATGCTTTTCCCAAAATATAGAAGTTTCTGAATCAATAGGAAATTAAAACAATGTGCTGACACTAGACATGACCATAAAAGTAATAATTAGCACTCCTGGGGCAATTTTGTTGACAAAATTGAGATAGCTCAAAAATGAGAAATTTCAACAGGCGGCCGGTCATGGATTTTTCCCAACATATAGAAGTTTCTGAATCACTAGGAAATTAGTCTAAAACAATGTGCGGACACTAGACATGACCATAAAAGTAATAATTTGCACTCCTGGGGTAATTTTGTTGACAAAATTGAGATAGTTCAAAAATGAGAAATTTCAACAGGCTGCCGGTCATGGATTTTTGCCAAAATATAAATGTTTTTAAATCACTAGGAAATTAGTCTAAACCAATGTGCATACACTAGACATGACCATAAAAGTAATAATTTGCACTCCTGTGGCAATTTTATTGTCAAAATTGAGATAGCTCAAAAATTAGAAATTTTAACAGGCTTTTCCCAAAATATAGAAGTTTCTGAATCACTAGGAAATTAAAACAATGTGCTGACACTAGACATGACCATAAAGTAATAATTAGCACTCCTGGGGCAATTTTGTTGACAAAATTGAGATAGCTCAAAAATGAGAAATTTCAACAGGCGGCCGGTCATGGGTTTTTCCCAAAATATAAAAGTTTCTGGATCACTAGGAAATTAGTTTAAAACAATGTGCATACACTAGACATGACCATAAAAGTAATAATTTGCACTCCTGGGGCAATTTTTTGGACAAAGTTGAGATAGCTCAAAAATGAGAAATTTCAACAGGCGGCCGGTCATGGATTTTTCCCAACATATAGAAGTTTCTGAATCACTAGGAAATTAGTCTAAAACAATGTGCGGACACTAGACATGACCATAAAAGTAATAATTTGCACTCCTGGGGCAATTTTTTTTGACAAAATTGAGATTACTCAAAAATGAGAAATTTCAACAGGCGGCCGTTCATGGATTTTTGCCAAAATATAAATGTTTTTAAATCACTAGGAAATTAGTCTAAAACAATGTGCAGACACTAGACATGACCATAAAAGTAATAATTTGCACTCCTGGGGAAATTTTATTAACAAAATTGAGATAGCTCAAAAATTAGAAATTTCAACAGGCGGCCGTTCATGGATTTTTCCCAAAATATAAAAGTTTCTGGATCACTGGGAAATTAGTCTAAACCAATGTGCATACACTAGACATGACCATAAAAGTAATAATTTGCACTCCTGGGGCAATGTTTTTGACAAAATTGAGATAGCTCAAAAATGAGAAATTTCAACAGGCGGACGGTCATGGGTTTTTCTTAAAATATAAAAGTTTTCGGATCACTAAGAAATTAGTCTAAAACAATGTGCATACACTAGACATGACCATAAAAGTAATAATTTGCACTCCTGGGGCAATTTTTTTGACAAAATTGAGATAGCTCAAAAATGAGAAATTTCAACAGGCTTTTCCCAAAATATAGAAGTTTCTGAATCACTAGGAAATTAAAACAATGTGCTGACACTAGACATGACCATAAAAGTAATAATTAGCACTCCTGGGGCAATTTTGTTGACAAAATTGAGATAGCTCAAAAATGAGAAATTTCAACAGGCGGCCGGTCATGGGTTTTTCCCAAAATATAAAAGTTTCTGGATCACTAGGAAATTAGTCTAAAACAATGTGCATACACTAGACATGACCATAAAAGTAATAATTTGCACTCCTGTGGCAATTTTATTGTCAAAATTGAGATAGCTCAAAAATTAGAAATTTTAACATGCTTTTCCCAAAATATAGAAGTTTCTGAATCAATAGGAAATTAAAACAATGTGCTGACACTAGACATGACCATAAAAGTAATAATTAGCACTCCTGGGGCAATTTTGTTGACAAAATTGAGATAGCTCAAAAATGAGAAATTTCAACAGGCGGCCGGTCATGGATTTTTCCCAACATATAGAAGTTTCTGAATCACTAGGAAATTAGTCTAAAACAATGTGCGGACACTAGACATGACCATAAAAGTAATAATTTGCACTCCTGGGGCAATTTTTTTGACAAAATTGAGATAGCTCAAAAATGAGAAATTTCAACAGGCGGCCGGTCATGGATTTTTGCCAAAATATAAATGTTTTTAAATCACTAGGAAATTAGTCTAAAACAATGTGCAGACACTAGACATGACCATAAAAGTAATAATTTGCACTCCTGGGGCAATTTTATTAACAAAATTGAGATAGCTCAAAAATGAGAAATTTCAACAGGCGGCCGTTCATGGATTTTTCCCAAAATATAAAAGTTTCTGGATCACTAGGAAATTAGTCTAAAACAATGTGCATACACTAGACATGACCATAAAAGTAATAATTTGCACTCCTGTGGCAATTTTTTTGACAAAATTGAGATAGCTCAAAAATGAGAAATTTCAACAGGCGGCCGGTCATGGATTTTTCCCAACATATAGAAGTTTCTGAATCACTAGGAAATTAGTCTAAAACAATGTGCGGACACTAGACATGACCATACAAGTAATAATTTGCACTCCTGGGGCAATTTTTTTGACAAAATTGAGATAGCTCAAAAATGAGAAATTTCAACAGGCGGCCGGTCATGGATTTTTGCCAAAATATAAATGTTTTTAAATCACTAGGGAATTAGTCTAAAACAATGTGCAGACACTAGACATGACCATAAAAGTAATAATTTGCACTCCTGTGGCAATTTTATTGTCAAAATTGAGATAGCTCAAAAATTAGAAATTTTAACATGCTTTTCCCAAAATATAGAAGTTTCTGAATCAATAGGAAATTAAAACAATGTGCTGACACTAGACATGACCATAAAAGTAATAATTAGCACTCCTGGGGCAATTTTGTTGACAAAATTGAGATAGCTCAAAAATGAGAAATTTCAACAGGCGGCCGGTCATGGATTTTTCCCAACATATAGAAGTTTCTGAATCACTAGGAAATTAGTCTAAAACAATGTGCGGACACTAGACATGACCATAAAAGTAATAATTTGCACTCCTGGGGTAATTTTGTTGACAAAATTGAGATAGTTCAAAAATGAGAAATTTCAAAAGGCTGCCGGTCATGGATTTTTGCCAAAATATAAATGTTTTTAAATCACTAGGAAATTAGTCTAAACCAATGTGCATACACTAGACATGACCATAAAAGTAATAATTTGCACTCCTGTGGCAATTTTATTGTCAAAATTGAGATAGCTCAAAAATTAGAAATTTTAACAGGCTTTTCCCAAAATATAGAAGTTTCTGAATCACTAGGAAATTAAAACAATGTGCTGACACTAGACATGACCATAAAGTAATAATTAGCACTCCTGGGGCAATTTTGTTGACAAAATTGAGATAGCTCAAAAATGAGAAATTTCAACAGGCGGCCGGTCATGGGTTTTTCCCAAAATATAAAAGTTTCTGGATCACTAGGAAATTAGTTTAAAACAATGTGCATACACTAGACATGACCATAAAAGTAATAATTTGCACTCCTGGGGCAATTTTTTGGACAAAGTTGAGATAGCTCAAAAATGAGAAATT
This sequence comes from Cepaea hortensis, assembly GCA_963921405.1. Lineage (NCBI taxonomy): Eukaryota > Metazoa > Mollusca > Gastropoda > Stylommatophora > Helicidae > Cepaea > Cepaea hortensis. The sequence goes on from OY992881.1 coordinate 113,795,550, forward strand.
TCAACAGGCGGCCGGTCATGGATTTTTCCCAACATATAGAAGTTTCTGAATCACTAGGAAATTAGTCTAAAACAATGTGCGGACACTAGACATGACCATAAAAGTAATAATTTGCACTCCTGGGGCAATTTTTTTTGACAAAATTGAGATTACTCAAAAATGAGAAATTTCAACAGGCGGCCGTTCATGGATTTTTGCCAAAATATAAATGTTTTTAAATCACTAGGAAATTAGTCTAAAACAATGTGCAGACACTAGACATGACCATAAAAGTAATAATTTGCACTCCTGGGGAAATTTTATTAACAAAATTGAGATAGCTCAAAAATTAGAAATTTCAACAGGCGGCCGTTCATGGATTTTTCCCAAAATATAAAAGTTTCTGGATCACTGGGAAATTAGTCTAAACCAATGTGCATACACTAGACATGACCATAAAAGTAATAATTTGCACTCCTGGGGCAATGTTTTTGACAAAATTGAGATAGCTCAAAAATGAGAAATTTCAACAGGCGGACGGTCATGGGTTTTTCTTAAAATATAAAAGTTTTCGGATCACTAAGAAATTAGTCTAAAACAATGTGCATACACTAGACATGACCATAAAAGTAATAATTTGCACTCCTGGGGCAATTTTTTTGACAAAATTGAGATAGCTCAAAAATGAGAAATTTCAACAGGCTTTTCCCAAAATATAGAAGTTTCTGAATCACTAGGAAATTAAAACAATGTGCTGACACTAGACATGACCATAAAAGTAATAATTAGCACTCCTGGGGCAATTTTGTTGACAAAATTGAGATAGCTCAAAAATGAGAAATTTCAACAGGCGGCCGGTCATGGGTTTTTCCCAAAATATAAAAGTTTCTGGATCACTAGGAAATTAGTCTAAAACAATGTGCATACACTAGACATGACCATAAAAGTAATAATTTGCACTCCTGTGGCAATTTTATTGTCAAAATTGAGATAGCTCAAAAATTAGAAATTTTAACATGCTTTTCCCAAAATATAGAAGTTTCTGAATCAATAGGAAATTAAAACAATGTGCTGACACTAGACATGACCATAAAAGTAATAATTAGCACTCCTGGGGCAATTTTGTTGACAAAATTGAGATAGCTCAAAAATGAGAAATTTCAACAGGCGGCCGGTCATGGATTTTTCCCAACATATAGAAGTTTCTGAATCACTAGGAAATTAGTCTAAAACAATGTGCGGACACTAGACATGACCATAAAAGTAATAATTTGCACTCCTGGGGCAATTTTTTTGACAAAATTGAGATAGCTCAAAAATGAGAAATTTCAACAGGCGGCCGTTCATGGATTTTTCCCAAAATATAAAAGTTTCTGGATCACTAGGAAATTAGTCTAAAACAATGTGCATACACTAGACATGACCATAAAAGTAATAATTTGCACTCCTGTGGCAATTTTTTTGACAAAATTGAGATAGCTCAAAAATGAGAAATTTCAACAGGCGGCCGGTCATGGATTTTTCCCAACATATAGAAGTTTCTGAATCACTAGGAAATTAGTCTAAAACAATGTGCGGACACTAGACATGACCATACAAGTAATAATTTGCACTCCTGGGGCAATTTTTTTGACAAAATTGAGATAGCTCAAAAATGAGAAATTTCAACAGGCGGCCGGTCATGGATTTTTCCCAACATATAGAAGTTTCTGAATCACTAGGAAATTAGTCTAAAACAATGTGCGGACACTAGACATGACCATACAAGTAATAATTTGCACTCCTGGGGCAATTTTTTTGACAAAATTGAGATAGCTCAAAAATGAGAAATTTCAACAGGCGGCCGATCATGGATTTTTGCCAAAATATAAATGTTTTTAAATCACTAGGGAATTAGTCTAAAACAATGTGCAGACACTAGACATGACCATAAAAGTAATAATTTGCACTCCTGGGGCAATTTTATTAACAAAATTGAGATAGCTCAAAAATGAGAAATTTCAACAGGCGGCCGTTCATGGATTTTTGCCAAAATATAAATGTTTTTAAATCAGTAGGAAATTAGTCTAAACCAATGTGCATACACTAGACATGACCATAAAAGAAATAATTTGCACTCCTGGGGCAATTTTTTTAACAAAATTTAGATAGCTCAAAAATGAGAAATTTCAACAGGCGGCCGTTCATGGATTTTTTGCCAAAATATAAATGTTTTTAAATCAGTAGGAAATTAGTCTAAACCAATGTGCATACACTAGACATGACCATAAAAGTAATAATTTGCACTCCTGTGGCAATTTTATTGTCAAAATTGAGATAGCTCAAAAATTAGAAATTTTAACAGGCTTTTCCCAAAATATAGAAGTTTCTGAATCACTAGGAAATTAAAACAATGTGCTGACACTAGACATGACCATAAAAGTAATAATTAGCACTCCTGGGGCAATTTTGTTGACAAAATTGAGATAGCTCAAAAATGAGAAATTTCAACAGGCGGCCGGTCATGGGTTTTTCCCAAAATATAAAAGTTTCTGGATCACTAGGAAATTAGTCTAAAACAATGTGCATACACTAGACATGACCATAAAAGTAATAATTTGCACTCCTGGGGCAATTTTTTGGACAAAGTTGAGATAGCTCAAAAATGAGAAATTTCAACAGGCGGCCGGTCATGGATTTTTCCCAACATATAGAAGTTTCTGAATCACTAGGAAATTAGTCTAAAACAATGTGCGGACACTAGACATGACCATAAAAGTAATAATTTGCACTCCTGGGGCAATTTTTTTTGACAAAATTGAGATTACTCAAAAATGAGAAATTTCAACAGGCGGCCGTTCATGGATTTTTGCCAAAATATAAATGTTTTTAAATCACTAGGAAATTAGTCTAAAACAATGTGCAGACACTAGACATGACCATAAAAGTAATAATTTGCACTCCTGGGGAAATTTTATTAACAAAATTGAGATAGCTCAAAAATTAGAAATTTCAACAGGCGGCCGTTCATGGATTTTTCCCAAAATATAAAAGTTTCTGGATCACTGGGAAATTAGTCTAAACCAATGTGCATACACTAGACATGACCATAAAAGTAATAATTTGCACTCCTGGGGCAATGTTTTTGACAAAATTGAGATAGCTCAAAAATGAGAAATTTCAACAGGCGGACGGTCATGGGTTTTTCTTAAAATATAAAAGTTTTCGGATCACTAAGAAATTAGTCTAAAACAATGTGCATACACTAGACATGACCATAAAAGTAATAATTTGCACTCCTGGGGCAATTTTTTTGACAAAATTGAGATAGCTCAAAAATGAGAAATTTCAACAGGCTTTTCCCAAAATATAGAAGTTTCTGAATCACTAGGAAATTAAAACAATGTGCTGACACTAGACATGACCATAAAAGTAATAATTAGCACTCCTGGGGCAATTTTGTTGACAAAATTGAGATAGCTCAAAAATGAGAAATTTCAACAGGCGGCCGGTCATGGGTTTTTCCCAAAATATAAAAGTTTCTGGATCACTAGGAAATTAGTCTAAAACAATGTGCATACACTAGACATGACCATAAAAGTAATAATTTGCACTCCTGTGGCAATTTTATTGTCAAAATTGAGATAGCTCAAAAATTAGAAATTTTAACATGCTTTTCCCAAAATATAGAAGTTTCTGAATCAATAGGAAATTAAAACAATGTGCTGACACTAGACATGACCATAAAAGTAATAATTAGCACTCCTGGGGCAATTTTGTTGACAAAATTGAGATAGCTCAAAAATGAGAAATTTCAACAGGCGGCCGGTCATGGATTTTTCCCAACATATAGAAGTTTCTGAATCACTAGGAAATTAGTCTAAAACAATGTGCGGACACTAGACATGACCATAAAAGTAATAATTTGCACTCCTGGGGCAATTTTTTTGACAAAATTGAGATAGCTCAAAAATGAGAAATTTCAACAGGCGGCCGGTCATGGATTTTTGCCAAAATATAAATGTTTTTAAATCACTAGGAAATTAGTCTAAAACAATGTGCAGACACTAGACATGACCATAAAAGTAATAATTTGCACTCCTGGGGCAATTTTATTAACAAAATTGAGATAGCTCAAAAATGAGAAATTTCAACAGGCGGCCGTTCATGGATTTTTCCCAAAATATAAAAGTTTCTGGATCACTAGGAAATTAGTCTAAAACAATGTGCATACACTAGACATGACCATAAAAGTAATAATTTGCACTCCTGTGGCAATTTTTTTGACAAAATTGAGATAGCTCAAAAATGAGAAATTTCAACAGGCGGCCGGTCATGGATTTTTCCCAACATATAGAAGTTTCTGAATCACTAGGAAATTAGTCTAAAACAATGTGCGGACACTAGACATGACCATACAAGTAATAATTTGCACTCCTGGGGCAATTTTTTTGACAAAATTGAGATAGCTCAAAAATGAGAAATTTCAACAGGCGGCCGGTCATGGATTTTTGCCAAAATATAAATGTTTTTAAATCACTAGGGAATTAGTCTAAAACAATGTGCAGACACTAGACATGACCATAAAAGTAATAATTTGCACTCCTGTGGCAATTTTATTGTCAAAATTGAGATAGCTCAAAAATTAGAAATTTTAACATGCTTTTCCCAAAATATAGAAGTTTCTGAATCAATAGGAAATTAAAACAATGTGCTGACACTAGACATGACCATAAAAGTAATAATTAGCACTCCTGGGGCAATTTTGTTGACAAAATTGAGATAGCTCAAAAATGAGAAATTTCAACAGGCGGCCGGTCATGGATTTTTCCCAACATATAGAAGTTTCTGAATCACTAGGAAATTAGTCTAAAACAATGTGCGGACACTAGACATGACCATAAAAGTAATAATTTGCACTCCTGGGGTAATTTTGTTGACAAAATTGAGATAGTTCAAAAATGAGAAATTTCAACAGGCTGCCGGTCATGGATTTTTGCCAAAATATAAATGTTTTTAAATCACTAGGAAATTAGTCTAAACCAATGTGCATACACTAGACATGACCATAAAAGTAATAATTTGCACTCCTGTGGCAATTTTATTGTCAAAATTGAGATAGCTCAAAAATTAGAAATTTTAACAGGCTTTTCCCAAAATATAGAAGTTTCTGAATCACTAGGAAATTAAAACAATGTGCTGACACTAGACATGACCATAAAGTAATAATTAGCACTCCTGGGGCAATTTTGTTGACAAAATTGAGATAGCTCAAAAATGAGAAATTTCAACAGGCGGCCGGTCATGGGTTTTTCCCAAAATATAAAAGTTTCTGGATCACTAGGAAATTAGTTTAAAACAATGTGCATACACTAGACATGACCATAAAAGTAATAATTTGCACTCCTGGGGCAATTTTTTGGACAAAGTTGAGATAGCTCAAAAATGAGAAATTTCAACAGGCGGCCGGTCATGGATTTTTCCCAACATATAGAAGTTTCTGAATCACTAGGAAATTAGTCTAAAACAATGTGCGGACACTAGACATGACCATAAAAGTAATAATTTGCACTCCTGGGGCAATTTTTTTTGACAAAATTGAGATTACTCAAAAATGAGAAATTTCAACAGGCGGCCGTTCATGGATTTTTGCCAAAATATAAATGTTTTTAAATCACTAGGAAATTAGTCTAAAACAATGTGCAGACACTAGACATGACCATAAAAGTAATAATTTGCACTCCTGGGGAAATTTTATTAACAAAATTGAGATAGCTCAAAAATTAGAAATTTCAACAGGCGGCCGTTCATGGATTTTTCCCAAAATATAAAAGTTTCTGGATCACTGGGAAATTAGTCTAAACCAATGTGCATACACTAGACATGACCATAAAAGTAATAATTTGCACTCCTGGGGCAATGTTTTTGACAAAATTGAGATAGCTCAAAAATGAGAAATTTCAACAGGCGGACGGTCATGGGTTTTTCTTAAAATATAAAAGTTTTCGGATCACTAAGAAATTAGTCTAAAACAATGTGCATACACTAGACATGACCATAAAAGTAATAATTTGCACTCCTGGGGCAATTTTTTTGACAAAATTGAGATAGCTCAAAAATGAGAAATTTCAACAGGCTTTTCCCAAAATATAGAAGTTTCTGAATCACTAGGAAATTAAAACAATGTGCTGACACTAGACATGACCATAAAAGTAATAATTAGCACTCCTGGGGCAATTTTGTTGACAAAATTGAGATAGCTCAAAAATGAGAAATTTCAACAGGCGGCCGGTCATGGGTTTTTCCCAAAATATAAAAGTTTCTGGATCACTAGGAAATTAGTCTAAAACAATGTGCATACACTAGACATGACCATAAAAGTAATAATTTGCACTCCTGTGGCAATTTTATTGTCAAAATTGAGATAGCTCAAAAATTAGAAATTTTAACATGCTTTTCCCAAAATATAGAAGTTTCTGAATCAATAGGAAATTAAAACAATGTGCTGACACTAGACATGACCATAAAAGTAATAATTAGCACTCCTGGGGCAATTTTGTTGACAAAATTGAGATAGCTCAAAAATGAGAAATTTCAACAGGCGGCCGGTCATGGATTTTTCCCAACATATAGAAGTTTCTGAATCACTAGGAAATTAGTCTAAAACAATGTGCGGACACTAGACATGACCATAAAAGTAATAATTTGCACTCCTGGGGCAATTTTTTTGACAAAATTGAGATAGCTCAAAAATGAGAAATTTCAACAGGCGGCCGGTCATGGATTTTTGCCAAAATATAAATGTTTTTAAATCACTAGGAAATTAGTCTAAAACAATGTGCAGACACTAGACATGACCATAAAAGTAATAATTTGCACTCCTGGGGCAATTTTATTAACAAAATTGAGATAGCTCAAAAATGAGAAATTTCAACAGGCGGCCGTTCATGGATTTTTCCCAAAATATAAAAGTTTCTGGATCACTAGGAAATTAGTCTAAAACAATGTGCATACACTAGACATGACCATAAAAGTAATAATTTGCACTCCTGTGGCAATTTTTTTGACAAAATTGAGATAGCTCAAAAATGAGAAATTTCAACAGGCGGCCGGTCATGGATTTTTCCCAACATATAGAAGTTTCTGAATCACTAGGAAATTAGTCTAAAACAATGTGCGGACACTAGACATGACCATACAAGTAATAATTTGCACTCCTGGGGCAATTTTTTTGACAAAATTGAGATAGCTCAAAAATGAGAAATTTCAACAGGCGGCCGATCATGGATTTTTGCCAAAATATAAATGTTTTTAAATCACTAGGGAATTAGTCTAAAACAATGTGCAGACACTAGACATGACCATAAAAGTAATAATTTGCACTCCTGGGGCAATTTTATTAACAAAATTGAGATAGCTCAAAAATGAGAAATTTCAACAGGCGGCCGTTCATGGATTTTTGCCAAAATATAAATGTTTTTAAATCAGTAGGAAATTAGTCTAAACCAATGTGCATACACTAGACATGACCATAAAAGAAATAATTTGCACTCCTGGGGCAATTTTTTTAACAAAATTGAGATAGCTCAAAAATGAGAAATTTCAACAGGCGGCCGTTCATGGATTTTTGCCAAAATATAAATGTTTTTAAATCAGTAGGAAATTAGTCTAAACCAATGTGCATACACTAGACATGACCATAAAAGTAATAATTTGCACTCCTGTGGCAATTTTATTGTCAAAATTGAGATAGCTCAAAAATTAGAAATTTTAACAGGCTTTTCCCAAAATATAGAAGTTTCTGAATCACTAGGAAATTAAAACAATGTGCTGACACTAGACATGACCATAAAAGTAATAATTAGCACTCCTGGGGCAATTTTGTTGACAAAATTGAGATAGCTCAAAAATGAGAAATTTCAACAGGCGGCCGGTCATGGGTTTTTCCCAAAATATAAAAGTTTCTGGATCACTAGGAAATTAGTCTAAAACAATGTGCATACACTAGACATGACCATAAAAGTAATAATTTGCACTCCTGGGGCAATTTTTTGGACAAAATTGAGATAGCTCAAAAATGAGAAATTTCAACAGGCGGCCGGTCATGGATTTTTCCTAACATATAGAAGTTTCTGAATCACTAGGAAATTAGTCTAAAACAATGTGCGGACACTAGACATGACCATACAAGTAATAATTTGCACTCCTGGGGCAATTTTTTTGACAAAATTGAGATAGCTCAAAAATGAGAAATTTCAACAGGCGGCGGGTCATGGATTTTTGCCAAAATATAAATGTTTTTAAATCACTAGGGAATTAGTCTAAAACAATGTGCAGACACTAGACATGACCATAAAAGTAATAATTTGCACTCCTGGGGCAATTTTATTAACAAAATTGAGATAGCTCAAAAATGAGAAATTTCAACAGGCGGCCGTTCATGGATTTTTGCCAAAATATAAATGTTTTTAAATCACTAGGAAATTAGTCTAAACCAATGTGCATACACTAGACATGACCATAAAAGTAATAATTTGCACTCCTGTGGCAATTTTATTGTCAAAATTGAGATAGCTCAAAAATTAGAAATTTTAACAGGCTTTTCCCAAAATATAGAAGTTTCTGAATCACTAGGAAATTAAAACAATGTGCTGACACTAGACATGACCATAAAGTAATAATTAGCACTCCTGGGGCAATTTTGTTGACAAAATTGAGATAGCTCAAAAATGAGAAATTTCAACAGGCGGCCGGTCATGGGTTTTTCCCAAAATATAAAAGTTTCTGGATCACTAGGAAATTAGTCTAAAACAATGTGCATACACTAGACATGACCATAAAAGTAATAATTTGCACTCCTGGGGCAATTTTTTTGACAAAATTGAGATAGCTCAAAAATGAGAAATTTCAACAGGCGGCCGGTCATGGATTTTTCCCAACATATAGAAGTTTCTGAATCACTAGGAAATTAGTCTAAAACAATGTGCGGACACTAGACATGACCATACAAGTAATAATTAGCACTCCTGGGGCAATTTTGTTGACAAAATTGAGATAGCTCAAAAATGAGAAATTTCAACAGGCGGCCGGTCATGGGTTTTTCCCAAATATAAAAGTTTCTGGATCACTAGGAAATTAGTCTAAAACAATGTGCATACACTAGACATGACCATAAAAGTAATAATTTGCACTCCTGGGGCAATTTTATTAACAAAATTGAGATAGCTCAAAAATGAGAAATTTCAACAGGCGGCCGTTCATGGATTTTTGCCAAAATATAAATGTTTTTAAATCAGTAGGAAATTAGTCTAAACCAATGTGCATACACTAGACATGACCATAAAAGTAATAATTTGCACTCCTGTGGCAATTTTATTGTCAAAATTGAGATAGCTCAAAAATTAGAAATTTTAACAGGCTTTTCCCAAAATATAGAAGTTTCTGAATCACTAGGAAATTAAAACAATGTGCTGACACTAGACATGACCATAAAAGTAATAATTAGCACTCCTGGGGCAATTTTGTTGACAAAATTGAGATAGCTCAAAAATGAGAAATTTCAACAGGCGGCCGGTCATGGGTTTTTCCCAAAATATAAAAGTTTCTGGATCACTAGGAAATTAGTCTAAAACAATGTGCATACACTAGACATGACCATAAAAGTAATAATTTGCACTCCTGGGGCAATTTTTTGGACAAAATTGAGATAGCTCAAAAATGAGAAATTTCAACAGGCGGCCGGTCATGGATTTTTCCTAACATATAGAAGTTTCTGAATCACTAGGAAATTAGTCTAAAACAATGTGCGGACACTAGACATGACCATACAAGTAATAATTTGCACTCCTGGGGCAATTTTTTTGACAAAATTGAGATAGCTCAAAAATGAGAAATTTCAACAGGCGGCGGGTCATGGATTTTTGCCAAAATATAAATGTTTTTAAATCACTAGGGAATTAGTCTAAAACAATGTGCAGACACTAGACATGACCATAAAAGTAATAATTTGCACTCCTGGGGCAATTTTATTAACAAAATTGAGATAGCTCAAAAATGAGAAATTTCAACAGGCGGCCGTTCATGGATTTTTGCCAAAATATAAATGTTTTTAAATCACTAGGAAATTAGTCTAAACCAATGTGCATACACTAGACATGACCATAAAAGTAATAATTTGCACTCCTGGGGCAATGTTTTTGACAAAATTGAGATAGCTCAAAAATGAGAAATTTCAACAGGCGGCCGGTCATGGGTTTTTCTTAAAATATAAAAGTTTTCGGATCACTAAGAAATTAGTCTAAAACAATGTGCATACACTAGACATGACCATAAAAGTAATAATTTGCACTCCTGGGGCAATTTTTTTGACAAAATTGAGATAGCTCAAAAATGAGAAATTTCAACAGGCTTTTCCCAAAATATAGAAGTTTCTGAATCACTAGGAAATTAAAACAATGTGCTGACACTAGACATGACCATAAAAGTAATAATTAGCACTCCTGGGGCAATTTTGTTGACAAAATTGAGATAGCTCAAAAATGAGAAATTTCAACAGGCGGCCGGTCATGGGTTTTTCCCAAAATATAAAAGTTTCTGGATCACTAGGAAATTAGTCTAAAACAATGTGCATACACTAGACATGACCATAAAAGTAATAATTTGCACTCCTGTGGCAATTTTATTGTCAAAATTGAGATAGCTCAAAAATTAGAAATTTTAACATGCTTTTCCCAAAATATAGAAGTTTCTGAATCAATAGGAAATTAAAACAATGTGCTGACACTAGACATGACCATAAAAGTAATAATTAGCACTCCTGGGGCAATTTTGTTGACAAAATTGAGATAGCTCAAAAATGAGAAATTTCAACAGGCGGCCGGTCATGGATTTTTCCCAACATATAGAAGTTTCTGAATCACTAGGAAATTAGTCTAAAACAATGTGCGGACACTAGACATGACCATAAAAGTAATAATTTGCACTCCTGGGGCAATTTTTTTGACAAAATTTAGATAGCTCAAAAATGAGAAATTTCAACAGGCGGCCGGTCATGGATTTTTGCCAAAATATAAATGTTTTTAAATCACTAGGAAATTAGTCTAAAACAATGTGCAGACACTAGACATGACCATAAAAGTAATAATTTGCACTCCTGTGGCAATTTTATTGTCAAAATTGAGATAGCTCAAAAATTAGAAATTTTAACAGGCTTTTCCCAAAATATAGAAGTTTCTGAATCACTAGGAAATTAAAACAATGTGCTGACACTAGACATGACCATAAAGTAATAATTAGCACTCCTGGGGCAATTTTGTTGACAAAATTGAGATAGCTCAAAAATGAGAAATTTCAACAGGCGGCCGGTCATGGGTTTTTCCCAAAATATAAAAGTTTCTGGATCACTAGGAAATTAGTTTAAAACAATGTGCATACACTAGACATGACCATAAAAGTAATAATTTGCACTCCTGGGGCAATTTTTTGGACAAAATTGTGATAGCTCAAAAATGAGAAATTTCAACAGGCGGCCGGTCATGGATTTTTCCCAACATATAGAAGTTTCTGAATCACTAGGAAATTAGTCTAAAACAATGTGCGGACACTAGACATGACCATAAAAGTAATAATTTGCACTCCTGGGGCAATTTTTTTTGACAAAATTGAGATAGCTCAAAAATGAGAAATTTCAACAGGCGGCCGGTCATGGATTTTTGCCAAAATATAAATGTTTTTAAATCACTAGGAAATTAGTCTAAAACAATGTGCAGACACTAGACATGACCATAAAAGTAATAATTTGCACTCCTGTGGCAATTTTATTGTCAAAATTGAGATAGCTCAAAAATTAGAAATTTTAACAGGCTTTTCCCAAAATATAGAAGTTTCTGAATCACTAGGAAATTAAAACAATGTGCTGACACTAGACATGACCATAAAAGTAATAATTAGCACTCCTGGGGCAATTTTGTTGACAAAATTGAGATAGCTCAAAAATGAGAAATTTCAACAGGCGGCCGGTCATGGGTTTTTCCCAAATATAAAAGTTTCTGGATCACTAGGAAATTAGTCTAAAACAATGTGCATACACTAGACATGACCATAAAAGTAATAATTTGCACTCCTGGGGCAATTTTATTAACAAAATTGAGATAGCTCAAAAATGAGAAATTTCAACAGGCGGCCGTTCATGGATTTTTGCCAAAATATAAATGTTTTTAAATCAGTAGGAAATTAGTCTAAACCAATGTGCATACACTAGACATGACCATAAAAGTAATAATTTGCACTCCTGTGGCAATTTTATTGTCAAAATTGAGATAGCTCAAAAATTAGAAATTTTAACAGGCTTTTCCCAAAATATAGAAGTTTCTGAATCACTAGGAAATTAAAACAATGTGCTGACACTAGACATGACCATAAAAGTAATAATTAGCACTCCTGGGGCAATTTTGTTGACAAAATTGAGATAGCTCAAAAATGAGAAATTTCAACAGGCGGCCGGTCATGGGTTTTTCCCAAAATATAAAAGTTTCTGGATCACTAGGAAATTAGTCTAAAACAATGTGCATACACTAGACATGACCATAAAAGTAATAATTTGCACTCCTGGGGCAATTTTTTGGACAAAATTGAGATAGCTCAAAAATGAGAAATTTCAACAGGCGGCCGGTCATGGATTTTTCCTAACATATAGAAGTTTCTGAATCACTAGGAAATTAGTCTAAAACAATGTGCGGACACTAGACATGACCATACAAGTAATAATTTGCACTCCTGGGGCAATTTTTTTGACAAAATTGAGATAGCTCAAAAATGAGAAATTTCAACAGGCGGCGGGTCATGGATTTTTGCCAAAATATAAATGTTTTTAAATCACTAGGGAATTAGTCTAAAACAATGTGCAGACACTAGACATGACCATAAAAGTAATAATTTGCACTCCTGGGGCAATTTTATTAACAAAATTGAGATAGCTCAAAAATGAGAAATTTCAACAGGCGGCCGTTCATGGATTTTTGCCAAAATATAAATGTTTTTAAATCACTAGGAAATTAGTCTAAACCAATGTGCATACACTAGACATGACCATAAAAGTAATAATTTGCACTCCTGGGGCAATGTTTTTGACAAAATTGAGATAGCTCAAAAATGAGAAATTTCAACAGGCGGCCGGTCATGGGTTTTTCTTAAAATATAAAAGTTTTCGGATCACTAAGAAATTAGTCTAAAACAATGTGCATACACTAGACATGACCATAAAAGTAATAATTTGCACTCCTGGGGCAATTTTTTTGACAAAATTGAGATAGCTCAAAAATGAGAAATTTCAACAGGCTTTTCCCAAAATATAGAAGTTTCTGAATCACTAGGAAATTAAAACAATGTGCTGACACTAGACATGACCATAAAAGTAATAATTAGCACTCCTGGGGCAATTTTGTTGACAAAATTGAGATAGCTCAAAAATGAGAAATTTCAACAGGCGGCCGGTCATGGGTTTTTCCCAAAATATAAAAGTTTCTGGATCACTAGGAAATTAGTCTAAAACAATGTGCATACACTAGACATGACCATAAAAGTAATAATTTGCACTCCTGTGGCAATTTTATTGTCAAAATTGAGATAGCTCAAAAATTAGAAATTTTAACATGCTTTTCCCAAAATATAGAAGTTTCTGAATCAATAGGAAATTAAAACAATGTGCTGACACTAGACATGACCATAAAAGTAATAATTAGCACTCCTGGGGCAATTTTGTTGACAAAATTGAGATAGCTCAAAAATGAGAAATTTCAACAGGCGGCCGGTCATGGATTTTTCCCAACATATAGAAGTTTCTGAATCACTAGGAAATTAGTCTAAAACAATGTGCGGACACTAGACATGACCATAAAAGTAATAATTTGCACTCCTGGGGCAATTTTTTTGACAAAATTGAGATAGCTCAAAAATGAGAAATTTCAACAGGCGGCCGGTCATGGATTTTTGCCAAAATATAAATGTTTTTAAATCACTAGGAAATTAGTCTAAAACAATGTGCAGACACTAGACATGACCATAAAAGTAATAATTTGCACTCCTGTGGCAATTTTATTGTCAAAATTGAGATAGCTCAAAAATTAGAAATTTTAACAGGCTTTTCCCAAAATATAGAAGTTTCTGAATCACTAGGAAATTAAAACAATGTGCTGACACTAGACATGACCATAAAGTAATAATTAGCACTCCTGGGGCAATTTTGTTGACAAAATTGAGATAGCTCAAAAATGAGAAATTTCAACAGGCGGCCGGTCATGGGTTTTTCCCAAAATATAAAAGTTTCTGGATCACTAGGAAATTAGTTTAAAACAATGTGCATACACTAGACATGACCATAAAAGTAATAATTTGCACTCCTGGGGCAATTTTTTGGACAAAATTGTGATAGCTCAAAAATGAGAAATTTCAACAGGCGGCCGGTCATGGATTTTTCCCAACATATAGAAGTTTCTGAATCACTAGGAAATTAGTCTAAAACAATGTGCGGACACTAGACATGACCATACAAGTAATAATTTGCACTCCTGGGGCAATTTTTTTGACAAAATTGAGATAGCTCAAAAATGAGAAATTTCAACAGGCGGCGGGTCATGGATTTTTGCCAAAATATAAATGTTTTTAAATCACTAGGGAATTAGTCTAAAACAATGTGCAGACACTAGACATGACCATAAAAGTAATAATTTGCACTCCTGGGGCAATTTTATTAACAAAATTGAGATAGCTCAAAAATGAGAAATTTCAACAGGCGGCCGTTCATGGATTTTTGCCAAAATATAAATGTTTTTAAATCAGTAGGAAATTAGTCTAAACCAATGTGCATACACTAGACATGACCATAAAAGTAATAATTTGCACTCCTGTGGCAATTTTATTGTCAAAATTGAGATAGCTCAAAAATTAGAAATTTTAACAGGCTTTTCCCAAAATATAGAAGTTTCTGAATCACTAGGAAATTAAAACAATGTGCTGACACTAGACATGACCATAAAAGTAATAATTAGCACTCCTGGGGCAATTTTGTTGACAAAATTGAGATAGCTCAAAAATGAGAAATTTCAACAGGCGGCCGGTCATGGGTTTTTCCCAAAATATAAAAGTTTCTGGATCACTAGGAAATTAGTCTAAAACAATGTGCATACACTAGACATGACCATAAAAGTAATAATTTGCACTCCTGGGGCAATTTTTTGGACAAAATTGAGATAGCTCAAAAATGAGAAATTTCAACAGGCGGCCGGTCATGGATTTTTCCTAACATATAGAAGTTTCTGAATCACTAGGAAATTAGTCTAAAACAATGTGCGGACACTAGACATGACCATACAAGTAATAATTTGCACTCCTGGGGCAATTTTTTTGACAAAATTGAGATAGCTCAAAAATGAGAAATTTCAACAGGCGGCGGGTCATGGATTTTTGCCAAAATATAAATGTTTTTAAATCACTAGGGAATTAGTCTAAAACAATGTGCAGACACTAGACATGACCATAAAAGTAATAATTTGCACTCCTGGGGCAATTTTATTAACAAAATTGAGATAGCTCAAAAATGAGAAATTTCAACAGGCGGCCGTTCATGGATTTTTGCCAAAATATAAATGTTTTTAAATCAGTAGGAAATTAGTCTAAACCAATGTGCATACACTAGACATGACCATAAAAGTAATAATTTGCACTCCTGTGGCAATTTTATTGTCAAAATTGAGATAGCTCAAAAATTAGAAATTTTAACAGGCTTTTCCCAAAATATAGAAGTTTCTGAATCACTAGGAAATTAAAACAATGTGCTGACACTAGACATGACCATAAAAGTAATAATTAGCACTCCTGGGGCAATTTTGTTGACAAAATTGAGATAGCTCAAAAATGAGAAATTTCAACAGGCGGCCGGTCATGGGTTTTTCCCAAAATATAAAAGTTTCTGGATCACTAGGAAATTAGTCTAAAACAATGTGCATACACTAGACATGACCATAAAAGTAATAATTTGCACTCCTGGGGCAATTTTTTGGACAAAATTGAGATAGCTCAAAAATGAGAAATTTCAACAGGCGGCCGGTCATGGATTTTTCCTAACATATAGAAGTTTCTGAATCACTAGGAAATTAGTCTAAAACAATGTGCGGACACTAGACATGACCATACAAGTAATAATTTGCACTCCTGGGGCAATTTTTTTGACAAAATTGAGATAGCTCAAAAATGAGAAATTTCAACAGGCGGCGGGTCATGGATTTTTGCCAAAATATAAATGTTTTTAAATCACTAGGGAATTAGTCTAAAACAATGTGCAGACACTAGACATGACCATAAAAGTAATAATTTGCACTCCTGGGGCAATTTTATTAACAAAATTGAGATAGCTCAAAAATGAGAAATTTCAACAGGCGGCCGTTCATGGATTTTTGCCAAAATATAAATGTTTTTAAATCACTAGGAAATTAGTCTAAACCAATGTGCATACACTAGACATGACCATAAAAGTAATAATTTGCACTCCTGTGGCAATTTTATTGTCAAAATTGAGATAGCTCAAAAATTAGAAATTTTAACAGGCTTTTCCCAAAATATAGAAGTTTCTGAATCACTAGGAAATTAAAACAATGTGCTGACACTAGACATGACCATAAAGTAATAATTAGCACTCCTGGGGCAATTTTGTTGACAAAATTGAGATAGCTCAAAAATGAGAAATTTCAACAGGCGGCCGGTCATGGGTTTTTCCCAAAATATAAAAGTTTCTGGATCACTAGGAAATTAGTCTAAAACAATGTGCATACACTAGACATGACCATAAAAGTAATAATTTGCACTCCTGTGGCAATTTTTTTGACAAAATTGAGATAGCTCAAAAATGAGAAATTTCAACAGGCGGCCGGTCATGGATTTTTCCCAACATATAGAAGTTTCTGAATCACTAGGAAATTAGTCTAAAACAATGTGCGGACACTAGACATGACCATACAAGTAATAATTTGCACTCCTGGGGCAATTTTTTTGACAAAATTGAGATAGCTCAAAAATGAGAAATTTCAACAGGCGGCCGGTCATGGATTTTTGCCAAAATATAAATGTTTTTAAATCACTAGGGAATTAGTCTAAAACAATGTGCAGACACTAGACATGACCATAAAAGTAATAATTTGCACTCCTGTGGCAATTTTATTGTCAAAATTGAGATAGCTCAAAAATTAGAAATTTTAACATGCTTTTCCCAAAATATAGAAGTTTCTGAATCAATAGGAAATTAAAACAATGTGCTGACACTAGACATGACCATAAAAGTAATAATTAGCACTCCTGGGGCAATTTTGTTGACAAAATTGAGATAGCTCAAAAATGAGAAATTTCAACAGGCGGCCGGTCATGGATTTTTCCCAACATATAGAAGTTTCTGAATCACTAGGAAATTAGTCTAAAACAATGTGCGGACACTAGACATGACCATAAAAGTAATAATTTGCACTCCTGGGGTAATTTTGTTGACAAAATTGAGATAGTTCAAAAATGAGAAATTTCAACAGGCTGCCGGTCATGGATTTTTGCCAAAATATAAATGTTTTTAAATCACTAGGAAATTAGTCTAAACCAATGTGCATACACTAGACATGACCATAAAAGTAATAATTTGCACTCCTGTGGCAATTTTATTGTCAAAATTGAGATAGCTCAAAAATTAGAAATTTTAACAGGCTTTTCCCAAAATATAGAAGTTTCTGAATCACTAGGAAATTAAAACAATGTGCTGACACTAGACATGACCATAAAGTAATAATTAGCACTCCTGGGGCAATTTTGTTGACAAAATTGAGATAGCTCAAAAATGAGAAATTTCAACAGGCGGCCGGTCATGGGTTTTTCCCAAAATATAAAAGTTTCTGGATCACTAGGAAATTAGTTTAAAACAATGTGCATACACTAGACATGACCATAAAAGTAATAATTTGCACTCCTGGGGCAATTTTTTGGACAAAGTTGAGATAGCTCAAAAATGAGAAATTTCAACAGGCGGCCGGTCATGGATTTTTCCCAACATATAGAAGTTTCTGAATCACTAGGAAATTAGTCTAAAACAATGTGCGGACACTAGACATGACCATAAAAGTAATAATTTGCACTCCTGGGGCAATTTTTTTTGACAAAATTGAGATTACTCAAAAATGAGAAATTTCAACAGGCGGCCGTTCATGGATTTTTGCCAAAATATAAATGTTTTTAAATCACTAGGAAATTAGTCTAAAACAATGTGCAGACACTAGACATGACCATAAAAGTAATAATTTGCACTCCTGGGGAAATTTTATTAACAAAATTGAGATAGCTCAAAAATTAGAAATTTCAACAGGCGGCCGTTCATGGATTTTTCCCAAAATATAAAAGTTTCTGGATCACTGGGAAATTAGTCTAAACCAATGTGCATACACTAGACATGACCATAAAAGTAATAATTTGCACTCCTGGGGCAATGTTTTTGACAAAATTGAGATAGCTCAAAAATGAGAAATTTCAACAGGCGGACGGTCATGGGTTTTTCTTAAAATATAAAAGTTTTCGGATCACTAAGAAATTAGTCTAAAACAATGTGCATACACTAGACATGACCATAAAAGTAATAATTTGCACTCCTGGGGCAATTTTTTTGACAAAATTGAGATAGCTCAAAAATGAGAAATTTCAACAGGCTTTTCCCAAAATATAGAAGTTTCTGAATCACTAGGAAATTAAAACAATGTGCTGACACTAGACATGACCATAAAAGTAATAATTAGCACTCCTGGGGCAATTTTGTTGACAAAATTGAGATAGCTCAAAAATGAGAAATTTCAACAGGCGGCCGGTCATGGGTTTTTCCCAAAATATAAAAGTTTCTGGATCACTAGGAAATTAGTCTAAAACAATGTGCATACACTAGACATGACCATAAAAGTAATAATTTGCACTCCTGTGGCAATTTTATTGTCAAAATTGAGATAGCTCAAAAATTAGAAATTTTAACATGCTTTTCCCAAAATATAGAAGTTTCTGAATCAATAGGAAATTAAAACAATGTGCTGACACTAGACATGACCATAAAAGTAATAATTAGCACTCCTGGGGCAATTTTGTTGACAAAATTGAGATAGCTCAAAAATGAGAAATTTCAACAGGCGGCCGGTCATGGATTTTTCCCAACATATAGAAGTTTCTGAATCACTAGGAAATTAGTCTAAAACAATGTGCGGACACTAGACATGACCATAAAAGTAATAATTTGCACTCCTGGGGCAATTTTTTTGACAAAATTGAGATAGCTCAAAAATGAGAAATTTCAACAGGCGGCCGGTCATGGATTTTTGCCAAAATATAAATGTTTTTAAATCACTAGGAAATTAGTCTAAAACAATGTGCAGACACTAGACATGACCATAAAAGTAATAATTTGCACTCCTGGGGCAATTTTATTAACAAAATTGAGATAGCTCAAAAATGAGAAATTTCAACAGGCGGCCGTTCATGGATTTTTCCCAAAATATAAAAGTTTCTGGATCACTAGGAAATTAGTCTAAAACAATGTGCATACACTAGACATGACCATAAAAGTAATAATTTGCACTCCTGTGGCAATTTTTTTGACAAAATTGAGATAGCTCAAAAATGAGAAATTTCAACAGGCGGCCGGTCATGGATTTTTCCCAACATATAGAAGTTTCTGAATCACTAGGAAATTAGTCTAAAACAATGTGCGGACACTAGACATGACCATACAAGTAATAATTTGCACTCCTGGGGCAATTTTTTTGACAAAATTGAGATAGCTCAAAAATGAGAAATTTCAACAGGCGGCCGATCATGGATTTTTGCCAAAATATAAATGTTTTTAAATCACTAGGGAATTAGTCTAAAACAATGTGCAGACACTAGACATGACCATAAAAGTAATAATTTGCACTCCTGGGGCAATTTTATTAACAAAATTGAGATAGCTCAAAAATGAGAAATTTCAACAGGCGGCCGTTCATGGATTTTTGCCAAAATATAAATGTTTTTAAATCAGTAGGAAATTAGTCTAAACCAATGTGCATACACTAGACATGACCATAAAAGAAATAATTTGCACTCCTGGGGCAATTTTTTTAACAAAATTGAGATAGCTCAAAAATGAGAAATTTCAACAGGCGGCCGTTCATGGATTTTTGCCAAAATATAAATGTTTTTAAATCAGTAGGAAATTAGTCTAAACCAATGTGCATACACTAGACATGACCATAAAAGTAATAATTTGCACTCCTGTGGCAATTTTATTGTCAAAATTGAGATAGCTCAAAAATTAGAAATTTTAACAGGCTTTTCCCAAAATATAGAAGTTTCTGAATCACTAGGAAATTAAAACAATGTGCTGACACTAGACATGACCATAAAAGTAATAATTAGCACTCCTGGGGCAATTTTGTTGACAAAATTGAGATAGCTCAAAAATGAGAAATTTCAACAGGCGGCCGGTCATGGGTTTTTCCCAAAATATAAAAGTTTCTGGATCACTAGGAAATTAGTCTAAAACAATGTGCATACACTAGACATGACCATAAAAGTAATAATTTGCACTCCTGTGGCAATTTTTTTGACAAAATTGAGATAGCTCAAAAATGAGAAATTTCAACAGGCGGCCGGTCATGGATTTTTCCCAACATATAGAAGTTTCTGAATCACTAGGAAATTAGTCTAAAACAATGTGCGGACACTAGACATGACCATACAAGTAATAATTTGCACTCCTGGGGCAATTTTTTTGACAAAATTGAGATAGCTCAAAAATGAGAAATTTCAACAGGCGGCCGATCATGGATTTTTGCCAAAATATAAATGTTTTTAAATCACTAGGGAATTAGTCTAAAACAATGTGCAGACACTAGACATGACCATAAAAGTAATAATTTGCACTCCTGGGGCAATTTTATTAACAAAATTGAGATAGCTCAAAAATGAGAAATTTCAACAGGCGGCCGTTCATGGATTTTTGCCAAAATATAAATGTTTTTAAATCAGTAGGAAATTAGTCTAAACCAATGTGCATACACTAGACATGACCATAAAAGAAATAATTTGCACTCCTGGGGCAATTTTTTTAACAAAATTGAGATAGCTCAAAAATGAGAAATTTCAACAGGCGGCCGTTCATGGATTTTTGCCAAAATATAAATGTTTTTAAATCAGTAGGAAATTAGTCTAAACCAATGTGCATACACTAGACATGACCATAAAAGTAATAATTTGCACTCCTGTGGCAATTTTATTGTCAAAATTGAGATAGCTCAAAAATTAGAAATTTTAACAGGCTTTTCCCAAAATATAGAAGTTTCTGAATCACTAGGAAATTAAAACAATGTGCTGACACTAGACATGACCATAAAAGTAATAATTAGCACTCCTGGGGCAATTTTGTTGACAAAATTGAGATAGCTCAAAAATGAGAAATTTCAACAGGCGGCCGGTCATGGGTTTTTCCCAAAATATAAAAGTTTCTGGATCACTAGGAAATTAGTCTAAAACAATGTGCATACACTAGACATGACCATAAAAGTAATAATTTGCACTCCTGGGGCAATTTTTTGGACAAAATTGAGATAGCTCAAAAATGAGAAATTTCAACAGGCGGCCGGTCATGGATTTTTCCTAACATATAGAAGTTTCTGAATCACTAGGAAATTAGTCTAAAACAATGTGCGGACACTAGACATGACCATACAAGTAATAATTTGCACTCCTGGGGCAATTTTTTTGACAAAATTGAGATAGCTCAAAAATGAGAAATTTCAACAGGCGGCGGGTCATGGATTTTTGCCAAAATATAAATGTTTTTAAATCACTAGGGAATTAGTCTAAAACAATGTGCAGACACTAGACATGACCATAAAAGTAATAATTTGCACTCCTGGGGCAATTTTATTAACAAAATTGAGATAGCTCAAAAATGAGAAATTTCAACAGGCGGCCGTTCATGGATTTTTGCCAAAATATAAATGTTTTTAAATCACTAGGAAATTAGTCTAAAACAATGTGCATACACTAGACATGACCATAAAAGTAATAATTTGCACTCCTGTGGCAATTTTATTGTCAAAATTGAGATAGCTCAAAAATTAGAAATTTTAACATGCTTTTCCCAAAATATAGAAGTTTCTGAATCAATAGGAAATTAAAACAATGTGCTGACACTAGACATGACCATAAAAGTAATAATTAGCACTCCTGGGGCAATTTTGTTGACAAAATTGAGATAGCTCAAAAATGAGAAATTTCAACAGGCGGCCGGTCATGGATTTTTCCCAACATATAGAAGTTTCTGAATCACTAGGAAATTAGTCTAAAACAATGTGCGGACACTAGACATGACCATAAAAGTAATAATTTGCACTCCTGGGGCAATTTTTTTGACAAAATTGAGATAGCTCAAAAATGAGAAATTTCAACAGGCGGCCGGTCATGGATTTTTGCCAAAATATAAATGTTTTTAAATCACTAGGAAATTAGTCTAAAACAATGTGCAGACACTAGACATGACCATAAAAGTAATAATTTGCACTCCTGTGGCAATTTTATTGTCAAAATTGAGATAGCTCAAAAATTAGAAATTTTAACAGGCTTTTCCCAAAATATAGAAGTTTCTGAATCACTAGGAAATTAAAACAATGTGCTGACACTAGACATGACCATAAAGTAATAATTAGCACTCCTGGGGCAATTTTGTTGACAAAATTGAGATAGCTCAAAAATGAGAAATTTCAACAGGCGGCCGGTCATGGGTTTTTCCCAAAATATAAAAGTTTCTGGATCACTAGGAAATTAGTTTAAAACAATGTGCATACACTAGACATGACCATAAAAGTAATAATTTGCACTCCTGGGGCAATTTTTTGGACAAAATTGTGATAGCTCAAAAATGAGAAATTTCAACAGGCGGCCGGTCATGGATTTTTCCCAACATATAGAAGTTTCTGAATCACTAGGAAATTAGTCTAAAACAATGTGCGGACACTAGACATGACCATAAAAGTAATAATTTGCACTCCTGGGGCAATTTTTTTTGACAAAATTGAGATAGCTCAAAAATGAGAAATTTCAACAGGCGGCCGGTCATGGATTTTTGCCAAAATATAAATGTTTTTAAATCACTAGGAAATTAGTCTAAAACAATGTGCAGACACTAGACATGACCATAAAAGTAATAATTTGCACTCCTGTGGCAATTTTATTGTCAAAATTGAGATAGCTCAAAAATTAGAAATTTTAACAGGCTTTTCCCAAAATATAGAAGTTTCTGAATCACTAGGAAATTAAAACAATGTGCTGACACTAGACATGACCATAAAAGTAATAATTAGCACTCCTGGGGCAATTTTGTTGACAAAATTGAGATAGCTCAAAAATGAGAAATTTCAACAGGCGGCCGGTCATGGGTTTTTCCCAAATATAAAAGTTTCTGGATCACTAGGAAATTAGTCTAAAACAATGTGCATACACTAGACATGACCATAAAAGTAATAATTTGCACTCCTGGGGCAATTTTATTAACAAAATTGAGATAGCTCAAAAATGAGAAATTTCAACAGGCGGCCGTTCATGGATTTTTGCCAAAATATAAATGTTTTTAAATCAGTAGGAAATTAGTCTAAACCAATGTGCATACACTAGACATGACCATAAAAGTAATAATTTGCACTCCTGTGGCAATTTTATTGTCAAAATTGAGATAGCTCAAAAATTAGAAATTTTAACAGGCTTTTCCCAAAATATAGAAGTTTCTGAATCACTAGGAAATTAAAACAATGTGCTGACACTAGACATGACCATAAAAGTAATAATTAGCACTCCTGGGGCAATTTTGTTGACAAAATTGAGATAGCTCAAAAATGAGAAATTTCAACAGGCGGCCGGTCATGGGTTTTTCCCAAAATATAAAAGTTTCTTGATCACTAGGAAATTAGTCTAAAACAATGTGCATACACTAGACATGACCATAAAAGTAATAATTTGCACTCCTGGGGCAATTTTTTGGACAAAATTGAGATAGCTCAAAAATGAGAAATTTCAACAGGCGGCCGGTCATGGATTTTTCCTAACATATAGAAGTTTCTGAATCACTAGGAAATTAGTCTAAAACAATGTGCGGACACTAGACATGACCATACAAGTAATAATTTGCACTCCTGGGGCAATTTTTTTGACAAAATTGAGATAGCTCAAAAATGAGAAATTTCAACAGGCGGCGGGTCATGGATTTTTGCCAAAATATAAATGTTTTTAAATCACTAGGGAATTAGTCTAAAACAATGTGCAGACACTAGACATGACCATAAAAGTAATAATTTGCACTCCTGGGGCAATTTTATTAACAAAATTGAGATAGCTCAAAAATGAGAAATTTCAACAGGCGGCCGTTCATGGATTTTTGCCAAAATATAAATGTTTTTAAATCAGTAGGAAATTAGTCTAAACCAATGTGCATACACTAGACATGACCATAAAAGTAATAATTTGCACTCCTGTGGCAATTTTATTGTCAAAATTGAGATAGCTCAAAAATTAGAAATTTTAACAGGCTTTTCCCAAAATATAGAAGTTTCTGAATCACTAGGAAATTAAAACAATGTGCTGACACTAGACATGACCATAAAAGTAATAATTAGCACTCCTGGGGCAATTTTGTTGACAAAATTGAGATAGCTCAAAAATGAGAAATTTCAACAGGCGGCCGGTCATGGGTTTTTCCCAAAATATAAAAGTTTCTGGATCACTAGGAAATTAGTCTAAAACAATGTGCATACACTAGACATGACCATAAAAGTAATAATTTGCACTCCTGGGGCAATTTTTTGGACAAAATTGAGATAGCTCAAAAATGAGAAATTTCAACAGGCGGCCGGTCATGGATTTTTCCTAACATATAGAAGTTTCTGAATCACTAGGAAATTAGTCTAAAACAATGTGCGGACACTAGACATGACCATACAAGTAATAATTTGCACTCCTGGGGCAATTTTTTTGACAAAATTGAGATAGCTCAAAAATGAGAAATTTCAACAGGCGGCGGGTCATGGATTTTTGCCAAAATATAAATGTTTTTAAATCACTAGGGAATTAGTCTAAAACAATGTGCAGACACTAGACATGACCATAAAAGTAATAATTTGCACTCCTGGGGCAATTTTATTAACAAAATTGAGATAGCTCAAAAATGAGAAATTTCAACAGGCGGCCGTTCATGGATTTTTGCCAAAATATAAATGTTTTTAAATCACTAGGAAATTAGTCTAAACCAATGTGCATACACTAGACATGACCATAAAAGTAATAATTTGCACTCCTGTGGCAATTTTATTGTCAAAATTGAGATAGCTCAAAAATTAGAAATTTTAACAGGCTTTTCCCAAAATATAGAAGTTTCTGAATCACTAGGAAATTAAAACAATGTGCTGACACTAGACATGACCATAAAGTAATAATTAGCACTCCTGGGGCAATTTTGTTGACAAAATTGAGATAGCTCAAAAATGAGAAATTTCAACAGGCGGCCGGTCATGGGTTTTTCCCAAAATATAAAAGTTTCTGGATCACTAGGAAATTAGTCTAAAACAATGTGCATACACTAGACATGACCATAAAAGTAATAATTTGCACTCCTGTGGCAATTTTTTTGACAAAATTGAGATAGCTCAAAAATGAGAAATTTCAACAGGCGGCCGGTCATGGATTTTTCCCAACATATAGAAGTTTCTGAATCACTAGGAAATTAGTCTAAAACAATGTGCGGACACTAGACATGACCATACAAGTAATAATTTGCACTCCTGGGGCAATTTTTTTGACAAAATTGAGATAGCTCAAAAATGAGAAATTTCAACAGGCGGCCGGTCATGGATTTTTGCCAAAATATAAATGTTTTTAAATCACTAGGGAATTAGTCTAAAACAATGTGCAGACACTAGACATGACCATAAAAGTAATAATTTGCACTCCTGTGGCAATTTTATTGTCAAAATTGAGATAGCTCAAAAATTAGAAATTTTAACATGCTTTTCCCAAAATATAGAAGTTTCTGAATCAATAGGAAATTAAAACAATGTGCTGACACTAGACATGACCATAAAAGTAATAATTAGCACTCCTGGGGCAATTTTGTTGACAAAATTGAGATAGCTCAAAAATGAGAAATTTCAACAGGCGGCCGGTCATGGATTTTTCCCAACATATAGAAGTTTCTGAATCACTAGGAAATTAGTCTAAAACAATGTGCGGACACTAGACATGACCATAAAAGTAATAATTTGCACTCCTGGGGTAATTTTGTTGACAAAATTGAGATAGTTCAAAAATGAGAAATTTCAACAGGCTGCCGGTCATGGATTTTTGCCAAAATATAAATGTTTTTAAATCACTAGGAAATTAGTCTAAACCAATGTGCATACACTAGACATGACCATAAAAGTAATAATTTGCACTCCTGTGGCAATTTTATTGTCAAAATTGAGATAGCTCAAAAATTAGAAATTTTAACAGGCTTTTCCCAAAATATAGAAGTTTCTGAATCACTAGGAAATTAAAACAATGTGCTGACACTAGACATGACCATAAAGTAATAATTAGCACTCCTGGGGCAATTTTGTTGACAAAATTGAGATAGCTCAAAAATGAGAAATTTCAACAGGCGGCCGGTCATGGGTTTTTCCCAAAATATAAAAGTTTCTGGATCACTAGGAAATTAGTTTAAAACAATGTGCATACACTAGACATGACCATAAAAGTAATAATTTGCACTCCTGGGGCAATTTTTTGGACAAAGTTGAGATAGCTCAAAAATGAGAAATTTCAACAGGCGGCCGGTCATGGATTTTTCCCAACATATAGAAGTTTCTGAATCACTAGGAAATTAGTCTAAAACAATGTGCGGACACTAGACATGACCATAAAAGTAATAATTTGCACTCCTGGGGCAATTTTTTTTGACAAAATTGAGATTACTCAAAAATGAGAAATTTCAACAGGCGGCCGTTCATGGATTTTTGCCAAAATATAAATGTTTTTAAATCACTAGGAAATTAGTCTAAAACAATGTGCAGACACTAGACATGACCATAAAAGTAATAATTTGCACTCCTGGGGAAATTTTATTAACAAAATTGAGATAGCTCAAAAATTAGAAATTTCAACAGGCGGCCGTTCATGGATTTTTCCCAAAATATAAAAGTTTCTGGATCACTGGGAAATTAGTCTAAACCAATGTGCATACACTAGACATGACCATAAAAGTAATAATTTGCACTCCTGGGGCAATGTTTTTGACAAAATTGAGATAGCTCAAAAATGAGAAATTTCAACAGGCGGACGGTCATGGGTTTTTCTTAAAATATAAAAGTTTTCGGATCACTAAGAAATTAGTCTAAAACAATGTGCATACACTAGACATGACCATAAAAGTAATAATTTGCACTCCTGGGGCAATTTTTTTGACAAAATTGAGATAGCTCAAAAATGAGAAATTTCAACAGGCTTTTCCCAAAATATAGAAGTTTCTGAATCACTAGGAAATTAAAACAATGTGCTGACACTAGACATGACCATAAAAGTAATAATTAGCACTCCTGGGGCAATTTTGTTGACAAAATTGAGATAGCTCAAAAATGAGAAATTTCAACAGGCGGCCGGTCATGGGTTTTTCCCAAAATATAAAAGTTTCTGGATCACTAGGAAATTAGTCTAAAACAATGTGCATACACTAGACATGACCATAAAAGTAATAATTTGCACTCCTGTGGCAATTTTATTGTCAAAATTGAGATAGCTCAAAAATTAGAAATTTTAACATGCTTTTCCCAAAATATAGAAGTTTCTGAATCAATAGGAAATTAAAACAATGTGCTGACACTAGACATGACCATAAAAGTAATAATTAGCACTCCTGGGGCAATTTTGTTGACAAAATTGAGATAGCTCAAAAATGAGAAATTTCAACAGGCGGCCGGTCATGGATTTTTCCCAACATATAGAAGTTTCTGAATCACTAGGAAATTAGTCTAAAACAATGTGCGGACACTAGACATGACCATAAAAGTAATAATTTGCACTCCTGGGGCAATTTTTTTGACAAAATTGAGATAGCTCAAAAATGAGAAATTTCAACAGGCGGCCGGTCATGGATTTTTGCCAAAATATAAATGTTTTTAAATCACTAGGAAATTAGTCTAAAACAATGTGCAGACACTAGACATGACCATAAAAGTAATAATTTGCACTCCTGGGGCAATTTTATTAACAAAATTGAGATAGCTCAAAAATGAGAAATTTCAACAGGCGGCCGTTCATGGATTTTTCCCAAAATATAAAAGTTTCTGGATCACTAGGAAATTAGTCTAAAACAATGTGCATACACTAGACATGACCATAAAAGTAATAATTTGCACTCCTGTGGCAATTTTTTTGACAAAATTGAGATAGCTCAAAAATGAGAAATTTCAACAGGCGGCCGGTCATGGATTTTTCCCAACATATAGAAGTTTCTGAATCACTAGGAAATTAGTCTAAAACAATGTGCGGACACTAGACATGACCATACAAGTAATAATTTGCACTCCTGGGGCAATTTTTTTGACAAAATTGAGATAGCTCAAAAATGAGAAATTTCAACAGGCGGCCGATCATGGATTTTTGCCAAAATATAAATGTTTTTAAATCACTAGGGAATTAGTCTAAAACAATGTGCAGACACTAGACATGACCATAAAAGTAATAATTTGCACTCCTGGGGCAATTTTATTAACAAAATTGAGATAGCTCAAAAATGAGAAATTTCAACAGGCGGCCGTTCATGGATTTTTGCCAAAATATAAATGTTTTTAAATCAGTAGGAAATTAGTCTAAACCAATGTGCATACACTAGACATGACCATAAAAGAAATAATTTGCACTCCTGGGGCAATTTTTTTAACAAAATTGAGATAGCTCAAAAATGAGAAATTTCAACAGGCGGCCGTTCATGGATTTTTGCCAAAATATAAATGTTTTTAAATCAGTAGGAAATTAGTCTAAACCAATGTGCATACACTAGACATGACCATAAAAGTAATAATTTGCACTCCTGTGGCAATTTTATTGTCAAAATTGAGATAGCTCAAAAATTAGAAATTTTAACAGGCTTTTCCCAAAATATAGAAGTTTCTGAATCACTAGGAAATTAAAACAATGTGCTGACACTAGACATGACCATAAAAGTAATAATTAGCACTCCTGGGGCAATTTTGTTGACAAAATTGAGATAGCTCAAAAATGAGAAATTTCAACAGGCGGCCGGTCATGGGTTTTTCCCAAAATATAAAAGTTTCTGGATCACTAGGAAATTAGTCTAAAACAATGTGCATACA
The DNA here is from genome assembly GCA_963921405.1 of Cepaea hortensis. Classification (NCBI taxonomy): domain Eukaryota; kingdom Metazoa; phylum Mollusca; class Gastropoda; order Stylommatophora; family Helicidae; genus Cepaea; species Cepaea hortensis. The sequence goes on from OY992881.1 coordinate 113,824,943, forward strand.
CTAGACATGACCATAAAAGTAATAATTTGCACTCCTGGGGCAATTTTTTGGACAAAATTGAGATAGCTCAAAAATGAGAAATTTCAACAGGCGGCCGGTCATGGATTTTTCCTAACATATAGAAGTTTCTGAATCACTAGGAAATTAGTCTAAAACAATGTGCGGACACTAGACATGACCATACAAGTAATAATTTGCACTCCTGGGGCAATTTTTTTGACAAAATTGAGATAGCTCAAAAATGAGAAATTTCAACAGGCGGCGGGTCATGGATTTTTGCCAAAATATAAATGTTTTTAAATCACTAGGGAATTAGTCTAAAACAATGTGCAGACACTAGACATGACCATAAAAGTAATAATTTGCACTCCTGGGGCAATTTTATTAACAAAATTGAGATAGCTCAAAAATGAGAAATTTCAACAGGCGGCCGTTCATGGATTTTTGCCAAAATATAAATGTTTTTAAATCACTAGGAAATTAGTCTAAAACAATGTGCATACACTAGACATGACCATAAAAGTAATAATTTGCACTCCTGTGGCAATTTTATTGTCAAAATTGAGATAGCTCAAAAATTAGAAATTTTAACATGCTTTTCCCAAAATATAGAAGTTTCTGAATCAATAGGAAATTAAAACAATGTGCTGACACTAGACATGACCATAAAAGTAATAATTAGCACTCCTGGGGCAATTTTGTTGACAAAATTGAGATAGCTCAAAAATGAGAAATTTCAACAGGCGGCCGGTCATGGATTTTTCCCAACATATAGAAGTTTCTGAATCACTAGGAAATTAGTCTAAAACAATGTGCGGACACTAGACATGACCATAAAAGTAATAATTTGCACTCCTGGGGCAATTTTTTTGACAAAATTGAGATAGCTCAAAAATGAGAAATTTCAACAGGCGGCCGGTCATGGATTTTTGCCAAAATATAAATGTTTTTAAATCACTAGGAAATTAGTCTAAAACAATGTGCAGACACTAGACATGACCATAAAAGTAATAATTTGCACTCCTGTGGCAATTTTATTGTCAAAATTGAGATAGCTCAAAAATTAGAAATTTTAACAGGCTTTTCCCAAAATATAGAAGTTTCTGAATCACTAGGAAATTAAAACAATGTGCTGACACTAGACATGACCATAAAGTAATAATTAGCACTCCTGGGGCAATTTTGTTGACAAAATTGAGATAGCTCAAAAATGAGAAATTTCAACAGGCGGCCGGTCATGGGTTTTTCCCAAAATATAAAAGTTTCTGGATCACTAGGAAATTAGTTTAAAACAATGTGCATACACTAGACATGACCATAAAAGTAATAATTTGCACTCCTGGGGCAATTTTTTGGACAAAATTGTGATAGCTCAAAAATGAGAAATTTCAACAGGCGGCCGGTCATGGATTTTTCCCAACATATAGAAGTTTCTGAATCACTAGGAAATTAGTCTAAAACAATGTGCGGACACTAGACATGACCATAAAAGTAATAATTTGCACTCCTGGGGCAATTTTTTTTGACAAAATTGAGATAGCTCAAAAATGAGAAATTTCAACAGGCGGCCGGTCATGGATTTTTGCCAAAATATAAATGTTTTTAAATCACTAGGAAATTAGTCTAAAACAATGTGCAGACACTAGACATGACCATAAAAGTAATAATTTGCACTCCTGTGGCAATTTTATTGTCAAAATTGAGATAGCTCAAAAATTAGAAATTTTAACAGGCTTTTCCCAAAATATAGAAGTTTCTGAATCACTAGGAAATTAAAACAATGTGCTGACACTAGACATGACCATAAAAGTAATAATTAGCACTCCTGGGGCAATTTTGTTGACAAAATTGAGATAGCTCAAAAATGAGAAATTTCAACAGGCGGCCGGTCATGGGTTTTTCCCAAATATAAAAGTTTCTGGATCACTAGGAAATTAGTCTAAAACAATGTGCATACACTAGACATGACCATAAAAGTAATAATTTGCACTCCTGGGGCAATTTTATTAACAAAATTGAGATAGCTCAAAAATGAGAAATTTCAACAGGCGGCCGTTCATGGATTTTTGCCAAAATATAAATGTTTTTAAATCAGTAGGAAATTAGTCTAAACCAATGTGCATACACTAGACATGACCATAAAAGTAATAATTTGCACTCCTGTGGCAATTTTATTGTCAAAATTGAGATAGCTCAAAAATTAGAAATTTTAACAGGCTTTTCCCAAAATATAGAAGTTTCTGAATCACTAGGAAATTAAAACAATGTGCTGACACTAGACATGACCATAAAAGTAATAATTAGCACTCCTGGGGCAATTTTGTTGACAAAATTGAGATAGCTCAAAAATGAGAAATTTCAACAGGCGGCCGGTCATGGGTTTTTCCCAAAATATAAAAGTTTCTTGATCACTAGGAAATTAGTCTAAAACAATGTGCATACACTAGACATGACCATAAAAGTAATAATTTGCACTCCTGGGGCAATTTTTTGGACAAAATTGAGATAGCTCAAAAATGAGAAATTTCAACAGGCGGCCGGTCATGGATTTTTCCTAACATATAGAAGTTTCTGAATCACTAGGAAATTAGTCTAAAACAATGTGCGGACACTAGACATGACCATACAAGTAATAATTTGCACTCCTGGGGCAATTTTTTTGACAAAATTGAGATAGCTCAAAAATGAGAAATTTCAACAGGCGGCGGGTCATGGATTTTTGCCAAAATATAAATGTTTTTAAATCACTAGGGAATTAGTCTAAAACAATGTGCAGACACTAGACATGACCATAAAAGTAATAATTTGCACTCCTGGGGCAATTTTATTAACAAAATTGAGATAGCTCAAAAATGAGAAATTTCAACAGGCGGCCGTTCATGGATTTTTGCCAAAATATAAATGTTTTTAAATCACTAGGAAATTAGTCTAAACCAATGTGCATACACTAGACATGACCATAAAAGTAATAATTTGCACTCCTGGGGCAATGTTTTTGACAAAATTGAGATAGCTCAAAAATGAGAAATTTCAACAGGCGGCCGGTCATGGGTTTTTCTTAAAATATAAAAGTTTTCGGATCACTAAGAAATTAGTCTAAAACAATGTGCATACACTAGACATGACCATAAAAGTAATAATTTGCACTCCTGGGGCAATTTTTTTGACAAAATTGAGATAGCTCAAAAATGAGAAATTTCAACAGGCTTTTCCCAAAATATAGAAGTTTCTGAATCACTAGGAAATTAAAACAATGTGCTGACACTAGACATGACCATAAAAGTAATAATTAGCACTCCTGGGGCAATTTTGTTGACAAAATTGAGATAGCTCAAAAATGAGAAATTTCAACAGGCGGCCGGTCATGGGTTTTTCCCAAAATATAAAAGTTTCTGGATCACTAGGAAATTAGTCTAAAACAATGTGCATACACTAGACATGACCATAAAAGTAATAATTTGCACTCCTGTGGCAATTTTATTGTCAAAATTGAGATAGCTCAAAAATTAGAAATTTTAACATGCTTTTCCCAAAATATAGAAGTTTCTGAATCAATAGGAAATTAAAACAATGTGCTGACACTAGACATGACCATAAAAGTAATAATTAGCACTCCTGGGGCAATTTTGTTGACAAAATTGAGATAGCTCAAAAATGAGAAATTTCAACAGGCGGCCGGTCATGGATTTTTCCCAACATATAGAAGTTTCTGAATCACTAGGAAATTAGTCTAAAACAATGTGCGGACACTAGACATGACCATAAAAGTAATAATTTGCACTCCTGGGGCAATTTTTTTGACAAAATTGAGATAGCTCAAAAATGAGAAATTTCAACAGGCGGCCGGTCATGGATTTTTGCCAAAATATAAATGTTTTTAAATCACTAGGAAATTAGTCTAAAACAATGTGCAGACACTAGACATGACCATAAAAGTAATAATTTGCACTCCTGTGGCAATTTTATTGTCAAAATTGAGATAGCTCAAAAATTAGAAATTTTAACAGGCTTTTCCCAAAATATAGAAGTTTCTGAATCACTAGGAAATTAAAACAATGTGCTGACACTAGACATGACCATAAAGTAATAATTAGCACTCCTGGGGCAATTTTGTTGACAAAATTGAGATAGCTCAAAAATGAGAAATTTCAACAGGCGGCCTGTCATGGGTTTTTCCCAAAATATAAAAGTTTCTGGATCACTAGGAAATTAGTTTAAAACAATGTGCATACACTAGACATGACCATAAAAGTAATAATTTGCACTCCTGGGGCAATTTTTTGGACAAAATTGTGATAGCTCAAAAATGAGAAATTTCAACAGGCGGCCGGTCATGGATTTTTCCCAACATATAGAAGTTTCTGAATCACTAGGAAATTAGTCTAAAACAATGTGCGGACACTAGACATGACCATAAAAGTAATAATTTGCACTCCTGGGGCAATTTTTTTTGACAAAATTGAGATAGCTCAAAAATGAGAAATTTCAACAGGCGGCCGGTCATGGATTTTTGCCAAAATATAAATGTTTTTAAATCACTAGGAAATTAGTCTAAAACAATGTGCAGACACTAGACATGACCATAAAAGTAATAATTTGCACTCCTGTGGCAATTTTATTGTCAAAATTGAGATAGCTCAAAAATTAGAAATTTTAACAGGCTTTTCCCAAAATATAGAAGTTTCTGAATCACTAGGAAATTAAAACAATGTGCTGACACTAGACATGACCATAAAAGTAATAATTAGCACTCCTGGGGCAATTTTGTTGACAAAATTGAGATAGCTCAAAAATGAGAAATTTCAACAGGCGGCCGGTCATGGGTTTTTCCCAAATATAAAAGTTTCTGGATCACTAGGAAATTAGTCTAAAACAATGTGCATACACTAGACATGACCATAAAAGTAATAATTTGCACTCCTGGGGCAATTTTATTAACAAAATTGAGATAGCTCAAAAATGAGAAATTTCAACAGGCGGCCGTTCATGGATTTTTGCCAAAATATAAATGTTTTTAAATCAGTAGGAAATTAGTCTAAACCAATGTGCATACACTAGACATGACCATAAAAGTAATAATTTGCACTCCTGTGGCAATTTTATTGTCAAAATTGAGATAGCTCAAAAATTAGAAATTTTAACAGGCTTTTCCCAAAATATAGAAGTTTCTGAATCACTAGGAAATTAAAACAATGTGCTGACACTAGACATGACCATAAAAGTAATAATTAGCACTCCTGGGGCAATTTTGTTGACAAAATTGAGATAGCTCAAAAATGAGAAATTTCAACAGGCGGCCGGTCATGGGTTTTTCCCAAAATATAAAAGTTTCTGGATCACTAGGAAATTAGTCTAAAACAATGTGCATACACTAGACATGACCATAAAAGTAATAATTTGCACTCCTGGGGCAATTTTTTGGACAAAATTGAGATAGCTCAAAAATGAGAAATTTCAACAGGCGGCCGGTCATGGATTTTTCCTAACATATAGAAGTTTCTGAATCACTAGGAAATTAGTCTAAAACAATGTGCGGACACTAGACATGACCATACAAGTAATAATTTGCACTCCTGGGGCAATTTTTTTGACAAAATTGAGATAGCTCAAAAATGAGAAATTTCAACAGGCGGCGGGTCATGGATTTTTGCCAAAATATAAATGTTTTTAAATCACTAGGGAATTAGTCTAAAACAATGTGCAGACACTAGACATGACCATAAAAGTAATAATTTGCACTCCTGGGGCAATTTTATTAACAAAATTGAGATAGCTCAAAAATGAGAAATTTCAACAGGCGGCCGTTCATGGATTTTTGCCAAAATATAAATGTTTTTAAATCACTAGGAAATTAGTCTAAACCAATGTGCATACACTAGACATGACCATAAAAGTAATAATTTGCACTCCTGTGGCAATTTTATTGTCAAAATTGAGATAGCTCAAAAATTAGAAATTTTAACAGGCTTTTCCCAAAATATAGAAGTTTCTGAATCACTAGGAAATTAAAACAATGTGCTGACACTAGACATGACCATAAAGTAATAATTAGCACTCCTGGGGCAATTTTGTTGACAAAATTGAGATAGCTCAAAAATGAGAAATTTCAACAGGCGGCCGGTCATGGGTTTTTCCCAAAATATAAAAGTTTCTGGATCACTAGGAAATTAGTCTAAAACAATGTGCATACACTAGACATGACCATAAAAGTAATAATTTGCACTCCTGTGGCAATTTTTTTGACAAAATTGAGATAGCTCAAAAATGAGAAATTTCAACAGGCGGCCGGTCATGGATTTTTCCCAACATATAGAAGTTTCTGAATCACTAGGAAATTAGTCTAAAACAATGTGCGGACACTAGACATGACCATACAAGTAATAATTTGCACTCCTGGGGCAATTTTTTTGACAAAATTGAGATAGCTCAAAAATGAGAAATTTCAACAGGCGGCCGGTCATGGATTTTTGCCAAAATATAAATGTTTTTAAATCACTAGGGAATTAGTCTAAAACAATGTGCAGACACTAGACATGACCATAAAAGTAATAATTTGCACTCCTGTGGCAATTTTATTGTCAAAATTGAGATAGCTCAAAAATTAGAAATTTTAACATGCTTTTCCCAAAATATAGAAGTTTCTGAATCAATAGGAAATTAAAACAATGTGCTGACACTAGACATGACCATAAAAGTAATAATTAGCACTCCTGGGGCAATTTTGTTGACAAAATTGAGATAGCTCAAAAATGAGAAATTTCAACAGGCGGCCGGTCATGGATTTTTCCCAACATATAGAAGTTTCTGAATCACTAGGAAATTAGTCTAAAACAATGTGCGGACACTAGACATGACCATAAAAGTAATAATTTGCACTCCTGGGGTAATTTTGTTGACAAAATTGAGATAGTTCAAAAATGAGAAATTTCAACAGGCTGCCGGTCATGGATTTTTGCCAAAATATAAATGTTTTTAAATCACTAGGAAATTAGTCTAAACCAATGTGCATACACTAGACATGACCATAAAAGTAATAATTTGCACTCCTGTGGCAATTTTATTGTCAAAATTGAGATAGCTCAAAAATTAGAAATTTTAACAGGCTTTTCCCAAAATATAGAAGTTTCTGAATCACTAGGAAATTAAAACAATGTGCTGACACTAGACATGACCATAAAGTAATAATTAGCACTCCTGGGGCAATTTTGTTGACAAAATTGAGATAGCTCAAAAATGAGAAATTTCAACAGGCGGCCGGTCATGGGTTTTTCCCAAAATATAAAAGTTTCTGGATCACTAGGAAATTAGTTTAAAACAATGTGCATACACTAGACATGACCATAAAAGTAATAATTTGCACTCCTGGGGCAATTTTTTGGACAAAGTTGAGATAGCTCAAAAATGAGAAATTTCAACAGGCGGCCGGTCATGGATTTTTCCCAACATATAGAAGTTTCTGAATCACTAGGAAATTAGTCTAAAACAATGTGCGGACACTAGACATGACCATAAAAGTAATAATTTGCACTCCTGGGGCAATTTTTTTTGACAAAATTGAGATTACTCAAAAATGAGAAATTTCAACAGGCGGCCGTTCATGGATTTTTGCCAAAATATAAATGTTTTTAAATCACTAGGAAATTAGTCTAAAACAATGTGCAGACACTAGACATGACCATAAAAGTAATAATTTGCACTCCTGGGGAAATTTTATTAACAAAATTGAGATAGCTCAAAAATTAGAAATTTCAACAGGCGGCCGTTCATGGATTTTTCCCAAAATATAAAAGTTTCTGGATCACTGGGAAATTAGTCTAAACCAATGTGCATACACTAGACATGACCATAAAAGTAATAATTTGCACTCCTGGGGCAATGTTTTTGACAAAATTGAGATAGCTCAAAAATGAGAAATTTCAACAGGCGGACGGTCATGGGTTTTTCTTAAAATATAAAAGTTTTCGGATCACTAAGAAATTAGTCTAAAACAATGTGCATACACTAGACATGACCATAAAAGTAATAATTTGCACTCCTGGGGCAATTTTTTTGACAAAATTGAGATAGCTCAAAAATGAGAAATTTCAACAGGCTTTTCCCAAAATATAGAAGTTTCTGAATCACTAGGAAATTAAAACAATGTGCTGACACTAGACATGACCATAAAAGTAATAATTAGCACTCCTGGGGCAATTTTGTTGACAAAATTGAGATAGCTCAAAAATGAGAAATTTCAACAGGCGGCCGGTCATGGGTTTTTCCCAAAATATAAAAGTTTCTGGATCACTAGGAAATTAGTCTAAAACAATGTGCATACACTAGACATGACCATAAAAGTAATAATTTGCACTCCTGTGGCAATTTTATTGTCAAAATTGAGATAGCTCAAAAATTAGAAATTTTAACATGCTTTTCCCAAAATATAGAAGTTTCTGAATCAATAGGAAATTAAAACAATGTGCTGACACTAGACATGACCATAAAAGTAATAATTAGCACTCCTGGGGCAATTTTGTTGACAAAATTGAGATAGCTCAAAAATGAGAAATTTCAACAGGCGGCCGGTCATGGATTTTTCCCAACATATAGAAGTTTCTGAATCACTAGGAAATTAGTCTAAAACAATGTGCGGACACTAGACATGACCATAAAAGTAATAATTTGCACTCCTGGGGCAATTTTTTTGACAAAATTGAGATAGCTCAAAAATGAGAAATTTCAACAGGCGGCCGGTCATGGATTTTTGCCAAAATATAAATGTTTTTAAATCACTAGGAAATTAGTCTAAAACAATGTGCAGACACTAGACATGACCATAAAAGTAATAATTTGCACTCCTGGGGCAATTTTATTAACAAAATTGAGATAGCTCAAAAATGAGAAATTTCAACAGGCGGCCGTTCATGGATTTTTCCCAAAATATAAAAGTTTCTGGATCACTAGGAAATTAGTCTAAAACAATGTGCATACACTAGACATGACCATAAAAGTAATAATTTGCACTCCTGTGGCAATTTTTTTGACAAAATTGAGATAGCTCAAAAATGAGAAATTTCAACAGGCGGCCGGTCATGGATTTTTCCCAACATATAGAAGTTTCTGAATCACTAGGAAATTAGTCTAAAACAATGTGCGGACACTAGACATGACCATACAAGTAATAATTTGCACTCCTGGGGCAATTTTTTTGACAAAATTGAGATAGCTCAAAAATGAGAAATTTCAACAGGCGGCCGATCATGGATTTTTGCCAAAATATAAATGTTTTTAAATCACTAGGGAATTAGTCTAAAACAATGTGCAGACACTAGACATGACCATAAAAGTAATAATTTGCACTCCTGGGGCAATTTTATTAACAAAATTGAGATAGCTCAAAAATGAGAAATTTCAACAGGCGGCCGTTCATGGATTTTTGCCAAAATATAAATGTTTTTAAATCAGTAGGAAATTAGTCTAAACCAATGTGCATACACTAGACATGACCATAAAAGTAATAATTTGCACTCCTGTGGCAATTTTATTGTCAAAATTGAGATAGCTCAAAAATTAGAAATTTTAACAGGCTTTTCCCAAAATATAGAAGTTTCTGAATCACTAGGAAATTAAAACAATGTGCTGACACTAGACATGACCATAAAAGTAATAATTAGCACTCCTGGGGCAATTTTGTTGACAAAATTGAGATAGCTCAAAAATGAGAAATTTCAACAGGCGGCCGGTCATGGGTTTTTCCCAAAATATAAAAGTTTCTGGATCACTAGGAAATTAGTCTAAAACAATGTGCATACACTAGACATGACCATAAAAGTAATAATTTGCACTCCTGGGGCAATTTTTTGGACAAAATTGAGATAGCTCAAAAATGAGAAATTTCAACAGGCGGCCGGTCATGGATTTTTCCTAACATATAGAAGTTTCTGAATCACTAGGAAATTAGTCTAAAACAATGTGCGGACACTAGACATGACCATACAAGTAATAATTTGCACTCCTGGGGCAATTTTTTTGACAAAATTGAGATAGCTCAAAAATGAGAAATTTCAACAGGCGGCGGGTCATGGATTTTTGCCAAAATATAAATGTTTTTAAATCACTAGGGAATTAGTCTAAAACAATGTGCAGACACTAGACATGACCATAAAAGTAATAATTTGCACTCCTGGGGCAATTTTATTAACAAAATTGAGATAGCTCAAAAATGAGAAATTTCAACAGGCGGCCGTTCATGGATTTTTGCCAAAATATAAATGTTTTTAAATCACTAGGAAATTAGTCTAAACCAATGTGCATACACTAGACATGACCATAAAAGTAATAATTTGCACTCCTGTGGCAATTTTATTGTCAAAATTGAGATAGCTCAAAAATTAGAAATTTTAACAGGCTTTTCCCAAAATATAGAAGTTTCTGAATCACTAGGAAATTAAAACAATGTGCTGACACTAGACATGACCATAAAGTAATAATTAGCACTCCTGGGGCAATTTTGTTGACAAAATTGAGATAGCTCAAAAATGAGAAATTTCAACAGGCGGCCGGTCATGGGTTTTTCCCAAAATATAAAAGTTTCTGGATCACTAGGAAATTAGTCTAAAACAATGTGCATACACTAGACATGACCATAAAAGTAATAATTTGCACTCCTGGGGCAATTTTTTTGACAAAATTGAGATAGCTCAAAAATGAGAAATTTCAACAGGCGGCCGGTCATGGATTTTTCCCAACATATAGAAGTTTCTGAATCACTAGGAAATTAGTCTAAAACAATGTGCGGACACTAGACATGACCATACAAGTAATAATTTGCACTCCTGGGGCAATTTTTTTGACAAAATTGAGATAGCTCAAAAATGAGAAATTTCAACAGGCGGCCGGTCATGGATTTTTGCCAAAATATAAATGTTTTTAAATCACTAGGGAATTAGTCTAAAACAATGTGCAGACACTAGACATGACCATAAAAGTAATAATTTGCACTCCTGTGGCAATTTTATTGTCAAAATTGAGATAGCTCAAAAATTAGAAATTTTAACAGGCTTTTCCCAAAATATAGAAGTTTCTGAATCACTAGGAAATTAAAACAATGTGCTGACACTAGACATGACCATAAAAGTAATAATTAGCACTCCTGGGGCAATTTTGTTGACAAAATTGAGATAGCTCAAAAATGAGAAATTTCAACAGGCGGCCGGTCATGGGTTTTTCCCAAAATATAAAAGTTTCTGGATCACTAGGAAATTAGTCTAAAACAATGTGCATACACTAGACATGACCATAAAAGTAATAATTTGCACTCCTGTGGCAATTTTATTGTCAAAATTGAGATAGCTCAAAAATGAGAAATTTTAACATGCTTTTCCCAAAATATAGAAGTTTCTGAATCAATAGGAAATTAAAACAATGTGCTGACACTAGACATGACCATAAAAGTAATAATTAGCACTCCTGGGGCAATTTTGTTGACAAAATTGAGATAGCTCAAAAATGAGAAATTTCAACAGGCGGCCGGTCATGGATTTTTCCCAACATATAGAAGTTTCTGAATCACTAGGAAATTAGTCTAAAACAATGTGCGGACACTAGACATGACCATAAAAGTAATAATTTGCACTCCTGGGGTAATTTTGTTGACAAAATTGAGATAGTTCAAAAATGAGAAATTTCAACAGGCTGCCGGTCATGGATTTTTGCCAAAATATAAATGTTTTTAAATCACTAGGAAATTAGTCTAAACCAATGTGCATACACTAGACATGACCATAAAAGTAATAATTTGCACTCCTGTGGCAATTTTATTGTCAAAATTGAGATAGCTCAAAAATTAGAAATTTTAACAGGCTTTTCCCAAAATATAGAAGTTTCTGAATCACTAGGAAATTAAAACAATGTGCTGACACTAGACATGACCATAAAGTAATAATTAGCACTCCTGGGGCAATTTTGTTGACAAAATTGAGATAGCTCAAAAATGAGAAATTTCAACAGGCGGCCGGTCATGGGTTTTTCCCAAAATATAAAAGTTTCTGAATCACTAGGAAATTAGTCTAAAACAATGTGCGGACACTAGACATGACCATACAAGTAATAATTTGCACTCCTGGGGCAATTTTTTTGACAAAATTGAGATAGCTCAAAAATGAGAAATTTCAACAGGCGGCCGGTCATGGATTTTTGCCAAAATATAAATGTTTTTAAATCACTAGGGAATTAGTCTAAAACAATGTGCAGACACTAGACATGACCATAAAAGTAATAATTTGCACTCCTGTGGCAATTTTATTGTCAAAATTGAGATAGCTCAAAAATTAGAAATTTTAACATGCTTTTCCCAAAATATAGAAGTTTCTGAATCAATAGGAAATTAAAACAATGTGCTGACACTAGACATGACCATAAAAGTAATAATTAGCACTCCTGGGGCAATTTTGTTGACAAAATTGAGATAGCTCAAAAATGAGAAATTTCAACAGGCGGCCGGTCATGGATTTTTCCCAACATATAGAAGTTTCTGAATCACCAGGAAATTAGTCTAAAACAATGTGCGGACACTAGACATGACCATAAAAGTAATAATTTGCACTCCTGGGGTAATTTTGTTGACAAAATTGAGATAGTTCAAAAATGAGAAATTTCAACAGGCTGCCGGTCATGGATTTTTGCCAAAATATAAATGTTTTTAAATCACTAGGAAATTAGTCTAAACCAATGTGCATACACTAGACATGACCATAAAAGTAATAATTTGCACTCCTGTGGCAATTTTATTGTCAAAATTGAGATAGCTCAAAAATTAGAAATTTTAACAGGCTTTTCCCAAAATATAGAAGTTTCTGAATCACTAGGAAATTAAAACAATGTGCTGACACTAGACATGACCATAAAGTAATAATTAGCACTCCTGGGGCAATTTTGTTGACAAAATTGAGATAGCTCAAAAATGAGAAATTTCAACAGGCGGCCGGTCATGGGTTTTTCCCAAAATATAAAAGTTTCTGGATCACTAGGAAATTAGTTTAAAACAATGTGCATACACTAGACATGACCATAAAAGTAATAATTTGCACTCCTGGGGCAATTTTTTGGACAAAGTTGAGATAGCTCAAAAATGAGAAATTTCAACAGGCGGCCGGTCATGGATTTTTCCCAACATATAGAAGTTTCTGAATCACTAGGAAATTAGTCTAAAACAATGTGCGGACACTAGACATGACCATAAAAGTAATAATTTGCACTCCTGGGGCAATTTTTTTTGACAAAATTGAGATTACTCAAAAATGAGAAATTTCAACAGGCGGCCGTTCATGGATTTTTGCCAAAATATAAATGTTTTTAAATCACTAGGAAATTAGTCTAAAACAATGTGCAGACACTAGACATGACCATAAAAGTAATAATTTGCACTCCTGGGGAAATTTTATTAACAAAATTGAGATAGCTCAAAAATTAGAAATTTCAACAGGCGGCCGTTCATGGATTTTTCCCAAAATATAAAAGTTTCTGGATCACTGGGAAATTAGTCTAAACCAATGTGCATACACTAGACATGACCATAAAAGTAATAATTTGCACTCCTGGGGCAATGTTTTTGACAAAATTGAGATAGCTCAAAAATGAGAAATTTCAACAGGCGGACGGTCATGGGTTTTTCTTAAAATATAAAAGTTTTCGGATCACTAAGAAATTAGTCTAAAACAATGTGCATACACTAGACATGACCATAAAAGTAATAATTTGCACTCCTGGGGCAATTTTTTTGACAAAATTGAGATAGCTCAAAAATGAGAAATTTCAACAGGCTTTTCCCAAAATATAGAAGTTTCTGAATCACTAGGAAATTAAAACAATGTGCTGACACTAGACATGACCATAAAAGTAATAATTAGCACTCCTGGGGCAATTTTGTTGACAAAATTGAGATAGCTCAAAAATGAGAAATTTCAACAGGCGGCCGGTCATGGATTTTTCCCAACATATAGAAGTTTCTGAATCACTAGGAAATTAGTCTAAAACAATGTGCGGACACTAGACATGACCATACAAGTAATAATTTGCACTCCTGGGGCAATTTTTTTGACAAAATTGAGATAGCTCAAAAATGAGAAATTTCAACAGGCGGCCGATCATGGATTTTTGCCAAAATATAAATGTTTTTAAATCACTAGGGAATTAGTCTAAAACAATGTGCAGACACTAGACATGACCATAAAAGTAATAATTTGCACTCCTGGGGCAATTTTATTAACAAAATTGAGATAGCTCAAAAATGAGAAATTTCAACAGGCGGCCGTTCATGGATTTTTGCCAAAATATAAATGTTTTTAAATCAGTAGGAAATTAGTCTAAACCAATGTGCATACACTAGACATGACCATAAAAGAAATAATTTGCACTCCTGGGGCAATTTTTTTAACAAAATTGAGATAGCTCAAAAATGAGAAATTTCAACAGGCGGCCGTTCATGGATTTTTGCCAAAATATAAATGTTTTTAAATCAGTAGGAAATTAGTCTAAACCAATGTGCATACACTAGACATGACCATAAAAGTAATAATTTGTACTCCTGTGGCAATTTTATTGTCAAAATTGAGATAGCTCAAAAATTAGAAATTTTAACAGGCTTTTCCCAAAATATAGAAGTTTCTGAATCACTAGGAAATTAAAACAATGTGCTGACACTAGACATGACCATAAAAGTAATAATTAGCACTCCTGGGGCAATTTTGTTGACAAAATTGAGATAGCTCAAAAATGAGAAATTTCAACAGGCGGCCGGTCATGGGTTTTTCCCAAAATATAAAAGTTTCTGGATCACTAGGAAATTAGTCTAAAACAATGTGCATACACTAGACATGACCATAAAAGTAATAATTTGCACTCCTGGGGCAATTTTTTGGACAAAATTGAGATAGCTCAAAAATGAGAAATTTCAACAGGCGGCCGGTCATGGATTTTTCCTAACATATAGAAGTTTCTGAATCACTAGGAAATTAGTCTAAAACAATGTGCGGACACTAGACATGACCATACAAGTAATAATTTGCACTCCTGGGGCAATTTTTTTGACAAAATTGAGATAGCTCAAAAATGAGAAATTTCAACAGGCGGCGGGTCATGGATTTTTGCCAAAATATAAATGTTTTTAAATCACTAGGGAATTAGTCTAAAACAATGTGCAGACACTAGACATGACCATAAAAGTAATAATTTGCACTCCTGGGGCAATTTTATTAACAAAATTGAGATAGCTCAAAAATGAGAAATTTCAACAGGCGGCCGTTCATGGATTTTTGCCAAAATATAAATGTTTTTAAATCACTAGGAAATTAGTCTAAACCAATGTGCATACACTAGACATGACCATAAAAGTAATAATTTGCACTCCTGTGGCAATTTTATTGTCAAAATTGAGATAGCTCAAAAATTAGAAATTTTAACAGGCTTTTCCCAAAATATAGAAGTTTCTGAATCACTAGGAAATTAAAACAATGTGCTGACACTAGACATGACCATAAAGTAATAATTAGCACTCCTGGGGCAATTTTGTTGACAAAATTGAGATAGCTCAAAAATGAGAAATTTCAACAGGCGGCCGGTCATGGGTTTTTCCCAAAATATAAAAGTTTCTGGATCACTAGGAAATTAGTCTAAAACAATGTGCATACACTAGACATGACCATAAAAGTAATAATTTGCACTCCTGGGGCAATTTTTTTGACAAAATTGAGATAGCTCAAAAATGAGAAATTTCAACAGGCGGCCGGTCATGGATTTTTCCCAACATATAGAAGTTTCTGAATCACTAGGAAATTAGTCTAAAACAATGTGCGGACACTAGACATGACCATACAAGTAATAATTTGCACTCCTGGGGCAATTTTTTTGACAAAATTGAGATAGCTCAAAAATGAGAAATTTCAACAGGCGGCCGGTCATGGATTTTTGCCAAAATATAAATGTTTTTAAATCACTAGGGAATTAGTCTAAAACAATGTGCAGACACTAGACATGACCATAAAAGTAATAATTTGCACTCCTGTGGCAATTTTATTGTCAAAATTGAGATAGCTCAAAAATTAGAAATTTTAACAGGCTTTTCCCAAAATATAGAAGTTTCTGAATCACTAGGAAATTAAAACAATGTGCTGACACTAGACATGACCATAAAAGTAATAATTAGCACTCCTGGGGCAATTTTGTTGACAAAATTGAGATAGCTCAAAAATGAGAAATTTCAACAGGCGGCCGGTCATGGGTTTTTCCCAAAATATAAAAGTTTCTGGATCACTAGGAAATTAGTCTAAAACAATGTGCATACACTAGACATGACCATAAAAGTAATAATTTGCACTCCTGTGGCAATTTTATTGTCAAAATTGAGATAGCTCAAAAATGAGAAATTTTAACATGCTTTTCCCAAAATATAGAAGTTTCTGAATCAATAGGAAATTAAAACAATGTGCTGACACTAGACATGACCATAAAAGTAATAATTAGCACTCCTGGGGCAATTTTGTTGACAAAATTGAGATAGCTCAAAAATGAGAAATTTCAACAGGCGGCCGGTCATGGATTTTTCCCAACATATAGAAGTTTCTGAATCACTAGGAAATTAGTCTAAAACAATGTGCGGACACTAGACATGACCATAAAAGTAATAATTTGCACTCCTGGGGTAATTTTGTTGACAAAATTGAGATAGTTCAAAAATGAGAAATTTCAACAGGCTGCCGGTCATGGATTTTTGCCAAAATATAAATGTTTTTAAATCACTAGGAAATTAGTCTAAACCAATGTGCATACACTAGACATGACCATAAAAGTAATAATTTGCACTCCTGTGGCAATTTTATTGTCAAAATTGAGATAGCTCAAAAATTAGAAATTTTAACAGGCTTTTCCCAAAATATAGAAGTTTCTGAATCACTAGGAAATTAAAACAATGTGCTGACACTAGACATGACCATAAAGTAATAATTAGCACTCCTGGGGCAATTTTGTTGACAAAATTGAGATAGCTCAAAAATGAGAAATTTCAACAGGCGGCCGGTCATGGGTTTTTCCCAAAATATAAAAGTTTCTGAATCACTAGGAAATTAGTCTAAAACAATGTGCGGACACTAGACATGACCATACAAGTAATAATTTGCACTCCTGGGGCAATTTTTTTGACAAAATTGAGATAGCTCAAAAATGAGAAATTTCAACAGGCGGCCGGTCATGGATTTTTGCCAAAATATAAATGTTTTTAAATCACTAGGGAATTAGTCTAAAACAATGTGCAGACACTAGACATGACCATAAAAGTAATAATTTGCACTCCTGTGGCAATTTTATTGTCAAAATTGAGATAGCTCAAAAATTAGAAATTTTAACATGCTTTTCCCAAAATATAGAAGTTTCTGAATCAATAGGAAATTAAAACAATGTGCTGACACTAGACATGACCATAAAAGTAATAATTAGCACTCCTGGGGCAATTTTGTTGACAAAATTGAGATAGCTCAAAAATGAGAAATTTCAACAGGCGGCCGGTCATGGATTTTTCCCAACATATAGAAGTTTCTGAATCACCAGGAAATTAGTCTAAAACAATGTGCGGACACTAGACATGACCATAAAAGTAATAATTTGCACTCCTGGGGTAATTTTGTTGACAAAATTGAGATAGTTCAAAAATGAGAAATTTCAACAGGCTGCCGGTCATGGATTTTTGCCAAAATATAAATGTTTTTAAATCACTAGGAAATTAGTCTAAACCAATGTGCATACACTAGACATGACCATAAAAGTAATAATTTGCACTCCTGTGGCAATTTTATTGTCAAAATTGAGATAGCTCAAAAATTAGAAATTTTAACAGGCTTTTCCCAAAATATAGAAGTTTCTGAATCACTAGGAAATTAAAACAATGTGCTGACACTAGACATGACCATAAAGTAATAATTAGCACTCCTGGGGCAATTTTGTTGACAAAATTGAGATAGCTCAAAAATGAGAAATTTCAACAGGCGGCCGGTCATGGGTTTTTCCCAAAATATAAAAGTTTCTGGATCACTAGGAAATTAGTTTAAAACAATGTGCATACACTAGACATGACCATAAAAGTAATAATTTGCACTCCTGGGGCAATTTTTTGGACAAAGTTGAGATAGCTCAAAAATGAGAAATTTCAACAGGCGGCCGGTCATGGATTTTTCCCAACATATAGAAGTTTCTGAATCACTAGGAAATTAGTCTAAAACAATGTGCGGACACTAGACATGACCATAAAAGTAATAATTTGCACTCCTGGGGCAATTTTTTTTGACAAAATTGAGATTACTCAAAAATGAGAAATTTCAACAGGCGGCCGTTCATGGATTTTTGCCAAAATATAAATGTTTTTAAATCACTAGGAAATTAGTCTAAAACAATGTGCAGACACTAGACATGACCATAAAAGTAATAATTTGCACTCCTGGGGAAATTTTATTAACAAAATTGAGATAGCTCAAAAATTAGAAATTTCAACAGGCGGCCGTTCATGGATTTTTCCCAAAATATAAAAGTTTCTGGATCACTGGGAAATTAGTCTAAACCAATGTGCATACACTAGACATGACCATAAAAGTAATAATTTGCACTCCTGGGGCAATGTTTTTGACAAAATTGAGATAGCTCAAAAATGAGAAATTTCAACAGGCGGACGGTCATGGGTTTTTCTTAAAATATAAAAGTTTTCGGATCACTAAGAAATTAGTCTAAAACAATGTGCATACACTAGACATGACCATAAAAGTAATAATTTGCACTCCTGGGGCAATTTTTTTGACAAAATTGAGATAGCTCAAAAATGAGAAATTTCAACAGGCTTTTCCCAAAATATAGAAGTTTCTGAATCACTAGGAAATTAAAACAATGTGCTGACACTAGACATGACCATAAAAGTAATAATTAGCACTCCTGGGGCAATTTTGTTGACAAAATTGAGATAGCTCAAAAATGAGAAATTTCAACAGGCGGCCGGTCATGGATTTTTCCCAACATATAGAAGTTTCTGAATCACTAGGAAATTAGTCTAAAACAATGTGCGGACACTAGACATGACCATACAAGTAATAATTTGCACTCCTGGGGCAATTTTTTTGACAAAATTGAGATAGCTCAAAAATGAGAAATTTCAACAGGCGGCCGATCATGGATTTTTGCCAAAATATAAATGTTTTTAAATCACTAGGGAATTAGTCTAAAACAATGTGCAGACACTAGACATGACCATAAAAGTAATAATTTGCACTCCTGGGGCAATTTTATTAACAAAATTGAGATAGCTCAAAAATGAGAAATTTCAACAGGCGGCCGTTCATGGATTTTTGCCAAAATATAAATGTTTTTAAATCAGTAGGAAATTAGTCTAAACCAATGTGCATACACTAGACATGACCATAAAAGAAATAATTTGCACTCCTGGGGCAATTTTTTTAACAAAATTGAGATAGCTCAAAAATGAGAAATTTCAACAGGCGGCCGTTCATGGATTTTTGCCAAAATATAAATGTTTTTAAATCAGTAGGAAATTAGTCTAAACCAATGTGCATACACTAGACATGACCATAAAAGTAATAATTTGTACTCCTGTGGCAATTTTATTGTCAAAATTGAGATAGCTCAAAAATTAGAAATTTTAACAGGCTTTTCCCAAAATATAGAAGTTTCTGAATCACTAGGAAATTAAAACAATGTGCTGACACTAGACATGACCATAAAAGTAATAATTAGCACTCCTGGGGCAATTTTGTTGACAAAATTGAGATAGCTCAAAAATGAGAAATTTCAACAGGCGGCCGGTCATGGGTTTTTCCCAAAATATAAAAGTTTCTGGATCACTAGGAAATTAGTCTAAAACAATGTGCATACACTAGACATGACCATAAAAGTAATAATTTGCACTCCTGGGGCAATTTTTTGGACAAAATTGAGATAGCTCAAAAATGAGAAATTTCAACAGGCGGCCGGTCATGGATTTTTCCTAACATATAGAAGTTTCTGAATCACTAGGAAATTAGTCTAAAACAATGTGCGGACACTAGACATGACCATACAAGTAATAATTTGCACTCCTGGGGCAATTTTTTTGACAAAATTGAGATAGCTCAAAAATGAGAAATTTCAACAGGCGGCGGGTCATGGATTTTTGCCAAAATATAAATGTTTTTAAATCACTAGGGAATTAGTCTAAAACAATGTGCAGACACTAGACATGACCATAAAAGTAATAATTTGCACTCCTGGGGCAATTTTATTAACAAAATTGAGATAGCTCAAAAATGAGAAATTTCAACAGGCGGCCGTTCATGGATTTTTGCCAAAATATAAATGTTTTTAAATCACTAGGAAATTAGTCTAAACCAATGTGCATACACTAGACATGACCATAAAAGTAATAATTTGCACTCCTGTGGCAATTTTATTGTCAAAATTGAGATAGCTCAAAAATTAGAAATTTTAACAGGCTTTTCCCAAAATATAGAAGTTTCTGAATCACTAGGAAATTAAAACAATGTGCTGACACTAGACATGACCATAAAGTAATAATTAGCACTCCTGGGGCAATTTTGTTGACAAAATTGAGATAGCTCAAAAATGAGAAATTTCAACAGGCGGCCGGTCATGGGTTTTTCCCAAAATATAAAAGTTTCTGGATCACTAGGAAATTAGTCTAAAACAATGTGCATACACTAGACATGACCATAAAAGTAATAATTTGCACTCCTGGGGCAATTTTTTTGACAAAATTGAGATAGCTCAAAAATGAGAAATTTCAACAGGCGGCCGGTCATGGATTTTTCCCAACATATAGAAGTTTCTGAATCACTAGGAAATTAGTCTAAAACAATGTGCGGACACTAGACATGACCATACAAGTAATAATTTGCACTCCTGGGGCAATTTTTTTGACAAAATTGAGATAGCTCAAAAATGAGAAATTTCAACAGGCGGCCGGTCATGGATTTTTGCCAAAATATAAATGTTTTTAAATCACTAGGGAATTAGTCTAAAACAATGTGCAGACACTAGACATGACCATAAAAGTAATAATTTGCACTCCTGTGGCAATTTTATTGTCAAAATTGAGATAGCTCAAAAATTAGAAATTTTAACAGGCTTTTCCCAAAATATAGAAGTTTCTGAATCACTAGGAAATTAAAACAATGTGCTGACACTAGACATGACCATAAAAGTAATAATTAGCACTCCTGGGGCAATTTTGTTGACAAAATTGAGATAGCTCAAAAATGAGAAATTTCAACAGGCGGCCGGTCATGGGTTTTTCCCAAAATATAAAAGTTTCTGGATCACTAGGAAATTAGTCTAAAACAATGTGCATACACTAGACATGACCATAAAAGTAATAATTTGCACTCCTGTGGCAATTTTATTGTCAAAATTGAGATAGCTCAAAAATGAGAAATTTTAACATGCTTTTCCCAAAATATAGAAGTTTCTGAATCAATAGGAAATTAAAACAATGTGCTGACACTAGACATGACCATAAAAGTAATAATTAGCACTCCTGGGGCAATTTTGTTGACAAAATTGAGATAGCTCAAAAATGAGAAATTTCAACAGGCGGCCGGTCATGGATTTTTCCCAACATATAGAAGTTTCTGAATCACTAGGAAATTAGTCTAAAACAATGTGCGGACACTAGACATGACCATAAAAGTAATAATTTGCACTCCTGGGGTAATTTTGTTGACAAAATTGAGATAGTTCAAAAATGAGAAATTTCAACAGGCTGCCGGTCATGGATTTTTGCCAAAATATAAATGTTTTTAAATCACTAGGAAATTAGTCTAAACCAATGTGCATACACTAGACATGACCATAAAAGTAATAATTTGCACTCCTGTGGCAATTTTATTGTCAAAATTGAGATAGCTCAAAAATTAGAAATTTTAACAGGCTTTTCCCAAAATATAGAAGTTTCTGAATCACTAGGAAATTAAAACAATGTGCTGACACTAGACATGACCATAAAGTAATAATTAGCACTCCTGGGGCAATTTTGTTGACAAAATTGAGATAGCTCAAAAATGAGAAATTTCAACAGGCGGCCGGTCATGGGTTTTTCCCAAAATATAAAAGTTTCTGGATCACTAGGAAATTAGTTTAAAACAATGTGCATACACTAGACATGACCATAAAAGTAATAATTTGCACTCCTGGGGCAATTTTTTGGACAAAGTTGAGATAGCTCAAAAATGAGAAATTTCAACAGGCGGCCGGTCATGGATTTTTCCCAACATATAGAAGTTTCTGAATCACTAGGAAATTAGTCTAAAACAATGTGCGGACACTAGACATGACCATAAAAGTAATAATTTGCACTCCTGGGGCAATTTTTTTTGACAAAATTGAGATTACTCAAAAATGAGAAATTTCAACAGGCGGCCGGTCATGGATTTTTCCCAACATATAGAAGTTTCTGAATCACTAGGAAATTAGTCTAAAACAATGTGCGGACACTAGACATGACCATACAAGTAATAATTTGCACTCCTGGGGCAATTTTTTTGACAAAATTGAGATAGCTCAAAAATGAGAAATTTCAACAGGCGGCCGGTCATGGATTTTTGCCAAAATATAAATGTTTTTAAATCACTAGGGAATTAGTCTAAAACAATGTGCGGACACTAGACATGACCATACAAGTAATAATTTGCACTCCTGGGGCAATTTTTTTGACAAAATTGAGATAGCTCAAAAATGAGAAATTTCAACAGGCGGCCGGTCATGGATTTTTGCCAAAATATAAATGTTTTTAAATCACTAGGGAATTAGTCTAAAACAATGTGCAGACACTAGACATGACCATAAAAGTAATAATTTGCACTCCTGTGGCAATTTTATTGTCAAAATTGAGATAGCTCAAAAATTAGAAATTTTAACATGCTTTTCCCAAAATATAGAAGTTTCTGAATCAATAGGAAATTAAAACAATGTGCTGACACTAGACATGACCATAAAAGTAATAATTAGCACTCCTGGGGCAATTTTGTTGACAAAATTGAGATAGCTCAAAAATGAGAAATTTCAACAGGCGGCCGGTCATGGATTTTTCCCAACATATAGAAGTTTCTGGATCACTAGGAAATTAGTTTAAAACAATGTGCATACACTAGACATGACCATAAAAGTAATAATTTGCACTCCTGGGGCAATTTTTTGGACAAAGTTGAGATAGCTCAAAAATGAGAAATTTCAACAGGCGGCCGGTCATGGATTTTTCCCAACATATAGAAGTTTCTGAATCACTAGGAAATTAGTCTAAAACAATGTGCGGACACTAGACATGACCATAAAAGTAATAATTTGCACTCCTGGGGCAATTTTTTTTGACAAAATTGAGATTACTCAAAAATGAGAAATTTCAACAGGCGGCCGTTCATGGATTTTTGCCAAAATATAAATGTTTTTAAATCACTAGGAAATTAGTCTAAAACAATGTGCAGACACTAGACATGACCATAAAAGTAATAATTTGCACTCCTGGGGAAATTTTATTAACAAAATTGAGATAGCTCAAAAATTAGAAATTTCAACAGGCGGCCGTTCATGGATTTTTCCCAAAATATAAAAGTTTCTGGATCACTGGGAAATTAGTCTAAACCAATGTGCATACACTAGACATGACCATAAAAGTAATAATTTGCACTCCTGGGGCAATGTTTTTGACAAAATTGAGATAGCTCAAAAATGAGAAATTTCAACAGGCGGACGGTCATGGGTTTTTCTTAAAATATAAAAGATTTCGGATCACTAAGAAATTAGTCTAAAACAATGTGCATACACTAGACATGACCATAAAAGTAATAATTTGCACTCCTGGGGCAATTTTTTTGACAAAATTGAGATAGCTCAAAAATGAGAAATTTCAACAGGTTTTTCCCAAAATATAGAAGTTTCTGAATCACTAGGAAATTAAAACAATGTGCTGACACTAGACATGACCATAAAAGTAATAATTAGCACTCCTGGGGCAATTTTGTTGACAAAATTGAGATAGCTCAAAAATGAGAAATTTCAACAGGCGGCCGGTCATGGGTTTTTCCCAAAATATAAAAGTTTCTGGATCACTAGGAAATTAGTCTAAAACAATGTGCATACACTAGACATGACCATAAAAGTAATAATTTGCACTCCTGTGGCAATTTTATTGTCAAAATTGAGATAGCTCAAAAATTAGAAATTTTAACATGCTTTTCCCAAAATATAGAAGTTTCTAAATCAATAGGAAATTAAAACAATGTGCTGACACTAGACATGACCATAAAAGTAATAATTAGCACTCCTGGGGCAATTTTGTTGACAAAATTGAGATAGCTCAAAAATGAGAAATTTCAACAGGCGGCCGGTCATGGATTTTTCCCAACATATAGAAGTTTCTGAATCACTAGGAAATTAGTCTAAAACAATGTGCGGACACTAGACATGACCATAAAAGTAATAATTTGCACTCCTGGGGCAATTTTTTTGACAAAATTGAGATAGCTCAAAAATGAGAAATTTCAACAGGCGGCCGGTCATGGATTTTTGCCAAAATATAAATGTTTTTAAATCACTAGGAAATTAGTCTAAAACAATGTGCAGACACTAGACATGACCATAAAAGTAATAATTTGCACTCCTGGGGCAATTTTATTAACAAAATTGAGATAGCTCAAAAATGAGAAATTTCAACAGGCGGCCGTTCATGGATTTTTCCCAAAATATAAAAGTTTCTGGATCACTAGGAAATTAGTCTAAAACAATGTGCATACACTAGACATGACCATAAAAGTAATAATTTGCACTCTTGTGGCAATTTTTTTGACAAAATTGAGATAGCTCAAAAATGAGAAATTTCAACAGGCGGCCGGTCATGGATTTTTCCCAACATATAGAAGTTTCTGAATCACTAGGAAATTAGTCTAAAACAATGTGCGGACACTAGACATGACCATACAAGTAATAATTTGCACTCCTGGGGCAATTTTTTTGACAAAATTGAGATAGCTCAAAAATGAGAAATTTCAACAGGCGGCCGATCATGGATTTTTGCCAAAATATAAATGTTTTTAAATCACTAGGGAATTAGTCTAAAACAATGTGCAGACACTAGACATGACCATAAAAGTAATAATTTGCACTCCTGGGGCAATTTTATTAACAAAATTGAGATAGCTCAAAAATGAGAAATTTCAACAGGCGGCCGTTCATGGATTTTTGCCAAAATATAAATGTTTTTAAATCAGTAGGAAATTAGTCTAAACCAATGTGCATACACTAGACATGACCATAAAAGAAATAATTTGCACTCCTGGGGCAATTTTTTTAACAAAATTGAGATAGCTCAAAAATGAGAAATTTCAACAGGCGGCCGTTCATGGATTTTTGCCAAAATATAAATGTTTTTAAATCAGTAGGAAATTAGTCTAAACCAATGTGCATACACTAGACATGACCATAAAAGTAATAATTTGCACTCCTGTGGCAATTTTATTGTCAAAATTGAGATAGCTCAAAAATTAGAAATTTTAACAGGCTTTTCCCAAAATATAGAAGTTTCTGAATCACTAGGAAATTAAAACAATGTGCTGACACTAGACATGACCATAAAAGTAATAATTAGCACTCCTGG
This sequence comes from Cepaea hortensis, assembly GCA_963921405.1. Lineage (NCBI taxonomy): Eukaryota > Metazoa > Mollusca > Gastropoda > Stylommatophora > Helicidae > Cepaea > Cepaea hortensis. The sequence goes on from OY992881.1 coordinate 113,850,609, forward strand.
GGCAATTTTGTTGACAAAATTGAGATAGCTCAAAAATGAGAAATTTCAACAGGCGGCCGGTCATGGGTTTTTCCCAAAATATAAAAGTTTCTGGATCACTAGGAAATTAGTCTAAAACAATGTGCATACACTAGACATGACCATAAAAGTAATAATTTGCACTCCTGGGGCAATTTTTTGGACAAAATTGAGATAGCTCAAAAATGAGAAATTTCAACAGGCGGCCGGTCATGGATTTTTCCTAACATATAGAAGTTTCTGAATCACTAGGAAATTAGTCTAAAACAATGTGCGGACACTAGACATGACCATACAAGTAATAATTTGCACTCCTGGGGCAATTTTTTTGACAAAATTGAGATAGCTCAAAAATGAGAAATTTCAACAGGCGGCGGGTCATGGATTTTTGCCAAAATATAAATGTTTTTAAATCACTAGGGAATTAGTCTAAAACAATGTGCAGACACTAGACATGACCATAAAAGTAATAATTTGCACTCCTGGGGCAATTTTATTAACAAAATTGAGATAGCTCAAAAATGAGAAATTTCAACAGGCGGCCGTTCATGGATTTTTGCCAAAATATAAATGTTTTTAAATCACTAGGAAATTAGTCTAAACCAATGTGCATACACTAGACATGACCATAAAAGTAATAATTTGCACTCCTGGGGAAATTTTATTAACAAAATTGAGATAGCTCAAAAATTAGAAATTTCAACAGGCGGCCGTTCATGGATTTTTCCCAAAATATAAAAGTTTCTGGATCACTGGGAAATTAGTCTAAACCAATGTGCATACACTAGACATGACCATAAAAGTAATAATTTGCACTCCTGGGGCAATTTTATTAACAAAATTGAGATAGCTCAAAAATGAGAAATTTCAACAGGCGGCCGGTCATGGATTTTTCCTAACATATAGAAGTTTCTGAATCACTAGGAAATTAGTCTAAAACAATGTGCGGACACTAGACATGACCATACAAGTAATAATTTGCACTCCTGGGGCAATTTTTTTGACAAAATTGAGATAGCTCAAAAATGAGAAATTTCAACAGGCGGCGGGTCATGGATTTTTGCCAAAATATAAATGTTTTTAAATCACTAGGGAATTAGTCTAAAACAATGTGCAGACACTAGACATGACCATAAAAGTAATAATTTGCACTCCTGGGGCAATTTTATTAACAAAATTGAGATAGCTCAAAAATGAGAAATTTCAACAGGCGGCCGTTCATGGATTTTTGCCAAAATATAAATGTTTTTAAATCACTAGGAAATTAGTCTAAACCAATGTGCATACACTAGACATGACCATAAAAGTAATAATTTGCACTCCTGTGGCAATTTTATTGTCAAAATTGAGATAGCTCAAAAATTAGAAATTTTAACAGGCTTTTCCCAAAATATAGAAGTTTCTGAATCACTAGGAAATTAAAACAATGTGCTGACACTAGACATGACCATAAAGTAATAATTAGCACTCCTGGGGCAATTTTGTTGACAAAATTGAGATAGCTCAAAAATGAGAAATTTCAACAGGCGGCCGGTCATGGGTTTTTCCCAAAATATAAAAGTTTCTGGATCACTAGGAAATTAGTCTAAAACAATGTGCATACACTAGACATGACCATAAAAGTAATAATTTGCACTCCTGGGGCAATTTTTTTGACAAAATTGAGATAGCTCAAAAATGAGAAATTTCAACAGGCGGCCGGTCATGGATTTTTCCCAACATATAGAAGTTTCTGAATCACTAGGAAATTAGTCTAAAACAATGTGCGGACACTAGACATGACCATACAAGTAATAATTTGCACTCCTGGGGCAATTTTTTTGACAAAATTGAGATAGCTCAAAAATGAGAAATTTCAACAGGCGGCCGGTCATGGATTTTTGCCAAAATATAAATGTTTTTAAATCACTAGGGAATTAGTCTAAAACAATGTGCAGACACTAGACATGACCATAAAAGTAATAATTTGCACTCCTGTGGCAATTTTATTGTCAAAATTGAGATAGCTCAAAAATTAGAAATTTTAACAGGCTTTTCCCAAAATATAGAAGTTTCTGAATCACTAGGAAATTAAAACAATGTGCTGACACTAGACATGACCATAAAAGTAATAATTAGCACTCCTGGGGCAATTTTGTTGACAAAATTGAGATAGCTCAAAAATGAGAAATTTCAACAGGCGGCCGGTCATGGGTTTTTCCCAAAATATAAAAGTTTCTGGATCACTAGGAAATTAGTCTAAAACAATGTGCATACACTAGACATGACCATAAAAGTAATAATTTGCACTCCTGTGGCAATTTTATTGTCAAAATTGAGATAGCTCAAAAATGAGAAATTTTAACATGCTTTTCCCAAAATATAGAAGTTTCTGAATCAATAGGAAATTAAAACAATGTGCTGACACTAGACATGACCATAAAAGTAATAATTAGCACTCCTGGGGCAATTTTGTTGACAAAATTGAGATAGCTCAAAAATGAGAAATTTCAACAGGCGGCCGGTCATGGATTTTTCCCAACATATAGAAGTTTCTGAATCACTAGGAAATTAGTCTAAAACAATGTGCGGACACTAGACATGACCATAAAAGTAATAATTTGCACTCCTGGGGTAATTTTGTTGACAAAATTGAGATAGTTCAAAAATGAGAAATTTCAACAGGCTGCCGGTCATGGATTTTTGCCAAAATATAAATGTTTTTAAATCACTAGGAAATTAGTCTAAACCAATGTGCATACACTAGACATGACCATAAAAGTAATAATTTGCACTCCTGTGGCAATTTTATTGTCAAAATTGAGATAGCTCAAAAATTAGAAATTTTAACAGGCTTTTCCCAAAATATAGAAGTTTCTGAATCACTAGGAAATTAAAACAATGTGCTGACACTAGACATGACCATAAAGTAATAATTAGCACTCCTGGGGCAATTTTGTTGACAAAATTGAGATAGCTCAAAAATGAGAAATTTCAACAGGCGGCCGGTCATGGGTTTTTCCCAAAATATAAAAGTTTCTGGATCACTAGGAAATTAGTTTAAAACAATGTGCATACACTAGACATGACCATAAAAGTAATAATTTGCACTCCTGGGGCAATTTTTTGGACAAAGTTGAGATAGCTCAAAAATGAGAAATTTCAACAGGCGGCCGGTCATGGATTTTTCCCAACATATAGAAGTTTCTGAATCACTAGGAAATTAGTCTAAAACAATGTGCGGACACTAGACATGACCATAAAAGTAATAATTTGCACTCCTGGGGCAATTTTTTTTGACAAAATTGAGATTACTCAAAAATGAGAAATTTCAACAGGCGGCCGGTCATGGATTTTTCCCAACATATAGAAGTTTCTGAATCACTAGGAAATTAGTCTAAAACAATGTGCGGACACTAGACATGACCATACAAGTAATAATTTGCACTCCTGGGGCAATTTTTTTGACAAAATTGAGATAGCTCAAAAATGAGAAATTTCAACAGGCGGCCGGTCATGGATTTTTGCCAAAATATAAATGTTTTTAAATCACTAGGGAATTAGTCTAAAACAATGTGCGGACACTAGACATGACCATACAAGTAATAATTTGCACTCCTGGGGCAATTTTTTTGACAAAATTGAGATAGCTCAAAAATGAGAAATTTCAACAGGCGGCCGGTCATGGATTTTTGCCAAAATATAAATGTTTTTAAATCACTAGGGAATTAGTCTAAAACAATGTGCAGACACTAGACATGACCATAAAAGTAATAATTTGCACTCCTGTGGCAATTTTATTGTCAAAATTGAGATAGCTCAAAAATTAGAAATTTTAACATGCTTTTCCCAAAATATAGAAGTTTCTGAATCAATAGGAAATTAAAACAATGTGCTGACACTAGACATGACCATAAAAGTAATAATTAGCACTCCTGGGGCAATTTTGTTGACAAAATTGAGATAGCTCAAAAATGAGAAATTTCAACAGGCGGCCGGTCATGGATTTTTCCCAACATATAGAAGTTTCTGGATCACTAGGAAATTAGTTTAAAACAATGTGCATACACTAGACATGACCATAAAAGTAATAATTTGCACTCCTGGGGCAATTTTTTGGACAAAGTTGAGATAGCTCAAAAATGAGAAATTTCAACAGGCGGCCGGTCATGGATTTTTCCCAACATATAGAAGTTTCTGAATCACTAGGAAATTAGTCTAAAACAATGTGCGGACACTAGACATGACCATAAAAGTAATAATTTGCACTCCTGGGGCAATTTTTTTTGACAAAATTGAGATTACTCAAAAATGAGAAATTTCAACAGGCGGCCGTTCATGGATTTTTGCCAAAATATAAATGTTTTTAAATCACTAGGAAATTAGTCTAAAACAATGTGCAGACACTAGACATGACCATAAAAGTAATAATTTGCACTCCTGGGGAAATTTTATTAACAAAATTGAGATAGCTCAAAAATTAGAAATTTCAACAGGCGGCCGTTCATGGATTTTTCCCAAAATATAAAAGTTTCTGGATCACTGGGAAATTAGTCTAAACCAATGTGCATACACTAGACATGACCATAAAAGTAATAATTTGCACTCCTGGGGCAATGTTTTTGACAAAATTGAGATAGCTCAAAAATGAGAAATTTCAACAGGCGGACGGTCATGGGTTTTTCTTAAAATATAAAAGATTTCGGATCACTAAGAAATTAGTCTAAAACAATGTGCATACACTAGACATGACCATAAAAGTAATAATTTGCACTCCTGGGGCAATTTTTTTGACAAAATTGAGATAGCTCAAAAATGAGAAATTTCAACAGGTTTTTCCCAAAATATAGAAGTTTCTGAATCACTAGGAAATTAAAACAATGTGCTGACACTAGACATGACCATAAAAGTAATAATTAGCACTCCTGGGGCAATTTTGTTGACAAAATTGAGATAGCTCAAAAATGAGAAATTTCAACAGGCGGCCGGTCATGGGTTTTTCCCAAAATATAAAAGTTTCTGGATCACTAGGAAATTAGTCTAAAACAATGTGCATACACTAGACATGACCATAAAAGTAATAATTTGCACTCCTGGGGCAATTTTTTGGACAAAATTGAGATAGCTCAAAAATGAGAAATTTCAACAGGCGGCCGGTCATGGATTTTTCCCAACATATAGAAGTTTCTGGATCACTAGGAAATTAGTTTAAAACAATGTGCATACACTAGACATGACCATAAAAGTAATAATTTGCACTCCTGGGGCAATTTTTTGGACAAAGTTGAGATAGCTCAAAAATGAGAAATTTCAACAGGCGGCCGGTCATGGATTTTTCCCAACATATAGAAGTTTCTGAATCACTAGGAAATTAGTCTAAAACAATGTGCGGACACTAGACATGACCATAAAAGTAATAATTTGCACTCCTGGGGCAATTTTTTTTGACAAAATTGAGATTACTCAAAAATGAGAAATTTCAACAGGCGGCCGTTCATGGATTTTTGCCAAAATATAAATGTTTTTAAATCACTAGGAAATTAGTCTAAAACAATGTGCAGACACTAGACATGACCATAAAAGTAATAATTTGCACTCCTGGGGAAATTTTATTAACAAAATTGAGATAGCTCAAAAATTAGAAATTTCAACAGGCGGCCGTTCATGGATTTTTCCCAAAATATAAAAGTTTCTGGATCACTGGGAAATTAGTCTAAACCAATGTGCATACACTAGACATGACCATAAAAGTAATAATTTGCACTCCTGGGGCAATGTTTTTGACAAAATTGAGATAGCTCAAAAATGAGAAATTTCAACAGGCGGACGGTCATGGGTTTTTCTTAAAATATAAAAGATTTCGGATCACTAAGAAATTAGTCTAAAACAATGTGCATACACTAGACATGACCATAAAAGTAATAATTTGCACTCCTGGGGCAATTTTTTTGACAAAATTGAGATAGCTCAAAAATGAGAAATTTCAACAGGTTTTTCCCAAAATATAGAAGTTTCTGAATCACTAGGAAATTAAAACAATGTGCTGACACTAGACATGACCATAAAAGTAATAATTAGCACTCCTGGGGCAATTTTGTTGACAAAATTGAGATAGCTCAAAAATGAGAAATTTCAACAGGCGGCCGGTCATGGGTTTTTCCCAAAATATAAAAGTTTCTGGATCACTAGGAAATTAGTCTAAAACAATGTGCATACACTAGACATGACCATAAAAGTAATAATTTGCACTCCTGTGGCAATTTTATTGTCAAAATTGAGATAGCTCAAAAATTAGAAATTTTAACATGCTTTTCCCAAAATATAGAAGTTTCTAAATCAATAGGAAATTAAAACAATGTGCTGACACTAGACATGACCATAAAAGTAATAATTAGCACTCCTGGGGCAATTTTGTTGACAAAATTGAGATAGCTCAAAAATGAGAAATTTCAACAGGCGGCCGGTCATGGATTTTTCCCAACATATAGAAGTTTCTGAATCACTAGGAAATTAGTCTAAAACAATGTGCGGACACTAGACATGACCATAAAAGTAATAATTTGCACTCCTGGGGCAATTTTTTTGACAAAATTGAGATAGCTCAAAAATGAGAAATTTCAACAGGCGGCCGGTCATGGATTTTTGCCAAAATATAAATGTTTTTAAATCACTAGGAAATTAGTCTAAAACAATGTGCAGACACTAGACATGACCATAAAAGTAATAATTTGCACTCCTGGGGCAATTTTATTAACAAAATTGAGATAGCTCAAAAATGAGAAATTTCAACAGGCGGCCGTTCATGGATTTTTCCCAAAATATAAAAGTTTCTGGATCACTAGGAAATTAGTCTAAAACAATGTGCATACACTAGACATGACCATAAAAGTAATAATTTGCACTCTTGTGGCAATTTTTTTGACAAAATTGAGATAGCTCAAAAATGAGAAATTTCAACAGGCGGCCGGTCATGGATTTTTCCCAACATATAGAAGTTTCTGAATCACTAGGAAATTAGTCTAAAACAATGTGCGGACACTAGACATGACCATACAAGTAATAATTTGCACTCCTGGGGCAATTTTTTTGACAAAATTGAGATAGCTCAAAAATGAGAAATTTCAACAGGCGGCCGATCATGGATTTTTGCCAAAATATAAATGTTTTTAAATCACTAGGGAATTAGTCTAAAACAATGTGCAGACACTAGACATGACCATAAAAGTAATAATTTGCACTCCTGGGGCAATTTTATTAACAAAATTGAGATAGCTCAAAAATGAGAAATTTCAACAGGCGGCCGTTCATGGATTTTTGCCAAAATATAAATGTTTTTAAATCAGTAGGAAATTAGTCTAAACCAATGTGCATACACTAGACATGACCATAAAAGAAATAATTTGCACTCCTGGGGCAATTTTTTTAACAAAATTGAGATAGCTCAAAAATGAGAAATTTCAACAGGCGGCCGTTCATGGATTTTTGCCAAAATATAAATGTTTTTAAATCAGTAGGAAATTAGTCTAAACCAATGTGCATACACTAGACATGACCATAAAAGTAATAATTTGCACTCCTGTGGCAATTTTATTGTCAAAATTGAGATAGCTCAAAAATTAGAAATTTTAACAGGCTTTTCCCAAAATATAGAAGTTTCTGAATCACTAGGAAATTAAAACAATGTGCTGACACTAGACATGACCATAAAAGTAATAATTAGCACTCCTGGGGCAATTTTGTTGACAAAATTGAGATAGCTCAAAAATGAGAAATTTCAACAGGCGGCCGGTCATGGGTTTTTCCCAAAATATAAAAGTTTCTGGATCACTAGGAAATTAGTCTAAAACAATGTGCATACACTAGACATGACCATAAAAGTAATAATTTGCACTCCTGGGGCAATTTTTTGGACAAAATTGAGATAGCTCAAAAATGAGAAATTTCAACAGGCGGCCGGTCATGGATTTTTCCTAACATATAGAAGTTTCTGAATCACTAGGAAATTAGTCTAAAACAATGTGCGGACACTAGACATGACCATACAAGTAATAATTTGCACTCCTGGGGCAATTTTTTTGACAAAATTGAGATAGCTCAAAAATGAGAAATTTCAACAGGCGGCGGGTCATGGATTTTTGCCAAAATATAAATGTTTTTAAATCACTAGGGAATTAGTCTAAAACAATGTGCAGACACTAGACATGACCATAAAAGTAATAATTTGCACTCCTGGGGCAATTTTATTAACAAAATTGAGATAGCTCAAAAATGAGAAATTTCAACAGGCGGCCGTTCATGGATTTTTGCCAAAATATAAATGTTTTTAAATCACTAGGAAATTAGTCTAAACCAATGTGCATACACTAGACATGACCATAAAAGTAATAATTTGCACTCCTGTGGCAATTTTATTGTCAAAATTGAGATAGCTCAAAAATTAGAAATTTTAACAGGCTTTTCCCAAAATATAGAAGTTTCTGAATCACTAGGAAATTAAAACAATGTGCTGACACTAGACATGACCATAAAGTAATAATTAGCACTCCTGGGGCAATTTTGTTGACAAAATTGAGATAGCTCAAAAATGAGAAATTTCAACAGGCGGCCGGTCATGGGTTTTTCCCAAAATATAAAAGTTTCTGGATCACTAGGAAATTAGTCTAAAACAATGTGCATACACTAGACATGACCATAAAAGTAATAATTTGCACTCCTGGGGCAATTTTTTTGACAAAATTGAGATAGCTCAAAAATGAGAAATTTCAACAGGCGGCCGGTCATGGATTTTTCCCAACATATAGAAGTTTCTGAATCACTAGGAAATTAGTCTAAAACAATGTGCGGACACTAGACATGACCATACAAGTAATAATTTGCACTCCTGGGGCAATTTTTTTGACAAAATTGAGATAGCTCAAAAATGAGAAATTTCAACAGGCGGCCGGTCATGGATTTTTGCCAAAATATAAATGTTTTTAAATCACTAGGGAATTAGTCTAAAACAATGTGCAGACACTAGACATGACCATAAAAGTAATAATTTGCACTCCTGTGGCAATTTTATTGTCAAAATTGAGATAGCTCAAAAATTAGAAATTTTAACAGGCTTTTCCCAAAATATAGAAGTTTCTGAATCACTAGGAAATTAAAACAATGTGCTGACACTAGACATGACCATAAAAGTAATAATTAGCACTCCTGGGGCAATTTTGTTGACAAAATTGAGATAGCTCAAAAATGAGAAATTTCAACAGGCGGCCGGTCATGGGTTTTTCCCAAAATATAAAAGTTTCTGGATCACTAGGAAATTAGTCTAAAACAATGTGCATACACTAGACATGACCATAAAAGTAATAATTTGCACTCCTGTGGCAATTTTATTGTCAAAATTGAGATAGCTCAAAAATGAGAAATTTTAACATGCTTTTCCCAAAATATAGAAGTTTCTGAATCAATAGGAAATTAAAACAATGTGCTGACACTAGACATGACCATAAAAGTAATAATTAGCACTCCTGGGGCAATTTTGTTGACAAAATTGAGATAGCTCAAAAATGAGAAATTTCAACAGGCGGCCGGTCATGGATTTTTCCCAACATATAGAAGTTTCTGAATCACTAGGAAATTAGTCTAAAACAATGTGCGGACACTAGACATGACCATAAAAGTAATAATTTGCACTCCTGGGGTAATTTTGTTGACAAAATTGAGATAGTTCAAAAATGAGAAATTTCAACAGGCTGCCGGTCATGGATTTTTGCCAAAATATAAATGTTTTTAAATCACTAGGAAATTAGTCTAAACCAATGTGCATACACTAGACATGACCATAAAAGTAATAATTTGCACTCCTGTGGCAATTTTATTGTCAAAATTGAGATAGCTCAAAAATTAGAAATTTTAACAGGCTTTTCCCAAAATATAGAAGTTTCTGAATCACTAGGAAATTAAAACAATGTGCTGACACTAGACATGACCATAAAGTAATAATTAGCACTCCTGGGGCAATTTTGTTGACAAAATTGAGATAGCTCAAAAATGAGAAATTTCAACAGGCGGCCGGTCATGGGTTTTTCCCAAAATATAAAAGTTTCTGGATCACTAGGAAATTAGTTTAAAACAATGTGCATACACTAGACATGACCATAAAAGTAATAATTTGCACTCCTGGGGCAATTTTTTGGACAAAGTTGAGATAGCTCAAAAATGAGAAATTTCAACAGGCGGCCGGTCATGGATTTTTCCCAACATATAGAAGTTTCTGAATCACTAGGAAATTAGTCTAAAACAATGTGCGGACACTAGACATGACCATAAAAGTAATAATTTGCACTCCTGGGGCAATTTTTTTTGACAAAATTGAGATTACTCAAAAATGAGAAATTTCAACAGGCGGCCGGTCATGGATTTTTCCCAACATATAGAAGTTTCTGAATCACTAGGAAATTAGTCTAAAACAATGTGCGGACACTAGACATGACCATAAAAGTAATAATTTGCACTCCTGGGGTAATTTTGTTGACAAAATTGAGATAGTTCAAAAATGAGAAATTTCAACAGGCTGCCGGTCATGGATTTTTGCCAAAATATAAATGTTTTTAAATCACTAGGAAATTAGTCTAAACCAATGTGCATACACTAGACATGACCATAAAAGTAATAATTTGCACTCCTGTGGCAATTTTATTGTCAAAATTGAGATAGCTCAAAAATTAGAAATTTTAACAGGCTTTTCCCAAAATATAGAAGTTTCTGAATCACTAGGAAATTAAAACAATGTGCTGACACTAGACATGACCATAAAGTAATAATTAGCACTCCTGGGGCAATTTTGTTGACAAAATTGAGATAGCTCAAAAATGAGAAATTTCAACAGGCGGCCGGTCATGGGTTTTTCCCAAAATATAAAAGTTTCTGGATCACTAGGAAATTAGTTTAAAACAATGTGCATACACTAGACATGACCATAAAAGTAATAATTTGCACTCCTGGGGCAATTTTTTGGACAAAGTTGAGATAGCTCAAAAATGAGAAATTTCAACAGGCGGCCGGTCATGGATTTTTCCCAACATATAGAAGTTTCTGAATCACTAGGAAATTAGTCTAAAACAATGTGCGGACACTAGACATGACCATAAAAGTAATAATTTGCACTCCTGGGGCAATTTTTTTGACAAAATTGAGATAGCTCAAAAATGAGAAATTTCAACAGGCGGCCGGTCATGGATTTTTCTTAAAATATAAATGTTTTTAAATCACTAGGAAATTAGTCTAAAACAATGTGCAGACACTAGACATGACCATAAAAGTAATAATTTGCACTCCTGGGGCAATTTTATTAACAAAATTGAGATAGCTCAAAAATGAGAAATTTCAACAGGCGGCCGTTCATGGATTTTTCCCAAAATATAAAAGTTTCTGGATCACTAGGAAATTAGTCTAAAACAATGTGCATACACTAGACATGACCATAAAAGTAATAATTTGCACTCCTGTGGCAATTTTTTTGACAAAATTGAGATAGCTCAAAAATGAGAAATTTCAACAGGCGGCCGGTCATGGATTTTTCCCAACATATAGAAGTTTCTGAATCACTAGGAAATTAGTCTAAAACAATGTGCGGACACTAGACATGACCATACAAGTAATAATTTGCACTCCTGGGGCAATTTTTTTGACAAAATTGAGATAGCTCAAAAATGAGAAATTTCAACAGGCGGCGGGTCATGGATTTTTGCCAAAATATAAATGTTTTTAAATCACTAGGGAATTAGTCTAAAACAATGTGCAGACACTAGACATGACCATAAAAGTAATAATTTGCACTCCTGGGGCAATTTTATTAACAAAATTGAGATAGCTCAAAAATGAGAAATTTCAACAGGCGGCCGTTCATGGATTTTTGCCAAAATATAAATGTTTTTAAATCACTAGGAAATTAGTCTAAACCAATGTGCATACACTAGACATGACCATAAAAGTAATAATTTGCACTCCTGTGGCAATTTTATTGTCAAAATTGAGATAGCTCAAAAATTAGAAATTTTAACAGGCTTTTCCCAAAATATAGAAGTTTCTGAATCACTAGGAAATTAAAACAATGTGCTGACACTAGACATGACCATAAAGTAATAATTAGCACTCCTGGGGCAATTTTGTTGACAAAATTGAGATAGCTCAAAAATGAGAAATTTCAACAGGCGGCCGGTCATGGGTTTTTCCCAAAATATAAAAGTTTCTGGATCACTAGGAGATTAGTCTAAAACAATGTGCATACACTAGACATGACCATAAAAGTAATAATTTGCACTCCTGTGGCAATTTTTTTGACAAAATTGAGATAGCTCAAAAATGAGAAATTTCAACAGGCGGCCGGTCATGGATTTTTCCCAACATATAGAAGTTTCTGAATCACTAGGAAATTAGTCTAAAACAATGTGCGGACACTAGACATGACCATACAAGTAATAATTTGCACTCCTGGGGCAATTTTTTTGACAAAATTGAGATAGCTCAAAAATGAGAAATTTCAACAGGCGGCCGGTCATGGATTTTTGCCAAAATATAAATGTTTTTAAATCACTAGGGAATTAGTCTAAAACAATGTGCAGACACTAGACATGACCATAAAAGTAATAATTTGCACTCCTGTGGCAATTTTATTGTCAAAATTGAGATAGCTCAAAAATTAGAAATTTTAACAGGCTTTTCCCAAAATATAGAAGTTTCTGAATCACTAGGAAATTAAAACAATGTGCTGACACTAGACATGACCATAAAAGTAATAATTAGCACTCCTGGGGCAATTTTGTTGACAAAATTGAGATAGCTCAAAAATGAGAAATTTCAACAGGCGGCCGGTCATGGGTTTTTCCCAAAATATAAAAGTTTCTGGATCACTAGGAAATTAGTCTAAAACAATGTGCATACACTAGACATGACCATAAAAGTAATAATTTGCACTCCTGTGGCAATTTTATTGTCAAAATTGAGATAGCTCAAAAATGAGAAATTTTAACATGCTTTTCCCAAAATATAGAAGTTTCTGAATCAATAGGAAATTAAAACAATGTGCTGACACTAGACATGACCATAAAAGTAATAATTAGCACTCCTGGGGCAATTTTGTTGACAAAATTGAGATAGCTCAAAAATGAGAAATTTCAACAGGCGGCCGGTCATGGATTTTTCCCAACATATAGAAGTTTCTGAATCACTAGGAAATTAGTCTAAAACAATGTGCGGACACTAGACATGACCATAAAAGTAATAATTTGCACTCCTGGGGTAATTTTGTTGACAAAATTGAGATAGTTCAAAAATGAGAAATTTCAACAGGCTGCCGGTCATGGATTTTTGCCAAAATATAAATGTTTTTAAATCACTAGGAAATTAGTCTAAACCAATGTGCATACACTAGACATGACCATAAAAGTAATAATTTGCACTCCTGTGGCAATTTTATTGTCAAAATTGAGATAGCTCAAAAATTAGAAATTTTAACAGGCTTTTCCCAAAATATAGAAGTTTCTGAATCACTAGGAAATTAAAACAATGTGCTGACACTAGACATGACCATAAAGTAATAATTAGCACTCCTGGGGCAATTTTGTTGACAAAATTGAGATAGCTCAAAAATGAGAAATTTCAACAGGCGGCCGGTCATGGGTTTTTCCCAAAATATAGAAGTTTCTGAATCACTAGGAAATTAGTCTAAAACAATGTGCGGACACTAGACATGACCATACAAGTAATAATTTGCACTCCTGGGGCAATTTTTTTGACAAAATTGAGATAGCTCAAAAATGAGAAATTTCAACAGGCGGCCGATCATGGATTTTTGCCAAAATATAAATGTTTTTAAATCACTAGGGAATTAGTCTAAAACAATGTGCAGACACTAGACATGACCATAAAAGTAATAATTTGCACTCCTGGGGCAATTTTATTAACAAAATTGAGATAGCTCAAAAATGAGAAATTTCAACAGGCGGCCGTTCATGGATTTTTGCCAAAATATAAATGTTTTTAAATCAGTAGGAAATTAGTCTAAACCAATGTGCATACACTAGACATGACCATAAAAGAAATAATTTGCACTCCTGGGGCAATTTTTTTAACAAAATTGAGATAGCTCAAAAATGAGAAATTTCAACAGGCGGCCGTTCATGGATTTTTGCCAAAATATAAATGTTTTTAAATCAGTAGGAAATTAGTCTAAACCAATGTGCATACACTAGACATGACCATAAAAGTAATAATTTGCACTCCTGTGGCAATTTTATTGTCAAAATTGAGATAGCTCAAAAATGAGAAATTTTAACATGCTTTTCCCAAAATATAGAAGTTTCTGAATCAATAGGAAATTAAAACAATGTGCTGACACTAGACATGACCATAAAAGTAATAATTAGCACTCCTGGGGCAATTTTGTTGACAAAATTGAGATAGCTCAAAAATGAGAAATTTCAACAGGCGGCCGGTCATGGATTTTTCCCAACATATAGAAGTTTCTGAATCACTAGGAAATTAGTCTAAAACAATGTGCGGACACTAGACATGACCATAAAAGTAATAATTTGCACTCCTGGGGTAATTTTGTTGACAAAATTGAGATAGTTCAAAAATGAGAAATTTCAACAGGCTGCCGGTCATGGATTTTTGCCAAAATATAAATGTTTTTAAATCACTAGGAAATTAGTCTAAACCAATGTGCATACACTAGACATGACCATAAAAGTAATAATTTGCACTCCTGTGGCAATTTTATTGTCAAAATTGAGATAGCTCAAAAATTAGAAATTTTAACAGGCTTTTCCCAAAATATAGAAGTTTCTGAATCACTAGGAAATTAAAACAATGTGCTGACACTAGACATGACCATAAAGTAATAATTAGCACTCCTGGGGCAATTTTGTTGACAAAATTGAGATAGCTCAAAAATGAGAAATTTCAACAGGCGGCCGGTCATGGGTTTTTCCCAAAATATAAAAGTTTCTGGATCACTAGGAAATTAGTTTAAAACAATGTGCATACACTAGACATGACCATAAAAGTAATAATTTGCACTCCTGGGGCAATTTTTTGGACAAAGTTGAGATAGCTCAAAAATGAGAAATTTCAACAGGCGGCCGGTCATGGATTTTTCCCAACATATAGAAGTTTCTGAATCACTAGGAAATTAGTCTAAAACAATGTGCGGACACTAGACATGACCATAAAAGTAATAATTTGCACTCCTGGGGCAATTTTTTTTGACAAAATTGAGATTACTCAAAAATGAGAAATTTCAACAGGCGGCCGGTCATGGATTTTTCCCAACATATAGAAGTTTCTGAATCACTAGGAAATTAGTCTAAAACAATGTGCGGACACTAGACATGACCATAAAAGTAATAATTTGCACTCCTGGGGTAATTTTGTTGACAAAATTGAGATAGTTCAAAAATGAGAAATTTCAACAGGCTGCCGGTCATGGATTTTTGCCAAAATATAAATGTTTTTAAATCACTAGGAAATTAGTCTAAACCAATGTGCATACACTAGACATGACCATAAAAGTAATAATTTGCACTCCTGTGGCAATTTTATTGTCAAAATTGAGATAGCTCAAAAATTAGAAATTTTAACAGGCTTTTCCCAAAATATAGAAGTTTCTGAATCACTAGGAAATTAAAACAATGTGCTGACACTAGACATGACCATAAAGTAATAATTAGCACTCCTGGGGCAATTTTGTTGACAAAATTGAGATAGCTCAAAAATGAGAAATTTCAACAGGCGGCCGGTCATGGGTTTTTCCCAAAATATAAAAGTTTCTGGATCACTAGGAAATTAGTTTAAAACAATGTGCATACACTAGACATGACCATAAAAGTAATAATTTGCACTCCTGGGGCAATTTTTTGGACAAAGTTGAGATAGCTCAAAAATGAGAAATTTCAACAGGCGGCCGGTCATGGATTTTTCCCAACATATAGAAGTTTCTGAATCACTAGGAAATTAGTCTAAAACAATGTGCGGACACTAGACATGACCATAAAAGTAATAATTTGCACTCCTGGGGCAATTTTTTTGACAAAATTGAGATAGCTCAAAAATGAGAAATTTCAACAGGCGGCCGGTCATGGATTTTTCTTAAAATATAAATGTTTTTAAATCACTAGGAAATTAGTCTAAAACAATGTGCAGACACTAGACATGACCATAAAAGTAATAATTTGCACTCCTGGGGCAATTTTATTAACAAAATTGAGATAGCTCAAAAATGAGAAATTTCAACAGGCGGCCGTTCATGGATTTTTCCCAAAATATAAAAGTTTCTGGATCACTAGGAAATTAGTCTAAAACAATGTGCATACACTAGACATGACCATAAAAGTAATAATTTGCACTCCTGTGGCAATTTTTTTGACAAAATTGAGATAGCTCAAAAATGAGAAATTTCAACAGGCGGCCGGTCATGGATTTTTCCCAACATATAGAAGTTTCTGAATCACTAGGAAATTAGTCTAAAACAATGTGCGGACACTAGACATGACCATACAAGTAATAATTTGCACTCCTGGGGCAATTTTTTTGACAAAATTGAGATAGCTCAAAAATGAGAAATTTCAACAGGCGGCGGGTCATGGATTTTTGCCAAAATATAAATGTTTTTAAATCACTAGGGAATTAGTCTAAAACAATGTGCAGACACTAGACATGACCATAAAAGTAATAATTTGCACTCCTGGGGCAATTTTATTAACAAAATTGAGATAGCTCAAAAATGAGAAATTTCAACAGGCGGCCGTTCATGGATTTTTGCCAAAATATAAATGTTTTTAAATCACTAGGAAATTAGTCTAAACCAATGTGCATACACTAGACATGACCATAAAAGTAATAATTTGCACTCCTGTGGCAATTTTATTGTCAAAATTGAGATAGCTCAAAAATTAGAAATTTTAACAGGCTTTTCCCAAAATATAGAAGTTTCTGAATCACTAGGAAATTAAAACAATGTGCTGACACTAGACATGACCATAAAGTAATAATTAGCACTCCTGGGGCAATTTTGTTGACAAAATTGAGATAGCTCAAAAATGAGAAATTTCAACAGGCGGCCGGTCATGGGTTTTTCCCAAAATATAAAAGTTTCTGGATCACTAGGAGATTAGTCTAAAACAATGTGCATACACTAGACATGACCATAAAAGTAATAATTTGCACTCCTGTGGCAATTTTTTTGACAAAATTGAGATAGCTCAAAAATGAGAAATTTCAACAGGCGGCCGGTCATGGATTTTCCCAACATATAGAAGTTTCTGAATCACTAGGAAATTAGTCTAAAACAATGTGCGGACACTAGACATGACCATACAAGTAATAATTTGCACTCCTGGGGCAATTTTTTTGACAAAATTGAGATAGCTCAAAAATGAGAAATTTCAACAGGCGGCCGGTCATGGATTTTTGCCAAAATATAAATGTTTTTAAATCACTAGGGAATTAGTCTAAAACAATGTGCAGACACTAGACATGACCATAAAAGTAATAATTTGCACTCCTGTGGCAATTTTATTGTCAAAATTGAGATAGCTCAAAAATTAGAAATTTTAACAGGCTTTTCCCAAAATATAGAAGTTTCTGAATCACTAGGAAATTAAAACAATGTGCTGACACTAGACATGACCATAAAAGTAATAATTAGCACTCCTGGGGCAATTTTGTTGACAAAATTGAGATAGCTCAAAAATGAGAAATTTCAACAGGCGGCCGGTCATGGGTTTTTCCCAAAATATAAAAGTTTCTGGATCACTAGGAAATTAGTCTAAAACAATGTGCATACACTAGACATGACCATAAAAGTAATAATTTGCACTCCTGTGGCAATTTTATTGTCAAAATTGAGATAGCTCAAAAATGAGAAATTTTAACATGCTTTTCCCAAAATATAGAAGTTTCTGAATCAATAGGAAATTAAAACAATGTGCTGACACTAGACATGACCATAAAAGTAATAATTAGCACTCCTGGGGCAATTTTGTTGACAAAATTGAGATAGCTCAAAAATGAGAAATTTCAACAGGCGGCCGGTCATGGATTTTTCCCAACATATAGAAGTTTCTGAATCACTAGGAAATTAGTCTAAAACAATGTGCGGACACTAGACATGACCATAAAAGTAATAATTTGCACTCCTGGGGTAATTTTGTTGACAAAATTGAGATAGTTCAAAAATGAGAAATTTCAACAGGCTGCCGGTCATGGATTTTTGCCAAAATATAAATGTTTTTAAATCACTAGGAAATTAGTCTAAACCAATGTGCATACACTAGACATGACCATAAAAGTAATAATTTGCACTCCTGTGGCAATTTTATTGTCAAAATTGAGATAGCTCAAAAATTAGAAATTTTAACAGGCTTTTCCCAAAATATAGAAGTTTCTGAATCACTAGGAAATTAAAACAATGTGCTGACACTAGACATGACCATAAAGTAATAATTAGCACTCCTGGGGCAATTTTGTTGACAAAATTGAGATAGCTCAAAAATGAGAAATTTCAACAGGCGGCCGGTCATGGGTTTTTCCCAAAATATAGAAGTTTCTGAATCACTAGGAAATTAGTCTAAAACAATGTGCGGACACTAGACATGACCATACAAGTAATAATTTGCACTCCTGGGGCAATTTTTTTGACAAAATTGAGATAGCTCAAAAATGAGAAATTTCAACAGGCGGCCGATCATGGATTTTTGCCAAAATATAAATGTTTTTAAATCACTAGGGAATTAGTCTAAAACAATGTGCAGACACTAGACATGACCATAAAAGTAATAATTTGCACTCCTGGGGCAATTTTATTAACAAAATTGAGATAGCTCAAAAATGAGAAATTTCAACAGGCGGCCGTTCATGGATTTTTGCCAAAATATAAATGTTTTTAAATCAGTAGGAAATTAGTCTAAACCAATGTGCATACACTAGACATGACCATAAAAGAAATAATTTGCACTCCTGGGGCAATTTTTTTAACAAAATTGAGATAGCTCAAAAATGAGAAATTTCAACAGGCGGCCGTTCATGGATTTTTGCAAAAATATAAATGTTTTTAAATCAGTAGGAAATTAGTCTAAACCAATGTGCATACACTAGACATGACCATAAAAGTAATAATTTGCACTCCTGTGGCAATTTTATTGTCAAAATTGAGATAGCTCAAAAATTAGAAATTTTAACAGGCTTTTCCCAAAATATAGAAGTTTCTGAATCACTAGGAAATTAAAACAATGTGCTGACACTAGACATGACCATAAAAGTAATAATTAGCACTCCTGGGGCAATTTTGTTGACAAAATTGAGATAGCTCAAAAATGAGAAATTTCAACAGGCGGCCGGTCATGGGTTTTTCCCAAAATATAAAAGTTTCTGGATCACTAGGAAATTAGTCTAAAACAATGTGCATACACTAGACATGACCATAAAAGTAATAATTTGCACTCCTGGGGCAATTTTTTGGACAAAATTGAGATAGCTCAAAAATGAGAAATTTCAACAGGCGGCCGGTCATGGATTTTTCCTAACATATAGAAGTTTCTGAATCACTAGGAAATTAGTCTAAAACAATGTGCGGACACTAGACATGACCATACAAGTAATAATTTGCACTCCTGGGGCAATTTTTTTGACAAAATTGAGATAGCTCAAAAATGAGAAATTTCAACAGGCGGCGGGTCATGGATTTTTGCCAAAATATAAATGTTTTTAAATCACTAGGGAATTAGTCTAAAACAATGTGCAGACACTAGACATGACCATAAAAGTAATAATTTGCACTCCTGGGGCAATTTTATTAACAAAATTGAGATAGCTCAAAAATGAGAAATTTCAACAGGCGGCCGTTCATGGATTTTTGCCAAAATATAAATGTTTTTAAATCACTAGGAAATTAGTCTAAACCAATGTGCATACACTAGACATGACCATAAAAGTAATAATTTGCACTCCTGTGGCAATTTTATTGTCAAAATTGAGATAGCTCAAAAATTAGAAATTTTAACAGGCTTTTCCCAAAATATAGAAGTTTCTGAATCACTAGGAAATTAAAACAATGTGCTGACACTAGACATGACCATAAAGTAATAATTAGCACTCCTGGGGCAATTTTGTTGACAAAATTGAGATAGCTCAAAAATGAGAAATTTCAACAGGCGGCCGGTCATGGGTTTTTCCCAAAATATAAAAGTTTCTGGATCACTAGGAAATTAGTCTAAAACAATGTGCATACACTAGACATGACCATAAAAGTAATAATTTGCACTCCTGGGGCAATTTTTTTGACAAAATTGAGATAGCTCAAAAATGAGAAATTTCAACAGGCGGCCGGTCATGGATTTTTCCCAACATATAGAAGTTTCTGAATCACTAGGAAATTAGTCTAAAACAATGTGCGGACACTAGACATGACCATACAAGTAATAATTTGCACTCCTGGGGCAATTTTTTTGACAAAATTGAGATAGCTCAAAAATGAGAAATTTCAACAGGCGGCCGGTCATGGATTTTTGCCAAAATATAAATGTTTTTAAATCACTAGGGAATTAGTCTAAAACAATGTGCAGACACTAGACATGACCATAAAAGTAATAATTTGCACTCCTGTGGCAATTTTATTGTCAAAATTGAGATAGCTCAAAAATTAGAAATTTTAACAGGCTTTTCCCAAAATATAGAAGTTTCTGAATCACTAGGAAATTAAAACAATGTGCTGACACTAGACATGACCATAAAAGTAATAATTAGCACTCCTGGGGCAATTTTGTTGACAAAATTGAGATAGCTCAAAAATGAGAAATTTCAACAGGCGGCCGGTCATGGGTTTTTCCCAAAATATAAAAGTTTCTGGATCACTAGGAAATTAGTCTAAAACAATGTGCATACACTAGACATGACCATAAAAGTAATAATTTGCACTCCTGTGGCAATTTTATTGTCAAAATTGAGATAGCTCAAAAATGAGAAATTTTAACATGCTTTTCCCAAAATATAGAAGTTTCTGAATCAATAGGAAATTAAAACAATGTGCTGACACTAGACATGACCATAAAAGTAATAATTAGCACTCCTGGGGCAATTTTGTTGACAAAATTGAGATAGCTCAAAAATGAGAAATTTCAACAGGCGGCCGGTCATGGATTTTTCCCAACATATAGAAGTTTCTGAATCACTAGGAAATTAGTCTAAAACAATGTGCGGACACTAGACATGACCATAAAAGTAATAATTTGCACTCCTGGGGTAATTTTGTTGACAAAATTGAGATAGTTCAAAAATGAGAAATTTCAACAGGCTGCCGGTCATGGATTTTTGCCAAAATATAAATGTTTTTAAATCACTAGGAAATTAGTCTAAACCAATGTGCATACACTAGACATGACCATAAAAGTAATAATTTGCACTCCTGTGGCAATTTTATTGTCAAAATTGAGATAGCTCAAAAATTAGAAATTTTAACAGGCTTTTCCCAAAATATAGAAGTTTCTGAATCACTAGGAAATTAAAACAATGTGCTGACACTAGACATGACCATAAAGTAATAATTAGCACTCCTGGGGCAATTTTGTTGACAAAATTGAGATAGCTCAAAAATGAGAAATTTCAACAGGCGGCCGGTCATGGGTTTTTCCCAAAATATAAAAGTTTCTGGATCACTAGGAAATTAGTTTAAAACAATGTGCATACACTAGACATGACCATAAAAGTAATAATTTGCACTCCTGGGGCAATTTTTTGGACAAAGTTGAGATAGCTCAAAAATGAGAAATTTCAACAGGCGGCCGGTCATGGATTTTTCCCAACATATAGAAGTTTCTGAATCACTAGGAAATTAGTCTAAAACAATGTGCGGACACTAGACATGACCATAAAAGTAATAATTTGCACTCCTGGGGCAATTTTTTTTGACAAAATTGAGATTACTCAAAAATGAGAAATTTCAACAGGCGGCCGGTCATGGATTTTTCCCAACATATAGAAGTTTCTGAATCACTAGGAAATTAGTCTAAAACAATGTGCGGACACTAGACATGACCATAAAAGTAATAATTTGCACTCCTGGGGTAATTTTGTTGACAAAATTGAGATAGTTCAAAAATGAGAAATTTCAACAGGCTGCCGGTCATGGATTTTTGCCAAAATATAAATGTTTTTAAATCACTAGGAAATTAGTCTAAACCAATGTGCATACACTAGACATGACCATAAAAGTAATAATTTGCACTCCTGTGGCAATTTTATTGTCAAAATTGAGATAGCTCAAAAATTAGAAATTTTAACAGGCTTTTCCCAAAATATAGAAGTTTCTGAATCACTAGGAAATTAAAACAATGTGCTGACACTAGACATGACCATAAAGTAATAATTAGCACTCCTGGGGCAATTTTGTTGACAAAATTGAGATAGCTCAAAAATGAGAAATTTCAACAGGCGGCCGGTCATGGGTTTTTCCCAAAATATAAAAGTTTCTGGATCACTAGGAAATTAGTTTAAAACAATGTGCATACACTAGACATGACCATAAAAGTAATAATTTGCACTCCTGGGGCAATTTTTTGGACAAAGTTGAGATAGCTCAAAAATGAGAAATTTCAACAGGCGGCCGGTCATGGATTTTTCCCAACATATAGAAGTTTCTGAATCACTAGGAAATTAGTCTAAAACAATGTGCGGACACTAGACATGACCATAAAAGTAATAATTTGCACTCCTGGGGCAATTTTTTTGACAAAATTGAGATAGCTCAAAAATGAGAAATTTCAACAGGCGGCCGGTCATGGATTTTTCTTAAAATATAAATGTTTTTAAATCACTAGGAAATTAGTCTAAAACAATGTGCAGACACTAGACATGACCATAAAAGTAATAATTTGCACTCCTGGGGCAATTTTATTAACAAAATTGAGATAGCTCAAAAATGAGAAATTTCAACAGGCGGCCGTTCATGGATTTTTCCCAAAATATAAAAGTTTCTGGATCACTAGGAAATTAGTCTAAAACAATGTGCATACACTAGACATGACCATAAAAGTAATAATTTGCACTCCTGTGGCAATTTTTTTGACAAAATTGAGATAGCTCAAAAATGAGAAATTTCAACAGGCGGCCGGTCATGGATTTTTCCCAACATATAGAAGTTTCTGAATCACTAGGAAATTAGTCTAAAACAATGTGCGGACACTAGACATGACCATACAAGTAATAATTTGCACTCCTGGGGCAATTTTTTTGACAAAATTGAGATAGCTCAAAAATGAGAAATTTCAACAGGCGGCGGGTCATGGATTTTTGCCAAAATATAAATGTTTTTAAATCACTAGGGAATTAGTCTAAAACAATGTGCAGACACTAGACATGACCATAAAAGTAATAATTTGCACTCCTGGGGCAATTTTATTAACAAAATTGAGATAGCTCAAAAATGAGAAATTTCAACAGGCGGCCGTTCATGGATTTTTGCCAAAATATAAATGTTTTTAAATCACTAGGAAATTAGTCTAAACCAATGTGCATACACTAGACATGACCATAAAAGTAATAATTTGCACTCCTGTGGCAATTTTATTGTCAAAATTGAGATAGCTCAAAAATTAGAAATTTTAACAGGCTTTTCCCAAAATATAGAAGTTTCTGAATCACTAGGAAATTAAAACAATGTGCTGACACTAGACATGACCATAAAGTAATAATTAGCACTCCTGGGGCAATTTTGTTGACAAAATTGAGATAGCTCAAAAATGAGAAATTTCAACAGGCGGCCGGTCATGGGTTTTTCCCAAAATATAAAAGTTTCTGGATCACTAGGAAATTAGTCTAAAACAATGTGCATACACTAGACATGACCATAAAAGTAATAATTTGCACTCCTGGGGCAATTTTTTGGACAAAATTGAGATAGCTCAAAAATGAGAAATTTCAACAGGCGGCCGGTCATGGATTTTTCCCAACATATAGAAGTTTCTGAATCACTAGGAAATTAGTCTAAAACAATGTGCGGACACTAGACATGACCATACAAGTAATAATTTGCACTCCTGGGGCAATTTTTTTGACAAAATTGAGATAGCTCAAAAATGAGAAATTTCAACAGGCGGCCGGTCATGGATTTTTGCCAAAATATAAATGTTTTTAAATCACTAGGGAATTAGTCTAAAACAATGTGCAGACACTAGACATGACCATAAAAGTAATAATTTGCACTCCTGTGGCAATTTTATTGTCAAAATTGAGATAGCTCAAAAATTAGAAATTTTAACAGGCTTTTCCCAAAATATAGAAGTTTCTGAATCACTAGGAAATTAAAACAATGTGCTGACACTAGACATGACCATAAAAGTAATAATTAGCACTCCTGGGGCAATTTTGTTGACAAAATTGAGATAGCTCAAAAATGAGAAATTTCAACAGGCGGCCGGTCATGGGTTTTTCCCAAAATATAAAAGTTTCTGGATCACTAGGAAATTAGTCTAAAACAATGTGCATACACTAGACATGACCATAAAAGTAATAATTTGCACTCCTGTGGCAATTTTATTGTCAAAATTGAGATAGCTCAAAAATGAGAAATTTTAACATGCTTTTCCCAAAATATAGAAGTTTCTGAATCAATAGGAAATTAAAACAATGTGCTGACACTAGACATGACCATAAAAGTAATAATTAGCACTCCTGGGGCAATTTTGTTGACAAAATTGAGATAGCTCAAAAATGAGAAATTTCAACAGGCGGCCGGTCATGGATTTTTCCCAACATATAGAAGTTTCTGAATCACTAGGAAATTAGTCTAAAACAATGTGCGTACACTAGACATGACCATAAAAGTAATAATTTGCACTCCTGGGGTAATTTTGTTGACAAAATTGAGATAGTTCAAAAATGAGAAATTTCAACAGGCTGCCGGTCATGGATTTTTGCCAAAATATAAATGTTTTTAAATCACTAGGAAATTAGTCTAAACCAATGTGCATACACTAGACATGACCATAAAAGTAATAATTTGCACTCCTGTGGCAATTTTATTGTCAAAATTGAGATAGCTCAAAAATTAGAAATTTTAACAGGCTTTTCCCAAAATATAGAAGTTTCTGAATCACTAGGAAATTAAAACAATGTGCTGACACTAGACATGACCATAAAGTAATAATTAGCACTCCTGGGGCAATTTTGTTGACAAAATTGAGATAGCTCAAAAATGAGAAATTTCAACAGGCGGCCGGTCATGGGTTTTTCCCAAAATATAAAAGTTTCTGGATCACTAGGAAATTAGTTTAAAACAATGTGCATACACTAGACATGACCATAAAAGTAATAATTTGCACTCCTGGGGCAATTTTTTGGACAAAGTTGAGATAGCTCAAAAATGAGAAATTTCAACAGGCGGCCGGTCATGGATTTTTCCCAACATATAGAAGTTTCTGAATCACTAGGAAATTAGTCTAAAACAATGTGCGGACACTAGACATGACCATAAAAGTAATAATTTGCACTCCTGGGGCAATTTTTTTTGACAAAATTGAGATTACTCAAAAATGAGAAATTTCAACAGGCGGCCGGTCATGGATTTTTCCCAACATATAGAAGTTTCTGAATCACTAGGAAATTAGTCTAAAACAATGTGCGGACACTAGACATGACCATAAAAGTAATAATTTGCACTCCTGGGGTAATTTTGTTGACAAAATTGAGATAGTTCAAAAATGAGAAATTTCAACAGGCTGCCGGTCATGGATTTTTGCCAAAATATAAATGTTTTTAAATCACTAGGAAATTAGTCTAAACCAATGTGCATACACTAGACATGACCATAAAAGTAATAATTTGCACTCCTGTGGCAATTTTATTGTCAAAATTGAGATAGCTCAAAAATTAGAAATTTTAACAGGCTTTTCCCAAAATATAGAAGTTTCTGAATCACTAGGAAATTAAAACAATGTGCTGACACTAGACATGACCATAAAGTAATAATTAGCACTCCTGGGGCAATTTTGTTGACAAAATTGAGATAGCTCAAAAATGAGAAATTTCAACAGGCGGCCGGTCATGGGTTTTTCCCAAAATATAAAAGTTTCTGGATCACTAGGAAATTAGTTTAAAACAATGTGCATACACTAGACATGACCATAAAAGTAATAATTTGCACTCCTGGGGCAATTTTTTGGACAAAGTTGAGATAGCTCAAAAATGAGAAATTTCAACAGGCGGCCGGTCATGGATTTTTCCCAACATATAGAAGTTTCTGAATCACTAGGAAATTAGTCTAAAACAATGTGCGGACACTAGACATGACCATAAAAGTAATAATTTGCACTCCTGGGGCAATTTTTTTGACAAAATTGAGATAGCTCAAAAATGAGAAATTTCAACAGGCGGCCGGTCATGGATTTTTCTTAAAATATAAATGTTTTTAAATCACTAGGAAATTAGTCTAAAACAATGTGCAGACACTAGACATGACCATAAAAGTAATAATTTGCACTCCTGGGGCAATTTTATTAACAAAATTGAGATAGCTCAAAAATGAGAAATTTCAACAGGCGGCCGTTCATGGATTTTTCCCAAAATATAAAAGTTTCTGGATCACTAGGAAATTAGTCTAAAACAATGTGCATACACTAGACATGACCATAAAAGTAATAATTTGCACTCCTGTGGCAATTTTTTTGACAAAATTGAGATAGCTCAAAAATGAGAAATTTCAACAGGCGGCCGGTCATGGATTTTTCCCAACATATAGAAGTTTCTGAATCACTAGGAAATTAGTCTAAAACAATGTGCGGACACTAGACATGACCATACAAGTAATAATTTGCACTCCTGGGGCAATTTTTTTGACAAAATTGAGATAGCTCAAAAATGAGAAATTTCAACAGGCGGCGGGTCATGGATTTTTGCCAAAATATAAATGTTTTTAAATCACTAGGGAATTAGTCTAAAACAATGTGCAGACACTAGACATGACCATAAAAGTAATAATTTGCACTCCTGGGGCAATTTTATTAACAAAATTGAGATAGCTCAAAAATGAGAAATTTCAACAGGCGGCCGTTCATGGATTTTTGCCAAAATATAAATGTTTTTAAATCACTAGGAAATTAGTCTAAACCAATGTGCATACACTAGACATGACCATAAAAGTAATAATTTGCACTCCTGTGGCAATTTTATTGTCAAAATTGAGATAGCTCAAAAATTAGAAATTTTAACAGGCTTTTCCCAAAATATAGAAGTTTCTGAATCACTAGGAAATTAAAACAATGTGCTGACACTAGACATGACCATAAAGTAATAATTAGCACTCCTGGGGCAATTTTGTTGACAAAATTGAGATAGCTCAAAAATGAGAAATTTCAACAGGCGGCCGGTCATGGGTTTTTCCCAAAATATAAAAGTTTCTGGATCACTAGGAGATTAGTCTAAAACAATGTGCATACACTAGACATGACCATAAAAGTAATAATTTGCACTCCTGTGGCAATTTTTTTGACAAAATTGAGATAGCTCAAAAATGAGAAATTTCAACAGGCGGCCGGTCATGGATTTTTCCCAACATATAGAAGTTTCTGAATCACTAGGAAATTAGTCTAAAACAATGTGCGGACACTAGACATGACCATACAAGTAATAATTTGCACTCCTGGGGCAATTTTTTTGACAAAATTGAGATAGCTCAAAAATGAGAAATTTCAACAGGCGGCCGGTCATGGGTTTTTCCCAAAATATAAAAGTTTCTGGATCACTAGGAAATTAGTCTAAAACAATGTGCATACACTAGACATGACCATAAAAGTAATAATTTGCACTCCTGTGGCAATTTTATTGTCAAAATTGAGATAGCTCAAAAATGAGAAATTTTAACATGCTTTTCCCAAAATATAGAAGTTTCTGAATCAATAGGAAATTAAAACAATGTGCTGACACTAGACATGACCATAAAAGTAATAATTAGCACTCCTGGGGCAATTTTGTTGACAAAATTGAGATAGCTCAAAAATGAGAAATTTCAACAGGCGGCCGGTCATGGATTTTTCCCAACATATAGAAGTTTCTGAATCACTAGGAAATTAGTCTAAAACAATGTGCGGACACTAGACATGACCATAAAAGTAATAATTTGCACTCCTGGGGTAATTTTGTTGACAAAATTGAGATAGTTCAAAAATGAGAAATTTCAACAGGCTGCCGGTCATGGATTTTTGCCAAAATATAAATGTTTTTAAATCACTAGGAAATTAGTCTAAACCAATGTGCATACACTAGACATGACCATAAAAGTAATAATTTGCACTCCTGTGGCAATTTTATTGTCAAAATTGAGATAGCTCAAAAATTAGAAATTTTAACAGGCTTTTCCCAAAATATAGAAGTTTCTGAATCACTAGGAAATTAAAACAATGTGCTGACACTAGACATGACCATAAAGTAATAATTAGCACTCCTGGGGCAATTTTGTTGACAAAATTGAGATAGCTCAAAAATGAGAAATTTCAACAGGCGGCCGGTCATGGGTTTTTCCCAAAATATAAAAGTTTCTGGATCACTAGGAAATTAGTTTAAAACAATGTGCATACACTAGACATGACCATAAAAGTAATAATTTGCACTCCTGGGGCAATTTTTTGGACAAAGTTGAGATAGCTCAAAAATGAGAAATTTCAACAGGCGGCCGGTCATGGATTTTTCCCAACATATAGAAGTTTCTGAATCACTAGGAAATTAGTCTAAAACAATGTGCGGACACTAGACATGACCATAAAAGTAATAATTTGCACTCCTGGGGCAATTTTTTTTGACAAAATTGAGATTACTCAAAAATGAGAAATTTCAACAGGCGGCCGGTCATGGATTTTTCCCAACATATAGAAGTTTCTGAATCACTAGGAAATTAGTCTAAAACAATGTGCGGACACTAGACATGACCATAAAAGTAATAATTTGCACTCCTGGGGTAATTTTGTTGACAAAATTGAGATAGTTCAAAAATGAGAAATTTCAACAGGCTGCCGGTCATGGATTTTTGCCAAAATATAAATGTTTTTAAATCACTAGGAAATTAGTCTAAACCAATGTGCATACACTAGACATGACCATAAAAGTAATAATTTGCACTCCTGTGGCAATTTTATTGTCAAAATTGAGATAGCTCAAAAATTAGAAATTTTTACAGGCTTTTCCCAAAATATAGAAGTTTCTGAATCACTAGGAAATTAAAACAATGTGCTGACACTAGACATGACCATAAAGTAATAATTAGCACTCCTGGGGCAATTTTGTTGACAAAATTGAGATAGCTCAAAAATGAGAAATTTCAACAGGCGGCCGGTCATGGGTTTTTCCCAAAATATAAAAGTTTCTGGATCACTAGGAAATTAGTTTAAAACAATGTGCATACACTAGACATGACCATAAAAGTAATAATTTGCACTCCTGGGGCAATTTTTTGGACAAAGTTGAGATAGCTCAAAAATGAGAAATTTCAACAGGCGGCCGGTCATGGATTTTTCCCAACATATAGAAGTTTCTGAATCACTAGGAAATTAGTCTAAAACAATGTGCGGACACTAGACATGACCATAAAAGTAATAA
Source organism: Cepaea hortensis (assembly GCA_963921405.1). Classification (NCBI taxonomy): domain Eukaryota; kingdom Metazoa; phylum Mollusca; class Gastropoda; order Stylommatophora; family Helicidae; genus Cepaea; species Cepaea hortensis. The sequence continues at coordinate 113,880,231 of OY992881.1, forward strand.
TTTGCACTCCTGGGGCAATTTTTTTGACAAAATTGAGATAGCTCAAAAATGAGAAATTTCAACAGGCGGCCGGTCATGGATTTTTCTTAAAATATAAATGTTTTTAAATCACTAGGAAATTAGTCTAAAACAATGTGCAGACACTAGACATGACCATAAAAGTAATAATTTGCACTCCTGGGGCAATTTTATTAACAAAATTGAGATAGCTCAAAAATGAGAAATTTCAACAGGCGGCCGTTCATGGATTTTTCCCAAAATATAAAAGTTTCTGGATCACTAGGAAATTAGTCTAAAACAATGTGCATACACTAGACATGACCATAAAAGTAATAATTTGCACTCCTGTGGCAATTTTTTTGACAAAATTGAGATAGCTCAAAAATGAGAAATTTCAACAGGCGGCCGGTCATGGATTTTTCCCAACATATAGAAGTTTCTGAATCACTGGGAAATTAGTCTAAAACAATGTGCGGACACTAGACATGACCATACAAGTAATAATTTGCACTCCTGGGGCAATTTTTTTGACAAAATTGAGATAGCTCAAAAATGAGAAATTTCAACAGGCGGCCGATCATGGATTTTTGCCAAAATATAAATGTTTTTAAATCACTAGGGAATTAGTCTAAAACAATGTGCAGACACTAGACATGACCATAAAAGTAATAATTTGCACTCCTGGGGCAATTTTTTTGACAAAATTGAGATAGCTCAAAAATGAGAAATTTCAACAGGCTTTTCCCAAAATATAGAAGTTTCTGAATCACTAGGAAATTAAAACAATGTGCTGACACTAGACATGACCATAAAAGTAATAATTAGCACTCCTGGGGCAATTTTGTTGACAAAATTGAGATAGCTCAAAAATGAGAAATTTCAACAGGCGGCCGGCCGGTCTTGGGTTTTTCTTAAAATATAAAAGTTTCTTAATCACTAGGAAATTAGTCTAAAACAATGTGCATACACTAGACATGACCATAAAAGTAATAATTTGCACTCCTGGGGTAATTTTATTAACAAAATTGAGATAGCGCAAAAATGAGAAATTTCAACAGGCTTTTCCCAAAATATAGAAGTTTCTGAATCACTAGGAAATTAAAACAATGTGCTGACACTAGACATGACCATAAAGTAATAATTAGCACTCCTGGGGCAATTTTGTTGACAAAATTGAGATAGCTCAAAAATGAGAAATTTCAACAGGCGGCCGGTCATGGGTTTTTCCCAAAATATAAAAGTTTCTGGATCACTAGGAAATTAGTTTAAAACAATGTGCATACACTAGACATGACCATAAAAGTAATAATTTGCACTCCTGGGGCAATTTTTTGGACAAAATTGAGATAGCTCAAAAATGAGAAATTTCAACAGGCGGCCGGTCATGGGTTTTTCCCAACATATAGAAGTTTCTGAATCACTAGGAAATTAGTCTAAAACAATGTGCGGACACTAGACATGACCATAAAAGTAATAATTTGCACTCCTGGGGCAATTTTTTTTGACAAAATTGAGATAGCTCAAAAATGAGAATTTTCAACAGGCGGCCGGTCATGGATTTTTGCCAAAATATAAATGTTTTTAAATCACTAGGAAATTAGTCTAAAACAATGTGCAGACACTAGACATGACCATAAAAGTAATAATTTGCACTCCTGGGGAAACTTTATTAACAAAATTGAGATAGCTCAAAAATTAGAAATTTCAACAGGCGGCCGTTCATAGATTTTTCCCAAAATATAAAAGTTTCTGGATCACTAGGAAATTAGTCTAAACCAATGTGCATACACTAGACATGACCATAAAAGTAATAATTTGCACTCCTGGGGCAATGTTTTTGACAAAATTGAGATAGCTCAAAAATGAGAAATTTCAACAGGCGGCCGGTCATGGGTTTTTCTTAAAATATAAAAGTTTTCGGATCACTAAGAAATTAGTCTAAAACAATGTGCATACACTAGACATGACCATAAAAGTAATAATTTGCACTCCTGTGGCAATTTTTTTGACAAAATTGAGATAGCTCAAAAATGAGAAATTTCAACAGGCGGCCGGTCATGGATTTTTCCCAACATATAGAAGTTTCTGAATCACTAGGAAATTAGTCTAAAACAATGTGCAGACACTAGGCATGACCATAAAAGTAATAATTTGCACTCCTGGGGCAATTTTTTTTGACAAAATTGAGATAGCTCAAAAATGAGAAATTTCAACAGGCGGCCGGTCATGGGTCTTTCCCAAAATATAAAAGTTTCTGGATCACTAGGAAATTAGTTTAAAACAATGTGCATACACTAGACATGACCATAAAAGTAATAATTTGCACTCCTGGGGCAATTTTTTGGACAAAATTGAGATAGCTCAAAAATGAGAAATTTCAACAGGCGGCCGGTCATGGATTTTTCCCAACATATAGAAGTTTCTGAATCACTAGGAAATTAGTCTAAAACAATGTGCGGACACTAGACATGACCATAAAAGTAATAATTTGCACTCCTGGGGCAATTTTTTTTGACAAAATTGAGATAGCTCAAAAATGAGAAATTTCAACAGGCGGCCGGTCATGGATTTTTGCCAAAATATAAATGTTTTTAAATCACTAGGAAATTTAAAACAATGTGCAGACACTAGACATTACCATAAAAGTAATAATTTGCACTCCTGGGGAAATTTTATTAACAAAATTGAGATAGCTCAAAAATGAGAAATTTCAACAGGCGGCCGTTCATGGATTTTTCCCAAAATATAAAAGTTTCTGGATCACTAGGAAATTAGTCTAAACCAATGTGCATACACTAGACATGACCGTAAAAGTAATAATTTGCACTCCTGGGGCAATGTTTTTGACAAAATTGAGATAGCTCAAAAATGAGAAATTTCAACAGGCGGCCGGTCATAGGTTTTTCTTAAAATATAAAAGTTTTCGGATCACTAAGAAATTAGTCTAAAACAATGTGCATACACTAGACATGACCATAAAAGATAATTTGCACTCCTGGGGCAATTTTTTGACAAAATTGAGATAGCTCAAAAATGAGAAATTTCAACAGGCTTTTCCCAAAATATAGAAGTTTCTGAATCACTAGGAAATTAAAACAATGTGCTGACACTAGACATGACCATAAAAGTAATAATTAGCACTCCTGGGGCAATTTTGTTGACAAAATTGAGATAGCTCAAAAATGAGAAATTTCAACAGGCGGCCGGTCATGGGTTTTTCCCAAAATATAAAAGTTTCTGGATCACTAGGAAATTAGTCTAAAACAATGTGCATACACTAGACATGACCATAAAAGTAATAATTTGCACTCCTGTGGCAATTTTATTGTCAAAATTGAGATAGCTCAAAAATTAGAAATTTTAACATGCTTTTCCCAAAATATAGAAGTTTCTGAATCAATAGGAAATTAAAACAATGTGCTGACACTAGACATGACCATAAAAGTAATAATTAGCACTCCTGGGGCAATTTTGTTGACAAAATTGAGATAGCTCAAAAATGAGAAATTTCAACAGGCGGCCGGTCATGGGTTTTTCTTAAAATATAAAAGTTTCTTAATCACTAGGAAATTAGTCTAAAACAATGTGCATACACTAGACATGACCATAAAAGTAGTAATTTGCACTCCTGGGGTAATTTTGTTGACAAAATTGAGATAGAAAAAAATGAGAAATTTCAACAGGCGGCCGTTCATGGATTTTTGCCAAAATATAAATGTTTTTAAATCACTAGGAAATTAGTCTAAAACAATGTGCAGACACTAGACATTACCTTAAAAGTAATAATTTGCACTCCTGGGGAAATTTTATTAACAAAATTGAGATAGCTCAAAAATTAGAAATTTCAACAGGCGGCCGTTCATGGATTTTTCCCAAAATATAAAAGTTTCTGGATCACTAGGAAATTAGTCTAAACCAATGTGCATACACTAGACATGACCGTAAAAGTAATAATTTGCACTCCTGGGGCAATGTTTTTGACAAAATTGAGATAGCTCAAAAATGAGAAATTTCAACAGGCGGCCGGTCATGGGTTTTTCCCAACATATAGAAGTTTCTGAATCACTAGGAAATTAGTCTAAAACAATGTGCGGACACTAGACATGACCATAAAAGTAATAATTTGCACTCCTGGGGCAATTTTTTTTGACAAAATTGAGATAGCTCAAAAATGAGAATTTTCAACAGGCGGCCGGTCATGGATTTTTGCCAAAATATAAATGTTTTTAAATCACTAGGAAATTAGTCTAAAACAATGTGCAGACACTAGACATGACCATAAAAGTAATAATTTGCACTCCTGGGGAAACTTTATTTACAAAATTGAGATAGCTCAAAAATTAGAAATTTCAACAGGCGGCCGTTCATAGATTTTTCCCAAAATATAAAAGTTTCTGGATCACTAGGAAATTAGTCTAAACCAATGTGCATACACTAGACATGACCATAAAAGTAATAATTTGCACTCCTGGGGCAATGTTTTTGACAAAATTGAGATAGCTCAAAAATGAGAAATTTCAACAGGCGGCCGGTCATGGGTTTTTCTTAAAATATAAAAGTTTTCGGATCACTAAGAAATTAGTCTAAAACAATGTGCATACACTAGACATGACCATAAAAGTAATAATTTGCACTCCTGTGGCAATTTTTTTGACAAAATTGAGATAGCTCAAAAATGAGAAATTTCAACAGGCGGCCGGTCATGGATTTTTCCCAACATATAGAAGTTTCTGAATCACTAGGAAATTAGTCTAAAACAATGTGCAGACACTAGGCATGACCATAAAAGTAATAATTTGCACTCCTGGGGCAATTTTTTTTGACAAAATTGAGATAGCTCAAAAATGAGAAATTTCAACAGGCGGCCGGTCATGGGTCTTTCCCAAAATATAAAAGTTTCTGGATCACTAGGAAATTAGTTTAAAACAATGTGCATACACTAGACATGACCATAAAAGTAATAATTTGCACTCCTGGGGCAATTTTTTGGACAAAATTGAGATAGCTCAAAAATGAGAAATTTCAACAGGCGGCCGGTCATGGATTTTTCCCAACATATAGAAGTTTCTGAATCACTAGGAAATTAGTCTAAAACAATGTGCGGACACTAGACATGACCATAAAAGTAATAATTTGCACTCCTGGGGCAATTTTTTTTGACAAAATTGAGATAGCTCAAAAATGAGAAATTTCAACAGGCGGCCGGTCATGGATTTTTGCCAAAATATAAATGTTTTTAAATCACTAGGAAATTTAAAACAATGTGCAGACACTAGACATGACCATAAAAGTAATAATTTGCACTCCTGGGGCAATTTTATTAACAAAATTGAGATAGCTCAAAAATGAGAAATTTCAACAGGCGGCCGTTCATGGATTTTTCCCAAAATATAAAAGTTTCTGGATCACTAGGAAATTAGTCTAAAACAATGTGCATACACTAGACATGACCATAAAAGTAATAATTTGCACTCCTGTGGCAATTTTTTTGACAAAATTGAGATAGCTCAAAAATGAGAAATTTCAACAGGCGGCCGGTCATGGATTTTTCCCAACATATAGAAGTTTCTGAATCACTGGGAAATTAGTCTAAAACAATGTGCGGACACTAGACATGACCATACAAGTAATAATTTGCACTCCTGGGGCAATTTTTTTGACAAAATTGAGATAGCTCAAAAATGAGAAATTTCAACAGGCGGCCGATCATGGATTTTTGCCAAAATATAAATGTTTTTAAATCACTAGGGAATTAGTCTAAAACAATGTGCAGACACTAGACATGACCATAAAAGTAATAATTTGCACTCCTGGGGCAATTTTTTTGACAAAATTGAGATAGCTCAAAAATGAGAAATTTCAACAGGCTTTTCCCAAAATATAGAAGTTTCTGAATCACTAGGAAATTAAAACAATGTGCTGACACTAGACATGACCATAAAAGTAATAATTAGCACTCCTGGGGCAATTTTGTTGACAAAATTGAGATAGCTCAAAAATGAGAAATTTCAACAGGCGGCCGGCCGGTCTTGGGTTTTTCTTAAAATATAAAAGTTTCTTAATCACTAGGAAATTAGTCTAAAACAATGTGCATACACTAGACATGACCATAAAAGTAATAATTTGCACTCCTGGGGTAATTTTATTAACAAAATTGAGATAGCGCAAAAATGAGAAATTTCAACAGGCTTTTCCCAAAATATAGAAGTTTCTGAATCACTAGGAAATTAAAACAATGTGCTGACACTAGACATGACCATAAAGTAATAATTAGCACTCCTGGGGCAATTTTGTTGACAAAATTGAGATAGCTCAAAAATGAGAAATTTCAACAGGCGGCCGGTCATGGGTTTTTCCCAAAATATAAAAGTTTCTGGATCACTAGGAAATTAGTTTAAAACAATGTGCATACACTAGACATGACCATAAAAGTAATAATTTGCACTCCTGGGGCAATTTTTTGGACAAAATTGAGATAGCTCAAAAATGAGAAATTTCAACAGGCGGCCGGTCATGGGTTTTTCCCAACATATAGAAGTTTCTGAATCACTAGGAAATTAGTCTAAAACAATGTGCGGACACTAGACATGACCATAAAAGTAATAATTTGCACTCCTGGGGCAATTTTTTTTGACAAAATTGAGATAGCTCAAAAATGAGAATTTTCAACAGGCGGCCGGTCATGGATTTTTGCCAAAATATAAATGTTTTTAAATCACTAGGAAATTAGTCTAAAACAATGTGCAGACACTAGACATGACCATAAAAGTAATAATTTGCACTCCTGGGGAAACTTTATTAACAAAATTGAGATAGCTCAAAAATTAGAAATTTCAACAGGCGGCCGTTCATAGATTTTTCCCAAAATATAAAAGTTTCTGGATCACTAGGAAATTAGTCTAAACCAATGTGCATACACTAGACATGACCATAAAAGTAATAATTTGCACTCCTGGGGCAATGTTTTTGACAAAATTGAGATAGCTCAAAAATGAGAAATTTCAACAGGCGGCCGGTCATGGGTTTTTCTTAAAATATAAAAGTTTTCGGATCACTAAGAAATTAGTCTAAAACAATGTGCATACACTAGACATGACCATAAAAGTAATAATTTGCACTCCTGTGGCAATTTTTTTGACAAAATTGAGATAGCTCAAAAATGAGAAATTTCAACAGGCGGCCGGTCATGGATTTTTCCCAACATATAGAAGTTTCTGAATCACTAGGAAATTAGTCTAAAACAATGTGCAGACACTAGGCATGACCATAAAAGTAATAATTTGCACTCCTGGGGCAATTTTTTTTGACAAAATTGAGATAGCTCAAAAATGAGAAATTTCAACAGGCGGCCGGTCATGGGTCTTTCCCAAAATATAAAAGTTTCTGGATCACTAGGAAATTAGTTTAAAACAATGTGCATACACTAGACATGACCATAAAAGTAATAATTTGCACTCCTGGGGCAATTTTTTGGACAAAATTGAGATAGCTCAAAAATGAGAAATTTCAACAGGCGGCCGGTCATGGATTTTTCCCAACATATAGAAGTTTCTGAATCACTAGGAAATTAGTCTAAAACAATGTGCGGACACTAGACATGACCATAAAAGTAATAATTTGCACTCCTGGGGCAATTTTTTTTGACAAAATTGAGATAGCTCAAAAATGAGAAATTTCAACAGGCGGCCGGTCATGGATTTTTGCCAAAATATAAATGTTTTTAAATCACTAGGAAATTTAAAACAATGTGCAGACACTAGACATTACCATAAAAGTAATAATTTGCACTCCTGGGGAAATTTTATTAACAAAATTGAGATAGCTCAAAAATGAGAAATTTCAACAGGCGGCCGTTCATGGATTTTTCCCAAAATATAAAAGTTTCTGGATCACTAGGAAATTAGTCTAAACCAATGTGCATACACTAGACATGACCGTAAAAGTAATAATTTGCACTCCTGGGGCAATGTTTTTGACAAAATTGAGATAGCTCAAAAATGAGAAATTTCAACAGGCGGCCGGTCATAGGTTTTTCTTAAAATATAAAAGTTTTCGGATCACTAAGAAATTAGTCTAAAACAATGTGCATACACTAGACATGACCATAAAAGATAATTTGCACTCCTGGGGCAATTTTTTGACAAAATTGAGATAGCTCAAAAATGAGAAATTTCAACAGGCTTTTCCCAAAATATAGAAGTTTCTGAATCACTAGGAAATTAAAACAATGTGCTGACACTAGACATGACCATAAAAGTAATAATTAGCACTCCTGGGGCAATTTTGTTGACAAAATTGAGATAGCTCAAAAATGAGAAATTTCAACAGGCGGCCGGTCATGGGTTTTTCCCAAAATATAAAAGTTTCTGGATCACTAGGAAATTAGTCTAAAACAATGTGCATACACTAGACATGACCATAAAAGTAATAATTTGCACTCCTGTGGCAATTTTATTGTCAAAATTGAGATAGCTCAAAAATTAGAAATTTTAACATGCTTTTCCCAAAATATAGAAGTTTCTGAATCAATAGGAAATTAAAACAATGTGCTGACACTAGACATGACCATAAAAGTAATAATTAGCACTCCTGGGGCAATTTTGTTGACAAAATTGAGATAGCTCAAAAATTAGAAATTTCAACAGGCGGCCGGTCATGGGTTTTTCTTAAAATATAAAAGTTTCTTAATCACTAGGAAATTAGTCTAAAACAATGTGCATACACTAGACATGACCATAAAAGTAGTAATTTGCACTCCTGGGGTAATTTTGTTGACAAAATTGAGATAGAAAAAAATGAGAAATTTCAACAGGCGGCCGTTCATGGATTTTTGCCAAAATATAAATGTTTTTAAATCACTAGGAAATTAGTCTAAAACAATGTGCAGACACTAGACATTACCATAAAAGTAATAATTTGCACTCCTGGGGAAATTTTATTAACAAAATTGAGATAGCTCAAAAATTAGAAATTTCAACAGGCGGCCGTTCATGGATTTTTCCCAAAATATAAAAGTTTCTGGATCACTAGGAAATTAGTCTAAACCAATGTGCATACACTAGACATGACCGTAAAAGTAATAATTTGCACTCCTGGGGCAATGTTTTTGACAAAATTGAGATAGCTCAAAAATGAGAAATTTCAACAGGCGGCCGGTCATGGGTTTTTCCCAACATATAGAAGTTTCTGAATCACTAGGAAATTAGTCTAAAACAATGTGCGGACACTAGACATGACCATAAAAGTAATAATTTGCACTCCTGGGGCAATTTTTTTTGACAAAATTGAGATAGCTCAAAAATGAGAATTTTCAACAGGCGGCCGGTCATGGATTTTTGCCAAAATATAAATGTTTTTAAATCACTAGGAAATTAGTCTAAAACAATGTGCAGACACTAGACATGACCATAAAAGTAATAATTTGCACTCCTGGGGAAACTTTATTTACAAAATTGAGATAGCTCAAAAATTAGAAATTTCAACAGGCGGCCGTTCATAGATTTTTCCCAAAATATAAAAGTTTCTGGATCACTAGGAAATTAGTCTAAACCAATGTGCATACACTAGACATGACCATAAAAGTAATAATTTGCACTCCTGGGGCAATGTTTTTGACAAAATTGAGATAGCTCAAAAATGAGAAATTTCAACAGGCGGCCGGTCATGGGTTTTTCTTAAAATATAAAAGTTTTCGGATCACTAAGAAATTAGTCTAAAACAATGTGCATACACTAGACATGACCATAAAAGTAATAATTTGCACTCCTGTGGCAATTTTTTTGACAAAATTGAGATAGCTCAAAAATGAGAAATTTCAACAGGCGGCCGGTCATGGATTTTTCCCAACATATAGAAGTTTCTGAATCACTAGGAAATTAGTCTAAAACAATGTGCAGACACTAGGCATGACCATAAAAGTAATAATTTGCACTCCTGGGGCAATTTTTTTTGACAAAATTGAGATAGCTCAAAAATGAGAAATTTCAACAGGCGGCCGGTCATGGGTCTTTCCCAAAATATAAAAGTTTCTGGATCACTAGGAAATTAGTTTAAAACAATGTGCATACACTAGACATGACCATAAAAGTAATAATTTGCACTCCTGGGGCAATTTTTTGGACAAAATTGAGATAGCTCAAAAATGAGAAATTTCAACAGGCGGCCGGTCATGGATTTTTCCCAACATATAGAAGTTTCTGAATCACTAGGAAATTAGTCTAAAACAATGTGCGGACACTAGACATGACCATAAAAGTAATAATTTGCACTCCTGGGGCAATTTTTTTTGACAAAATTGAGATAGCTCAAAAATGAGAAATTTCAACAGGCGGCCGGTCATGGATTTTTGCCAAAATATAAATGTTTTTAAATCACTAGGAAATTTAAAACAATGTGCAGACACTAGACATGACCATAAAAGTAATAATTTGCACTCCTGGGGTAATTTTGTTGACAAAATTGAGATAGAAAAAAAATGAGAAATTTCAACAGGCGGCCGTTCATGGATTTTTGCCAAAATATAAATGTTTTTAAATCACTAGGAAATTAGTCTAAAACAATGTGCAGACACTAGACATTACCATAAAAGTAATAATTTGCACTCCTGGGGAAATTTTATTAACAAAATTGAGATAGCTCAAAAATTAGAAATTTCAACAGGCGGCCGTTCATGGATTTTTCCCAAAATATAAAAGTTTCTGGATCACTAGGAAATTAGTCTAAACCAATGTGCATACACTAGACATGACCGTAAAAGTAATAATTTGCACTCCTGGGGCAATGTTTTTGACAAAATTGAGATAGCTCAAAAATGAGAAATTTCAACAGGCGGCCGGTCATGGGTTTTTCTTAAAATATAAAAGTTTTCGGATCACTAAGAAATTAGTCTAAAACAATGTGCATACACTAGACATGACCATAAAAGTAATAATTTGCACTCCTGTGGCAATTTTTTTGACAAAATTGAGATAGCTCAAAAATGAGAAATTTCAACAGGCGGCCGGTCATGGATTTTTCCCAACATATAGAAGTTTCTGAATCACTAGGAAATTAGTCTAAAACAATGTGCAGACACTAGGCATGACCATAAAAGTAATAATTTGCACTCCTGGGGCAATTTTTTTTGACAAAATTGAGATAGCTCAAAAATGAGAAATTTCAACAGGCGGCCGGTCATGGGTCTTTCCCAAAATATAAAAGTTTCTGGATCACTAGGAAATTAGTTTAAAACAATGTGCATACACTAGACATGACCATAAAAGTAATAATTTGCACTCCTGGGGCAATTTTTTGGACAAAATTGAGATAGCTCAAAAATGAGAAATTTCAACAGGCGGCCGGTCATGGATTTTTCCCAACATATAGAAGTTTCTGAATCACTAGGAAATTAGTCTAAAACAATGTGCGGACACTAGACATGACCATAAAAGTAATAATTTGCACTCCTGGGGCAATTTTTTTTGACAAAATTGAGATAGCTCAAAAATGAGAAATTTCAACAGGCGGCCGGTCATGGATTTTTGCCAAAATATAAATGTTTTTAAATCACTAGGAAATTTAAAACAATGTGCAGACACTAGACATTACCATAAAAGTAATAATTTGCACTCCTGGGGAAATTTTATTAACAAAATTGAGATAGCTCAAAAATGAGAAATTTCAACAGGCGGCCGTTCATGGATTTTTCCCAAAATATAAAAGTTTCTGGATCACTAGGAAATTAGTCTAAACCAATGTGCATACACTAGACATGACCGTAAAAGTAATAATTTGCACTCCTGGGGCAATGTTTTTGACAAAATTGAGATAGCTCAAAAATGAGAAATTTCAACAGGCGGCCGGTCATAGGTTTTTCTTAAAATATAAAAGTTTTCGGATCACTAAGAAATTAGTCTAAAACAATGTGCATACACTAGACATGACCATAAAAGATAATTTGCACTCCTGGGGCAATTTTTTGACAAAATTGAGATAGCTCAAAAATGAGAAATTTCAACAGGCTTTTCCCAAAATATAGAAGTTTCTGAATCACTAGGAAATTAAAACAATGTGCTGACACTAGACATGACCATAAAAGTAATAATTAGCACTCCTGGGGCAATTTTGTTGACAAAATTGAGATAGCTCAAAAATGAGAAATTTCAACAGGCGGCCGGTCATGGGTTTTTCCCAAAATATAAAAGTTTCTGGATCACTAGGAAATTAGTCTAAAACAATGTGCATACACTAGACATGACCATAAAAGTAATAATTTGCACTCCTGTGGCAATTTTATTGTCAAAATTGAGATAGCTCAAAAATTAGAAATTTTAACATGCTTTTCCCAAAATATAGAAGTTTCTGAATCAATAGGAAATTAAAACAATGTGCTGACACTAGACATGACCATAAAAGTAATAATTAGCACTCCTGGGGCAATTTTGTTGACAAAATTGAGATAGCTCAAAAATGAGAAATTTCAACAGGCGGCCGGTCATGGGTTTTTCTTAAAATATAAAAGTTTCTTAATCACTAGGAAATTAGTCTAAAACAATGTGCATACACTAGACATGACCATAAAAGTAGTAATTTGCACTCATGGGGTAATTTTGTTGACAAAATTGAGATAGAAAAAAATGAGAAATTTCAACAGGCGGCCGTTCATGGATTTTTGCCAAAATATAAATGTTTTTAAATCACTAGGAAATTAGTCTAAAACAATGTGCATACACTAGACATGACCGTAAAAGTAATAATTTGCACTCCTGGGGCAATGTTTTTGACAAAATTGAGATAGCTCAAAAATGAGAAATTTCAACAGGCGGCCGGTCATGGGTTTTTCCCAACATATAGAAGTTTCTGAATCACTAGGAAATTAGTCTAAAACAATGTGCGGACACTAGACATGACCATAAAAGTAATAATTTGCACTCCTGGGGCAATTTTTTTTGACAAAATTGAGATAGCTCAAAAATGAGAATTTTCAACAGGCGGCCGGTCATGGATTTTTGCCAAAATATAAATGTTTTTAAATCACTAGGAAATTAGTCTAAAACAATGTGCAGACACTAGACATGACCATAAAAGTAATAATTTGCACTCCTGGGGAAACTTTATTTACAAAATTGAGATAGCTCAAAAATTAGAAATTTCAACAGGCGGCCGTTCATAGATTTTTCCCAAAATATAAAAGTTTCTGGATCACTAGGAAATTAGTCTAAACCAATGTGCATACACTAGACATGACCATAAAAGTAATAATTTGCACTCCTGGGGCAATGTTTTTGACAAAATTGAGATAGCTCAAAAATGAGAAATTTCAACAGGCGGCCGGTCATGGGTTTTTCTTAAAATATAAAAGTTTTCGGATCACTAAGAAATTAGTCTAAAACAATGTGCATACACTAGACATGACCATAAAAGTAATAATTTGCACTCCTGTGGCAATTTTTTTGACAAAATTGAGATAGCTCAAAAATGAGAAATTTCAACAGGCGGCCGGTCATGGATTTTTCCCAACATATAGAAGTTTCTGAATCACTAGGAAATTAGTCTAAAACAATGTGCAGACACTAGGCATGACCATAAAAGTAATAATTTGCACTCCTGGGGCAATTTTTTTTGACAAAATTGAGATAGCTCAAAAATGAGAAATTTCAACAGGCGGCCGGTCATGGGTCTTTCCCAAAATATAAAAGTTTCTGGATCACTAGGAAATTAGTTTAAAACAATGTGCATACACTAGACATGACCATAAAAGTAATAATTTGCACTCCTGGGGCAATTTTTTGGACAAAATTGAGATAGCTCAAAAATGAGAAATTTCAACAGGCGGCCGGTCATGGATTTTTCCCAACATATAGAAGTTTCTGAATCACTAGGAAATTAGTCTAAAACAATGTGCGGACACTAGACATGACCATAAAAGTAATAATTTGCACTCCTGGGGCAATTTTTTTTGACAAAATTGAGATAGCTCAAAAATGAGAAATTTCAACAGGCGGCCGGTCATGGATTTTTGCCAAAATATAAATGTTTTTAAATCACTAGGAAATTTAAAACAATGTGCAGACACTAGACATGACCATAAAAGTAATAATTTGCACTCCTGGGGTAATTTTGTTGACAAAATTGAGATAGAAAAAAAATGAGAAATTTCAACAGGCGGCCGTTCATGGATTTTTGCCAAAATATAAATGTTTTTAAATCACTAGGAAATTAGTCTAAAACAATGTGCAGACACTAGACATTACCATAAAAGTAATAATTTGCACTCCTGGGGAAATTTTATTAACAAAATTGAGATAGCTCAAAAATTAGAAATTTCAACAGGCGGCCGTTCATGGATTTTTCCCAAAATATAAAAGTTTCTGGATCACTAGGAAATTAGTCTAAACCAATGTGCATACACTAGACATGACCGTAAAAGTAATAATTTGCACTCCTGGGGCAATGTTTTTGACAAAATTGAGATAGCTCAAAAATGAGAAATTTCAACAGGCGGCCGGTCATAGGTTTTTCTTAAAATATAAAAGTTTTCGGATCACTAAGAAATTAGTCTAAAACAATGTGCATACACTAGACATGACCATAAAAGATAATTTGCACTCCTGGGGCAATTTTTTGACAAAATTGAGATAGCTCAAAAATGAGAAATTTCAACAGGCTTTTCCCAAAATATAGAAGTTTCTGAATCACTAGGAAATTAAAACAATGTGCTGACACTAGACATGACCATAAAAGTAATAATTAGCACTCCTGGGGCAATTTTGTTGACAAAATTGAGATAGCTCAAAAATGAGAAATTTCAACAGGCGGCCGGTCATGGGTTTTTCCCAAAATATAAAAGTTTCTGGATCACTAGGAAATTAGTCTAAAACAATGTGCATACACTAGACATGACCATAAAAGTAATAATTTGCACTCCTGTGGCAATTTTATTGTCAAAATTGAGATAGCTCAAAAATTAGAAATTTTAACATGCTTTTCCCAAAATATAGAAGTTTCTGAATCAATAGGAAATTAAAACAATGTGCTGACACTAGACATGACCATAAAAGTAATAATTAGCACTCCTGGGGCAATTTTGTTGACAAAATTGAGATAGCTCAAAAATGAGAAATTTCAACAGGCGGCCGGTCATGGGTTTTTCTTAAAATATAAAAGTTTCTTAATCACTAGGAAATTAGTCTAAAACAATGTGCACTAGACATGACCATAAAAGTAGTAATTTGCACTCCTGGGGTAATTTTGTTGACAAAATTGAGATAGAAAAAAATGAGAAATTTCAACAGGCGGCCGTTCATGGATTTTTGCCAAAATATAAATGTTTTTAAATCACTAGGAAATTAGTCTAAAACAATGTGCAGACACTAGACATTACCATAAAAGTAATAATTTGCACTCCTGGGGAAATTTTATTAACAAAATTGAGATAGCTCAAAAATTAGAAATTTCAACAGGCGGCCGTTCATGGATTTTTCCCAAAATATAAAAGTTTCTGGATCACTAGGAAATTAGTCTAAACCAATGTGCATACACTAGACATGACCGTAAAAGTAATAATTTGCACTCCTGGGGCAATGTTTTTGACAAAATTGAGATAGCTCAAAAATGAGAAATTTCAACAGGCGGCCGGTCATGGGTTTTTCCCAACATATAGAAGTTTCTGAATCACTAGGAAATTAGTCTAAAACAATGTGCGGACACTAGACATGACCATAAAAGTAATAATTTGCACTCCTGGGGCAATTTTTTTTGACAAAATTGAGATAGCTCAAAAATGAGAATTTTCAACAGGCGGCCGGTCATGGATTTTTGCCAAAATATAAATGTTTTTAAATCACTAGGAAATTAGTCTAAAACAATGTGCAGACACTAGACATGACCATAAAAGTAATAATTTGCACTCCTGGGGAAACTTTATTTACAAAATTGAGATAGCTCAAAAATTAGAAATTTCAACAGGCGGCCGTTCATAGATTTTTCCCAAAATATAAAAGTTTCTGGATCACTAGGAAATTAGTCTAAACCAATGTGCATACACTAGACATGACCATAAAAGTAATAATTTGCACTCCTGGGGCAATGTTTTTGACAAAATTGAGATAGCTCAAAAATGAGAAATTTCAACAGGCGGCCGGTCATGGGTTTTTCTTAAAATATAAAAGTTTTCGGATCACTAAGAAATTAGTCTAAAACAATGTGCATACACTAGACATGACCATAAAAGTAATAATTTGCACTCCTGTGGCAATTTTTTTGACAAAATTGAGATAGCTCAAAAATGAGAAATTTCAACAGGCGGCCGGTCATGGATTTTTCCCAACATATAGAAGTTTCTGAATCACTAGGAAATTAGTCTAAAACAATGTGCAGACACTAGGCATGACCATAAAAGTAATAATTTGCACTCCTGGGGCAATTTTTTTTGACAAAATTGAGATAGCTCAAAAATGAGAAATTTCAACAGGCGGCCGGTCATGGGTCTTTCCCAAAATATAAAAGTTTCTGGATCACTAGGAAATTAGTTTAAAACAATGTGCATACACTAGACATGACCATAAAAGTAATAATTTGCACTCCTGGGGCAATTTTTTGGACAAAATTGAGATAGCTCAAAAATGAGAAATTTCAACAGGCGGCCGGTCATGGATTTTTCCCAACATATAGAAGTTTCTGAATCACTAGGAAATTAGTCTAAAACAATGTGCGGACACTAGACATGACCATAAAAGTAATAATTTGCACTCCTGGGGCAATTTTTTTTGACAAAATTGAGATAGCTCAAAAATGAGAAATTTCAACAGGCGGCCGGTCATGGATTTTTGCCAAAATATAAATGTTTTTAAATCACTAGGAAATTTAAAACAATGTGCAGACACTAGACATGACCATAAAAGTAATAATTTGCACTCCTGGGGTAATTTTGTTGACAAAATTGAGATAGAAAAAAAATGAGAAATTTCAACAGGCGGCCGTTCATGGATTTTTGCCAAAATATAAATGTTTTTAAATCACTAGGAAATTAGTCTAAAACAATGTGCAGACACTAGACATTACCATAAAAGTAATAATTTGCACTCCTGGGGAAATTTTATTAACAAAATTGAGATAGCTCAAAAATTAGAAATTTCAACAGGCGGCCGTTCATGGATTTTTCCCAAAATATAAAAGTTTCTGGATCACTAGGAAATTAGTCTAAACCAATGTGCATACACTAGACATGACCGTAAAAGTAATAATTTGCACTCCTGGGGCAATGTTTTTGACAAAATTGAGATAGCTCAAAAATGAGAAATTTCAACAGGCGGCCGGTCATAGGTTTTTCTTAAAATATAAAAGTTTTCGGATCACTAAGAAATTAGTCTAAAACAATGTGCATACACTAGACATGACCATAAAAGATAATTTGCACTCCTGGGGCAATTTTTTGACAAAATTGAGATAGCTCAAAAATGAGAAATTTCAACAGGCTTTTCCCAAAATATAGAAGTTTCTGAATCACTAGGAAATTAAAACAATGTGCTGACACTAGACATGACCATAAAAGTAATAATTAGCACTCCTGGGGCAATTTTGTTGACAAAATTGAGATAGCTCAAAAATGAGAAATTTCAACAGGCGGCCGGTCATGGGTTTTTCCCAAAATATAAAAGTTTCTGGATCACTAGGAAATTAGTCTAAAACAATGTGCATACACTAGACATGACCATAAAAGTAATAATTTGCACTCCTGTGGCAATTTTATTGTCAAAATTGAGATAGCTCAAAAATTAGAAATTTTAACATGCTTTTCCCAAAATATAGAAGTTTCTGAATCAATAGGAAATTAAAACAATGTGCTGACACTAGACATGACCATAAAAGTAATAATTAGCACTCCTGGGGCAATTTTGTTGACAAAATTGAGATAGCTCAAAAATGAGAAATTTCAACAGGCGGCCGGTCATGGGTTTTTCTTAAAATATAAAAGTTTCTTAATCACTAGGAAATTAGTCTAAAACAATGTGCATACACTAGACATGACCATAAAAGTAGTAATTTGCACTCCTGGGGTAATTTTGTTGACAAAATTGAGATAGAAAAAAATGAGAAATTTCAACAGGCGGCCGTTCATGGATTTTTGCCAAAATATAAATGTTTTTAAATCACTAGGAAATTAGTCTAAAACAATGTGCAGACACTAGACATTACCATAAAAGTAATAATTTGCACTCCTGGGGAAATTTTATTAACAAAATTGAGATAGCTCAAAAATTAGAAATTTCAACAGGCGGCCGTTCATGGATTTTTCCCAAAATATAAAAGTTTCTGGATCACTAGGAAATTAGTCTAAACCAATGTGCATACACTAGACATGACCGTAAAAGTAATAATTTGCACTCCTGGGGCAATGTTTTTGACAAAATTGAGATAGCTCAAAAATGAGAAATTTCAACAGGCGGCCGGTCATGGGTTTTTCCCAACATATAGAAGTTTCTGAATCACTAGGAAATTAGTCTAAAACAATGTGCGGACACTAGACATGACCATAAAAGTAATAATTTGCACTCCTGGGGCAATTTTTTTTGACAAAATTGAGATAGCTCAAAAATGAGAATTTTCAACAGGCGGCCGGTCATGGATTTTTGCCAAAATATAAATGTTTTTAAATCACTAGGAAATTAGTCTAAAACAATGTGCAGACACTAGACATGACCATAAAAGTAATAATTTGCACTCCTGGGGAAACTTTATTTACAAAATTGAGATAGCTCAAAAATTAGAAATTTCAACAGGCGGCCGTTCATAGATTTTTCCCAAAATATAAAAGTTTCTGGATCACTAGGAAATTAGTCTAAACCAATGTGCATACACTAGACATGACCATAAAAGTAATAATTTGCACTCCTGGGGCAATGTTTTTGACAAAATTGAGATAGCTCAAAAATGAGAAATTTCAACAGGCGGCCGGTCATGGGTTTTTCTTAAAATATAAAAGTTTTCGGATCACTAAGAAATTAGTCTAAAACAATGTGCATACACTAGACATGACCATAAAAGTAATAATTTGCACTCCTGTGGCAATTTTTTTGACAAAATTGAGATAGCTCAAAAATGAGAAATTTCAACAGGCGGCCGGTCATGGATTTTTCCCAACATATAGAAGTTTCTGAATCACTAGGAAATTAGTCTAAAACAATGTGCAGACACTAGGCATGACCATAAAAGTAATAATTTGCACTCCTGGGGCAATTTTTTTTGACAAAATTGAGATAGCTCAAAAATGAGAAATTTCAACAGGCGGCCGGTCATGGGTCTTTCCCAAAATATAAAAGTTTCTGGATCACTAGGAAATTAGTTTAAAACAATGTGCATACACTAGACATGACCATAAAAGTAATAATTTGCACTCCTGGGGCAATTTTTTGGACAAAATTGAGATAGCTCAAAAATGAGAAATTTCAACAGGCGGCCGGTCATGGATTTTTCCCAACATATAGAAGTTTCTGAATCACTAGGAAATTAGTCTAAAACAATGTGCGGACACTAGACATGACCATAAAAGTAATAATTTGCACTCCTGGGGCAATTTTTTTTGACAAAATTGAGATAGCTCAAAAATGAGAAATTTCAACAGGCGGCCGGTCATGGATTTTTGCCAAAATATAAATGTTTTTAAATCACTAGGAAATTTAAAACAATGTGCAGACACTAGACATGACCATAAAAGTAATAATTTGCACTCCTGGGGTAATTTTGTTGACAAAATTGAGATAGAAAAAAAATGAGAAATTTCAACAGGCGGCCGTTCATGGATTTTTGCCAAAATATAAATGTTTTTAAATCACTAGGAAATTAGTCTAAAACAATGTGCAGACACTAGACATTACCATAAAAGTAATAATTTGCACTCCTGGGGAAATTTTATTAACAAAATTGAGATAGCTCAAAAATTAGAAATTTCAACAGGCGGCCGTTCATGGATTTTTCCCAAAATATAAAAGTTTCTGGATCACTAGGAAATTAGTCTAAACCAATGTGCATACACTAGACATGACCGTAAAAGTAATAATTTGCACTCCTGGGGCAATGTTTTTGACAAAATTGAGATAGCTCAAAAATGAGAAATTTCAACAGGCGGCCGGTCATAGGTTTTTCTTAAAATATAAAAGTTTTCGGATCACTAAGAAATTAGTCTAAAACAATGTGCATACACTAGACATGACCATAAAAGATAATTTGCACTCCTGGGGCAATTTTTTTGACAAAATTGAGATAGCTCAAAAATGAGAAATTTCAACAGGCTTTTCCCAAAATATAGAAGTTTCTGAATCACTAGGAAATTAAAACAATGTGCTGACACTAGACATGACCATAAAAGTAATAATTAGCACTCCTGGGGCAATTTTGTTGACAAAATTGAGATAGCTCAAAAATGAGAAATTTCAACAGGCGGCCGGTCATGGGTTTTTCCCAAAATATAAAAGTTTCTGGATCACTAGGAAATTAGTCTAAAACAATGTGCATACACTAGACATGACCATAAAAGTAATAATTTGCACTCCTGTGGCAATTTTATTGTCAAAATTGAGATAGCTCAAAAATTAGAAATTTTAACATGCTTTTCCCAAAATATAGAAGTTTCTGAATCAATAGGAAATTAAAACAATGTGCTGACACTAGACATGACCATAAAAGTAATAATTAGCACTCCTGGGGCAATTTTGTTGACAAAATTGAGATAGCTCAAAAATGAGAAATTTCAACAGGCGGCCGGTCATGGGTTTTTCTTAAAATATAAAAGTTTCTTAATCACTAGGAAATTAGTCTAAAACAATGTGCATACACTAGACATGACCATAAAAGTAATAATTTGCACTCCTGGGGTAATTTTGTTGACAAAATTGAGATAGAAAAAAAATGAGAAATTTCAACAGGCGGCCGTTCATGGATTTTTCCCAAAATATAAAAGTTTCTGGATCACTAGGAAATTAGTCTAAACCAATGTGCATACACTAGACATGACCGTAAAAGTAATAATTTGCACTCCTGGGGCAATGTTTTTGACAAAATTGAGATAGCTCAAAAATGAGAAATTTCAACAGGCGGCCGGTCATAGGTTTTTCTTAAAATATAAAAGTTTTCGGATCACTAAGAAATTAGTCTAAAACAATGTGCATACACTAGACATGACCATAAAAGATAATTTGCACTCCTGGGGCAATTTTTTTGACAAAATTGAGATAGCTCAAAAATGAGAAATTTCAACAGGCTTTTCCCAAAATATAGAAGTTTCTGAATCACTAGGAAATTAAAACAATGTGCTGACACTAGACATGACCATAAAAGTAATAACTAGCACTCCTGGGGCAATTTTGTTGACAAAATTGAGATAGCTCAAAAATGAGAAATTTCAACAGGCGGCCGGTCATGGGTTTTTCCCAAAATATAAAAGTTTCTGGATCACTAGGAAATTAGTCTAAAACAATGTGCATACACTAGACATGACCATAAAAGTAATAATTTGCACTCCTGTGGCAATTTTATTGTCAAAATTGAGATAGCTCAAAAATGAGAAATTTCAACAGGCGGCCGTTCATGGATTTTTCCCAAAATATAAAAGTTTCTGGATCACTAGGAAATTAGTCTTAAACAATGTGCAGACACTAGACATGACCATAAAAGTAATAATTTGCACTCCTGGGGCAATTTTATTAACAAAATTGAGATAGCTCAAAAATGAGAAATTTCAACAGGCGGCCGTTCATGGATTTTTCCCAAAATATAAAAGTTTCTGGATCACTAGGAAATTAGTCTAAACCAATGTGCATACACTAGACATGACCATAAAAGTAATAATTTGCACTCCTGGAGCAATTTTTTTGACAAAATTGAGATAGCTCAAAAATGAGAAATTTCAACAGGCTTTTTCCAAAATATAGAAGTTTCTGAATCACTAGGAAATTAAAACAATGTGCTGACACTAGACATGACCATAAAAGTAATAATTAGCTCTCCTGGGGCAATTTTGTTGACAAAATTGAGATAGCTCAAAAATGAGAAAATTTCAACAGGCGGCCGGTCATGGGTTTTTCTTAAAATATAAAAGTTTCCACATAATGGATTTGCTATCCAAGCAATATTCCATTTAGTGCCACTAGGACACTTTTTCCACCTTTTATGAAGCCCACACAGTGAGTTTTTGATTCAGACTTTCCACGTAATGGATTTGCTATCCAAGCAATATTCTATTTCATGCCTCTGGGACGCTTTTGTAACCGACATACCTGTGGTATGAAATGTGGCAGTCTAAATACATCTTCATGCACCTTTAGATGTCAACCTAAATGTAGTTAAAGTAAGCTGTAGTCAATTTGAGCTTGTTGATATCTCCGTAGAGCTTGTCCTCAAATGAAGCAGGCGTGGGCCAAAATATCTTTCTCTGTTCTGCATATATTGGGCACTCCTGCAGCAAATGTTTAGCTGTCATTTTACCAGTTCCACAATTACATTCATCGGTATCTCCTATCTTTAGTTTATTGAACAAGTGGTGTTTCAGGCTGTTATGTCCTGTGCGGAGTCTGAAGATTGCTACTTGTTCTCTTCAGTCGAGTTTGTAATATGCATCATCCTTCTGGTGGCCTGGATGTTCTGATTCCCATTTCGTTCTATAAGTGCTTTTTATAAACCTTTTTGCCTCATTAGAGGTTATGTCTATGTCAGGCTGTGGTAATCGTCCACCCTCTTTTGCTAGTCTGTCAGCCTCTTCATTTCCAGGTATACTGCAATGTGATGGGATCCACTGTATTACAACTTTTTTGGATTTTGGGCATAGACCATGGAGTGCTGCTTTTAGGTCAGCTAGTTCTGTGCTGTTTTTGCTCTTCAGTATTGAGACAGCTGACTTTGCATCTGTGAAGATAGCTATTTGCTTCTCTTTATTTTCCTCCATCAAGAGCATTTCTGCTGCAGTTTTCAAAGCCTCTACCTCGGCTTTGAAGTTACTTGAAAATTTTCCAGTTGCCACTGACTGTTTTTTTTTCACTCCATTTTTTAAATTAAGGAAAATTCCTCCTCCATTTTTAATTGAATCTTTGGCTGATCCATCTGTATATGCATGGGTCCAATTGCTGCTTGGATAATGTTCTTTTATGTAGTTTAGGGTTATTTTTCTTCTTTCGGTTTCATTCTGAGTGTTCTTTTTCTCAATACCAGGAATGTTTTCTATCATCTCAGGCAGTTTCTGCTGTCTCCAAGCTGGGAAGTTGTGTGCATTGTAAATGGGCTTGACTGTTGATATGTTAAGTATGGGATCTGCCCTAATCTTTTGTTTTGCAGTTTCTACAAAGTTGCTACGCTTCAGTCTTCCCTTTCCAAAACCATTAAACCTGTTATACATAGGGTGGTCTGTCAATCTTCTAAATTTTTCTGCTTGTTGCTGGGCTCTGCTATCTCTTCTGTCCTGCATTGGTTGTAAAAAAGTGATCTTTTCTAGTTCATTAATAGGCGTTGTCTTCAGGCTTCCAGTTATGATTCGCATTCCTTGGTTTTGGACTCTACTTATTTTGTTAAAGTTTGACTTAGCTGCTATTGCCCAAGCTGCAATTCCATATTCCAGTACTGGCCTCACCCGTCCAGTATATAACTTCTTGAGA
The DNA here is from genome assembly GCA_963921405.1 of Cepaea hortensis. Lineage (NCBI taxonomy): Eukaryota > Metazoa > Mollusca > Gastropoda > Stylommatophora > Helicidae > Cepaea > Cepaea hortensis. The sequence goes on from OY992881.1 coordinate 113,903,849, forward strand.
ACTTTCTCATCTGTTCCCCACGTTGTACCTGCAAGCTTTTTCATGATTGCCATTCTTTGCCTTGCTCTTGTTCAATTTTTCTCAACCTGTGTCTTCCATGTCAGGCGACGATCAAAGGTGACTCCTAGATAGTTTGGATTTTCTTCATGGCGCAATATTTTTCCATTCAATACCAGCTTAGGTTGCTGAGTTTTATTTGAGAGGGAAAACACTGTGCATGCTGTTTTCTCCTTACTTATCTTCACTAGCCATGATTTTGACCAGTCCTCTAGCGCTAATAAGGCTTGCTGTATTCTGCTGTTAGCTGTATTAATATATTCTTCAGATGTCCATATGGCTAGGTCATCTGCAAAGGAGGATGTGTGTACTCTGGCTGGAAAATTTTCCGTGATGTCATTTATATATGCTAGGAATAATGTTGGTGAAAGAACTCCTTGGGGGACACCTTGCTCCAACAGCATCATTTTGCTTGTTTGTCATTGTACTTTTGTCCTGGCAGTTCTGTTCTCAAGGTAGTGGCTGATCCATTTATACATTTTCCCCACAAACATGCATTTTTTGCAGTTTTACTTTCAGTCCTTCCTTCCATACTTTATCAAATGCTTTTTCTAAATCTATCCAGACTGCTAGTGTGTGCTTTTTCTCTTGGAAGGCATCCTCGATTTCCTGAGCTATATAGGTTATTTGATCTTCAGTGGATCTGTACTTTCTGAATCCTGTGTGGTATTAAGAGTTTGTTTTCTTCCAGATGCCATGTTAGCCTGCCATTGATAATGCGTTCCATTAATTTTTCTATACAGCTAAGTAGACTGATAGGTCGATAGCCATTTGGTTCTTCCAGGTCTTTTCCTTTCTTTGGGACTGGTATTAGTATAGCTTCCTTCCATGCCTGTGGGACTATTCCTCTCTTCCAGCTGTTATTTAGGACTGCTAGTAATTTCTTCTTTGCCTTGGTGCCTAGTCCTATTAGCATTTCATGTGTGATTCCATCCTTTCCTGATGATTTCTTCTTTTTTAGGGTATTCATTGCCTGTTCCATTTCTTCCATTGTTAGATTTGCCATCATATATTCTGCTGCTGTCTCTGTATTTCTTTGATTGCTTTCTTCTGTTCAGTTGTAATATCAATGTGGTTTGCATTTGCATAGTGTTCCATTAGTGCATATTCAGCCTTTTTTCCTGTAAGCAAGGCATTTCCTTGTTTAATTGTTATTTGTTTGTTTCTAGGTCCTTCATTGTTCATGGCTTTCACTAGTTTCCATAGTTTGTTTCCATCTCTGTCAAAATTCAGGTTTTCTGTTTTTTTCCCCTCCAACAATCTCTCGTTGTTTGATTTACTGTTCTTTTATATTTTGCTGAGATGGCTTTGAGAGAGATGTTCACTTCAGTTGTTTGTTCTCTCTCTGCTGTCTTCCTGGCATCTTCAACTTTGTCCTCTAAACTTTGCAGTTCTTCAGTCCAGTATGGTTTGTAATTTTTCCTCGCTCCTCTTGGAATAGACTCAGTGGCTGCCTGTATTATCGCTCTGTTTAGACTTTCCACCATTTGCTTCATGTTGCCATATCGTGTATTTATGTTTTCACAATATTTGTCTGTTAGTATGGCAAATCTGTCCCAATCTGCTCGTTTGTAATTCCAGCGGGGCAAAGGCTTTTCCTCCTGTGGAACATACTCCATATTCATTACAAGCTTGATTGGTCTGTGGTCACTACCTGCTAATTGGTCCAGCACATAGCGATCGATTTTGTGGAGGATGTCTCCTGTGCAGAAAGCTAAGTCTGGAGTAGAAGTGGTATCTTCTGGAGTAGAAGCTTGGTGTGTCATCCGCTTTGTTGAGTAGATGGAGATTTGAGTCTATTTCCCAGTCCTCCAATTCATCTCCTCTTTTGTCAGTATCTGGGTATCCCCATCTTTCTGAACGGCTATTAAAGTCTCCGACAATAATGCAGTTTGTGTCAGTTATTTTCATGTTTGAGAGTGTAAGATCCTTATCTGCTGGGCTATACAGATTGTAGATTCTTATTTTCACGTCCTTTATCATTATATCAACACCTATAATTTCCGTTTGGTTGTCAGAGATCACAGATACTTCGCTGCAAGGTATTGTATCTCGTGTAAGTATTAGAACTCCTCCTTTGTGTCCTTCGCAGTCGAAACGTGTGGCCTGATATCCTCTGACTGAGAACTTGCGATTGGCGTTGAGGTGTGTCTCTTGAATGCATGCCACATCTATTCTATCTTTATGAAGACGCTGTGTTAGGGAGACTTTCTTGTTGTAAACTCCTTTGGCATTCCTCTGTAGTATGTTAAGTGTCCGGGGTATTTGGTCAATAGCTCTTAGCCTACTCCTCTGTGCCTTGACTCCACAGCACAGGAGAAGGTGACCACCAGTAGTCATGGGTGGACCCCCTCGAGGCAGGGGGCCCGGCACTATCACCGCCTGATGGGACTTCGCGGGATTAGCACCATAACGATTAATTTTGATTTGTGACATCATGAATTAAGTTACGTTGCACTGCTTTGTCAAGCCTGTGGCTCAGTACATTCGATTTCGACAAGCATTTTTCAGGATGCTTTTCCTAGCCTTTGACTGTTCCCAGTCTACCTACAAGGCAGCAGGTTTTATGTTGCACTGCTTTGTCAAGCCTGTGGCTCAGTACATCCAATTTCGACAAGCATTTATTCGGGGTGCTTTCCCTAGCCTTTGACTGTCCCCAGTCTACCTACAAGGCAGCAGGTTTGTGTGTCTCTTCGTCTGGTCTCTCTCCCTTGACCTGTCCGACATGGGTGGCCCTACCAGTAGCTGTGCTACCGTCGGCATAGCTCTTGGGGTCATTGGAACGCGCAAGCCCCTCTACCTCATCACGGTGGACACACAGCAGAGGGGGATTTCACGTTCAACTGGCCTATACCGGAGGCTCATGGATAGTCTGGATTTCACCAGCAATTAACAGTATGGATTCAATGACTATATTTGCGGACTCAGCTTTGTTTGAATCTCATCATCCATCAGTTCCTAGACATGGGCAATCAAGCACTATACTCACTCCAGGTCAATTGGTGAGATTAGGATTAGTGTTTAGGAAAGATATAGCCGACATCCTTATCCAGAAAAGAGCTGGAATGTTTATGCCCAATTCAAGTTAGCTCTCAGGAACTACTATGGGGAATGTGATGTCCTTCCTCATTCAAAGATGTACTGAAAGGTTCTGTGTCTGGTCCTGGTTGAATCAATCACAGGGACAGCTGAATACTTATACGTGTCTGTTACACAACGCCGGAATGCCTCTAACCTAGCTACTTAGCAGCTGTGACTTAGTGGATATATATTTTATTCGGTTGGATTACTCATTTGTGTGTAGAATTCCAAATTCCCTGGATATGTGGGAATATATATCAGCTGTTTCCTGGATTATAGCGAGTGGGATTATGGTCAAACATTTTGGAGGGATTAGTGAGTAAGCAGGAGTCATCAATAGTCACCTAGAACAGTACCAGAGACAGATTAGATAGACTTTCTTTATATATGTCTTTGTATGTATTAGTTTTCCCTTGTTTTGTTTTGTGTGTGACACAACACATGTTGTTGTTGTGAACCGTTTTTTTTTATTTTGGCCGAAATATGTTCTGGTTATTTGAATTATGTGAATATGATACTATATGTCATCATGATTCATCTGACAACATTTCCTGCATCCAATGTTAACCAATACATTATTATTATGTGGTTAAACAAGTCTTGAAGTTAATGCATTGTGAACATCTTGTTCCAAAGTTGATGTTTATAGTCAATTTTTGGTTGCGGTTGTTGTCTAGCAGTGGTTGTTCCCATCTGTTATGTAATACAGTGATTTATTGTGTGATTTTTGTCTAACAGTGGTTGTTACCTTCTGTTATGTAATACAGTTGTTGCGTATGACAGTGGTTGTTCCCATCTGGTATGTAATACACGGGTTGTGCATGGCAGTGGATACCTGTCATTGATTATATATATGTGTGGGAGATTAAAGGTGGGGCGGGAGACTTACAAATAGATACACCTTCTTGGTAGAGTGACTGGTTACTCAGTTGTCTATGGTAGAACTTCCCGGATCTCCCGGCCTTCTATGGGAAATATTTCTTCTATATTAGTGTTGAACTTGCACACTTTTTTTACTTGTTCAATGCTTGGGGGTTCTAGAGCCAGTATATTATTTCCCCAGGGAGGCTGTTTGGGAATGAGACCCAATTCCATCTGGAATACCCCTAGCAAACTTGTCCTTATTCTCATTTATTATCTTTACACCCCACATACAGTAATAATATGTTGTATATAAAGTACAATACTAATATGTTGTATGTGAAGTTACAATAGTGAAGGACCATTTTACATGCTTCGAGGTGCATTGGGTGTTTAGTGTTAGACCCATTCACTCGATGGATGACGTGGTCAGTGGCACCAGGGAACCCAGGTCAATTTAAAACATTTGCCTCAATGCGGGTTCAAACTGGTCTTTCCATGAATGGCTTCTCCAGGATGCTGGTAACAAAACTGACCACCATCCCAAAGGAGAGCGAGATGGGAAGGCAGACAAGGCCTCTCAAACGACTGGGCCAGTAGGTGAGCATCTAGTTGCTATGCTAGCATGGCATCCTTATGTTGTATGAATTCTCTAGAATCAGTTGTATTTAGGAGCATGTATATCCAGTATTTCATATATTTTACAGAAGGTATCAAACTTGGCTTAGGGGATTTCATTTTCTACGGCGTACTTGTTGGAAAGGCCTCAGCTAAAGGAGACTGGAATACAACCATTGCATGCTTTGTTGCCATACTTATTGTGAGTAAACTGTGTTGCTAATGTAAAGCTCATCCTTTCATGTTTTTCTTCAACTTTTTGACTACTTTGTAAAAAGAAGATGTTGAAATGTGTGCATTAGTTAGTTTAGTTTAGTCTACGGATCAACATTATGCGCACTGGTGTAACCCATAAGTGCTCTGTTCTACTCCTAACTCAAACCTGAGTCCGGAGAGTCTCAGCTCAGTGCATGAACTCCGTAGCACCGGCAAGGGTCTTGAAAATACTTCAGGTAGAGTTTTAACTCAAAATTTTCCCCGGGTAGCACCGTTAGGCTACTCTTTTTCAATTTCCAACTGCCAAGGGATATTTTACATACGCAACAATACTCACGGGCGTTCAATCTCATTACCCAGAGATCAGGAGAATTTTTGTTACTAGAAGTCCACGTGAAAAAAGCCCGGTCCTCACCGAGGCTTGAACCCGGGACCTCCAGCACTCAAGGCAGACACCATACTTTGAGACCACTCATCCCCACCCCCCTCCCCCCATGTGTGCATTATTTCTGAATAGTTATTTGTGAGATGTGATGTTTAACTTAAAGCACTGTCTATGTCTAAGACTGAGTGTGATGTGATAAGGCCATCACATTTTAGGCCTGAATGCATGAACCTGCATTTTTGTATGGATGTGAAGCATGGACAATGAGCAGACAAGCTGAAAAACATCTGATGGCTGTAGAAACATGGTTTTTGAGGAAAATGCAAAGAATCCCATGGACAGACAGAAAAACCAATGACCAAGTCCTACAAGAAACAAATGAAAATCATAAACTGATTAGAGACATTAGACATAGACAGTCACAATAGTGTGGACCCATTATGAGAAGAAATACATTGGAGAACTTGGTGACAATTGGCAACATTGAGTGGAAAAGAACAAGGGGAAGGCAGAGAAGTAAATACCAGTATGGCTTGGCCACATGGTATGGTCAAGAACACAGAGCTGATCCACGACTCTGGTGATCGTGTGAGATGGTGAAACATGACCGCCCATGCTTATCGGCATGGCACATGATGATGATGAATGCATGAAGGAATAGGTGATCAGTCTTTCCTTCACTTAGCAGACAATGAGCCCAGGCATTCAAACCTCGTCTGACTGTGCTCATGACGTTATCAGCACAGTTCCCTATCAACTTCGCTAATGCACCAGCTGTGATGTTTTCACCTGATTCAATGTCAAACAAAAAGGAAATTTGAACCAAACCTGGTACACAATAAAATAAACCCATTTTATAATGTACAAGTAAATTTCCATTCAATGAGCATTGAAATTGTGGTAGATACCACAAAACAAAACAAATAACACACAGTATATATTATCCTTCTGCCAAATGGGAGGCCACATGTGTCGATATACAAGGGCTATTCCAAAATTAGGAAGGTGAAGGGCAGCAGGTTAAAAAGAGGAAGGTCGTGGATGGGTCAAGCCGAAGACATTCTTCAACAGGTATGTTCACTGGAGGACTTAGAACCTGGCAAGGAGTGGGTACAAGTGGCAACAAATTTCTGTACGTCCTTTTCAGTTTGCATCCAACTAGACAGAAAATGCAGACAAGAAAATCCGGCTGCTGTGGAGGCAGAAGTACAAGCGTTGATTTTCAAGAATTTGTTAGACGGTGATGCTGTCATTTACACAGATGGGTCGGTCGCACGACGCGTGAGAAGCTCATGGGCCTTTACGGCTCAGGCCGGAGGGAGAATTGTGAAGGAGGACTCTGGTGCTTTTGTTGAGACTACAAGTAGCCTGACTATGGAAGTCATGGCAGTAAGTAAAGAAATAACATGGCTCGAGACACAGACATTCACTAGGGCATGTTTCCTTAGCGACTCAGTGAGCATGCTCAAGAGGATAGAGATGGGGTGGATCTGAAGAGAGTGGTTGCTGTCTCTGGAGCAGTCTCGGCTGTCAAAGATTACCTTCATCTTCGTGCCAGGGCATGCAGGAGTACAAGGAAATGAGCGGGCTGACAAGCTCGCGTGGAAGGCGGACGCGCCATGGACCAGACTGACATTCTGAATGCTCTAAGAGAAGTAAGACTTTAGCGAGAACCAAGTGATGACTGTGAATCTACAACCATGGTCAGACTGTGAGAACAGCAAATTAAAAGAGGTGTGGCCAAACAAGAACACTACGCAGGAAGCCAAAGAAGATTGATAAATCAACACAGAACTGGCGTCGTTAGCCGCTACATGCTGCAGGATTTGCTGAGGGGATCTGAGCACTTATGGACTGAATGGTTCGATGTGCAATGAGGATGATCTGTTGACTAGCTAACTAACTAACTAACTATTCCAAAATCAAATTCCGATTGGTTTGTAAAAATAAACCGGTTGTCATAGTGACACCGTTCATTACTTGCATCATTCAATAGTCTTTTAGCTCACTACAAATCAACCTATAGTCGCATCTGTTCATTGGTTCACGAAATGTGAACAAATATTCATCGTCGATTGTCTTGTGTGTATGGTGATAACATTATGAGTGACAGTTCTGTGAGGGATTGGTGCAGGGAATTCAGAGACGGGCATCAGGATGTGCATGATGAGGGTGGACAAGGATGACATTGGTTCACTTCATGAATGCAGAGACAAAGGAATAGTCAAAATAGTGGATGCATACTCATTCTCCAAAACTGAAAAAATTCAAGCCAACGTTTTCACAACAAAAATTTATGGTTACAGTGTTCTGGGGCTGCAAGGGCATTTTGTTGACAGAATTCATGACACTAGGGACCACAGTAACATCAGAAGTTTATTGTGAAACTGAAAAAGCTTCCTTGGTCGATCCAAAATAAAAGGTGCTGAATGTTCACCAGTAGCGTCATTATCCTGCATGACAATGCGCATCGCCCACACAGCTGCTCACACAAAGACTTTACTTGAGCAGTTTAAGTGGGAAATTTTCAATCATACCCCTTACAGCCCAGACTTAGCACCAAGTGATTATCATCTCTTCAGCAAGATGAAAGTCAGTCTGTCTACCCAGGAGTCAACAACTGGCTAAGTGCTCTGGCAGTGCCGGTCCTTGACAAGAGGTTACAAAGCCTCTGCCACGGTATGACATGTGTCTGAACTTAGGTGGTGACTATGTGGACAAGTAATGCAGTGATGTACGTAACTTTTGTATGTATTTAGATGTTATTGTCAGTTTGTTTAAATTTTTACCAGCCAGTCGGAAGTTGGTTTTGAAATAACCCTTGTATTATCCATTGGCACTGAGTCAGTTATTGTGTGGAATATTTCCTACTAGTTGTTTGTGAAAGGTAATCTTTTGACATCTACATTACAGATGATTGTGAAATATGAATGTAAAATAAGTGAACATATTTAATGTGTGTATTATTTCTTGTGGCCAGCTTCATGGCGATGGGGTTACGGACACAGTTCATAATCTCGCATACACGTGTTTGAAACATAGCTGCGGACAATTTGGCAGTAGACTGCCTTGCTTTAGTTTTTTTACAAAATGGTATGGGAACTGGTCATTCAAAAAGCAATGACAAACTTTCTCTTCTTCTTCTGCGTTCGTCCGGAATGTTGTTTTAGACGTAATTGCGTTCTGCAATTGTGTTTACAGCAGAGCTGCAATATTTGAACCTTTCAGCCGACACATCCGACTTTTTCAGGCATTTGTTGCGAGTTACCTTCCTGAGTCAGTGGCAAACTACTGAACGTAAACTTGCCAAGAGATCACAACAGCAAAAAATGCTGGTGTTGACTGCGACATCCTGTAAAGAATATGCAACTAACTTTTTTTAAAACATTATTTCTTGTAATAAAGAAAACAATCGCCATATTCCAGAAACGTCAAGGAAAACAGAAACAAACAAGCATAAAAATTTGCTTACCGAAAGGTTGTGTGCGGTCTGTTCATCTGTTTGGATGTGAATGCTGGACAAAAGTCATGACATGGTGAAGAAACTGTGGGGGTTTTTGAGAAGCTTGTTGAGAATGTCAGGGACAGAAAGGGAGACAAATGCTGAGAGCTGCTGGATGTAAAATTACTCATCAGAACCACAAGAAAAATACAAATGATATATATATTTGTGTTCGCTTACTCTGAACTCAAGCGTAGTCCATATACACAAGCTATTATTTCTAGAAGCTGCCACTACTGGGGTGTGCACTGGAATGATTTGTGCACATGGATAAACTTTCCTTATTGCCAGTGTCACCAGTAAATTACCAGTAATTGAACAAGCAACTAGAAAGTTGAATAGAGGCCCTGGAGATGTGGATATACAGACGAATATGTTGTATTTCATGGAAACAAAAATTATCAAATGCAGAGGTTCTAGAAAAGCTGGGAATGAAGAGAGAATTGATGAAAGAAATAAAGAGGAGGCAAGTTAAATATTTTGGCCATGTTAAAATACATGATACTCTTATAAAAACCATAATGGAAGGCAAGGTTGAGGGCAAGCGAGAAAGAGATAAACAACGATACTAGTGGGAAGATATCAAGAGAAGGACGAACATCAGCCTAACAGAATGTACAGTCAAGGCAAGAGACAGACAGTGTTGGAGATGCATTGCAGCCAACTTTCATTGTGGAGACGGCACCCAGTTGATATTACCAGTGTCCCCTGCCATCAGGCAAACCCACACCAACTTCTTAGGTACTTGTAATTTACATCCCAAAGTCAAAAGAGACAGCATTGCAGACATAGACAATAAATTTCAAGCAAAGAAACAAGAAGGTACTGCTGCTAGCAATCTAATTGTTTTTACTAATTTCAGGATTTGTGCTGTATGCTTCTGCAGCTAGCAATCAAATAGTTTATTCTCATTTCATTGCTTGCATTATACGCCTCAGCTGCTAGCAATATAATTGTTTATTCTCATTTCAGGGTTTGCGTTGTACGCTGCTGCTGCTAGCAATATAATTATTTTAATTTCAGGGTTTGTGTTGTACGCTGCTGCTGCTGGCAATATAATTGTTTATTCTCATTTCAGGGTTTGTGTTGTACGCTGCTGCTGCTGGCAATATAATTGTTTATTCTCATTTCAGGGTTTGTGTTGTACGCTGCTGCTGCTAGCAATATAATTGTTTATTCTCATTTCAGGGTTTGTGTTGTACGCTGCTGCTGCTAGCAATATAATTATTTTCATTTCAGGGTTTGTGTTGTACGCTGCTGCTGCTGCTGGCAATATAATTGTTTATTCTCATTTCAGGGTTTGTGTTGTACGCTGCTGCTGCTGGCAATCTTCCGAAAAGTCCTGCCAGCTCTGCCCATTTCCCTCTCCTTTGGGTTGGTGTTCAATTTTGCTACCAGCATCCTGGTGAAGCCATTCATGGAACAACTGGCTAGTGAGCAGGTTTATATTTAGACTTACTCTTTAGGGAAGAAATAAGTAAAGTGTCATGTTGTTTTTTTGAAAGACTACCTGCATTACACACATGGATGCTTCCTCAAGTGTTCTGGTTACACACATATTTTCTGATGTGTGTGGATGGTGTTTTATAGAGATAGCTGCCCTGCCAATCAACCCCACTGTGCTCAATGACCATCACCTGTATCCGTCCAAGGCCACATATTCAACTTATTTGTAGCTAAACTGTATATTTAGAGTCGATGCCACCCTCCACAGCCCAGTGGACACTGCTAATAGTAAGACAGGCTCCTACCTAGGATTGCATGTTGTGCATGGGGACGTAGAATCAAGGTCAAATCTAATACAACAGTACAGGCTTGACTGACTCTTCTTATATAATTTGCTCGTTTGTCCAGAGAAGTACATTAGTTTTACTGTGACAGTTCAGTCAAGCTGCAGTTATGCCTTTTATTCACATCATATCCGACCTCAACATGGCACTTGAGGACCTGTGCGGCCTTCACTCATAGTCATTAGTCATGGTTCCAACATCACAGCAAAGGGTCATCCCCATAATGCTCTGTTCCCGTGCCAGTGAAAATCACATAAAATTTTCCTCACTGCCCCATGTGAAAAGTGGAAAAGACAGGAGTCTCAACAAACAATGGCCCACTCAGGCACACTGTGCATAATGCCGCCATCAGAATGTCACCACAAAAGTCCTCTATGAAACATACCGTTCATCCTTGATGGAATTGGCAGTCACTTTCCCAACCAGATGTTCACCTACAAAGTCTCGATATTTCAAGATGTAGTTGTTCCATTTCTAGATGTTTTCTAGCCAGCCACGCCATGTTTTCTCCGAAATGTAGATCACGTAACAAAACAACCTCGAACAGATGTAAAGAAACATTTCACTGTACATAATGCCGTCACCGGAATGCCAACTCAAAAGTCCTCGAAAACACAGTTTATCATCGATGGAAATGGCAATTACGGCCTTCATACATAAATTGCTATAAATATTTAGTGGTTGTATGTGTGCGCGCCGGCATGTAGTATAGAATTTTCCCCAGCCAGCATTGTACCGGGGCTTGAACCAACTTCATAAAATGGCACAAGTAAATGTTCTGTGAAGGGAAGGTGGTGAGGAAAGAAACGGGTCACCACTCTATATGCTGCAGCCTAGAATATGTGAAGGATGAACACGTCACACTCCAACCACTGTATCTGCCATATGAAACAGGCCATATCAGCCATCTTAGAACTCACGACTCCATACTTTCAACCCCACTGGATGAAATGAATGGTCATCAACATTTTCGATGGACAAACAATTAACATCTGCCATACAACTGTGTGCACCTGATTGGTTGCTTAGCTTTGAAACTGCGTGGGCAGAAATAATTTCAGCCTGATCATCATCCAGTGTCATCTCCACAGGGAAATCTGGTGGTAACTGATCTCTAGCAGTTTCTGTCCTGAGCTTTTGTTGTACATTCTCTTGAGACTGTACCCAGGTGTTTGTTCTTGATCCATTTATACCTTTGAACTCTTTGACCCTAAACGTTTATGGTTTTCAAGAGATTGAGGTTTTGTTTGATGTGGCTAAATACCTTGTATTTATTTTTTTTTTTCCCCTCGGTTGTGTCTTTATTTTTCATATTGTGTTATATGATTTTCAGTTTTGTTATTATTTTTCCATCCAAGAAACTTGTCTTCTGAAGACCCACCTTTCAAAATCCTTAATTTAATTCTCCATCATTTTCATCATAGTCCATGTCCGCACTATATACAGTAGGATTGCATTCACATAACATTTGAGCCTCAATTTGAGTGTCTGTGATACTGTTTAGAAAGAAGTACATATTTCGTGCTGTTAAATGTGCAGTTTGCCATTTGTTTTTTTGGGGTGTGATTTCCATATTGCATGCACCATCTTCTGTCATTGTTTAGCCAGAGTAGAAGTTGGTCACTGCAGCGGACTGTCAGTGATTTACAGCCAGCATTATGTGGCCATATAAAGAGAAGAGAGGCAAGGTCATTGTGGCGACTGGAAAGATCAGTCGGAGAAAGAGGTAGAGAAATTCTACTACAAGGACTGAGAGGTATATCATCAGCGAAGTTGATCCTGGAAACTAGAATGTGTGGAAACATGAACGCCTACTTCAGTTGGCAGGGCACATGATGATGACTGAGTTACAAAAGATGGGGATCTATAATTTGCACATGTCACCATCATACGGGTGATAATATTTTGCCATCTCACATGATCACCAGAGTCCTGAATCAGCTCTGTGTTCTTGACTTGACAATGCTATCCAAATATTTACTTCTCTGCCTTCCCCTTGTTCTTTCCTCCCCAATCTTGCCAGTTGTCACTGTGTTCGCTAGTTTATTTCTTGTCATAACGTGCGGGAAAAGTGTTGTCTGTCTGTCTAATTTCTCTACTCAGTGTACGGTGTAATATGTACACAGGATAGGAGTTGTTCTATACTCAGTGTACGGTGTAATATGTACACAGTATAGGAGTTCTATACTCAGTGTACAGTGTAATATGTACGCAGGATAGGAGTTGTCCTATACTCAGTGTACGGTGTAATATGCACGCAGGATAGGAGTTGTTCTATACTCAGTGTACGGTGTAATATGTACGCAGGATAGGAGTTGTTCTATACTCAGTGTACGGTGTAATATGTACGCAGGATAGGAGTTGTCCTATACTCAGTGTACGGTGTAATATGTACGCAGGATAGACGTTGTTCTATACTCAGTGTATGGTGTAATATGCACGCAGGATAGGAGTTGTTCTATACTCAGTGTACGGTGTAATATGCACACAGGATAGGAGTTGTTCTATACTCAGTGTACAGTGTAATATGCACACAGAATAGGAGTTGTTCTATACTCAGTGTACGGTGTAATATGCACACAGGATAGGAGTTGTTCTATACTCAGTGTACGGTGTAATATGCACACAGGATAGTAGTTGTTCTATTTGTCATCCTGTTCATCATTGTTGAGCAGCTTGTCCTGTGCAGAACTTCTTCCCCAGGAAAGTCTTCAGAATTCCTCTATCATACACCCGGATGTCCTGTCTCTGTCGCTGCCATGTGTAAATTATCTATCACATCTTGACTTAATTTTGCTTTGTGGTCTTTCTCTTCTCCATCTTCCCGACACACTTCCCTCTATAATAATCTTGTCTAGACCTCCATGTTTTTATTTTTATGTTTTAAGCATGCCCAAAATAAAACAATTTCATCCTCATGTTTGTTTGGCTTGGCAACCAGTCTTCTTCAGTATTGAGTTCTTGTTGCATGGCAGTTAGACATCACGCAGATCAGGCCTTCAGGCTGCTGCCCTGGCAAACTTGTTAGATAGATGTCCTTGGATGGAGTATGTCTAGAAGAAGTAAACCTAACACTGATGTATGCTGAAGTCGGACACTCTGACCTTTGAGGTGTATAACTAGGGGTGACACACACTCCTTGGAAGAGGAAGAGAAGATGAAGAGTTCTTGTAGTATAGATCTGCGTGTCTTCCAAGGATTTTGTACATTGTTTTAGAGTCATTGTGCAGGCTTGTAGGAGCACTGCAGAAGACTGTTCATGTAAAGACTACAACTGTCAAAAAGTATTACTCAATTACATGTTTTCAACCTTTAAAAATATTTTCAGCAATTTTGTTCTGGTTTAAAGATATCTTATTTGCCAGAATTGAAGCTAAAATTTCAGCAAAATAAATTTGTCTTCAGATTATCTGTTCAATTAAATTTATTTGAAAATGTGATTATATCACTTGTGATCGTTTTGTCTCTCTCTCTCGTTCGGAATATAAAATGCATTCATCTTTAATCATTTTCTCAACATGTTCCATATTTAAATGTGCAGGAGGGTCTTCAGCATGGCTAAATGGATAAAGCACTCGTTCTTAACCATCTGGTGTGCTGATGCCGAGGTAGCGGGTTCAGCCCCTACACGTCAGTTGGACTAAAATGATGACATGGGGGCTGCGTGGTTTCGAGGTATGGTGTCTGCCTCGAGTGCTAGAGGTCCCGGGTTCAAGCCCCAGTGTGAACCGGGATTTTTTCACGTGGACTTCTAGTAATAAAATTTCCCCTGGTCTCTGGGTAGTGAGATCGGATGCCCGTGTGTATTGTTGTGCACGTAAATAATCCCTTGGCAGTTGGAAATCGAAAAAGAGTAGCCTAATGGTGCTGCCCGGGCAAAATTTCGAGTTAAAAATCTACCCAAAGTATTTCAGGATCCTCGCCGTGCTATGGAGTCCGTGCACTGAGCTGAGTTTCTCCAAACTCAGGTTTGTGTTAGGAGAAGAACAGAGCACTTATGGGTTACACCCATGTGCCTTGATGATCCATCGACTAGACTAAACTAAACTTGGGGACGTACATTACAAGTACCCCTGAAGTCGGAGTGGTTGGCCTGATGGCAGGAGACATTGGTAATAGGGAAAGCTAATCCACACAGCAAACATCTATCCAGCGCACTAGAAGTAGTAGTACGTGTAAGGACAACGTTCAAAACGAGCGAGAGCAAAAAAAAAAAAAAAGAGCAGCTGCATTCTCCATCTCTGACCCAGACAAGTGTGACTGTACTTTGTATGTTTATTCAGAGCATACTAAAGAAATCTGATATTTGTATTTCTGCTGCTGCTGCGTTCATCCAGTTTTTTTTTTCCTGAACGTGATTGCGTTGTGCCTGTTTACAGCAGAGCTGTGTTCTTGCACCGTTAGGCCGACACATCCGACTTCTGCGGGCATTTGTTGACCGGGTTAACCTTCCCATGCCGCTTACCCGCGTTCGAAACACAGTGGTGTGTCCGATTTGAAAGCAGACAGTGTCACGCTGGTTTTAACGTGTTGGTATGGGAACCTGTCGTTCAGAAAGCAATGGCAAACTACTGAACGTAAAACTTGCCAAGACGTCAACAACGGCAATAAAATGCTGGTGTTGACTGCAACGTCCTGTAAAGGATATGTAACTTTAAAAAGAATTTTATTTTACAAGATATGTATATTTGGCCTCTGTGAAGGGTGATGAGACAGGTAAGGCATCTCCTTCCCACCGCTAGTAAACAGGACCTAGTAGGCAAGACGGAGTACCCATTTAGCTCCTCCCCTCCCCCTCCCAAACAGGTAATCTCAGTAGGTGGTGAATTGAGCTTGAGAGCAACTGACATGTATGTTATGGCAGTGGTTTCAAGTTTGCCAGGATCTCTTTATAGAAAGATTAGTTTAGTCGATGGATCAACA
The DNA here is from genome assembly GCA_963921405.1 of Cepaea hortensis. NCBI lineage: Eukaryota > Metazoa > Mollusca > Gastropoda > Stylommatophora > Helicidae > Cepaea > Cepaea hortensis. The sequence goes on from OY992881.1 coordinate 113,919,282, forward strand.
TCACGGCACACAGGTGTGACCCATAAGTGCTCCGTTCTTCTCCTAACTCAAACCTGAGTTCGGAGAAACTCCCCTCAGTGCACGAACTCCGTAGCACCGGCAAGGATCCTTGAATACTTTGGGTAGATTTTTAACTCAAAATGTTGTCCGGGCAACGCCGTTAGGCTACTCTTTTTCAATTTCCAACTGCCAAGGGATTTTTTTTTTTACGTGCACAACAATACACACAGGCGTCTGATCTCACTACCCAGAGACCAGAGGACATTTTTTATTTACTAGAAGTCCACACGAAAATATCCCGATACTCACCGGGGCTTTAACCCAGGACCTCCAGCTCTTGAGGCGGACACGATACCTCGAGACCATGCAGTCCCCCAAAACTTTTGGAAAGCTTCACGAATTTGCATGTCATCCTTGCGCAGGGGTCTCTTTATAGAGACAAAAACAATAGAGAGAATGGTCACAGCCAAGAAGGAAAGCAATGACAGACTACCTTCTTTACAGATTACAGTCATAACATCTGATGGGAGGTGCCTTGAAGAGATTAGAACAAGAATCACCATGGCAAAGGTAGCCTTTTGCAGGACAGAAAACACACTGACAAATAAAACAATATGTCACTTGCAGACAGAAAAAAGTGTTGAAGTGCTACATAGGGCCTATACTTTTGTATTGATATAAAGCGTTAACAATGAGCAGATAAACTGAAAAACATAAAATGGCAGAGATGTGGTTTCTGGGGAAAATGCAAAGAATATTACGGACAGACAGAAAAACCAATGAGAAAGTCCTACAAGAAACAAATAACTGCAAACTGATTAAAGAAATTAGATGTAGACAGTCAACATTTATTGGACACGTTATGAGAAAAAATAAATTGGAGAACTTGGTGACAACTGGCAAGATTGAGGGGGAAAAGAAAAAGAGGAAGACAGAGAAGTAAATACCTGGATGGCATGGTCGAGACAAGAACACAGAGCTGATTCATGACTCTGGTGATCGTGTGAGGTGGCAAAACATGACCACCCATGTTTATCAGCACGGCACATGATGATGATGATGATAAAACTTAAGCAGTCAAGGACATTACAGATAATGTCTGTTAGGACGGGGAAGTTCTGCACAGGACAAGAGAGTGGATGATGATAAAGTAAGACACTTGTGCAACTTCTATGGCTATCTGGGTGTGAAAGAATTCAATCCCAACATGCTGGATAAATGTGAAGTTTGAAGTGTCTGTCTGAAGTGTTTCCACATTCACTCTTTCTGTTCCATTCAATTATTAACTGATTCTCTGCCGGAGACCGAATGGTCGGTTTAGAGCCCAAATTTGGCACCCAAAGACCGACCTAACGGTTCCGTATATATAGTGCTTTAATTGATCCATTTCTCCTTTCCAGTCCACAATTTTTAGTCCCATTGAATTAAACTTTACAACGAAAGATTTTCCTTCCGCCCGTGTGCAAAAACATGCATGGTCCGTGTTCATTTTAAGGAGACATTGAGATTCGAAATGATTGTTGATATTTGTTGTGATTCGAAATTCGAAGTGACAATGCCTTCTGGTTCTGGACCTCATATATTTTAATAAAATTACTGTTTTAAACAATTTTATATTATAGTTATTGTGATGCAAAGAACTTTGTTAAAGATTCTAAAACTTCTACCACGTGCAGTAGTCAGTTAATTTAGAAGACGGTCTTAATTTCAAAAGAAATCTAACAGTGAAAGTTCCTCATATTATGATGGCAAATGCTGACTTATGCTTGCGCTAATAGGCCACACTTGTGCCACTAAATTTACTTTGCCTATCACAAAGTATTTAAGGAGTATATAAATAATTAAATTTAGAATAATAATAATAATAACTAAATAGAAAATAGTGTTATATTGTTTCTCAGTACTCTACTCCTCAGTAATTTGCCTGATGTGTTCCTGACATTTTCCATTTTGTGTGAAAATTATGTGCTTCAAAATGTTATGATTTCATTGTGTTTTATTTGTGTTGTAACAAGTTATGTGGAGGGTCCCAAGTACCCCTGTCACAATGCTTCAATTATTATTCTTTAGTTCTGGCTGGTATAGGTCTTTGCCCGCCAACCCTCCTCCGTTCCCCGGACTCACTGTCACTCTCTCTCTCTTGACCTCTGGGCCTATTCCCTGAGGTGTCTTTCTGGCTGACACAAATATAACATTGCGATCGTCAGAGTAACCTATGACTTAATTTTAATAACTTAATATAGGAAAGCACAGGAAAATATCAAGACAATTAAAACAGATAGTTCTCTACAAACAAACAGGGATAAAGTGTTCAGTTCAGCACAGAGCCTCATATGGCTTTCATCATCGACCAGGCTTAAGACATTGTCCGTTCCGTCCACATACACCTCACCGAGTGTGCCTTCAGTTCCTTCGTTCCAGGTAGGTTGTGCGAACAACAGGCCTCTGTAGAACCAGGCTTCCAGGTTCGAGTGGACCATTCTATATAGTTAATATAGTGTTCTTGGAAACCCCATGTTATCACTTGTCCCGATGTTGGGTAGGAATTAACACAATGGGAACAGTTCGTGAATGGGGAATGGGTATGTGCCTTTCACTGTCACTGACAAGGATGGGTATGACTGAGAATTAGGCGTAGGTCCAGCCAGGAACATAGGGTCAGCCACTCCTATGTTGACGATGTGATTTGCATTGAGCTGGTACTAAAGAATGCCACTAGTTCAGGACTAATCGGACTTCTATCCATTGATTGGAGTCATTGGCCTGGGGCCGTCCTGAAAGTCCATGGTTCACCTGAGAATGGCTTAAGGTGACTATCTCGTGGCCTTGAAGATCCCTTCTGCTCCTTTCACTTCCAGGAGGACCCTTTTCTTACACCAGCATGATGCTGCACTTAATCTGTCCCAATCTTTAAATTGTTAAATTGACATGATGCAGTAATAACGGTTGTTGAGACATTCCGTGATTGCCCAACAAATTGCACGAGTGCTTCTTATGTGCAAGGTACCCTATCGGGTTTTCCCGAAGAAAAGTCCGACTTCTAATAGTTCTCTTTAGAAGCTCGGGTTGTAAAAGTAACTAAGAGCACTATCTCCCAGAGGAATTGAGCGGATAAGAGAACTGAGGGTTCCCGAAAGCTGTTTCCCACTGTTTTCCCAAACCCAAAGAAGGCATGAGGACATGGGCCACTGGCATTTTGTTACATAGGCCCCCCTCTTAAGAAAGTTGAACCCTACGAACTTTCGACTGCCAGAGGTTCTGTTCGAATGGCCCCACCCTCACATTCGACCATATGATGCCGTGACAGAAAATCCGCTCCCACATTCTCCCTTCCGGGGATGTATTCGACCGTGAACTGATACGGTTGTAGGAGCAATGACCATCTCATTAACCTCGCGTTCAGTTTCTTAGAAGTTGCCAAAAACATCAGAGGTTGATGGTCGGATTGCACTTTGAACGGTACTCCATACAGATAAGGTTGAAATTTCTGTACCACCCACACGAGAGCCAGACATTCCCGTTCGACGGTGGAGTACTTCCGTTCCGTGGGTAACAGTTTTCTACTTGCATACGCCACCAGACATAGTACCGTAGGATCATCTCGCCCCTCCTGCAACAAAGTTGCTCCAATCCCTATGTTACTCGCGTCGGTTCGTAGAACAAACGTTTTCTCAAAACTCGGGAGTTGCAGGACTGGCCTATCCACCAAAGCTTGTTTCAGCTTCTCATAAGCTTCTTCACAGCTCGGGGTCCAGACTATAGGATCTGGCGATCCTTTCTTCAGGGTTTCGGTTAACGGTGTCCCAATTTCGTTGAACTTCGGAATAAATTTCTGGTAAAACCCACACAGAGACAAGAAAGACCTAACATCCTTTTTGGATTTCCTCTTCTTCTTCTGCGTTCATCCGGATTTTTTTTTCCGGATGTGACTGCGTTGTGCCTGTTTACAGCAGAGCTGCGTTCTTGCGCCGTTAGGCCGACACATCCGACTTCTGCGGGCATTTGTTGACCGGGTTAACCTTCCCGGGCTTCGTGGATTTAGGACGGGGTGCGAGTCTGACCTTCTCAACTTTCTTTTCTTCCGGTACCAGTCCCCCTGGGGTAATAGTATGTCCCAGAAATTCCAAGGATTGATAGCCAATCATGCATTTGGCTGGACGGGCAGCTAACCCTTCCTCTTGTAACCTTGTGAGGATCTGTCCCAAGGACTCCAGGTGATCCTTCAGATTGTCAGACGCGATGAGAATATCATCCATAAACGAGACGACAGAGGGATCCTTTAAAGGCTCTAATAACATTCTCATCATGCGGGTGAACACACTGGGCGCATTGCTTAGCTCAAATGGCATCACCTTGAATTCGTAATGCCCACTCGGAGTACTGAATGCGAGCTGGGGCGAACCTCGGGTTTCACAGGGATCTGATAATATCCCCGGCCTAGATCGATTTTCGAAAAGTACTTTGCCTTATTTAGTCTGGCAAACAGTTGATTTGTGTTCGGTAACGGTTCACTTGGAATTCAGTACAACTGTTTAAATGCCTGTAATCAATACATAAGCGGTGCTCCCCGCTGGGCTTCCTCAACAAGACAATCCCGGCATTGAAAGGAGAAGTCGAAGGAGTGATGATGTCATCGTCCAGAAGCTTCTGGATTTCGGCTTCCAGGGCCTTCTCTCTCGAAAAGGGCACTGGATATATTTTTTGGCGGACCGGGTCTTGGGTAGTCAGTCATATCAAACTCGACCAACCCAGTCCGCCCTGGCTGATCGGTAAGAATCTGCTGATGGTACTCCAACAAACGGATGACAAGGTCTGTTTCTTCAGCCGACAGATCAGGACTTATTTGTACATCCCTATAGGTTTCCCCAGGGTGTAAAGGATACTCCCCAGCCGCGTCTTTCCCTGATTCAGTTCCCATCACGACCGCCATAGTCATGAGTGGGAGAGAAGTACCATCGGATCGTTCTTCATACTTTGTGAGGAGGTTAATGTGGAAGATTTTGGATTTCCCTCTGATCCGGATGGCATAGTTGGTGCGAGACACAACCCTTTCTACTGGGAAAGGCCCCTGCCAACCAATCTCGAGTTTATTGGAACCTACTGGAAGTAACAACAGAACCCAATCCCCCACTTTAAGAGACCTATCTTTCGTCCTTCTATTGTAGTAGGCCGCGTGTATATTTCTGGCCGCCCTCAGATTCTGAGCTGCCAAAGCCCAACCCGTCTGGAGTTTCTTCTTTAACTCTTTGACGTATTTATAGGAGGATACAACTTCTTCGGAAGTTTCCTCCTCTGTCCAACACCTCAATAGGGCTTCTAAGGGACCCTTGATTGGCCTCCCGAATAGTAGAGTGGCTGGTGGCAACCCGGTCGACCCATGGGGAACCTCTCGATAGGCGAACAAGGCGGCTGGGATATACTCATCCCATCTGTCTGGTTTCTCTTGAGCCAACTTTCGAAGCATGGTCATCAAGGTACCATTAAACCTCTCTACTTGCCCATTAGACTGAGGGTGGTACGGGCTTGTGTGAATGTGGTTGGTCTGGAAGATACGGAAGACTTCCTCCATCAGCTTACCACAGAACTGAGACCCATTGTCCGTTACGATCTCGTTTGGAAATCCCAACCGAGTAAAGGTCTCCATCAGTGCATCAGCCACTCGCTTAGAGTCGATTGTGGGCAACAGTATAGCCTCACCCCACATGGAACAGCAATCCACCATCGTAAGAATGTACATATTCCTCTTCCTAGTCCGAGGAAGAGGACCAACAAGATCGATGGCAACTCTCTCGAAAGGAGAGTTCATAATCGGCATGTCGCCCAAGATTACCGGAGCCGTCCAGTGTTTTGGTGCCACACGCTGGCACTCTGGGCACGACTTGATGCACCGACGCACGTCTCCAGTCATCCCTGGCCAGTAGTAATGGCAGGAAATGCGCTGGAGTGTTGCCCCGACACCCATATGTCCACTGAATGAAATGGTGTGTCCCATCTGAAGAAGCGGTTCCCGATAGGCCTGAGGAACTACCAGCTGTCCATGCTGGCGTTCCTCCACTCCGGCTCTCCGGTACAGTAACTGATTCTTCATATAATACTGACCCTGTCTTGGTGGGTCAGCACTTTTTGGCAACTGATTGAAGCAAGGTTGCAAGGTAGTATCCTGGCTTTGAGCAGCTCGTAATTCCCCAGGCAAGAGATTCACGATCAAGGCCGGCGTCTGCTCATCTCCCGATTGAGATCTGGTTTGCTTTGCCCCTACGTACATAAGTTCTGTTGGAATCCCTAAAAAGACGTAGCGACAACCCAAGATCATGGGGAAGATAGGATCAAGCAGAACGGCTGCCTGGATAGTGCCGGTAACATATTTCGATGTGATGTCCACCTTCGCAATCGGAAGAGACATCGCTACCGCACTCTTGGTCGCCGTTTGAATCTCAATAGACTCCCCGGTTAGCTGCTCTGGGCTCACTAAGTGTGCTGAAATCACGGCCTCGAACTGTAGACCTGTGTCATAGAGACACTCGACTGGTTGTCCGTTCACAAGTATCGTCTCTACTACTGGTGTTCTCAATAACTCTCCCTTCTACCTCCTCGTTAGACACCTCCCTGGTTTCTACAGGACAGGCAGCATAATGAGTCTTTCTGTTTGCGCCTGCAATCGGCCGTAATGTGTGTGGGAGATTTGCAGTAGGCGCACCACTTTTCACTCCACTATCTTTTAGGAGATCCAGGTGGACTCTTACCAGAGGGTTTCTTAGTTGGAACTTTATCGAAAGGATCCTCCTTCTTGGTGTGGGCTGGTTTTGGCTTCTTCTTCTTTCCAGACCATATGTCTGGCGATCGGGAATTGGGTTGTGACAGTTCCCCATGAGCTAGCACATACCTTTCCGCTAATGTGTTGACTAAGTCTACCCTCTCTGCCCCATTTTCCAGCAAGGTTTGCAATGGCTTAAGCATCATCCTCTTCATTTGGTCCACGACCACTAATTCTTCTAAACTTTCATAGTCGTTAGCAAATCCAGCTAAGGACATCCACTTCAATAGGTAAGACTTAAGTCTAACGCTGTAGGCTGCGAACATCTCCTATGGCTCTCTCTTCGACCTTCTGAATTGCTGCCGGTATGTATGGGCTGTCATCTGGAACCTTTTCAATAATGCTTTTTCCAGGGCCTCATAATCATTCTCCATGCCAGATGGCAACCTTGAGTATACCTTGTAAGCTGTCCCCCTCAGGCCCTGTGAAGTTCCATTTCCCCCGTTCCAATCCCATAGCCAGAGCCATCGACTGAAATCTTTGAAGATATTGGTAGATCTTCTCTTTGTGTTCATTGATGTCAGCAACTCACTTGCGACAGGCATACAAGGATTCCCTACTTTTGCACCACACGAAAGTGACAACTTGTATTGTTTGCAAAAGGATACATTTTATTAGGAGCTGATCGTAAATAAGCTCCACGAGCGGAATACCACATCGGTATTAAACATCATAGTATATTACAAAGATGTATTCAATCAATCATGTGCCATGCCGGAAAGCGTGGGCGGTCATGATTCGCCATTTCACTCGATCACCAGTATTAAGGTATTAAGGAGATTATATTAATGATACTACTACTGACGCTAAACTTAAGTCCTAACTATTGATACTGTCCTTAACATCAAAGTATCCACAGCGGATATACAGTCTGTTCCCTACGCCGTCCAAGTCTTTGTCGTGTTCAGTCACGAGCGATCGGTTCTCCGTGCGTCCGCTAGTTTGCGTGCTTGGAGTCCCAGCACGCTGGTCACTTGGTTATAGTAACCAGTATTACATGTTTGCATCTCGTGAGGCAGGTTTCCCAGTCTCAGTGCCCTCTTTGTTGACACGAGTGTGTCCCGTTATAGAACTATTTATAGGGTTTGTGTCTCTTCTGTCTGGTTTCCTATATCGCTATCTCTCTTAGTTTCTATCTATTATCTTCTTAGCTCTTTAGCTCTTATTTAGTGTTACGTAGATCTTTGACAGGCTCTCCTTCCCTCCGTGTAGTGTTACAACCTTTTAACTCATGGGTGTAACATGTTGTATGGTCATCAAAAATTGGCTGTCTAATTTTGTCAAAGACCTCGTAAGTTGTATATTTCTCTTCTGGGGATAGGACAAGATCTCTCCTTTCCCTCGTCACACTGTTATATTAATTCACTCAGCTAATTGAGTAGCCCATCACAGTTGGATATAGACTATCATTCTGGGAATTGTGTGATCCGGACCCGTTGTCTTATGACTTATGTCCTGACTTCTGTCTTATGACTCATGTCTTATGACCTGTCCTCCCATTGTCCAAATTTGACAACCCATACAAGTTGCCTCTGTTACGAGTACAACACATGAGCAATGAATGTTCATGTTCCCATATATCAGCCCCAACTAGTATACATGCTTTAAGTTCTACTCTTCACCTTTGAGCTTCCGCTTGTGAAGAAATATTTTAAGTGTTAAAGTAAGGTTTTCGAGATGTTATTGTGTCCCCTGGGTCGAGTTATCGTACTTTGCAGAAAATGATGTATGCAACTTTACGTGTTAGTTTTCCTGGTTGTTTGCGTGTTTTCTATTACACTACAGTGTATTTACCTTGCTAACATGTGTATGCGTTTATATCCTACATGTATGTACTCTTTCGAGCGCCGTAAAGCGGTTTATTGTAGCCACAAACGAGTGTGTTTCCTGATTCATGACTACATTTCCGTTTTAAGATGCTCAAAGTATTTTCCTTATGACTATCACTGAAGTATAGCAACTACACACTTTAAAAATTTAACAACACATTGCTCAAACAGATTGACACAGACAAGTTACAACATGTCTTGTGCGGTGAAATAAACATTACCGCTAAATCTAAATCAATCTCTCTCTCTCTCTCTCTCTCTCTCTCTCTCTCCTTTTAATTCTTTCTCTCTCCCATTCACACATCTTTTGTTCAACTTTCATACAAAATTAATTTTAAAATATTGATTCGTCATTATAATATGGTTCACAAAATATTACCTGAATGAACAATAAATATTTACATTAAATTGTTGGCTGAATTAAACAGGTTTTCAAGCCAATGACTGTGCTGTCTCTTTGCACTCGTCATATCTATACAAAATATACATGTTTGCGAGGATGGTTTGTTACCGATCCTATGGTAATAACTGACCTAACTAATCTATTGTAAGTTGGTGTACTGTTCTAAATTAACCTAAGGGAAATAATCTAACTAATTAATTACATTTAAGAAAAGTGGGTTAATTACCTTAAAGTGTTCTTAGTACATAATAATGATCTTAATTACTAAATGATCGGGTTAATTTGTAAATGATGTTTTAACTAATTAAATCTATAAATAAGTATGTTTAAATGGTAGTAAATTAAAGTACTGTCTCATAATTGAAAATGTGATGTAGGTGTTAACTTAAATGAATTCTTAACTAAATGTAGGTGAATTATAACTCTGAAATGATATAAATAAAGTTCTATACGTAATTCAACATTTATGATTGTATTATCACTACAAAAATTTGAAGTTATTCGCAACTGTTTATAAAAGCATATTATATACATATCACATCTTATTTTCTATCTAACTATTCTAATCAATTCCATCCAGGTGTGATGTTGGAGCACTGTTCTTTGTAGACTGTTCTCAAACATATAGTTCAACTAGACAAAGTCTGATTTACGCTCTCCTTCCTGGGTAATGTTTATATACATAGTTTCCTACCAGTTTGTGTAGGTTCACATCTACCACTTTGATCAACTCACGGGTTGTATAGGTGGTAGTGATGTACACAGATACTAATGCGTCTGTTCATTTCACTCATACTGGCACTGTTAATATTACACATATTTCAACGACTGACGAAGGTAACGCACTTATAGTGTACATAATCACCACATAAGGCACTCATTAATTACAGTGTCAATGTTTCTGGTGATGTTTGGTCGCTCTCTTCTCGTATTTCAGGTATTTCAATGCAAGAAGGTCGGCTCAAAGTGTCGGCCAGAGAGTTCAGGGTTCCCTTCAAATGCTTGATGGTAAAGGCATAATTTTGAAGTATAAGGGACCACCTGTAGATCCTGTTGTTGTGAGGGATCCCAGACTGCATGACAGTTAGAGGCGAATTATCGGTTTCAATAACAAACTCTGTACCCGCTAGGAATCTATGAATTTTCCTCACACAATAGATCACGCTTAAAGCTTCCAATTCAGATGCTGAGTATCTTGATTCAGCTGGGCTTATCTTACGACTTACGTACATTATTGGGTGAAACTTTCCCTCATAAAATTGGCCTAGGACGCCAGAAATGGAAATAGCACTTGCGTCTGTACGAAGGAAATAGGTAAGATTCTGATTAGGCAAGCGCAAAATAGGTGGAACGCTAAACATGCATTTTAACTTTGATAAAGCACCAATTAACTCTGCATCTTTAACATTCAATTTTACAGATGCTTTCAAAATATTAGAAAGAACGCTGGTGATGTCAGCTAAATTGGGTATACATTTGCTATAATAATTGACGAGACCAAGTAAACTTCGGACCTGTTTCTTGCTCGTTGGCATAGTCAAATTGAGAATCTTGGTCACAATTCTCTCATCTGTTCTGAGTTGGCCTCTGCAGATCGTATGGCCTAGGAAGTCAATTTCTTCCATTCCCAACTCTACTTTGGTTGGTTTCACTATAAGACCGAATAATCGCACCCCATCGAAGACGTGTCGCAGTTTCTGTAAGTGTGATGTCCAGTCTGCGGTATGGATACAAATGTCATCAATATAAGTAGAAGTATTAGTTACTCCGTGCAAAAGATCCCTAGTTAGTCGGACAAAGGTGGCTGGAGCATTACGAAGGCCAAAAGGAAGAAAACGCCACTCATATAGACCTAGAGGTGTTGAAAAATCTGTTAAAGGGATAGACATTGCTTCCATCGGGACCTGCCAATATCCCTTCGTAAGGTCAAGTTTAGAAAAGATACGAGATGTTGACATATCAAGGATAAGATCTTCACATGACGGGATCGGCACTGCATCGACCTTGGTCACACTGTTTAACCGCCGATAATCGACGCAGAGGCGAATCGTCGAGTCCTTTTTGGTGACAATGACGATAGGAAAAGAATATTCTGACTGTGATTTCTGGATTATTCCACTCGACTCGAGACTTTCCCTGTAATTTAGTGGGATGGAATAAGGTCGACATTTGATCAGGGTGTTATCAGTCAGAATAATGGAGTGTTCTATTCTGTCTGTCTTACCTGAGATGTCGGAAAAAATGTCCTTGTACTCTGTCACTAATTCTATAATTTGTCGTTGTTGCTCGTCTGTGAGTTTCGTTTCTAACCGTATGCTATCGATTGTCCCAGTCTTGTCTACTGTAGGGACTGGTAATTCTATTCCGTCGTCATCTGTCTGATTAAGTACTGTTGTTGTGCTAGCTGTGTGTTCTGTTTCCTGGCTAGGTGTGTTTGCTCTGTCGTCGTCCTGTGTCGCCCTACCTAGTGTAGTTGTGTTGTGTACGTCTGTCGTCTGATTGCTTGGTGTAGGTGCATTGTGTTCGTCTGTCGTCAGTTCTTGTCATGAGAAATAAGGCTTCAGCATGTTGATATGAAATATCTTTAATTTTCCCTTTATCGATATTTCATAATCGACATCTGATATTTTTCGTTCAACTTTGAATGGCCCTTGCCATGACGTTAGTAACAAATTACGTTTATCTGGTAGTAAAAGCAGAACCTTTTGATTGGGTTCAAGGTGAAGGGTTTTGGCACCCTTATTTGCATAGTCGCGGTACATCTGTCCTTTCCTCTCCAAAGATGATTTGGCTATTACACACGCTTTCATGATTCTATCGCGTGTCTCTGTTACCATCTCATACAGTGTTTCTGCGGTTGGACTCTCTTCTGTGCTAGTCACTAGCTGATGGTAGATTGTAAGGGGTCCACGAGGGTTCGCCCCATAAACTAACTCGAAAGGTGAGAAACACGTACTTGAGTGCGGAATTTCTTGATGGGCAAACAGCACTGCTGGTAATAGAGTGTCCCAATCAGATGGGTTCTCTGCTGTTACCTTTGCCAGCATGTGTTTTAGATCCCTGTTTATTTTCTCTATGATTCCGTTGCTGCTAGGGTGGTAGGGGCTACTGAAATGCTGTTCTATTCCTAGCAATTTTGTTAGGGCTTGCATAGCAGCCGAAATAAACTGCGTTCCTCGATCAGATAAAATGGTTCGAGGAAAGCCAAAGCGACAAAATAGATGTAAAAACACATTTGCCACATCTTTGGAGGTGATGTATTTTAGTGGCACCGCTTCGATCCACCTTGTACAGAGATCCACGAGGGTTAGTATAAACCGGTTTCCTTTGTTCGACACCTGATTCAGGGGTCCAACAATATCTACCGCTACACTTTCGAATGGTCTAGAGGCCAATAATGAACGTTGAACCTCGGCCGTTACATGCTTTTCCTTTCTCACTAGATGTTGACAAATAGTACACGACCGACAGAAAAATTTAATATCGTTACAAAACTTAGGCCAATAGAAGTGTGACAAAATTCTGGCTCTTGTTTTGTCATAGGCCAAATATTCAGCAAACGGTGAATCATGTGCAATCTTTAGCATATTTTGTCGGTATTTTACAGGTAACACCGTCTGCTGAATTTCATGGTTATTGCTGTTATAATAACGCATGAGAATTCCATTGTGTATTTTAAAATACCAAGAAGCATTTTTAGTTACTTTCGCTCGCTCACCTAACAATTTAAAATAAGGTGCGATAGTTTGATCGGTGTGTTGTGCCTCGATAAACTCTTGGCGAGTGGTATTGTTAATAGCACCGCTGGGTGTTAACAGCTGTAACATTTCATTTTGTAGGTCGGTATAGTGTTTGAGTATCTGACCTTGTTACAGCATTAGCCATGTGTGTTTGTTTCCATGCTAGTATTTCGTCATCAGTACACTGCTTTAATGATGCCAAGCAACCTAAAATTATGTCAGTACAGGGATTCTGCAAAATTGCGCACGTAAATGTGCCGGAAAGGAACGGGGTGTTTATGTGCACTTTTGCCAGTGGGTATTTCTCAATGTTTCCAGAGAAAGTACGGCATTTCACAAACTCACCCGTGTAATCTTCTGGCCTAACCAGCTCTTTTCTTACCCCAAGTAAAGTGCTGCCGCTATCAAGTAAACATTGGCATGGTTGTTCATTGACCAGTGCATCGTGGAACTTTAAATTACCTCTGGAGGCTAGAGCTGAATTAGCATCTTAGTTGGAACATGGTACAATATGCCCACATTTCAGTTTCCCATCCGCATGAAACTGGTGACACGTGTCACATCTATTAAAGTCTAACATATCAGTAACTACAGCCACACTCTCACATTCATTATCTGGTAATACATTTTCAAGTTCAGAATCAACTACACTATCATCGTCTGATGATGTATCTATGAGCACAGCATTGCTCGCCTTCATTCTCTGCCTGCCCAAACATCTAGAAGAATAGTGCCCATAACTTGAAATAAAAAACATTTAACAGCACGTTTGTATGAGTTTCGTTTGCCTTCCTGCTTCTTCATCATCATTTCTAGATGAGCAGGATATGATGGACTTTTATCACACATAGAGTACTGCGGATGAAATAATTTGCAGTATACACACCGTGGTGGCTTCTGATAAGGTTTGTCTTTCTTATGATACTCTTTTTGACTGTAAGACCTGCTAGGTACTTCTTAACAAAAGCAGTGATCTCAGTATCATGTATCGCTGTTTTAAATATGTCGCGGTTTGAGGAAACGTAAGCTGAACCACGTTTTTCAAGTTGTTCAATAGATTCAATGTCTGCTTATTGAAGGAACTTAGCAAAAGGGGTAGGAACTGTGGATATGACTTTATCCATCACCATTAAGTCCTGTAATTTATCAAAATTCTTCCCTACTTTTGCTGCCTTAAGCCATTTATTGAATATACTTTGCACGTTTGAAACATAGTCTAAGAACGTTTCAGTGGCTTTGGTTTTATCTGTGAGTACTGGATCTGATATCTAGGAGCATCGAGTAGAAAATGCTGCATAATCCTATCATGGATGTACTGATAATTACTTCTTAGATCTGTTGGTATTGATTCTATAACCTTTAATGGCTCCCCACTGAGATTTCTCATGTAGATCATTGCCCAGTCTTCCAATGGTATTTTCTGACTTTTAAGTTGGAATTCTATATTCTCAGTCCAAGCTGAAATTGAATCGCCTTGACTGAAGGGCTTGATGATCCCCTTATATTTAGAGAATTTATTTTGCTCTTCCTGACTCTTCTGTTTAGTAGAGGCTATCTGGATGTTTGAGTCAATCTCCATCTCATCTTTAATTTCGTTTGTGACTCTACATCTATTTGCTTCTGCTTGGTGGCTTCTTCTATCTCCTTCATCTCTTTCTGATGTTGTCTTTCTATTGCTCTTTCGTCCCTCTCTTGAGCAGTTTTTCTTTCTGTTTCTTCTCTCTGTCGAGCAGTTTCTTCTTTGTATCTCTGTTCTACCCATTTCTCTAACTTCTCTCCAGTATGGCCCAGTTCTTTGCCAGCCTGGATGCAGTCATTTAGTTATGACATTTTATGGCTTTATGTTATTTCACGACTGATATCAATATAATTTCACAAAGTAGTTTTACAGTTATGTTTTAGACATTTACATTCTCACTGAAAAAGAAGATGCATGGTTAACGTGGTGGTTATCAAAATTATTGGAAAATATACTCATCTAATATGCTGGAAAAAATATGGCACTTGGGATGTTCCACCCTTGTCTTTCGTACACACAACTGATCGACTTGACCGTACAACTGATGTCTCTGTTTAGTAGAGCATCAACATTTTAGAAACATGCATGTGATATAAATACATGTTTGTTATCAATTTTATGCGGTTGGTACCTTAGAAATGTGACATAATTAATGATGAATGATGTTAATGAATGAATGTTATGATAGTATAGATGATCGTCATGAATTGTAGGATGAATCGTCAAATGAATGTCAATGTCGTCTTGTCTTCACTTTCTATCTTCTCTGACTGAGCTGCGCTATATGACTTTAGTTTAACCTGTAAGTTAATTTTCTTGTGCAAAAAGCATTTATTTTTGCACACGTACCTACGTGAATGTAATGTACGTTGACATTATGGCTGTATCACACAAAATGATTCACAAATGGTGGTTAACTTTGCAATTTGATACATATTTGCACACATTTTCATCAAAAAAATTTCATACAAATATCACAATTAACTTTCTGTAGAATTTTCCAACAAATAGTAAATTACCGTGCTTGAATGTGGTTCAAGCCCCACAAATGGCAATCAAATAATAATCAAATGGTAATCTATTGATAATTATCGTTGGTTCAGGTATTACGGACACCAAATGGTACGATGGTTCAAGGTGCTTTTTACACCAAATGGTAATTTAACTGGTAAATAAATAGTATTGACGGTGGTTCAAGGTGCTTCTGACACCAAATGGTAGATAAATGGTAATGAGCGGTGGTTCAAGGAACTTCTGATACCAAATGGTATCCTGCCTGTCAGCAACTCACTTGCGACAGGCATACAAGGATTCCCTACTTTTGCACCACACGAAAGTGACAACTCGTATTGTTTGCAAAAGGATACATTTTATTAGGAGCTGATCGTAAATAAGCTCCACGAGCGGAATACCACATCGGTATTAAACATCATAGTATATTACAAAGATGTATTAAGGAGATGATATTAATGATACTACTACTGACGCTAAACTTAAGTCCTAACTATTGATACTGTCCTTAACATCAAAGTATCCACAGCGGATATACAGTCTGTTCCCTACGCCGTCCAAGTCTCTGTCTCCCCCAAGCTCCTGGTGGCGTGTTTAGCCACGAGCGATCGGTTCTCCGTGCGTCCGCTAGTTTGCGTGCTTGGAGTCCCAGCACGCTGGTCACTTGGTTATAGTAACCAGTATTACAGGCTTGCATCTCGTGAGGCAGGTTTCCCAGTCTCTTGGGTAACCCCAGCTCACGCACACTCAGTGCCCTCTTTGTTGACACGAGTGTGTCCCGTTATAGAACTATTTATAGGGTTTGTGTCTCTTCTGTCTGGTTTCCTATATCGCTATCTCTCTTAGCTCTATCTATTATCTTCTTAGCTCTTTAGCTCTTATTTAGTGTTACGTAGATCTTTGACAATCGAACAGGAGCAATGGGAACTTCATTGCCTGGTATGGACCGCCACTAGAAGTTGTTGAGCCAGGGAGAACTGCGCCTCCCACTGCACCCTCGCCTTCCTTGGCAGTTTGAGCTTTCAGCTCCAACTCCCTCATACGGAACTCATGGTCTCTGGCTGCTTGCTCTGCTTCCAGCTTCTTAGCTTCACGCTCTGCCTCGATTTTCTTAGCTTCGCGCTCTGCCTCGAGTTTCTTAGCTTCACGCTCAGCTTGTCTGAAGTCTCTTTCAACTTCTTGAACATATTTCTGTAACTCCACCCCATCATAGCCCATCTCTCGCCCTGTGGCCTGTACGTCAGCAACATTAAATTTAGCTGATGCCATCTTAAACTTAGAGGGTAAGTGAGTATAAAATTCTATATTAAATTTCTATCTCAAGTACACAAATGGATATATTACACGACCACAGCACGTCGTATGTCGGTCAGTCTGTGTCAGGAAGAGTACAGACAATAGCCAGGCACAGTAGGCAGAACCTATTGATAGTAGACAAAAATATCTGTCCCCTATCACTATATCAGCCAGAACTCCACCAGGATTTCAAATATCCCGCGACGTGCCCCCAGACATTGTAACATGTTACGTGGAGGGTCCCAAATACCCCCGTCACAATGCTTCAATATTATTCTTTAACCCTGGCTGGGATAGGTCTTTGCCTGCCAACCCTCCTCCGTTCCCCAGACTCACTGTCACTCTCTCATTTGACCTCGGGGTCTACTCCCTGAGGTGTCTTTCTGGCTGACAACATATAACATTGCGATCGTCAGAGTAAACAATAAATTCAATTTAATAACCTAATGCAGGAAAGCACAGGAAAACATCAAGGCAGTTAAAACAGATATGGAGCAGTTATTGTGATATTCGTGAACACAAGTGGTGTGTGTACCATTATTCACTAAATTTAACTGGATTAACTGCGGCGGATAGAAAATAACACCTTGATAAGTGAATTTTTTTCATAATTTTTAACACTTTAATTTCAATTGTTATTACTAAACCTCTCATTATTGTCATAATATTTGTAACCTATCAATTAATTATTAACACTGTCATATTCCCTGTGAATTCCTCTTTAATTTGATATGTAATACAATACACCTGCTACCATTTTAAAAGCATTGTGACACACCCCTACTTCAAATTTTCTGCCTTGAATTTTTGTTTGGTCATGACCGCTTTTTTGTTTGGCAGGCAATCAGTTAAAGGAGACTGCCCTGTGCTAGTCATTTAGTATCAGCAAGAGGCATTCAGAGTTATAAAGACAACTTTTGCCAGAAATAACATTTAACAAAGTGATTTAAGACTTGGCTAACAAGACTGCACTCCTGTCACACACAGGTAATCAGATGCAGGAGAAACTAATCACACTCGCTGAGGTGTAATAAAAATTAGATATAAAATAATTAAAACAAATCATAGAGGAAAGAGAAAGTTAATGAGTTTAATCTCATCTCATCAGGTTCCTCATGCACCTTGTGGTGTTGAGGTGAAGCGTGAACAGTGGGAGAGTGCCGTGTAAGGGCTTCATATATCGTGAGTCCCATGGAATCTGTAATCCCCTCTATCCATCGTTTACGTGGCCGGCCTCTTCTTCTGCTTCCTTCTGATCTGTACATCAATGAGAGTAAACCAAGCTAATAACAACCCAATCTCCCTTGGTGAAACCTCATTTCAAGCTGCAGAATTATACACCTATTTAGGAAACGATGTAGACAAAAATGAAACAGATTTTAAAATAAGAATTCAAAAAGCAAGAGGAGCTTTTATAGCACTAGGAAATCTGTGGAAGTCAAAGGAAGAAGTTAAACTTTGCACCAAACTTGGAATTTTAAACTCCAATGTTAAATTGTTTCTACTGTGTGGGTCAGCTACAATCAGCTACTGTGGCGGTTGATCCGCGGCTTGACAATCCACCATCATAAAACTCCCAACTGTTACAGAATCAGATTTCTGGCTCCAAATGTTTAACGCACAAACATAGAGAGCCACGACTTCTGCCCTATGCGCCGACTTAGGCACGAGAGGAAAGACAAGACAAGTGTGGGTCAGAAACGTGGAGAACGACTCAAAGAATTACAAACTACAAACATTCACTAACTAGTGTCTGCACAGAGTAGAGGGAATAAAATGCTAGGACAGAATCACCAATGTAAAGCTCCTGGACAGAACTAAACCCATTCCAGTGAATCAAGAAGTGAGGAAAAGACGCTGGATAGGAAACACTCTGAGAAAACCCAAAGACAATATAACTAGATATAGTCTGGAACCCACAAGGTGAACGAAATAGCGGGGGACCTAAGAGCTAAAAGAATTACAGGCTGATGAATAACAACATTGGGTGGACATGGAGTGAGCTGCAGGGGATAGCCATAGGCAGGTTGGCTTATGAGAGTTGGTTGAGGGAGTAAATAAAGGGAGAAAGAAGATCCTTGTAAATCAACACCAATAGTAACAATTAGAGACGTTTGAACAGCTGGGTAACAAATAATGTCAGTAAGGAGGTCAGCATGGCTGAATCGATCACAGTAAGCATTCTTACACATCCCATGTGCTGATTTCGGGTTAGCAGGCTCAACCCATACACCGGTCAATTGGATTAAAATGTTGAATTCTCAATCTTGACTTGTGGATGTAAATCACAAGTACCTCAGAAGTCGAGTGGGTTTGCTTGATGGTGACGGACACTGGTAATGGGGAAAGCTGCTTCTTTCGTTCGCCAAAGGGATACCTAATCTACACGCAAACATCAGTTGAGTGCACTAAAAGTAGTAGCACATATTACCAAAGAAACCAGTAACGCAAATTATTCAAAATTTCAGAAAAGATTGGAGAATCATCGCCAAAGGCTGCTGCGGACCAAGCACCTGTAGAAGAAATAAAAAAAATAACCCATGAAAAGTGTCATGGCTCTTTCTGTAGATAAGTGACCGAGCTGTAAAACTATTGCAAAATGCTCTCTTTTCAGAGCACACACACACACACAAAAATGGTCTGACTGCTCCAACATCTTCATTCTCCCTTTTTGTCTGCACAAGTATCAGGACCTGAATTAAGCTTGTCTTTATGCTGGGTGTTTGTACAGTCTCACTACACTTTGTAGAACAAATTTGAAAAATAAAGTACATGACGTCATCAAAAAATGTGCTCCACAGTCCATCATGAAGCAATATGCAGCGAATGGCTGTCAACTGCTGGAGTAATTCTTTGCACTCCAAACAGAATGGTGTTATTAACAAAAGAGAATTTTTTGGGTTGAACAAGTGTTTCAAAATGGCGGTTGATACACACGTATGGTTGTTCAAAGATTTATAGCAAGATATCCTGATAAATAAACTCCTCATCGCATTGTAGGTTAGAAATTTGTTGAATAAGTTTCTTGCTACGAGAAAAGCAGATGCTCCGTGATCTGGTAGGCCTGCTGTATGTGAAGAAAAATGTCAAGATATCCAAGACAAAATCCTGAAAAGTCCAAGCAAGTATTCAACAATATGAAGAGACATGTACAGTCATGTCTTAAAGCCTGTGGTGGACATTTCCAACACCTGTTATAATGAATACGTCATTGGTACTTTCCAGCTTCCCCAAATTAGTGTTAAACCAAAGCAGTAACTATTGTAGCCAATTTTATGATGCTTTTTAAGCACATATTTGGATGATATACACTTCATTTTTCAGATTTGTTCTACATACAAAGTGTAGTGAGACTTTACAAACACCCAGTAGATATCGCAGCCAACCCCCCAGTATATTTTGGCTGTTTGTGAGTTACTAGGCATTTTTACATCCAGTAGTTTGCCAGTGCTGTCTGAATGACACATCCATAGCATCAAAATCAATGCAAGGTGGTCTGAATCTGCTGACAGCTGATCTGAAGCCCCGCCTCAGTATGTCGTGAAAACATGAAGCATGTTCACTGTTCCCAAGCCAAAGCGCAATGCCGGTCCGTTAATAGGAGTTGTGAAGCAAACTAGCAAATGCATCAAAACACCATAGTGCTTATGGTGCTTCAGTGATACTGTTTATTCATCTATTGCAAGGAAGGCTTGTTTGCCTTTTCCCCGTGTTGTAGTATCTGGGAGAGACAACTTTCTGTGAAGCACTGAATGTTACTAGTTGGGACATGTGACCAAACCATTTTACTTCATGTTGTGTATGAAGTCTTAACACTCTACCTGTTAAGAGTTGAGTTGAGATGAACCAAGAAGCTACATCACAGCACTCACATTCCCATACATGCTCCGTCATCTTCAATAACCAGCAAAAACTCCCCATCCTAATGGTAGCAGCTGCAATCTGATTATGTCTTCCTGGCCTTTGCTCGAAATACTCAGTGTCAGTTAGATCCTCTGGTCACTCACTTCCTGTTGCACCTTACTCTCCAGACAATCATGCCTTTTTGCACACGAATACCCGACCCAGCAGTGCAATCCCAGCCAATCTGTCTGCCTGCTCATTTCCCAACATACCAGCATGCCATGGGGATAAAACATCCAATGGATGTAATTTTGAATTGAAGCCTGCTACTCTGCATGAAGCATGCCTGTTTTCACCCCACTAAGCACGTTCTGCGAGTCCATTACATGTCAAGTTGTTTGTCCTCCACTCACCAGAATGCCACTGTGACTGCCCCAACCTCTATTCTGACTAGATCTGGTATCATATGCCAGGCTCTCCCTCACTAAACACTTTCCATTAACTTTCGCTATGACCCCAAAGGCACCTCTGTTGCCTCTTAGCACAGAGCCATCCCCATGGATTATTGCATCACCTGGGCATGACTTGAGTCAATTATTGCACCTCCCATTCAGCTCTGCCTGCTGGCCAAACTCTGCACTCTACTTGTCAGACAGGAACACAAGTCATTGCTGTGTGTAATGCACGGCCACGATATTTAATGAAGATCAAAATAACCTGCCATAAAGATTTAAAATAAAGTGAACATTTGCAACCCCAGGAAAAAACACCTCTTTGTAAAACTAAATAATATTCATCGTCCAAGTTAACAATCACAACTGCTAATTTATTTTGGACATGTTAGAAGCAAAAGTCTGGGAAAGATAAAGGGAAGTATACTGGGGAGGCAAAGAAGAAGAGGAATTCAACATAGATGTATTCAAGATTTCATCTCATCATGTACCTTGCCGTGATGAGGTGAAGCATAAACAGCGGGAGAGTGCTAGTTTATGGGCTTCATGTACTTCTATGTATTCAAGATGTGATAATTTACAAATGACAGAAACAGGACATGTGGTATATGACAGAAAGACATTTCAAAATGTTGTATATAGAGGAAGTTTCCACACAGGACATTTGGAAATGTCTTTCTGTCATATACCACATGTCCTTCACTTATAGAGGTGAAGTTTCCACACAGCACATGTGGTATATGACAGAAAGACATTTCCAAATGCTGTTGTATATAGAGGTGAAGTTTCCACACAGGACAGGCGACTGGGTCATTTGTAAACATTGTGTTCACTCACTTTGGACTCAAGTGTAGAACATAAAAATGCTACTACTCTAGTGCACTGGACTGATTTTTGCATGTGGATTTGCTTTCCTAATTACCAGTGTCCCTCGCTATCTGGTGAACCCGCTCTGGCTTCAGAGGTACTCGTAATTTATGTAACCAAGGATAAGAAGTCATCATATTCAGCCAACTGACCGGTGTAGGGTTTAAACCCGCTGCCTCGTTATCAGCACACTATGTTTAAGAACGAGTGCCATTATTCATTCGAGCATGCTGACCTTTACCGGGTGATGAACTGCTTGTTAAGAATGCTCTGTGACTATTGAATGATGTACATACAGATGAATTCTGGCAGATTAAATCATGATACAGACTAGATGTTGATACAGCCTAGATGTTGATACAGACTAGATGTTGATACAGACTAGATGTTGATACAGACTAGATGTTGATACAGCCTAGATGTTGATACAGCCTAGATGTTGATACAGACTAGATGTTGATACAGACTAGATGTTGATGAACACTGAGTTTATTGTCCTGTGACCCGGCTAGGCTAGCATTGTCCAATAACGTAACTGTTAACAAAACAGAATAGCTTGTAACATTAGGATGTGCTAGTATAATTGTACATATACTTCATACCATTCGTAGGATGTGGCAGTACGATATATACTCTGTAGGATGTGGCAGTATTATTTACACTTCATAGCATCTGTAGGATGTGGCGGTATAGTTATATATGTACTTCATAGCATCTGTAGGATGTGGTGGTATAGTTATATATATACTTCATAGCATTTGTAGGATGTGGTGGTATAGTTATACATGTACTTCATAGCATTTGTAGGATGTGGCGGTATAGTTATACATATACTTCATAGCATTTGTAGGATGTGGTGGTATAGTTATACATGTACTTCATAGCATTTGTAGGATGTGGTGGTATAGTTATACATGTACTTCATAGCATTTGTAGGATGTGGCGGTATAGTTATACATATACTTCATAGCATTTGTAGGATGTGGTGGTATAGTTATACATGTACTTCATAGCATCTGTAGGATGTGGCGGTATAGTTATACATGTACTTCATAGCATCTGTAGGATGTGGCGGTATAGTTATACATATACTTCATAGCATTTGTAGGATGTGGTGGTATAGTTATACATATACTTCATAGCATCTGTCATTAAGATGAAATCATTGTAAAGAAACAAAAGCACACATCTGAAAATCTAAATTTCATATTTTGTTACTGGGTATTTTTAAGTATGAAGCTTCTCTGTAGCAAACAAAATATTTCTGCATAATTGTAACTTATTTTTTGAGGCGTGTTCACTCGCTTTGGACTCAGGCGTAGTCCATACACGTGCTACTACTTTAGTGCGCTGGACTGACTTTTACGTGTGGATTAGCTTTCCCTATTACCAGTGTCCCTCGCCATCAGGCGAACCCACTCCAACTTCAGATGTATTTGTAATTTACGTCCCCACGCCAAGGACAAGAAGACAACATTTTAGTCTAACTGACCGGTATAGGGGCTGAACCCGCTACCTCGGCACCAGCACACCAGAAGTTTAAAATTGAGCTCTCTGATCCATTTGGCCATGCTGATGTCCTGTAACTGATCTTAGTCGAGCATCAAATACAAGAAATTACCCTGCATATTCTGATGACAGGGCAACATATAGGTTCTGATGACAGGGCAACATATAGGTTCTGATACACAATACTAAACTTTGAAATCACATGGCTGCAGGTAAGCTGTATTATCAAGGCTTTGCACATCACCAGGAGTGCTCAACCTTTAGCCATTTTGGAAATTAGGAAGTCACAAACCACATCACAAACATATCTGCTGTGGATTTCTGGGTTTAACACACTTGAACTTCCTGTGCCCTGATGATGGGGTAGGTGGATAATTCCCTACACCGATCAGCTGGACTTCAACATTCACTTCCTGTTTAAAAAGCAACGGCAAATTACTGAATGTAAACTTGCCTACAAAATCAACCTGGGGCTAGGGTTGATCCCAATGACCTGCAACATTTTAAAATTGTCTTTCTGGGGGAATTTCTTGTCTTCCCATCTCATAACGTGTCCCAGTATCTGTCAAGACCAAACAGCCACACCCTATTACAGTATCTGCCGCGGTATTACCTCTTAAACCAAGGGTGGAAGAGGAATGACAAAGACAATTATGTGCAGAAATACAACATGAAATTAATATTATGCCTTACATAAGGGAGTCTCTGTGGCGAAGTGGTCAAGCCGTCTGGCTCAGGCTCCGAAGGTTGTTGGTTTGATTCCGGGTCGCATCCTTCGATTCACGAGTGCATTTTTTTTTCTGAGACTCCTGAGGGTCATCGATGGAGCGACGGAGTTTGTGCTTTGTGCGACACTTTCCGTGCTGCGGAAAGTGACTGAGCCATATGGGATAAAATCCGGTTCAATGAAGTAGACTTTTAAGCAACTTGCCTTACAGTTGTCACAAAGAAACCTGCATCCAGCAAAACTGCATCCAGCAAAACATACACTCTTTCTATATTTTCAAAATCATTACAGTCTTAAATTCGAGGTCATAACATTGGCAGCATTGATCGTTGTACATATGCAATATTTGTTCAATAGTCTCAATAGTGTTTGTATCATCTTGATGAGACGAGTCATTTTTCAGAATTCATACCTTACATATTTTGTACATTGGTGTTTGCATCTGAATAAACAACATTAAATACTGGATTAATACATACATGCATATAGATGGCTATACAATTGTAGGCATAGATTGACATAATACTGTCATAACGGACTAATTACAAGTAGTTTATATTATAGTGCCATAATGTGTCAATTAAGACCAGTTAAGTTGTTTATGCTATACTGCTGTTATAATGCCAGTTGAGAATAGTTTACACAATCTTAAAGTGACAATTGTTCAGTTTCTTCTTACACTTCCATCATTTCTAAACTCAGACTTCAACATTTATGTTCTGGATAAAACATGCAGTCATTTGCTACAATCTGCAGTCATTTGCTACAATCTGCAGTCAGTTACAGACTCTGCTTTGTAGCCCACAGTTTGTTTTACCAGTGTGGCTACTTGTAGCCAGATCTAGTAGTGAGCTCCTTGACACACACAACAGATTCACATGAAGCACTCTGGAGTTTGGAGGCCTGTCTGGCAACTCTCTAGGAACAGGAAATGTCAGGACATTGTAGAAATAGGACAATTATATAATGTAGTAACATATAAAGGCAGGAAATCAGACCCCTTCCAAATAACATCTGGCTTGAAACAGGGTGATGCACTATCGCCGCTACTCTTCAATCTGGCTCTAGAGAAAGTTGTAAGGAAGGTAAAGGAGGAATGTGATATTGGAGGAACATCCAAGCTGCTTGGTTATGCAAGATGATATAGATATTATAGGGCAAAGTGAACAAAAGACATTGGAAATATTGACTCACTTAAAGGGAAAAGCCCAACAGATAGGACTGGTTATCAACCAAGATAAGACAGAATATATGGTAATTTCAAGAGATGGAATGGCTAAAAACTCTGGCCACATACAAATAGATAATATGACCATTAAAAGAACGGAAACATACAAATACCTGGGTACAATCTTCAACTGCTCCAACATCATAAGGGAAGAAATACAAACTAGAATCAACTCTGGAAATAAGATATACTATGCACTACAACATCTACTAAAATCAAAGGAGCTATCTTGTAACACCAAAATCACAATATACAAAACACTGATCAGACCAGTTGTGCTGTATGGCTCTGAAACCTGGAGTACAACGAAAGGAGACGAAGCCTTGTTACAAACCTTTGAGAACAAAATTTTAAGACGCATCTTTGGACCCATTAGTCATTAGGGATACACAAAGTGGAGAGTGGAAAAGAAGAAGTAACAAAGACATTTATGATCTGTTTAAGTCCCCACTAATCACTGGTATCATGAAGGCTAATAGACTACAATGGCTCGGGCATATAGAAAGAATGGAAGATAATAGGGAAACAAAACTCGCTTACACTCAGGAAATAAATGACCGTAGACCCAGAGGTAGACCAAGAAGGCGGTGGAGAGATAATATATATACAGACCTACAAGCACTTGGAATCAATAACTGGCAAGAGAAGGTCCACCAGAGAGACGAATGGAGACGGATTGTATCTGCAGCAAAGAACCTCAATGGCTCGGAACGCTGAAGAAGAAGAAGTAAAAGAAATGAGAAAAAGATGGCAATGTATATCCTAGGACTGGGATCAGCATGGCCGAATGGATAAGAGAGATACATTTTTAACATTTGGTGTGCTGATGTTGACATAGCAGGTTCAACCCCTACACCGGTCAGTAGGAGTAAAATGCTGACGTTTCATCCTTCACCTGGGGATGTAAATTACAAGTACCTGTGAAGTCGAAGTGGGTTCGCCTGATGGAGAAGGACACTGGTAATGAGAAAAGCCAACCCATCACAAAAAATCATCACACAAACAGTCCAGTGCACTGGAAGCAGTAGCATGTGTAGGGACTACCCTTAAATTTAAAGCAAGTGAGCGAAGTAAAATAATCCTAGGACTGAACAAGATGTGGTGGAAAGTAGCTGGTAAAATAATAATAGACAATTTAGATGCCACTGGGGTATAAGCTGATACAATAATACAAGTGTGCTGGAGTAGGTAGCACCCTGTGCAGTCAACAGGCGAGGGTGTCTATATGATGCAGAAAGTACTATCTGATGTATATGTACTAATTTGAAGAAACAATATGATAAGCAAGCAAGGGTGGATGTTCAGTTGCATGTTCAGTCAGAAGGTCCCTAGTGCTAGCTTTATAAAAGGTGAACGCACTTAACTGTGTACTGTCTAGTAATACAACTGTGGAATTTGAACATAGAAGACACACACAACAGATTGCACAATTTATTGCCAGGCATATCGCTGTCAACATAAGCATCTTTCAGCTGATTGTTGCTTGGCAAGATTACGCTCAGTAGTTTGCCTTTGCTTTCTGAGTGGCCGGCTCACATACCCTGTAAGTTACCGACGCGATTCGAACCACTGCTGATTCTCACCACCGTCACGTTACTTACGAGAGTATACGAGATTACGGAGAAAAGTTGCTAACCTCTAGGCCAGGAAGCCGGCATTAATGTGGAGAGCCATATTAAAAAAACCTCATACTATACCTTGGACTGAACAACCAGTCAAAGTATTACAATAACCAGTCTGGAGGAGACTGAACATGGTTCAAACACCGCTCAACATTAACCATGTAAGTACTGCAGTAAACAAGCCAGTTTGCTGGGCAGTTTTCATGGCTTTGACCATGTGTCTTATTCTCGAAAGATACCTTCTAGAACATGTCTATTTGGAAAGGAAATGGGACAAGCAGCTATTGGAATCTTGGAGAATGGTGCTGAAGGAGTGACAAGAGGATCTGGCCGACACTCAGGACATAGAGGAAAGACCAGACACATAATCAGGCTGCATTGACATTGGGACTATTCGCTGGCTGTTGAAGATAAGGACAGAGCACGTTTGTGAATGTCCCCAGTGATGTGATGTCGGTTCTTGACTCAATTCAACTTGGAAGCTGATATTTGTGTTTGCTAACATCAGCAAGGACATAGGGACATTTCAGCTTTAAACAAAAGAATGAAATATAGCTGATATTAGGACAATTTTGATGCCAGACACAGACAACAAAAATAATGTTATGGCTTTTTCCCACCTGTAGTATTATAGAAAAGTGTATACAGCTTCAGGAATATAGTTTGTGAATGTGTTGTTTAGGTATTTGTCAGTAAACAGGGCTTCATTCAAGGGCATGGGAACCTGAACACACAGTAAGCATACAAAATGTTGGGAGAAAAGCAGACTTGTAATTGTCAGTAGTTAACATTTATTTAAACTGAAACCAGCCGTGTACTTCATTAAAGAACAACATAACAGATTAAATTATTTGTCCACTTCACAAGAATGCCCAGGTACCATCTGCCACAAAGAGCCACATCGAAGAAATATAATGGATACATAGCAAGGGGAAGACCACATAAAAGATGGAGTGATGGTTTCAAGAATAACCTTAGAGAAATGAATACCAAGTTACAAACAGCATTAGAATAAATGCATAACAGATCTTTGCATCTTCCCCCAACACTTCACCGAAGTAAATAGAGAAAGAGAGGAAGACATTTATTTAACTGAGATTGGCAAACTACATTTTCCGTTGCTTATTTTGAATTAGACGACATGAAACTGTCCTCGAGCATCAGTTCCATAACTCCCTTGATAATATTTGTTATATATTATTATAACTGCTAATGTTATCGCCTGTGCCTGAAACTTTGTCTAGAATCAATGTTTCCATCACTAACCTCGTCTAACTTAAGTTAGCTGCTACTGTTAAGCTAGAGTACTTCAAAAACTCCCTTTTGTTGAGGTATTGCCATTTCCTGAGAAACGGATTTCAGTCAATCTGTCTCTGTTTCAAAGTCAATTTTTATCACCTAAAGTGCATCCAAAGTTGTCAAATTTGCATGTTTTTGAACTCTCTTGCCTTTAAAGCTTACAAAAACATGTAATATTGAGCAACTGTTGCAGCAAAGATCTGCAAAATTCACCCTATATGCTCATAATGAGCCTATTTAATCAGCTCCTGCATCTCTGTGAAACTGCATAAACAGATGTAATCAACATTTCACACTTAGAGGGTTAAACCAAAGAAGTCAAACTTGAATCTTATTCCCTCTTGCATCTGGAAATAAGATAAACCACTCCTAAATCTTGAACGATGAAACAAAACATCACTGAAGAAGCTCAATCTCTTTGCAAAATCTTCATGCATGAGCCTGGCTTAAAGGAAAGTTGCAATGTAGATTATGTACAAACTGACAAGTGTCATTATCTTCCCCTACCTCCTCTTCCACCTCGACCTCTTCCTCCTCCGCCACCTCTTCCTCCGCCATGATCGCCCTGGTAATAGCCACCCGTGCCACCACCTCCTCCCTGATAACCGCCGCCACCACCTCCTTGATATCCACCACCACCACCTCCGCCATGGTATCCACCACCAACACCACCTTGATATCCACCACCAACACCACCTTGATATCCACCACCAACACCACCTTGATATCCACCTCCTCCTGCCTGATAACCACCACCACCTCCTCCCTGGTATCCACCACCACCACCTCCTCCCTGGTATCCACCGCCACCACCTCCTCCCCCCTGGTATCCACCGCCACTGCCTCCCTGGTAACCGCCACCCCTTCCTCCTCCTCCTCCACCACCACCACCACCCTGATGATATCCTCCACCTCCCTGAGTCCAGTTTCCACCAACATTCTTTGCTTGCTGTGAATCACCACCCCATCCTCCTTGTACACGGCCACCACCTCGATCTCCACCACCGCCTCTTCCACCACCGCCTCTTCCGCCGCCGCCGCCACCACGACCTGAAAATAGAAGAAATAAAATATGGGAAAATACTGTTTAGAATAACAATTTCTACTCATCATCATGTCATCTAAAAGTAGTGGAGCAAATGCAAGAGGCACCATGTCTCATCCACGACAGAGGGAAACTCCCAACTACACCTCCAAGTGGTGGAAGAAGGGCAACACATGGCTGTGAGACAAACACAGCTCCACACAGCTCTAGGGTCTGATTGTCCAGTGGTATAAGTAGACAAATTTCAAATGGTGGAGGATGGGCAACACACAGCTGTGAGACCAGACTTCAAATTGTGGAGGATGGGCAATGCACAGCTGTGAGGCACACTTCACATGGTGGAGAATGGGCAACACACAGCTGTGAGACAAACTTCACATGGTGGAGGATGGGCAACATACAGCTGTGAGACAAACTTCACATGGTGGAGGATGGGCAACACACAGCTGTGAGACAAACTTCACATGGTGGAGAATGGGCAACACACATGTGAGACAAACTTCACATGGTGGAGGATGGGCAACACACAGCTGTGAGACAAACTTCACATGGTGGAGAATGGGCAACACACAGCTGTGAGACAAACTTCACATGGTGGAGAATGGGCAACACACAGCTGTGAGATAAACTTCACATGGTGGAGGATGGGCAACACACAGCTTTGAGACAAACTTCACATGGTGGAGGATGGGCAACACACAGCTGTGAGACAAACTTCACATGGTGGAGGATGGGCAACACACAGCTGTGAGACAAACTTCACATGGTGGAGGATGGGCAACACACAGCTGTGAGACAAACTTCACATGGTGGAGGATGGGCAACACACAGCTGTGAGACAAACTTCACATGGTGGAGAATGGGCAACATACAGCTGTGAGACAAACTTCACATGGTGGGCAACACACAGCTGTGAGACAAACTTCACATGGTGGAGGATGGGCAACACACAGCTGTGAGACAACTTCAAATGGTGGAGAATGGGCAACACACAGCTGTGAGACAAACTTCACATGGTGGAGAATGGGATGGTGGAGGATGGGCAACACACAGCTGTGAGACAAACACAGCTCTAGGGTCTGATTGTCCAGTGGTATAAGTAGACAAACTTCACATGGTGGAGAATGGGCAACATACAGCTGTGAGACAAACTTCACATGGTGGAGGATGGGCAACACACAGCTGTGAGACAACTTCAAATGGTGGAGAATGGGCAACACACAGCTGTGAGACAAACTTCACATGGTGGAGGATGGGCAACACACAGATGTGAGACAAACTTCACATGGTGGAGGATGGACAACACACAGCTGTGAGACAAACACAGCTCTAGGGTCTGATTGTCCAGTGGTATAAGTAGACAAACTTCACATGGTGGAGAATGGGCAACATACAGCTGTGAGACAAACTTCACATGGTGGAGGATGGGCAACACACAGCTGTGAGACAAACTTCACATGGTGGAGAATGGGCAACACACAGCTGTGAGACAAACTTCACATGGTGGAGGATGGGCAACACACAGTGTGAGACAAACTTCACATGGTGGAGGATGGGCAACACACAGCTGTGAGACAAACTTCACATGGTGGAGAATGGGCAACATACAGCTGTGAGACAAACTTCACATGGTGGAGAATGGGCAACACACAGCTGTGAGACAAACTTCACATGGTGGAGAATGGGCAACACACAGCTGTGAGACAAACTTCACATGGTGGAGAATGGGCAACACACAGCTGTGAGACAAACTACACATGGTGGAGGATGGGCAACACACAGCTGTGAGACAAACTTCACATGGTGGAGAATGGGCAACACACAGCTGTGAGACAAACTTCACATGGTGGAGAATGGGCAACACACAGCTGAGAGACAAACTTCACATGGTGGAGAATGGGTAACACACAGCTGTGAGACAAACTTCACATGGTGGAGAATGGGCAACACACAGCTGTGAGACAAACTTCACATGGTGGAGGATGGGCAACACACAGCTGTGAGACAAACTTCACATGGTGGAGAATGGACAACATACAGCTGTGAGACAAACTTCACATGGTGGAGGATGGGCAACACACAGCTGTGAAACAAACTTTACATGGTGAAGGATGGGCAACACACAGCTGTGAGACAAACTTCACATGGTGGAGGATGGGCAACACACAGCTGTGAGACAAACTTCACATGGTGGAGAATGGGCAACACACAGCTGTGAGACAAACTTCACATGGTGGAGGATGGGCAACACACAGCTGTGAGACAAACTTCACATGGTGTAGGATGGGCAACACACAGCTGTGAGACAAACTTCACATGGTGGAGAATGGACAACACACAGCTGTGAGACAAACTTCACATGGTGGAGGATGGGCAACACACAGCTGTGAGATAAACACAGCTCTAGGGTCTGATTGTCAAGTGGTATAAGTAGACAAATTTCACATGGTGGAGGATGGGCAACACACAGCTGTGAGACAAACTTCACATGGTGGAGGATGGGCAACACACAGCTGTGAGACAAACTTCACATGGTGGAGGATGGGCAACACACAGCTGTGAGACAAACACAGCTCTAGGGTCTGAGTGTCCACTGGTGTAAGTGAACAAGCTTCAAGTGGTTCCTATCCCTTGACCTGTCCGACATGGAAGACCCAACCAGTACCTGTGCTACTGTCGGCATAGCTCTGGGAGGTTACTGGAACTCACAAACCCCCCTCTACCACTGTAAGGCATGACAGAGGGGCAGAAGACAGTGATGTAGAAAGAGCATAAATAACAGAAGAAAGTAACTCAGAAGTTCCAGCCGATGCCATCAAACATAGGAAGAATGGAAAAACCACTGGGCCAGATGAAATCAGAGTAGAGGAATTAGAAGTACTGGGAGAATATGGAATATTAATGTTAACCAAACTGTTGAATGATACTTACTTTTGTTTAATACATAGTCAATCCTTCCAGAAACAAACTT
Source organism: Cepaea hortensis (assembly GCA_963921405.1). Lineage (NCBI taxonomy): Eukaryota > Metazoa > Mollusca > Gastropoda > Stylommatophora > Helicidae > Cepaea > Cepaea hortensis. The sequence continues at coordinate 113,951,457 of OY992881.1, forward strand.
GGTTCTATTAGCAATTAACAATAACTAACCATTTCTATACTGATTAATTGCATATTAACAGCAACTTCTGTGACAGTTAATAGTACAGTGCAAACCGCATAAGCAAATTTCTGTTGTGAAGAACAATTTGTTTATCCCCGGAAATTTTTCTTCTGTCTCTTGTCTCTTATAAGAGGAGTTTCTGATAAAAAGAACTATTTCTTGGGTCCCAAGTGAGTTTGCCTTATCAGGTCTGCACGGTATTCATTTTTCTGATAGCTTCAAGTCATCATGACATCACTAGTGGAAGGCACTTGTCTGGCTGAGGAACTTAGTCTATTGGGCAATGATCTCCAATTATCTTATATATAAAAGGCAATGTGTGTGGATGTGTATGTCTGTATGTATGTCCTTTATGCGTTCGCGAACGGCCCATCCGATTGAGATGAAATTTTCTACACGCCTTCCTCTCATTCCAGCGCTGCCAACTGTCATATTTTTGTTTCTTCTTCCTCCTCTTCCCTCCTCCCTAAATACGTATGTAAATATATGATGATGATGATGAAAGAATCCCCGAACCAAAACGCTAGGACAAGCGAAGAAAATGACGTGACTACACAGAATCGTCACACGGCAATCATCATCATCATCAAGTGCCATGCCGGCTGGCGTAGGCGTTCATGGTTCTTCATAGATCTCAGTCTTTGGTTTTCTGGATCAACTCTGCTGCTGATATATATGCCTCCATGCCACGGCAATATAAATAACAATTCATCTTTTTATGTGTAAGGAAGTTATCTACAGTCGTGTAGAAGGGAAGAACAATCAATGGAAGGACCGAAATCACAGAACCTAGACAAGTATGAATTCGGAATGGCGAACTCCCTCCTCCTCTCTTCTCCTCCTCCCTCCTCCTCCTTCTCCCTCTTCCATCCTCCTCCCTCCTACTCCTTCTCCCTCCTCCTCCCTCATCCTCCTCCTCCCTCTTCCATCCTATTCCCTCCACCCTCCTCCTCTTCCTCCTCCCTTTCCTTCCTCCTCCTCCTCCCTCTACCTCCTCCTCCCTTTCCTTCCTCCCCTCCTCATTCTCTCTCCTCCTCCCTCCGCCTCCTCCTTCCTTCCCCTCCTCCCTCCTTCTCCCTCCTCCAATTCCTACCGTCTTCCTCTTCCCCTCCTCCCTCTCCCTCCTCTTCCTCCCCCTCCTCTCTCCTCCTCCCTCATCCCTTCTCCTCCCTCCTCCACATCCCTCCTCCTCCTACCCTCTTCCTCTTGCCCTCCCCCTCTCCCTCCTCCTTCCTTTTTCTTCTCCCTCCACCTCCCTCCTCCCTCCACCTCCCTCTTCCTCCTCATTCTACCTCTTCCTCCTCCCTCCCTCTCCCTCTTCCTCCTCCTCTTTCCCCCCTCCTCCTCCCTCCTATTCCTCCCTCCTCTCTCCACCTCTCTTCCTCCTACCTCCTCCTCCTCCCTTTTCCTCCCTCCTCCTCCTTCCTCCTCATCATTCTTCCTCTTCCTCCTCCTTCTCCCCCTCCTACCTCCTCCTTCTCCCTCCACCTCCTCCCTCCTCCTCTTTACCCCCTTCTCCTCCCTCCTATTCCTCCCTACTCCTCCTCCTCCCTCCTCCTACTCTCTCTGCCTATCTCTTCCTCCCTCCTCCTCCACCCTCTTCCTCCTCCTTCCTCCTACTCCTCCTTTTTCTTCTTCTTCTGCTGCCGCCGCTCCATTTACCCAAGTTAATTGTTGGGGGAGGGGAATATGTAAAGATCTTTCAAGTGCTCTTTCTAATGCTTTTTGTCCGTTTATCTAAGGTTGTTCTAACCGCAACCAATAAATGATTAGACAGACAGACAGACAGACAGACAGAGAGGGAGGGACAGACAGATAGACAGACAGATAGATAGTCGGGAACGGGAGCTTATATGACTACTTATATGAATTAAATGAGATGCTCCACACCAGGAGCCAGGCGATGCCGGGCAGGGTCAGACAGACAGACAGTCAGGAACGGGAACGGGAGCTTATATGACTACTTATATTAATTAAATGAGATGCTCCCCACCAGGGACTGGGCAAAGCCGGGCCGGGTCTGCTAGTTACAAATAAAAGTCACTCAAGAACACTTTTATATGCCTCGAGGCATATGGAGCACAGGGTAGTTACTAGTCCCATGTTTTTAGACTAACCGGCATTCGATGGGAGATGAGGTCAATATCATGAGATGAAGTCAATATCATGAGATGAGGTCAATATCATGAGACGAGGTCAATATCATGGGACGAGGTCAATCAATATGAGACGAGGTCAATATCATGAGATGAGGTCAATATCATGGGACGAGGTCAATCAATATGAGACGAGGTCAATATCATGAGATGAGGTCAATATCATGAGGCAAGGTCAATATCATGAAATGAGGTCAATATCATGAGACGACGTCAATATGAGATGAGGTCAATATCACACCGGCCACCTTTACTTCCAAGGACAATCCCCGGCACCCATTTTTGGCTGGGTCAACCTGGAACGTCAGGTCAATTTTAAAAATCTACCTTAATGCAGATTCAAAGATCCCCAAGTATGAAGTGAACAAAAATATGCAGACCTTCAACTTGTAGAAGAAGATGAATTAAAGGCAATGGAGTTAGCAGCTCAAGCTGTAATGAAAGAAAAGGAAATAGCTCAAGCTGTGATGAAAGAAAAGGAAATAGCTCAAGCTGTGATGAAAGAAAAGGAAATAGCTCAAGCTGTGATGAAAGAAAAGGAAATAGCTCAAGCTGTGATGAAAGAAAAGGAAATAGCTCAAGCTGTGATGAAAGAAAAGGAAATAGCTCAAGCTGTGATGAAAGAAAAGGAAATAGCTCAAGCTGTGATGAAAGAAAAGGAAATAGCTCAAGCTGTGATGAAAGAAAAGGAAATAGCTCAAGCTGTGATGAAAGAAAAGGAAATAGCTCAAGCTGAAAGAAACAATTTGGCAGCCAAACTATCTTAAAGAGTAGAATTGTATAGTTTTATTTTTTGTTTCTTGAATGTGATCAAAACTGAATTCGTCAATGAAATTCAGACTTTCTAAGGTCGTTTCCTCTCCTTCTGCAATTGACTTTCTTTGCTTAGCTGTTAATACAATAGGATAAGTTGCTTCAATGAGTTCAGCTGTCAGCATGAGATTCTCACTGGAGTTCCACATATTCATCTCTGAAGGTCAGGTTTGCATTCTCAAGTCACCAACATGTATGCACCATGTAGAGATTCTGTCTGATACATGGGAGGAGACTTCAGTGCTCATGGGGATATTCGTGTGCCATGAAAATAATAATCTTTTTCAAATAAAACCAAATGGAGGCCAGTATGGCCAAATGGATAAGAGAGCTTGTTCTTAAACATCCTGAATGCTGATGCCGAGCCAATAGGTTCAACCCCTACACTGATCAGCTGAACTAAAATGTTGACTTCTTGTCCTTGATTTGGGGGTATAATTTACAAGTACCTCAGAAGTCGGAGTAGTTTCACCTGATGGTGAGGGACACTGGTAATAGAGAAAGCTAATCCACATGCAAAAAATCAGTCCCGTGCACTAGAAGTAGTAGCATGTGTATGGACTAGGCTTAAGTTCAAAGCTGGTGGACACACACAAACACAAAAATCTTAAACCACCAAAGAATAGGATTTCTGTTCTAAAGTCAGCGTTTGATGGCATAATAACTGGTCAGTTTGCTGGGCAACCTTCACTTTGTGGACACAGAGTCATGGAATCAACTGCGCTGTGTGCATGTGCTACTGACTGTAGGCTGGGAATGGCCTTTCATCAAATAAAATATGACACAGTCAACAAAGACTTTAGAAGTGTGCATGAACTTACCAGAATCTCGAGACATGAATGCAGGCATCTCTGGAGGAGGAGGTTCTAACTCCCATGCTCGGCCTCCTCTGTCTGGTACCTGAATGTGAGAAACAGACAATACTGCTGATGTAATTAATACCTATGAGTATAACACTACATTACTGTAGGATTATGATGAAGAATCAATGCCACATGAATCAGGACAAGCCCAGGAGAAGTTTAAGTGTTTGGATGCTAATTGCTGCTATGCGAGCCTGGTGGCTACACATCAGAACCATTATCACCTGCAGTCATTTTGACCAGATCCATAATCAATTTGCCTCTCAAACAACCTTAACTGAGATATGTTACCATGCACTAGCTGCTGTTTTATCACCAGCAGTATATCCCCCAGTCTATATTCAATCTCCCGAGAATAAGTGTTTTTGAAGCTAGCATACCAGCTGCCTCATTTCCACACATTCCTGCACAACCTGGACAACAGATCCACAAGTTCCACAAAGTTCCCCCACAAGTGGCAGCCACTCATGACACAGCCATCTACTTTGAAATTTCCAAAAAGAAACAGACTTCATTGGCATGGTCATGTCATGATCAACAGCTTATTTAGCACTTCACTTTCTGGAACAGCTCCAGGGAAAAGAAAATGGGGGAGACCAAACACGCATCAGGCAGATAACATTTAGAAATGAACGTGGGGAAAAAATCCTGGAAAAAAGTGAAATGCTGGCAACAAGTCATACAGAATGATGTGGAAAGTTGGTACCCTAACGATTTACTAGGATACGAGATGACAAAGCATGGAAAGGCATAATAATAATTGACCATTTCAAGTCAACAGACAGACAGACAGGCAGACAGACAGACAGGCAGGCAGACAGACAGATAAGATCAGACAGATAAGATCAGACAGACAGATAGATAGATAGATAGATAGATAGATAGATAGATAGATAGATAGATAGATAGATAGATAGATAGATAGATAGATAGATAGATAGATAGATAGATAGATAGATAGATAGGCAGGTAGGTAGGTAGAAAGAGGCAGACAGGTAGAATATGATAGAATGGATGAGATATTATACGGCCAGTGGGACTTGAAGACAATGATAATTAACATCAAGTGGCTCTCTAACAGGCATGGACAACCATGCTTCTCCACATCTTGTGACCTCTAAGAGAATTTATCGACTTATATGGTAGTATTTTTATATGCTATGAAGAAAGGCTGTCGAGAATCTTCCCCTGATCTTTTTTTCCCCGCAAATCTTTCCAGTTGTTACACAATGTTTCTTATTTTCTCTTCTCATAATGTGGTCAAACTGCATCTTTCTGATGTATGTGATTTATCAACTCATATGGTAGTATTTTTATATGCCATGAAGAAAGGCTGGCAAGAATCTTCTCCCTGCTCTTTTTTCTTTTTTTTGTCTACAAATCTTTCCAGTTGTTACATAATGTTTCCTATTTTCTCTTCTCATAATGTGGTCAAACTGCCTTTCTGATGTGTGTAGTAATTTGTCTTTGTGCCATGCCTTAGTCTCAAACATTTAGATCTGACACCTCCAACCCAGTTCTAGCCTGACAGATGACAACATGGTCATCTTTAGTAAAGGTTTAACAAACAACAATATTGCTTTCACCCGCCAGGTAGGAAACACATACCTTTCCAATGAGAACTCTGTTTATTGCACACTTGGTTTTCTCCCTGGCCTCACCACTACTGGTCTTCTGTATCCGGGTCAAGTCTGAATGCAAATAACACAAACAAGTGACATTTTGTTTGATAACAAAACAATATCAGTTCACCACATGAATTAATATATCTTCTTCTACCCTTTGAACACCAATGGAACATAAGCCCTGAATTAACTAGCGGCGAACAGCCCTATTCTTTGCTATCTCTTTCAGCTCCTTCCATGTTCTCCCTATACTGAACTGATTTATAACACTTGAGAAAATACACCTAGCTGCTGGCCCGATGATCAAGAGTTCGAATCCCATAGAAGTAGGGATTTATTTCATTGGCCTGGGCTCCTAGGTGGTGTCCCTCTAACAATGGGTACAAGAACATTTATCTCATTGGCCTGGGCTCCTAGGTGGAGTCCCTCTAACGATGGGTACTTCTTCTTCGTTCATCCGGAGTTTTTTTTCGGACGTGATTGCGTTGTGCCTGTCCACAGCAGAGCTGCGTTCTTGCGCCGTTAGGCCGACACATCCGACTTCTGCGGGCATTTGTTGACCGGGTTAACCTTCCCGGGGGTTTCTTAGGACGTTTGGCTCTCACTGTTGTGGTGTTATCCCCCATCCCAGCTGGTCCATATAGAACAGCCAAAGACATCCTGGTCAGCCCTCAAGGGAAGGTAGGGGCAGACCATGGGCATTCCCCGCCATCCAAGGAGGCTTCCATACTTGCAGAGCCAACACACAGCGCTCTGGTACTGGGCTCACCCAAGGAATCGTCACGTCCTGCACATGGCTGCTTAGCCTCACTTCCGTATATTGGGCCTTCCATTCACCATAGGCTGTTCTCCCGGAAACCAGAAGTATGCAGTCTGCAGATGACATCCACACAGTGAGCTTTCGATTCGGACTTTCCACATAATGGATTTGCTATCCAAGCAATATTCCATTTCGTGCCACTAGGACACTTTTTCCACCTTTTATGAAGCCCACAGAGTGTGCTTTCGATTCGGACTTTCCACATAATGGATTTGCTATCCAAGCAATATTCCATTTCGTGCCACTGGGACACTTTTTCCACCTTTTATGAAGCCCACACAGTGAGCTTTTGGTTCGGACTTTCCACGTAATGGATTTGCTATCCAAGCAATATTCCATTTCATGCCTCTGGGGCGCTTTTGTAACCGACATACCTGTGGTATGAAGTGCGGCAGTCTAAATACTTCTTCATGCACCTTTATATGTCAACCTGAATGTAGTTAAAGTAAGCTGCAGTCAACTTGAGCTTGTTGATATCTCCATAGAGCTTGTCCTCAAATGAAGCAGGTGTGGGCCAAAATATCTTTCTCTGTTCTGCATATATTGGACACTCCTGCAGCAAATGTTTTGCTGTCATTTTTCCAGTTCTACAATTACATTCATCGGTATCTCCTATCTTTAGTTTATTGAACAAGTGGTATTTCAGCCTGTTGTGTCCTGTGCGGAGTCTGAAGATTGCTACTTGTTCTCTTCTGTCGAGTTTGTAATATGCATCATCCTTCTGATGGCCTGGATGCTCTGATTCCCATTTGGTTCTATAAGTGCTTTTTATCAACCTCTTTGCCTCATTATAGGTTATGTCTATGTCAGGCTGTGGTAGTCGTCCGCCCTCTTTTGCCAGTCTGTCAGCCTCTTCGTTTCCAGGTATACTGCAATGTGATGGGATCCACTGTATTACAACTTTTTTGGATTTCTGGCATAGACCATGGAGTGTTGCTCTTAGGTCAGTTAGTTCTGTGCTGTTATTGCTCTTCAGTATTGAGACAGCTGACTTTGCATCTGTGAAGATAGCTATTTGCTTCTCTTTATTTTCCTCCATCAGGAGCATTTCTGCTGCAGTTTTCAGAGCCTCTACCTCCGCTTTGAAGTTACTTGAAAATTTTCCAGTTGCCATTGAATGTGTTTTTTTCGCTCCATTTTTTAAATTTAGGAGAATTCCTCCTCCTCCATTCTCTATTGAATTTTTGGCTGATCCATCTGTATATGCATGGGTCCAATTCCTGCTTGGGTAATGTTCTTTTATGTAGTTTAGGGTTATTTCTCTTCTTTCGGTTTCATGCTGAGTGTTCTTTTTCTCAATACCAGGAATGTTTTCTATCATCTCAGGCAGTTGCTGCTGTCTCCAAGCTGGGAACTTGTGTGCATTGTGTATGGGCTTGACTGTTGATATGTTAAGAATAGGATCTGACCTAATCCTTCGTTTTGCAGTTTCTACAAAGTTGCTACGCTTCAGTCTTCCCTTTCCAAAACCATTAAATCTGTTGTACATAGGGTGGTCTGTCAATCTTCTAAATTTTTCTGCTTGTTGCTGGGCTCTGCTATCTCTTCTATCCTGCATTGGTTGTAAACAAGTGATCTTTTCTAATTCATTAATAGGCGTTGTCTTCAGGCTTCCAGTTATGATTCGCATTCCTTGATTTTGGACTCTACTTATTTTGTTAAAGTTTGACTTAGCTGCTGTTGCCCAAGCTGCAATGCCATATTCCAGTACTGGCCTCACCCGCCCAGTATATAACTTCTTGAGAACTTTCTCATCTGCTCCCCATGTTGTACCAGCAAGCTTTTTCATGATTGCCATTCTTTGCCTTGCTCTTGTTCGATTTTTCTCAACCTGTGTCTTCCATGTCAGGCGACGATCAAAGGTGACTCCTAGATAGTTTGGATTTTCTTCATGGCGCAATATTTTTCCATTCAATACCAGCTTAGGTTGCTGAGTTTTAGTTGAGAGGGAGAACACTGTGCATGTTGTTTTCTCCTTACTTATCTTCACTAGCCATGATTTTGACCAGTCCTCTAGCGCTAATAGGGCTTGCTGTATTCTGCTGTTAGCTGTACTAATATATTCTTCAGATGTCCATATGGCTAGGTCATCTGCAAAGGATGATGTGTGTACTCTGGCTGGAAAATTTTCCGTGATGTCGTTTATATATGCTAGGAATAATGTTGGTGAAAGAACTCCTCCTTGGGGGACACCTTGCTCCAACAGCATCATTTTGCTGGTTTGTCCTTGTACTTTTGTCCTGGCAGTTCTGTTCTCAAGGTAGTGGCTGATCCATTTGTACATTTTCCCGCAAACATGCATTTTTTGCAGTTTTACTTTCAGTCCTTCCTTCCATACTTTATCAAATGCTTTTTCTAAATCTATCCAGACTGCTAGTGTGTGCTTTTTCTCTTGGAAGGCATCCTCTATTTCCTGAGCTATATAGGTTATTTGATCTTCAGTAGATCTGTACTTTCTGAATCCTGCTTGGTGAGGTGTTAAGAGTTGGTTTTCTTCCAGATGCCATGTTAGCCTGCCATTGATAATGCGTTCCATTAATTTTCCTACACAGCTAAGAAGACTGATAGGTCGATAGCCATTTGGTTCTTCCAGGTCTTTTCCTTTCTTTGGGACTGGTATTAGTATAGCTTCCTTCCATGCCTGTGGGACTATTCCCCTCTTCCAGCTGTAATTTAGGACTGCTAGTAGTTTCTTTTTTGCCTTAGTGCCTAGTCCTATTAGCATTTCATTTGTGATTCCATCCTTTCCTGGTGATTTCTTCTTTTTTAGGGTATTCATTGCCTGTTCCATTTCTTCCATTGTTAGATTTGCCATCATATATTCTGCTGCTGTCTCTGTATATGTATGATGCATCTGTTTATCTTTGATTGCTTTCTTCTGTTCGGCTGTAATATCAATGTGGTTTGCACTGGCATAGTGTTCCATTAGTGCATTTGCAGCCTTTTTTCCTGTAAGCAAGGAATTTCCTTGTTTAATTGTTATTTGTTTGTTTCTAGGTCCTTCATTGTTCATGGCTTTCACTAGTTTCCATAGTTTGTTTCCATCCCTGTCAAAATTCAGGTTTTCTGTTTTTTTCCTCCAACAATCTCTTGTTGTTTGATTTACTGTTCTTTTATATTTTGCTGAGATGGCTTTGAGAGAGATGTTCGCTTCAGTTGTTTGTTCTCTCTCTGCGGTCTTCCTAGCATCTTCAACTTTGTCCTCCAAAAATTGTAGTTCTTCAGTCCAGTATGGTTTGTAATTTTTCCTTGCTCCTCTTGGAATAGACTCAGTGGCTGCCTGTATTATTGCTCTGTTTAGACTTTCCACCATTTGCTTCATGTTGCCATATCGTGTATTTACGTTTTCACAATATTTGTCTGTTAGTATGGCAAATCTGTCCCAATCTGCTCGTTTGTAATTCCAACGGGGCAAAGGCTTTTGCTCCTGTGGAACATACTCCATATTTATTACAAGCTTGATTGGTCTGTGGTCACTACCTGCTAATTGGTCCAGCACATGGCGATCGATTTTGTGGAGGATGTCTCCTGTGCAGAAAGCTAAGTCTGGAGTAGAAGTGGTAATCCATCTTCTGGAGTAGAAGCTCGGTGTGTCATCCGCTTTGTTAAGTAGATGGAGATTTGAGTCTATTTCCCAGTCCTCCACTTCATCTCCTCTTTTGTCAGTATCTGGGTATCCCCATCTTTCTGAACGGCTATTAAAGTCTCCGACAACAATGCAATTTGTGTCAGTTATTTCCATGTTTGAGAGTGTAAGATCCTTATCTGCCGGGCTATATAGATTGTAAATTCTTATTTTCACGTCCTTTATCATTATATCAACACCTATAATTTCCGTTTGGTTGTCAGAGATCACAGATACTTCGCTGCAAGGTATTGTATTTCGTGTAAGTATTACAACTCCTCCTTTATGTCCTTCGCGGTCGAAACGTGTGGCCTGATATCCCTCGACTGAAAATGTGCGATTGGCGTTGAGGTGTGTCTCTTGAATGCATGCCACATCTATTCTATCTTTATGAAGACGCTGTGTTAGGGAGGCTTTCTTGTTATAAACTCCTTCTGCATTCCATTGTAGTATGTTGAGTGTCCGGGGTGTTTGGTCAATAGCTCTTAACCTACTCCTCTGTGCCTTGACTCCACAGCACAGGGGAAGGTGACCACCAGTAGTCATGGGTGGACCCCCTCGAGGCAGGGGGCCCGGCACTATCGCCGCCTGATGGGACTTCACGGGATTAGCACCATATCGATTAACTTTCATCTGTGGCATCATGAAATGATAAAGTTACGTTGCACTTCTTTGTCAAGCCTGTGGCTCAGTACATCCGATTTCGACAAGCATTTGTTCGGGATGCTTTCCCTAGCCTTTGACTGTCCCCAGTCTACCTACAAGGCAGCAGGTTTGTGCGTCACTTCGTCTGGTCCCTCTCCCTTGACCTGTCCGACATGGGTGACCCTACCAGTAGCTGTGCTACCGTCGGCATAGCTCTTGGGGTCATTGGAACGCTCAAGCCCCTCTACCTCGTCAAGGTGGACGCACGGCAGAGGGGACGATGGGTACAAGAACATTTATCTCATTGGCCTGGGCTCCTAGGTGGTGTCCCTCTAACGATGGGTACAAGAACATTTATCTCATTGGCCTGGGCTCCTAGGTGGTGTCCCTCTAACAATGGGTACAAGAACATTTATCTCATTGGCCTGGGCTCCTAGGTGGTGTCCCTCTAACAATGGGTACAAGAACATTTATCTCATTGGCCTGGGCTCCTAGGTGGTGTCCCTCTAACAATGGGTACAAGAACATTTATCTCATTGGCCTGGGCTCCTAGGTGGTGTCCCTCTAACAATGGGTACAAGAACATTTATCTCATTGGCCTGGGCTCCTAGGTGGTGTCCCTCTAACGATGGGTACAAGAACATTTATCTCATTGGCCTGGGCTCCTAGGTGGTGTCCCTCTAACAATGGGTACAAGAACATTTATCTCATTGGCCTGGGCTCCTAGGTGGAGTCCCTCTAACAATGGGTACAAGAACATTTATCTCATTGGCCTGGGCTCCTAGGTGGTGTCCCTCTAACAATGGGTACAAGAACATTTATCTCATTGGCCTGGGCTCCTAGGTGGTGTCCCTCTAACGATGGGTACAAGAACATTTATCTCATTGGCCTGGGCTCCTAGGTGGAGTCCCTCTAACAATGGGTACAAGAACATTTCCCCTGAAATAAAGGCGGCTGACATGATAGTGATCACATGATCCATCGAGTGCAGCCGATTGGTCCAAAAATATGGGTCTTGCTCCATATATCCAATATGACTCAGGGTGTAAATTAGGTGGTCCTTGACCTTTTTACTAGAGAAAATAGGAGCTATGATAGTACAGTGCCTAGTTTATTCACCAGCCAGACTTCAAGATTGCATTGTCTGTATGGCCACATGGATCCAGCATCAACGCAGCCTCATACAATTAAATTTGCCAGTGTGATGGTACTGAATGCATCATATAATGACTGCTGACTGGTCAAGAAGATAAGGGCCCTGCACCATATATCCAATGCCCCATTAAGTTATGTACCCAGATGCTTTACTTATTTACCAGAAATTCACAACATGCCATGTTGGCACGGGAACAGCTTCTTTTACCAGAAAACATGAAGTCATGACAGTGAGGATGTGAGTGCACAAGCTTACCGACATACTGGCCCAGGATTCGAACCCCAGTCATCATGTAGAAGGCCATTTGCAGAACGTCCCTTTCATCAAATCCCATCAAAAAGTGTTTCTACCTCTTGCCTTTCTCTTTCCTCATACACCCTTATGTCCCAGGTATCCACAATGTCCTGTGTCCATTTTCATGGTGATTGACTCCTGCCTCATCATCCAGGCACAACGCCTTCCACCACAGTTCTCTCCCAGCCACTGCATTGTCTAACATGGCCAAAGTATGTCCATTTCCCTGACATAATGCTGTTTATGAGAGCCAGTGTTCTTCGATGTTTAGATCTTGTAGAATGTCAGTGGTTTTCTTTTTATTTGTCCAAAATATTCCAAGAACTTTTCTGCAGGTTTAAGCCATTTGAAAAAGATAGTGTTAGCAATTTTAGAGAATGAACGATAAACTTTATTTTCATAGGGTCATAAAATGGGCATGCAGGCCCGTCTTACATTCAGCACTTCCAATCACTCATCTTTCACACACTCTTTATCAATCATGCATGTTACGTTTACACTGGGGAAAAAACAAACATTACAAAATGAATGATGTAAACATACCCCAAATATCAATAATTCATAGTTCAATGTTATGAAACAGGCAGGTAGAGAGACGCATATATACACAAAAACACACTAGCATATAATGCGTGCATGCACACATACAACACATAACCACAACTGGACAGATTTATGGAAAAATAAATACAGGAAGACAAAATAAGATTCTTGACAGTATTTCATCACGGCATGGAAAAATATCAGCACATGAATTGATACAATTTGTTAGAGATTGCAAGATGTGACGAAACATGATCAACCAAGCCAGCTGACAGGGCCCCTGATATCATAACAATTTTCCACCAGACATGCCAAACTTACCATCTCTTGCAGCAAGTATCTGTGGTACATTAATATTTGTCTTTGCCACCAATACTTTCCTTATTGGTTGGTAGACCTCTGCTATTTTATTCTCATTTTTCTGTGGGACAATGAAATGTTCTTAATGCTCAATTTAAAGCCAGGTAAACATGAGGCATGCATTATATTCAAATAACAAACTGTGACATGTCTGTCACAACCAAGTGTCTAGATAATTAATAACAAACATATGGCCCCTCAATAATCAATTAAGAAAGATCAACTCCTCCCCATCACATTCCTTCCCAGATAATATTTTGAAAATTATCGGGTCAACTTCATCGTCATAATCAAATACCTTGTTGATTAGTGTGGGTGAACATGCTTCTGCACAACTAGTGATCTCCATCAGCATGTATAAATTCATGTACTGACACCTTCCATACTATGACACAAGGCTGACAAGAACCTTCTCTCGCTGACTTCCTCTATCTCTCTTTCCAGTTGTCACATGTTCCAGTTTGTTCTTTCCTCATGATGTGCCCAAAAAATGACAACTGCCTCTTTCTTATGTTTTTATACGTTGTCTTTGTGTCTCCGCCTCTTTCAAAACATTTAGATTACTCATGTTGGTTGTCCATGGAATTTTCAGCATATCTCTTTAAAACCACATCTTGGAGGCCTCAAAGGAATGTTTTTGTCTGTTTACTAATTATCCAGGATACACAGTCACATGCTAACACAGGTTCTATGTAACATGTAAGAATTCTTTTACTAACCTCCAATGACAGGGATTTATTGCATGTTTTCAATTTATAAAATTCAGTGTTAGCTTATCCTATTTGTTGTTTGTTTATTATATTTTTCCCCCCGCTCGCTTGCTTTGAATTCAAGCATAATCCATACACACTACTTTTGTAGTAGTGCTGGACTAAATTTTGCATGTGGATTAGCTTTCTCTATTACAGTGTCCCCAGCCATCAGGCAAACCCACTCCAACTTCTTAGGTACTTGTAATTTATGTTCCCAAGTCATGGACGACAGGTCAACATTTTAGTCCAGCTGTCCGGTGTAGGGGTTTAACCCCTTACTTCGGCATCAGCACACCAAATGTTTAAGAACAGGCATTCCTATCCACTCAGCCATGTTGACCTACTTTGTTGTTTACAACTGTGATGCACCTTCTATCTGATGTTATCCACGTGCCTAAACACTTTAATTTCTATAATTGTCCCAAACTAATACCAGTGACTCATAGGCACACTGGAAAACAAATAATAATATAAAAGAATTCTGCCCAAGCTGAGAACTAAACGCAAACCACTGTAAAAGCTAAGGGACTTAATTTCCATAGTGCTAATTAGCTGCTTGCTTGCCCTTTACTAACGTTGCAATCAACTCTAGAATTTTTGGGGGGATGTATGTGATTTTTTTAGGCAAGTTTTAAATTCAGCACTTTGCCACTGCTTTCTAAACGACCAACGCCCATACCATGGAAATCAACGCAAGGAGACCTGCTTCCAAATCTCTCACAGCTGATTTCAAACCCTTGACTAGATGTGTTGGAGAATATGAAAAGTGTTCACTGCCCCTAGACCACTTGCCAGACAGGTATTTAACTTACGTGACCACATGACACTCAATGGGTGATATCTTGGTACCATGGTGGACGGGCTACCTCCCAGAAACTATTTCCATCCCCCATTGTACCAGGTTGGAAGCACATAATTATGAAAATATCCAACCTCAATGGGGATTAAAACCTTCAAGTACTCACACTATTGCAGATGTATGAACTAACTATTATAGATCCCCACCCCCCCTTTCTGTCTCTCTCTCTCTCTCTCTCTCTCTCTGTCTCTCTCTCTGTTGCGAGCATAAAAGCTGAAGCATTAATAATAATTCCAGATATATTCTAACCTGCACTTCTAGATACTTCAAACAACCTCAATAATCCAGGGACTAGCATGTTTGCCTGCTGGCAAGGTGATTCCATGTTCAAATCCCCATGAAGGTAAATAAAATAATTTTTTAAAAAATGACCTGGTCCCATAGATCTACCCACCCTAAACTGGGTACCAGAGAAGTCCTGGGAAATAAAAGCAACTGGCATGATACTGATCACATCACACAAGGTATTCAGATTTGTCTATAAAAATACAACCCTATAAGATACTACTAGTCTTGATGAGCACCGTCTGTTCTGGCATCATTAACTGACCACACAAAGAAGAAGAAGAATCTGGTAGCTTACCTTAGCTTTGTCTGACCACTTGAAGGACTGGATTGTAACATCAAGCCTCTTCAGCAACATCTCTCGTCTGATTCTATACTCCTCCGAAAGCACCTCATTTATTGCTAGTACTTGTGCCCACTGCTTTTCTGACAGTCGTGCCTTCAGCAGTGGCTTGCCTGCTTGCTCTGGACACTGGGACATCAGCTCTTTCAACTGTGACAATGAATTTCACACTCATTTCAAGACATAAATGTTAGCAAATGGGGTATCACAAATGTCATCAAATGGGGTATCACAAATGTCATTTATGGGCACATTTCCCATGGGACATTTGAGTGTGGAGTCTGTTGACAAGGACATACCTAAAACGTGGAGGAAACATGACCAACTGAGGTCTGATCCCAGCAAATCCCTATGTACTGTGCTGAACCATGACTTGGTTACATCCTAATGTCCCTCTCCGACCAGCCTAAGTGTGGAGAAGGGAAGGAGGGCTTTGTAACATATCCCCCCTTGGAGAAATAACCTCCACACCAACCTCACTCTGATAGATACAAGCCCTGTTTAGAGCTTAGACACCCTAAATGACAGTGCATCGGACTTAGGGGAGTTAAAAGTTCAAAATTGCATATACACCACAAACACAGCTCTATTATGTTTATAAAGAAATATTTGTTTGTATTCATATGTTGACCACTTCAATTGGCATAGTCAGACCTCTGCTGGCACAGTGACCTTTGAGCACTTCAACATCCAGTGCTTTGTCCATTGCAGAACTTTGCCCCAATAACAATCTTTCAAAATATATGATCTGTTTCAGTATATGAGACAAACTTCATTGAGGTAGCACTATGGTCATATAGGATATGTTTCAGTAATGCAATATATCAGACATAGTTCGCTATGTAGTGCTTTGGTCGTCTATGAAACAACAGTGCAATATATCAGACATACTTCACTGTACAGTGCTATGGATTCAGTGGTGCAATATATCTGATAAGCTTTATATGATCTGTTTCAACAGTGCAATATATCAGACAAATTTCACTGAATAATGCTGTGGTCATATATGGTCTGTTTCAGTAGTACAATATATCAGACAAACCTTGCTGTATAGTGCGGTGGTCATATATGGTCTGTTTCAGTAGTGCAATATACTGAGGTTAAAAAGTGCGGGAAAGATTTACCTCCTTGCTCTCAAGCCTACAAAAATGTGCTGGTGCTATCACAACACAGACTCATAGCAGCAAACTGGTTCAGGACAATTTATTTCATTTATTAGTAGTAAATGCTTTCTCTAGGCAAAGCACATACAGTTTATACATTTTGATAAAAAAACATATTTCCAAAAGTCACTTAGTAAAAAATGAACAAAAACTGACAGTCATAGCAAGAATATAGAATTCTCACAATATAAAATGTAACACTACACATCCCTGTGAAGCTGCAGAGGAGCATGACATGAATATCCTGATTTCTTAAAAGATATGAATAAACAAAAATCCATAACTAAAATAATAACAGACATTACATATTTTAATTAAACCAAGAAAGGATGAATAGAAAATTATTTGTTTAATAAAAACATGTTTCCTATGTGTGTTGCCTGGAGGCAGGAAGAAGAAAATATGGAAGAAACACCACTACTTGACACAATATGATGTAAATAATGTTAGATTATGATAATGAGATTCCACACCTTTACAGAACACACGCTACATAAAGGGCTTACTGAAAGAAAGTGAACCATAGTAATAAACTTGTACCTGATTATATGGTCTATATGGTAATAATGACAGTTTGTCACAATTACTTGCTTAATGAAAATACTGCCATCTAAAGTAAGTGAATTAGGTGTGTGACAAATGAAATAATGAAATAAGTGATTCACAACAAGTACATGCAAAACTTAAACTTTAACGAAAAAAACTCAGAAAATTAGATGTGAGAAATCAGGAATCACTGACTGACATCAATACCTCAAACTGTGAGCATTAAACTTACTTTACTCTCCACTTTGCTGAACATCTGGAAAGCTGTGATATTTGCGGGAGGCTTGGCAATTTTCAAAGCCATCAACATAATCCTCAAATGCTTAGCTACATCACTTTCAGACTGAAATAGGAAACATTGGATTGAAACAGGTTCAAACACTGTTTTGTCTTGCCGGGCAAAAGAAAGTATAGAACACATAACCAAATAAAGTTCAGTATTAAAATGCTAGGGTTTCATAATGAAATTAAGTAAAAGAGAGCTTAACAGAAATAAATATATCAGTACAGAAAAGGAATATTAAAATTATCAACACTATGGAGAAGGAATAATTAAATGTTAAAATTCACAATGCTAAAATAATAAAAAGACAGTGTAACGAATTAAGCAAAGTAAGCAAAGGGACAGCAAAGGCATACTAAAATAATCAGCAGAGTAGTCATATTCTATCAAATTATCAGCTGGCACTAGAAACAACAAAAGTAAACATCAGCATGGAGTTGAAATAAACAAATTAAATATCAGTAACAGTAAAGATTACTCAAATGAAACATCAGGAAAGAATAAATATCAAAGCATGGCAGAAAGTAGAGATAATTAAAGTATTAACACACTAGAAATACTCAAAAGTATTGGTACAGAAGAGCATAGAAACAGCCAAATTGTTAAACTTCAGTTTAGGAATAGTTCCATACAGTAATAGCATGGAATAGAAATAGCTACATAAAGCAACAACACAGAGTTACGTTATGTTATCATGGATATCACTACACATTCCATGAGTCTTCAGTCGAAGACGCCATCGATGTGCTTGACCTACTGATCTCCTAGGCTGTGTAGTAGGGCAAGCACCAGAGTCCCAACAGCATCCGCCAGTCGAGCACATACTGCACTGACAATATTGGACCTGTCAATGCTTCTTCCCATTTGTATTGGTGCATTATTTGCCAATCAGTCTCAGCATTCATTACCTTTCACTTCAGCATGTCCAGGGGCACACATTTAAGCCGGTGATATGAAAGTGAATGCTGTATATCCATTCGCAGAGTATAAATAGCCAGACACAGACATTTCACACGGCAGTATCTGATCTGGTTTGTCAACAATCACATTCAGTGCACAATAATATCCCTACAAGCACTCCAGTCTCGTCCTATAGATCACTTCAGTAGTCTCAACACAATGCACAAACTGAGGCATCAGTAAGGATCAACACAGTGCATGACTCCAATAAAGATCATAATGTGAGTATACAAGAATAACACATGTTAATATTCTTTTGAGAGTTTATTTTTTAGCGTTGCCTGGACAACCTATTTTTTTAAATTTTCAGTTGGTAATGGATTTTTAATGTGTGTAACAAGCAGACATATCTTACCAGAGTTTTGTCCTTATCAGAGAAGGTTAGGTGTCCAATCCACAACCTGATAATCATAGGAAGTGTAATTTCCTTGGGTTTCATATATGACCATAGAGTACACCTTGGATCATAGCACTTAAACACTCATGACCCGGGAAGGTTAACCCGGTCAACAAATGCCCGCAGAAGTTGGATGTGTCGGCCTAACGGCGCAAGAACGCAGCTCTGCTGTAAACAGGCACAACGCAATCACATTCGAAAAAAAAACTCTGGATGAATGAAGAAGAAACACTCATGACTGGGTTCACAGGTAGATTTCATCTGATATACCACCAACTGCTTTGACTGACTAGGCGCCAATGGGTTCGACCTGAGTGCAATGACGTTGCTTCTAACAGTAAATATCCTCACGTAATGTACAGCAGATGAAAGACATTAAGTGATCAAGCCAGTGAAACTTACAGGCTCTGTTATTTCTGTCGAGGTCTTGGATGAGGAAAGAAGGGCTGGATTTTTAACTGACACCATCTTCACACTAGCCAGTTCAGCCAACAAGTAGTCTATAGACAGTTTGATGAAACATTTCAATAAACATTTAAGTACATTTCAATTTTTAACTGCGTGGCATATTGAGAAGCATATACAAAGTGTTAAACCGTGTCATGTGATTCTAATCCTTTTAATCTTATTTTTACTGTTATCTTAGTTTTCTGTACATTTCATTTTGTTATTCCACCCTTCTCTTCCTTAATGGGTACCAGTCAAAACACACAATGTAATTATTTATTTGTTTAACATATGTATATCTGGGGGGCTGCGTGGTCTCGAGGTATGGTGTCCGCCTCTAGTGCTGGAGGTCACGGGTTCAAGCCCCGGCGAGGACCGGGATTTTTTCACGTGGACTTCTAGTAATAAAATTTCCCCTGGTCTCTGGGTAGTGAGATCGGACACCCATGTGTATTGTTGCGCACGTAAAAAATCCCTTGGCAGTGGAAATTGAAAAAGAGTAGCCTAACGGCGCTGCCCGGGTAAAATTTCTAGTTAAAAATCTACCCAAAGTATTTCAGGATCCTCGCCGGTGCTACGGAGTTCGTACACTGAGCTGAATTTCTCCAGACTCAGGTTTGAGTTAGGAGAAGAACGGAGCACTTATGGGTTGCACCTGTGTGCCGTGATGTTGATCCATCGACTAGACTAAACTAAACTAATGTATATCTAGCGTGGTGCGACAGTGATACAATGAATCCATGCACAAATCTATACGGCAGGAAACAAACAAAAGAGATAGTCTGAATGAAGAAAACATTCCTTATTAAAGAAAAGTTGAGTGGAGTTTGATTTGTTGCACCACTGACATAGATCACATATGGCCATAGCACTACACAGTGAAGTCTGTCTGATATATTGCAATTCATTGGCACCTTGCCGTCTTGACATACGATAGTTTGTGCTTTAAAAAGGCATAATAACTTTTAACTATGGCGGTAGCGAGTGTGACTGATAAGGCCAATTTGCGCTGTAAATGTCCGTTCACAGTGGGTGCATGTGAACACGTGGTCATTTCCACCATCATGCACCATCTTACGTCTCAAACGCTTGGTGTATGACTTTTCTGCAATAATTTTCTCCTTTGACTTTATTCCATTTCTGATATTTGCCCTCCATGCAACACGTTCAGCGGCGACTTGCTCCCAATGTGCATTATCAATGCCTGTATCAATCATGTCCCACTTACACACATCTTTGTATCGTAGTAGAGGCCGACCCTGAGATCTCTTACCCATCTGTAATTCACCAAAAAAGATATCCTTTGGTATTCTACCATCATCCATCCTCCTAAGATGTCCTATCCATCTAAGTCTACGAAGACTGAGCATGGAATAAACTGTCACACAACCTGATCTTTCCAATACTTCAGTATTTGTGATTTTGTCTTGCCACTTAATACCAAGAATTCTTCGCAGACACCGCATATGAAAGCTGTTTAAATTGTTCTCTTGGTGTGAGTAAGTTGTCCAGGTTTCACTGCCATAGAGAAGAGTACTAAGGACACAGGCTTGATAGACAAGGACTTTTATTTTGGCAGTAAGCTTCCTGTTCTCCCAGACTCTTTTTCTTAACCTGTTCATTGTTGTTGCTGCCTTACCAATCCGGATGTTGATTTCCTGATCTAGGGATAATTTGCTATTTACCACTGATCCTAGATATGTAAAATGGTCTACTATCTCTAGTTCGGCGTCGTCAATAAAGATTGATGGTACCCCATGTGCACCTTGTGACATAATCTGTGTCTTCTTTTTGCTAATTGTTAAACCAAATTCAGAACAAGCATTGGAGAATGCAGATAGTAGACATTGCAATTCTTCCTCAGAGTGGGTCGTAACTGCAGCATCATCTGCAAAAAGCAACTCTCTGATCAGTACCCTCCTAATTTTGGTCTTAGCCTTCAATCTCTGAGCATTGTAGAGGCCGCCATCTGAGCGTGAGTGAATGTATATACCACCATCCTGATCACGAAATGCATATTTCAGTAGAAGTGAAAAGTATATTCCAAAGAGGGTGGGAGCTAGTACACAACCTTGCTTAACTCCACTCTTGATTTCAAATTCTTCAGAAGTTGCACCATCAAACTTGATTATACCCTTCATGCCTGTGTGGAACGATTCCACAATGGACAGAAGAGTTGGTGGGCAGCCAATCTTCTTTAGTGCCTTGAACAGACCCTCACGACTGACCAAATCAAATGCCTTTGTGAGGTCGATGAAGGCAATAAACAGTGGTTGATTCTGTTCACGGCATTTTTCTTGCATTTGTCGCAATGAGAATATCATATCAGTGGTAGACCGGTTCTGTCGAAAGCCACACTGTGATTCGGGGTAGACTTGATCTCCTAGGACTTGAAGTCTGCGCAGAACAATTCTGGCAAATACTTTTCCAACAATACACAGAAGTGAGATACCCCTATAGTTGTTGCAGTCGCTCCGATCGCCCTTGTTCTTGTACAGTGTTATGATGCTTGAATCTTTGAAATCCTGTGGGACTTGTCCTTCACGCCAGCATAGCTCTATTAGCTGGTGGATCTGTATAGTGAGTGTGTCTTGCCCACTCCTGATAACCTCTATTGGAATCCCATCCTTACCTGGAGCCTTGCCAGATGCAAGTTCATTTATAGCACACTTAACTTCTGTTATGGTGGGAAGTGTGTCCAGGTGGTCAAGAGTTGGTAGAGCCTCTATGGCGTTGAGGGCATTATCCGCTAGTTTGGTCTCACTTGAGTAAAGCTCCAAATAGTGCTCTACCCATCTGTCCATCTGCTGTTTCTTATCAGTGATGACTTCTCCAGTCAAGGTTTTCAATGGTGCACTTCTTTTGATCACTGGACCACAGGCTTTCTTTATTCCTTCATACATGCTTCTTATGTCTCCCTTATCACTTGCGATTTGAATGGACTCACATAACTTGATCCAATAATCATTTGCACACTGCCTGGCAGCCTTTTGCACATCCTTCCTAGCTTGCCTTAGCTCACTCAGAGTGTTACGCGTTGGTCTTTCCTTGTTTCTTAAGAGAGCTTTCTTCTTCTTATCAATCAAGGGCTGCAGAGTCTCGCTGTTGGCCGCAAACCAATCCTGCCTCTTATGATCCACAGTGCCGTAAACCCTTACGGCAGTTTTACAAAGAGTTTTCTTAATTTGACCCCACTTTTCATTTACTGTACAATTTTCTGGTGTATCAGTGAAAGCGGCTTCAAGTTGCTGTTGAAACTGAAAGCACTTTTCAGGATCATGAGTGTTAATAATATTAATCCTGGGGCTAGATTTGTGTTTAGCTGTGTAGATTCTCTTTGGTCTCAGTCTAACCCTTGCAACAACCAAAGAATGATCCGTATCACAGTCAGCACTGTGGTAACTACGAGTCAATGATATATGGTTCAGATGTTGTCTCCGTGTGATGATGAAGTCCAGCTGGTGCCAATGGCCGGATCTTGGATGTTTCCATGTGACCTTATGCATCTCTTTTGTTTTAAAAAAAGAGTTTGTAATACATAGGTCATTACTGGTGCAATGCTCCAGCACCCTTTGCCCATTTTCATTCATGCGACCGATGTTGTATTTTCCAAGGCACACTGGCCATGAACTCGAGTCCTTGCCCACACGAGCATTGAAATCACCGAGCATATAAATGTAGTCGGATTTTGGAACTGCCTTAATCACAGAGTCTAACTCCTCATAGAACAAATCCTTCACATCATCAGAGGAATCGAGTGTCGGTGCATATGCAGTAATAATGGTGGCAAACCCACAAGAGGTTGCCAAGCGCAGGGATAATAGTCTTTCATTTCCTCCTGCTGGAATTTCAATCATTCCCAGTAGCGAATTCTTCACTGCAAAGCCCACACCGTGTTGCCTTTTTTCTGCCTGCCCTTTACCCTTCCAGAAAAAGGTGTAGTTGTTTTCCCTGAGTGACCCTTCCTCAGCGAGGCGAGTCTCCTGCAGGCCAGCAATATCAATGTTAAGACGATTGAGTTCGGCATCAATCACAGCCGTTTTTCTCACATCGTCAATATTGGTCAAGTCAGTGGAAAATCCTGGACACATGGTTCTCACGTTCCAGGTTGCAAGCCGTAGCTTGAGGTTTATATTTATATTTTTGTTTGTACCTGGTGCATTGGTTTTACAGCCTGCGATTCAGATTTTGTCCTAGCCCCAAGCACCCATTGAAGCAGGCAGGCTGTGGCGGATCAGCATCCAATTGGCTGGGGGCTGCCCAGCTTGAGGCGGGCGGTAGCTGATCAGTGACACCTATAGGTGTCTCCCACCGTCAGAGGCAACGCGTGGCGCCCCATGTCTACGCCAACTGACAAGGACTTATAACCCGTAACAGTTGCCTCTCGCTTTGATTCCGAGACCAGTTAAGACCAGGGATGGAGTTATTGCCTCTCCATAGCACAAAGCCTGGGCTAAAATATAGAGATCATGTGTTGCCCATGCAGCATGATCCCTCTCTCGGCCTGCCTAGTTCACTCCAGAGGAAAGGTAACACCCCTACATCTGGAACAAGACAAGCTGCAGAAGCTGCCGGATCAGCAAAGCAATGCTCTAACTGTCCGCCTGTCGGAGCTTCGATCCTAGACCAGTCGCCAACCAAGGCTTAGGGCCTGGTCTGCCCTGCCATGACAATTTTGTCTTTAGCTTGCATTTCCTCGCACCAGGGTAAGGCGTGTACCCTTGCAAAAATATTGCAATACTGAAATATATAATATACGGCCTGAAGTACGATACAGCTCTGAAGTATGGACTCCAAAACAAAACAAATTAAAAGAGCTTGGAAGATTTTGAAATATTATCACAGTATGCAAAGAGTGGGTTGAACAGTTAAGAGATCAAAGGAATATACTCTTAAAGAAGTTGAGTCTCTGAACAGCTAATAATAAATATACAAGTAAGCTGTCTTGGCTTGGTGACATTATGAGACATACAGGTCTACTTTTGAACATTAAAAAAATGTTGCAGGTCTTTTGCAGGACACTGCAATCAACCCCTCTTATTTTATAGGCAATTTTACGTTCAGTAGTTTGCTATTACTTTCTGAACTAGATGTCAACGTTTAAGTCCAACTTAATGCCAATGTAAGGCTTAAACCCCCTACCTCGTCTCGCCATACGAGCATCAGAAGTTTAAAAGCACTCTTATCCTTTCGACCACATTAACATCTACTATTAAAAATACTGGATGGGAAAATTTTGAGGAAACAAGAGGCCAAAACACAAATACCCATAACGTAATCATGCAATGACATTGAAGTTTGGACTTAGGACAAGCAGGAGAGAATTGCTGAGTACAGGGGACAGTGGAAAGATATGATCATGAGACTTCAACACCAGATCATGATGGTACAGGTTTACTTATCTCTGACGATATAATTTTAATCTCAATCTTGTGACAATAAAATAAAAGCAGACAGCACAGCAAAATAAAAACATAACCACAATTCAACAGTTCGATTACCTAGAAGTTGCAAACATGCTTTTCTAGACGCCAGCCTTCCCTCTATGGGTCCTTCGGTTAAATTTGAATAAGGACAAGCTGCAACAAATATCAAAAGTATCATAAAGCATCACAAGTAATGACTGTTACTTCATATAAGGAAAGTATAGTGACAATGATCTTCACCGTTAATAGAGTCACCTCAGTACAATTTTCTTCCATCTCCATGTTTAAATGGCATTGACATCACTGTTCTCTCTCTCTCTCACACACATAATGTAATTGTAAAGGACTTTAATTTCCTTGTCATAATAGTACATTTTGGATACGGCTTTTTCTGGCCTTAATGCTGAGTTAGTTGAGTTAAGAACCGACATCACTGCACTCAGGACATTCCCATATGTGCTCCATCCCCTCGTTCAACAGCTAGCGAAGAGTCATACTACTAATCGTTCCCACCGCTATCTGATTAAAAGTTCTCCTGGTCTTCCCTCTCAGTTTTGAGATTCTTCCAGAACCCCTGCCAATCCCCTGCAATCTCATTCTTTCTACATATGGGTTCTCAATCTCAAGAGTCATACTACTAATCGTTCCCACCGCTATCTGATTAAATGTTCTCCTGGTCTTCCCTCTCAGTTTTGAGATTCTTCCAGAACCCCTGCCAATCCCCTGCAATCTCATTCTTTCCACATATGGGTTCTCAATCTGCTCCTCCGCCTTCTTCACCTGGTCTCACAAGTGCACGACCACCTCCCCCTTGTCCATAAGCAAACTACCACCAAGAGGTGCATTCACTGCTAGCCTATCAGCTTGTTCATTGCCCCGTACCCCTGCATGGCCAGTGCAAAATATCCATACAATTCTCACAATCTATGACCTCTGAAGCGACGAGAGCCATTCCACACGAAACATTCTTTTCTCCACCTTACTAAGCATACTCTTTTAATCCGTAATGAATACAATGTGTGTTGTAGTAATCTCCCCTAGCCAACGGAATGCCGCTGTTACTGCCTCCACCTCCATTCTCATGCTGGAGGTCGTAGTCTCATATGCCAGACTCCTTTTTCAAGACTCGTCCATTAGCCTTTGCAATAAAGCCCCAACCACTACATCTGTTTCTCACCACTGACCCATCGGTGTAGATGACTATGTCACGTTGATGTGTGTTACTCTGGATCAGCTATTGCACTTCAACAAACTCAGTGCGGCCCGCTGCCCTTAATTTCCCATTGGAGCGTAGATACTAAACCAACTCACTCCAAGCCATTCTATATTTTGCTACCTCACCCAACCCTCTTTATGTCCTCCCCATATTATTCACCTGTCTCTAATTCTCTTCTATGTGTGTTTTTAAGGTAGCCTCTGTTTCATTTGCCCTGTGCGTTCCAGATACAGAACTTTCTAGTTATAACATTATCAGGATTTTTCAATGTGTCCCCGATCCAGCACCAGTGCCTTTTCCTCGCCTCTTGATTGGCTGAATTCTGTCTAGTCCTCCCCCTTAGCTCCGCAATAGCAATTAAGCTACACAATTTTGTAACTGAAGAGTGAGGTGGCAGCATCACACTAACCAGATGACCTCACAGAACATTTTCTGACTCCCATTTTGAGCCTCATCAACCTAGGAGACATGTGGTCATGAAAAATCAACATCTGGTGGGGGATTTCAACCCAGGATGACCAGACCAGCAGGTGAGTTTACTAGTCCTTACCAGGGCACCCTATATCATCACCATCATGTGCCCTGCCAACTGGCGTAGGCATTTACATATCTCCACAGGTCTTGGTGTTCTGGATCAAATCAATTATTCCTTCATGCTAATGTCTTATGTCAACCCAACACCATTTCTCTCAGTCTGGCTCTTTCACTGTTGATCTTTCCAATCATCACAATATTTTTCAAAGCTTCTCTTCTCATTGCCTAACCTAAAAACATTGTTTGTCTCTTTCTTATCTTCTTCTTCTTCAGCGTTCCGAGCCATTGAGGTTCTTTGCTGCAAATACAATCCGTCTCCATTCGTCTCTCTGGTGGACCTTCTCTTGCCAGTCGTTGATTCCAAGTGCTTGTAGGTCTGTACATGTATTATCTCTCCACCGCCTTCTTGGTCTACCTCGGGGTCTACGGTCATTTATTTCCTGAGTGTAAGCGAGTTTTGTTTCCCTATTATCTTCCATTCTTTCTATATGCCCCAGCCATTGTAGTCTATTAGCCTTCATGATACCAGTGATTAGCGGGGACTTAAACAGATCATAAATGTCTTTGTTACTTCTTCTTTTCCACTCTCCACTTTGTGTATCCCTAATGGGTCCAAAGATGCGTCTTAAAATTTTGTTCTCAAAGGTTTGTAACAAGGCTTCGTCTCCTTTCGTTGTACTCCAGGTTTCAGAGCCATACAGCACAACTGGTCTGATCAGTGTTTTGTATATTGTGATTTTGGTGTTACGAGATAGCGCCTTTGATTTTAGTAGATGTTGTAGTCCAGATAAGTCAGTCCGATATCGAGGCTCATGTATTTGTTTCGTAACAAAGAAAGGTTTTTACAAAGGTGGGGATGTTAACCCCACGCTTCAACCCCCAACCTGGAGGACCAGGGTGTTTCTCTTTGTCTGTTCTCTACCCTTTGACCTGTCCGGCTTGGGAGGCCCTGCTGGTAGCTACGCTACCGCCGGCATAGCTCTCAGGGTCATTGAGAAACTCAAGCTCCCCCACCACGACAAGGTGGAAACACCATCTCTTTCTTATAGTTATGTTTAATGTTTTACTTTCATTAGCCCTTTACAGGCAATTGTAGTGAGTTGCTCTAGTAGTCCAAGATATTTGCAATGTTCGTCTCAGAAACAAAATCTCCATTTCCCCCAAGCTCTTCTTTATTTGTTCGTCCACATTCCAAGATTTGTTGCCATACAGCAAAACAGGTTCTAAATAACAATTCAATTCTCTATTTCCTATTATAAATGCATACTTGAAACTAATCTACCACATCACAAAATATACATCCAACTATTTGGACCACTGCAAAATTTCAGTTTGAAATTACATTTCCATCTTATGCAATAGATGCAACTATATAAATGTTAGCACATGAAGACTTGTTTCAACTACTCAACCAGGTAATCCTAAAACAGATAATGTTTTGTGAAATGTCTGGCTTCATATATTTTAGGTCGTGCATATAAAGGTGTGGTGATAATGTTTCTTTCTCATACAAACATCAGATTTTTATTTTTATTTCACTATTTCCATCAGATCATGAAAAAAATTACACTATTTTAAAATACCAGTTTGCTACAAATGTAAGTCCTGAAGCAATATAACTACTTACAAAACTCTCGCAAGAAACCGCTCAGTTCCATCAAAAAATTTTCTGAATCACTTGGTCCTAAAAAGAAAGAAAGAAACAAGGTTAATTTCATTGAGTTTCTTAAGTCACAGAATGGCAACTGTTACAGCTATATCAAATACTGTCTATGTTTTGTTTTTAAAGAATAATAAAACAATCCACTGAATAATTTTCATAATAATTACCCATGACAATAAACAGAGATTATCCTTCAGACTATGAGTACTCGTTATATCAGATACTTATGATCCATCATAAAATTATTATTTTAATATGACAAGCCTAATCCTTCACTAACGGCAATAATAAAAATATGGAGTAAGACAAGGCTGCTCTCTCCACACCTATTCAAAATATATGCAGAAAATGTAATGAGAAACGTTGAAAATGATGAGACCAAGGACAATGTTAATTTATTTGTAATTGGTGGAAATCAAATCCCAGAACTTAAATATGCAGATGACACAGTTCTCTCAAATAGTGCTAAATGTTTAGAAGAGCTTATCATGTCTGTGAAAAGACACAGTGAAAGTCAAAATCTTTTTTCTAAACTTGGACAAAAAACAAAAATAATGTCCACAGACAAAACCATATTCCAACCAAATTTGATAACTAACAATCATGAGATTAAAAATGTTAAACAGTCTAAATATACTGGCTCCATAATCACCATGAAGACTGTTGAACAGAAATTAGACGCAGGCTGGCCATAGCACAGCAGAGATTCAACAGTATTAAGAACCCATGGCACAATACTGGCAAAGAACTTAAATAACATTTTTAAAGACATACATCTTTCCTGTGGCAATGTGTGGATGTGAGTTATAGACAATTTCGCAATCACAAGAAGAAAATTGTGGATTTTGAGTTCAAATGTTATAGAAAAGTTCTTAGAATATTGTGGATCAAGAAGAAGACAAATACTGAAATTTTACAAGTCTTGAACATGGAAGAAAACTGACCCATAAACAGTTTTGTATCTTAGAAACTGAAATACTTTGCTCATATAAAATGTCACAGTGACTTGGTAAGAACAGTGACAGGAGGCATGGCTCCTGGTAAAAAGAAGTCAACCAGCATGAAAATGGAAACAGGACATTGCAGACACCTTGGGCAAGAGGGTGCACGAGGCAGGAGAAATGGCCAGAGATGGAGAGGCTTTTTGACATGCCATGATGAGAGCCACGTTCTGTAAATGTAAACTGCTACACGATGAATCCCTCACCAGGTTATATAGATACAAGTTTCATGTGATAAGCATAATCCCTCACCATGTTATATAGATACAAGTTTCATGTGATAAGCATAATCCCTCACCAGGTTATATAACTACAAGTTTCATCTAATAAGCATAATCCCTCACCAGGTTATATAACTACAAGTTTCATCTAATAAGCATAATCCCTCACCAGGTTATATAACTACAAATTTCATGTGATAAGCATAATCCCTCACCAGGTTATATAACTACAAGTTTCATGTGATAAGCATAATCCCTCACCAGGTTATATAACTACAAGTTTCATGTGATAAGCATAATCCCTCACCAGGTTATATAACTACAAGTTTCATGTGATAAGCATAATCCCTCACCATGTTATATAGATACAAGTTTCATGTGATAAGCATAATCCCTCACCAGGTTATATAACTACAAGTTTCATCTAATAAGCATAATCCCTCACCAGGTTATATAACTACAAATTTCATGTGATAAGCATAATCCCTCACCAGGTTATATAACTACAAGTTTCATGTGATAAGCATAATCCCTCACCAGGTTATATAACTACAAGTTTCATCTAATAAGCATAATCCCTCACCAGGTTATATAACTACAAATTTCATGTGATAAGCATAATCCCTCACCAGGTTATATAACTACAAGTTTCATGTGATAAGCATAATCCCTCACCAGGTTATATAACTACAAATTTCATGTGATAAGCATAATCCCTCACCAGGTTATATAACTACAAGTTTCATGTGATAAGCATAATCCCTCACCAGGTTATATAACTACAAATTTCATGTGATAAGCATAATCCCTCACCAGGTTATATAACTACAAATTTCATGTGATAAGCATAATCCCTCACCAGGTTATATAACTACAAGTTTCATGTGATAAGCATAATCCCTCACCAGGTTATATAACTACAAGTTTCATCTAATAAGCATAATCCCTCACCAGGTTATATAACTACAAGTTTCATCTGATAAGCATAATCCCTCACCAGGTTATATAACTACAAGTTTCATCTAATAAGCATAATCCCTCACTGTCACCAACTGGCTGGGGTTAGATCCCAGATGGGCAACCACTCAGCCAAAATCATCTTCTTCTACTGGTGTTTAGTTCTGGATGCAGTTTAAGATCCCCTAACTCTGTCAGAAAGGGACTAGTTACCACCCAGATCCCAGAGAGAAAACGTGGAACTAATGTCTTTTATGCTGATTTAAGACACTGTCCCTGATACTCAAGAAAAC
Source organism: Cepaea hortensis (assembly GCA_963921405.1). Classification (NCBI taxonomy): domain Eukaryota; kingdom Metazoa; phylum Mollusca; class Gastropoda; order Stylommatophora; family Helicidae; genus Cepaea; species Cepaea hortensis. The sequence continues at coordinate 113,981,745 of OY992881.1, forward strand.
AGCCAAGAAGTGGCTCGTTGAAGATAGAATATATCTATATAGTTTTGGCTGTACTTGGTATCACCAGAAGTGAGAAAGGAGGAGTTAAGACATGCAACGTAATCTGGTTACTTATGACTGCATAGGCAAGATACCTCCCGGACATAGATTCCCACTTCTGGATAATATGTGCGAACCCCCACTAAATGATACAATAATGTGTGTACTTGATTAAGCTACACAAACATTTATAAACATTTAGAATTATACGGACAAATTGAGTTTTAAAATACAACAACTGTGTTTATTATTGCTATTGATGATCATATGATGATGATGATTATATTATGGTATACGTAACTCATCTGGCTGAAAAGCTCAGAAGCACATAGGTCCTGCTTCCCCCAGTGAGACGCAGTTCACTGTCAGATTGAAGGAGTCCAAAGTGGTCCCTTCACAAGGCTAAGTCACTTCCGGATATGGGTTGTTGACTGTCCATTGCTCCTAAGAGATCTGGAATGAAACGAACGGAGATGGGTAGTATCTACGTCTACACATCTCAAACACATATGTCTATACATTCATATAAACATACATTCAAGTGATAATATATGATGGTATGATGATAGATGATGGCATGTTACATAAACATATATCAGTTCTAAATAAATAAATATATATGTATATATTCATAAAACCATTTAGAACATCTATAGCTCAAAACATACATCATCACATACATTTATGTAATGGGGTGTTTCCCATATAAGTTCACCTCACTTACTCTGTCCCTTTCTGATTCATTCATACTGTCTTGTCGGAAGGGCTGGTCGCACAGTCCTGTCGAACATTAAATGCCTTCCCTGAATCTGTCTGGGATATTGAATGTCCTAAGTCATGTCTGTCCTCATGCAGACATCATGCAGACAAGGTGAACTGGTGCCATTCCTCAAACCAAGTGGTTTCACCATAATCTTGGTAGGCACTCAAAGTGTTGGTCCAAATAATCAATGTTAATTGGACGCTATCAAGAGACTGGTAGCTCTCAGGAATTTCTCCTAAGTAGTCAGTCTCCCCAATGTTTAACAATCATACAGGATGAATCTAAATGTATCTCCTGTACATGCATAAGCCACACGCTCATGTAGCTTGGATAATGGATTTCTCCAAATTATCACATACAACAAATCAGACAACCAAGTGGTGAATGAAAGAAGAAAATAGTTCTCAGTGAAATCGTAAAGCTAGAACTGGAACATTAAGTACAAAGAAAATCCACCAGTGTAAAGTTTTGGAGAATATGCAGAACAAGAAACTACACAAGCCTTCAGACTAGCAGACAACTAATCAGAGTAATGGGCTTACCTGGGTTATAGCTAGGAAATCCTGTCATACGACATTGTATCGAAGTAACAAAACGAGAGGGTAATCTCTCACCAGAAATTAAAATTCCGGCTTCCCTGGTACACTATTGTGAATGCGTCTGAAGTCTTGCTGGCCACTGCTCGTAGTTTTATTCTATTCAATTCCTGGCTAGTTTCCAGGTTGGCTAATTAATATTCCCCTTTTCATTAACTCCGCCTATTTTTCCATGTAAGATGATTTACCTAGATGGATTAAGTGCCAAATTCTTTTCACCCCTCCTCCTTTCCTGTGAAGGGTAGTTTCATCTGTCAATCAAATTGACCGATGCCCCCCACGCCTGAAACAATGAAACCTGCTTTGGCGGCAATGCAGTTGCGTCATTACATTCCAATAGGCTGGTAACACCAGCCTTCCCGGTTGCTGGCAGGAATGTGTCAGCCATGTGTTTCTACTTTGCCCCGTAGTATTGCGTAGTATTGCGGAGAGGTGTTAAGCATCTGGTCCTAATTGCTCCTTTGTGGTGGCAATCACAGAAGTCCCGGCTCCCCAAAGTCTGGACTTTTAGATAGGTGTTAGGCCTGCATTAAATTGCCGTCTTTGGATCACACGGGATTTTCCCCTGAGTAGCATGTCCATGTATCAATTCATCTCCAGCCCAGATTTCACACTTTTCGGTCTTTCTCTCCCCTGGTACTGAAAACAATGAGTTTTCAACCTTTGATAGCGCCCGCCCCGACTGGTGCCGTGGTGTCTGGGTTTTAACTTTGATCTGGACATCAAAGCTTTCTCAGACCTAGCATTACAGAAATGATGGGGCGTGCGTGGTCAAAATGTATTTTCCTCTTGTTTTCAAGTTTATTGCATTTCTATCATTTTCTGGTGGACGTTTATGCTTTTAGAGAATGATAGAAAAATATTGTGGGCACTGTAATTCCTTGAAAACTTGTGTAATTATGATGCTGCCGGGGCTGTCCCGCCACATAGCTCTCCAATTTAAGTAGGTTCATTAATGAAGCCTATAACAGAGCCTCGGCAGCATTCAAGAAGGTATCTAAGTTCTCTCCGTTCTCCAACTGCCTCCAAGTCTGGGTTCCCAATATTCTTTGTGGCAGTGGGATGTTCTATGAGTCAAAAGAAATATCCCATGTCCATTCTCCCAGGATAAATCTTGCAAATCTTTGCTCCTGGTGTTGTGTCGGATTTCCGGGCTATTGCTCGGTAATGTCCTGTCCTCTGGAGGTTTTACTTTTTCCCAGCCGGGAAATTGCAAAATGTCTAACAAGATTCTCCTGCGCCGCAGAGAGACTGCTATTGTCCACTCAATTTCTGGCCCTTGTCCTATAAGCAGAGGAAGTGCCATCAGTGTTTTCTTAAAAGAATTGGTCGCAGTACTGTTGCTCCATTTTCTTTTCCTCCGTCGGCCAAAGATCATACTAAAATCCTTTAATCTCCTCCTTTTGGCAGGAAATTTGCTAAACATCATAATTTTATGATGTGCATTCAACTCGTACTTGCCTCTTTCTTGGTAGGATGTCAGTTTACTACCTCTTGATTTAAGAGTTTTCTTCCTTCGATAATTATTTATCCAGGTGCGTTCCTCTTCAACAGAGTTCCATTTTGAATCTGTGTTTGAAAGTATAAGGCTAGTAGAAGTTGTCCAGCTTTGAGAAATCATGTTGTTCCCCAAGAACTGTGAATTTGTATCACTCCTTGTAGAAGTATACATAAACAGCTGTTCTCCCCATCCAACATTGGTTGAAGTGAAAGGTAAACAAGGTCCTGAGTGTTGAGTATACCAACCGCTCCGGTTTTGTTCCGCTGCAGAGTCCATCATTTGTGATCCCCTGTTAGCTTCAGCTGTGTTGATGATAGGCATTACCTTCATCCTGTCCAAAGAAGTATTTTCTTCTTTGTTGTTAGCAGACATGTTTATCGTCCCTGAATCAGAGTCCGTGGTATAACCTACATGAATGCTTTGTGTATCTTGAGTTTCCTTTTCGAAAGACTCCAAGATACTGACATCGTAAGAATTCTCCTCCGTGTCTTGTTTGTCCTCCATGGCTGGGCTCTCTTGTGCCAAGTCCAATTGAGGTATTCTCTCCCTGGTCTGGTTTTCTTGTGCCAAATCCAATAGAAGTGAATGTTGTGGGGTGTCATTTTCAATGTCATCTCCCACCTGAGATAAGTAATTCATACTGATAATTGTTTCATCTTGTGTGGCCACATAGAAAGAAACACTGGAATCCTGTTTTACATCCATTCCAGTCTCAGCTGAAATCATTTCCACTCTTAGTTTCTCTGAACTGAAGGGAATAAAAGAGTCGGGTAAGGTCTCGCCTTCGATCTCTTTAATAGTTTTCCTCAGGTCCTCCTCCTCCTGGATTTTTCTCCTTTGGGAAGTCTTAGGAAGCTCCTGAGATTGCTGGGTTGCCAAGCCAGCTAATCCGCTTTCATTGCGGTGTAAACATTTATCATGTTTGTGACTGTTTACCGAACGCTTGGTACATTTATTCCTATTCCGTTTATTTTTAATATTTTTAGGGATAGGCGAGGGAAGCATCTGCCTTTCTGTGCGCAAGTTTTTGTTTTTCTGAGCCATGGGGATTTGCGAAGGAATGCATGCCTCTTCTTTGTGACGGTCAGCTTCCCCGCTTTCTATCAGAGTTTCGGCTTGAGTGATTGGCTTTTCCTCAATCGAGCTGGTAGATTCCTCCACGTTCAGTATTTCAATTTGCTTCTTCTTCATCTCATCTTCTTCAGCTTTGTGACGCATATCTGCTTCTAATTCTGCAACTCTTTTCATCATCTGCTCATCTTCTTTGTCCCACCAATCCATTTCTTCTCTAATAAATAGTTCTAGCTTCTCTCCTACTAAGCCGAGCCTTATGCCCCATCCTCTAGCGGACTCTAAGAAATCTGTGCGTGCATCCATGATCTCTTCTCAGCTTAAACTCAGGTAAGTAATTATATTATTACCCTACAGAGAGCTAGTCAGATTTATGCTAGAGCAGGATAGTGACAAGAGGAACAGACACTGCTATGAGAATGATAGTAGTGAATTTGAGTGAGAAAGTTGATGCAAAGCAGTCCGTCATACACTGAATTAACTAAGCATTATCAAATTATTCATGATTAAATCAAATGATAAAGCATGTAATCAAAATAATCATCAAGTAAATCATCAATAAACTAATTAATATCACTAATTAATGTGATTATTAATTCTACAGTGGTGAATGATGTAAATTAACTCATATGATATTATCCGTTATTAACTTTTTAACAAGTTATTTAAATTCTACAAACTTCCCTAGAAACAAATTCCTAAGTTAATACTTAGCAAATGTAATGGGTGAAGAATGAAAGAATGGTTTATGAAAATCAATAGTCTAGAATTTATTCTCTGATTCTATCATGGATGAGAAGTCCTGTGTCAAAATCTTGCCTACAATCAAGCAAGCTATTACATTAGAAATAAATTATAACTAACTAATGCTGCTAAGAATGTAAGTGAGAATGACCTAGGTTCTATCCATGGGCAAGACCGGAATAATACCAGACTAACAGATTTGAAATAGGTTTGTTCCTTGCGAGCGAACCAAAGTGTTCTAGGGTTTACTCCCGGATTCTATAGCGGGCGAACAGACCAATATGTTCTAGGGTTTACTCCCGGATTCTATAGCGGACGAGCCGTCCCAATAAGTCACCAACTGGCTGGGGTTAGATCCCAGATGGGCAACCACTCAGCCAAAATCATCTTCTTCTACTGGTGTTTAGTTCTGGATGCAGTTTAAGATCCCCTAACTCTGTCAGAAAGGGACTAGTTACCACCCAGATCCCAGAGAGAAAACGTGGAACTAATGTCTTTTATGCTGATTTAAGACACTGTCCCTGATACTCAAGAAAACAGCCAAGAAGTGGCTCGTTGAAGATAGAATATATCTATATAGTTTTGGCTGTACTTGGTATCACCAGAAGTGAGAAAGGAGGAGTTAAGACATGCAACGTAATCTGGTTACTTATGACTGCATAGGCAAGATACCTCCCGGACATAGATTCCCACTTCTGGATAATATGTGCGAACCCCCACTAAATGATACAATAATGTGTGTACTTGATTAAGCTACACAAACATTTATAAACATTTAGAATTATACGGACAAATTGAGTTTTAAAATACAACAACTGTGTTTATTATTGCTATTGATGATCATATGATGATGATGATTATATTATGGTATACGTAACTCATCTGGCTGAAAAGCTCAGAAGCACATAGGTCCTGCTTCCCCCAGTGAGACGCAGTTCACTGTCAGATTGAAGGAGTCCAAAGTGGTCCCTTCACAAGGCTAAGTCACTTCCGGATATGGGTTGTTGACTGTCCATTGCTCCTAAGAGATCTGGAATGAAACGAACGGAGATGGGTAGTATCTACGTCTACACATCTCAAACACATATGTCTATACATTCATATAAACATACATTCAAGTGATAATATATGATGGTATGATGATAGATGATGGCATGTTACATAAACATATATCAGTTCTAAATAAATAAATATATATGTATATATTCATAAAACCATTTAGAACATCTATAGCTCAAAACATACATCATCACATACATTTATGTAATGGGGTGTTTCCCATATAAGTTCACCTCACTTACTCTGTCCCTTTCTGATTCATTCATACTGTCTTGTCGGAAGGGCTGGTCGCACAGTCCTGTCGAACATTAAATGCCTTCCCTGAATCTGTCTGGGATATTGAATGTCCTAAGTCATGTCTGTCCTCATGCAGACATCATGCAGACAAGGTGAACTGGTGCCATTCCTCAAACCAAGTGGTTTCACCATAATCTTGGTAGGCACTCAAAGTGTTGGTCCAAATAATCAATGTTAATTGGACGCTATCAAGAGACTGGTAGCTCTCAGGAATTTCTCCTAAGTAGTCAGTCTCCCCAATGTTTAACAATCATACAGGATGAATCTAAATGTATCTCCTGTACATGCATAAGCCACACGCTCATGTAGCTTGGATAATGGATTTCTCCAAATTATCACATACAACAAATCAGACAACCAAGTGGTGAATGAAAGAAGAAAATAGTTCTCAGTGAAATCGTAAAGCTAGAACTGGAACATTAAGTACAAAGAAAATCCACCAGTGTAAAGTTTTGGAGAATATGCAGAACAAGAAACTACACAAGCCTTCAGACTAGCAGACAACTAATCAGAGTAATGGGCTTACCTGGGTTATAGCTAGGAAATCCTGTCATACGACATTGTATCGAAGTAACAAAACGAGAGGGTAATCTCTCACCAGAAATTAAAATTCCGGCTTCCCTGGTACACTATTGTGAATGCGTCTGAAGTCTTGCTGGCCACTGCTCGTAGTTTTATTCTATTCAATTCCTGGCTAGTTTCCAGGTTGGCTAATTAATATTCCCCTTTTCATTAACTCCGCCTATTTTTCCATGTAAGATGATTTACCTAGATGGATTAAGTGCCAAATTCTTTTCACCCCTCCTCCTTTCCTGTGAAGGGTAGTTTCATCTGTCAATCAAATTGACCGATGCCCCCCACGCCTGAAACAATGAAACCTGCTTTGGCGGCAATGCAGTTGCGTCATTACATTCCAATAGGCTGGTAACACCAGCCTTCCCGGTTGCTGGCAGGAATGTGTCAGCCATGTGTTTCTACTTTGCCCCGTAGTATTGCGTAGTATTGCGGAGAGGTGTTAAGCATCTGGTCCTAATTGCTCCTTTGTGGTGGCAATCACAGAAGTCCCGGCTCCCCAAAGTCTGGACTTTTAGATAGGTGTTAGGCCTGCATTAAATTGCCGTCTTTGGATCACACGGGATTTTCCCCTGAGTAGCATGTCCATGTATCAATTCATCTCCAGCCCAGATTTCACACTTTTCGGTCTTTCTCTCCCCTGGTACTGAAAACAATGAGTTTTCAACCTTTGATAGCGCCCGCCCCGACTGGTGCCGTGGTGTCTGGGTTTTAACTTTGATCTGGACATCAAAGCTTTCTCAGACCTAGCATTACAGAAATGATGGGGCGTGCGTGGTCAAAATGTATTTTCCTCTTGTTTTCAAGTTTATTGCATTTCTATCATTTTCTGGTGGACGTTTATGCTTTTAGAGAATGATAGAAAAATATTGTGGGCACTGTAATTCCTTGAAAACTTGTGTAATTATGATGCTGCCGGGGCTGTCCCGCCACACTCACCAGGTTATATAACTACAAATTTCATGTGATAAGCATAATCCCTCACCAGGTTATATAACTACAAGTTTCATGTGATAAGCATAATCCCTCACCAGGTTATATAACTACAAATTTCATGTGATAAGCATAATCCCTCACCAGGTTATATAACTACAAGTTTCATGTGATAAGCATAATCCCTCACCAGGTTATATAGATACAAGTTTCATGTGATAAGCATAATCCCTCACCATGTTATATAGCTACAAGTTTCATGTGATAAGCATAATCCCTCACCAGGTTATATAACTACAAATTTCATCTAATAAGCATAATCCCTCACCAGGTTATATAACTACAAGTTTCATCTGATAAGCATAATCCCTCACCAGGTTATATAACTACAAGTTTCATCTAATAAGCATAATCCCTCACCAGGTTATATAACTACAAGTTTCATGTGATAAGCATAATCCCTCACCAGGTTATATAACTACAAATTTCATGTGATAAGCATAATCCCTCACCAGGTTATATAACTACAAATTTCATGTGATAAGCATAATCCCTCACCAGGTTATATAGATACAAGTTTCATGTGATAAGCATAATCCCTCACCATGTTATATAGCTACAAGTTTCATGTGATAAGCATAATCCCTCACCATGTTATATAACTACAAGTTTCATCTAATAAGCATAATCCCTCACCAGGTTATATAACTACAAGTTTCCTGTGATAAGCATAATCCCTCACCAGGTTATATAACTACAAGTTTCATGTGATAAGCATAATCCCTCACCAGGTTATATAGATACAAGTTTCCTGTGATAAGCATAATTCCTCACCATGTTATATAGATACAAGTTTCATCTAATAAGCATAATCCCTCACCAGGTTATATAACTACAAGTTTCATGTGATAAGCATAATCCCTCACCAGGTTATATAGATACAAGTTTCCTGTGATAAGCATAATCCCTCACCATGTTATATAGATACAAGTTTCATCTAATAAGCATAATCCCTCACCAGGTTATATAACTACAAGTTTCATGTGATAAGCATAATCCCTGACCAGGTTATATAACTACAAGTTTCCTGTGATAAGCATAATCCCTCACCATGTTATATAGATACAAGTTTCATCTAATAAGCATAATCCCTCACCAGGTTATATAACTACAAGTTTCATGTGATAAGCGTAATCCCTCACCAGGTTATATAACTACAAGTTTCATCTAATAAGCATAATCCCTCACCATGTTATATAGATACAAGTTTCCTGTGATAAGCATAATCCCTCACCATGTTATATAGATACAAGTTTCATCTAATAAGCATAATCCCTCACCAGGTTATATAACTACAAGTTTCATGTGATAAGCATAATCCCTCACCAGGTTATATAGATACAAGTTTCCTGTGATAAGCATAATCCCTCACCAGGTTATATAGATACAAGTTTCCTGTGATAAGCATAATCCCTCACCAGGTTATATAACTACAAGTTTCATCTGATAAGCATAATCCCTCACCAGGTTTTCAGCGAATAGTCACTATAATGATGAAGGAGATATCATCTGATGGTGTTAGGCACAAACAGACAATCACATGACGATCAACAACAAAAATAAACAAAATGTCCCCAAAAAAAGTTAGTAAGAAGTTATCTGTCAGCTGAATGTAGCAGTGACTATTTGCTTATATGGGCAAGAACTAATCTAGTCATTAGTCGCGGTTCCAACATCACAGCAAAGGGTCGTCCCCATTATGCTCTGTTCCCGTGGCAGTGAATATCACATAAAATGTTCCTCACTGCCCCATGTGAAAAGTGGAAAAGACAGGAGAACTAATTTAAAATACAATAGAAATTTCAATAAAGTTTTCCTGAAGATGTCAAAAATCCATGTAGAAAGAAATAATGTTAATGCAGAGAAATGAAAACTTCCATTATACTATTGTATGTAACATTCATAAAGAAATCAAAACAACAGATGAGCCTAGGCAGTCTATTAAAAGCAACAAACCACTGCCAGCAGGATGTATTCATTACTGAAACAATGCCAATCCTGCGAACTCACAAGAGTGAAAAACTGTCAGAGCTAAGTCAGTTCAGTTGTTTGTCCATCAAGAATGATGATGACCATTCATTTCATCCAGTGGGGTTGAAAGTATGGAGCCATGAGTTCTAAGATGGCTGATAAGGCCTATTTTGGCTCGAAATGTTCTTTGACAATGTGGACAAAGAATGCTTGACGTTTGTGGAGGAGGATTTCCTGCAGTGGTTTTTCTGTTCTACCTTTTCTTAACAGCTCTTGCAGTCCTAGTTGCCTCACACGTGACTGCACCCTTGCGTAATGATGCACGCCACGAATTTTGGTCTCTGGTTGCAGTCTCTCAGGTGTCATAATGAATTCCAAAAGCATTCAGTGAGATTTTCAGTGTCTTTAAAGCGTTTTCTCTGGCCGCCTTGGGAGCGTTTACCACAACGCAACTCGCCGTAAAAAATTCGTTTAGGCAGCCTGTGATCTGGCATGCGAGTCAAGTGACCAGCCCAACGAATCTTATTCTTCATTAGTAGAGTGTGGATACTGGGCATGGACGCTCTTTCTAGGACTTCAGTGTCTGGGATCTTGTCTTGCCATTTAATCTTCAGTAGCTTCCTAAGACAGACTGTGTGGAAGTGGTTTAATTTCCTAGCGTGTCACTGATAAACAGTCCAGGTTTCACAAGCATATAGAAGTGTGGATAATACAACTGCTTTGTAGACTTTCAGCTTCATTTGCAGGCTTATTCCAGTTCTGTCCCATACATTCTTGTACAATCTGCCAAAGGCCTAGAGCTAAACAGAACCCTAAGAGATGACACCAAGAAAAGCCTAGTACTACAGTTGGCACCATCTCACTGTGGCATAGTCAGAAATGAAAGAGCAGATGTGTTAGTGAAAGCAGGAGTACAACAGGAACCAGGCAGAAACAATCAATCATTATCATGTGCCCTGTCAATTGTTTAGGCATCCATGCATCTCCACAGATCTCATCCTTGGTGTTCAGGATCAATTCTATTGAAGTTTCTACATGCCATCTCACAGGCCATCCAGCATAATTTCTCTCGGCCTGCCTCTGCCTCTTCTACTGTTGATATTTCCAGGCATCAGATCAATCAACCACTTTCCATTAAAAAAAGAAGAACCTTATCAAGTCTATTATAAAACTCAATCAACAAGGAGACAGCTATTAGGATCTTGATCATGTGACATGTGATCCTGTTCTAAATCAGATTAGGACACAGACTGAACAGCCACTTAAGACTGAAACTGGTCCATGCACATGTGGACTGTCAGAGCAGATGGCACAAAATAATGCCATATATTTTATCAATTGTGGACTGAACATCGACATTTGAGGATCTCAAAGAGCTCTCAATCACAGTAAGATTAATAAAAAAAAAAAACAGACTTCTTGTGTAGATTACTAGAACAACAACGAACAAGAAGTAGTAGTAGTCTATTAATTGATGCATCAGAGCGATAGCAGAGAAATGTTTGGGAGCGATACATTTTAATAAATAATAATTGTGTCAATAACATTTGTGCAAGTGATTTCTTAAGGAAACAGACTGCCAGGCAACAGTTGCTGAATAATACTGAAAACCCAATTCTACAAGAAAACTACACATAGAAATGGTAGAAAAATAAAATAAAACGTATATTTGTGCAACAGGTTTTCAATAAAATTTGTTAGAGATGGGAAGACAAGTATGAGGAATTATTAAATTAGCAAGACCTCTCAATCACATTCCACAAATTATAAATATTTGAGATAACACAGTTCCTGAACCCATTGTCATAGCACAGAAAGAGTTAACTAAGACTGGTCCTCATGAAACACTACTACAGAGATAGAACTGACAAGTGTTAGTTTGGAGAAAACAGTAGAAGAAAGAGACAGTTATAGTCAGTGAGTTTGGCGTTTCATGGGAAACAAGTGACTACTTGAAGGGGAACTAGGTGGACTCAATTCATTCAGGCGTGGGACAGCTTAGCGACCACACACAGTTTTACTTAAACACAACATAGTTTGTCCACATTACACAACAGAGAGTTTTCAACACCAAGTTAGAAGTATTTTCATCCGACAATTATATTCCATCAGAACATTACATGCAGACCAAGTTAACAAGGACAGGAGTGAACTATGAGTGACATTGCATAGAATTTGTGACAGATAGACAGTGATAGTGTAATATCGATGACATCACACGCGTTACAGTGACTGTACAGGATAGAGATGTCCACTAAGAGTAGTCTACAATGGTCAGTGAATGAGCGCCAGATAGAAAGTAAGTGTGTCTCTGCTGGCTGTAGTGGTGTGTTGTGAGGGCATCATCATGAAATTTAAAAAAACTATGTGAAGCTGCCACCACTGTGTGTTACGTCAAATATATCTGAGCATTGGTTAGACAACGTAGTAAGTGAGCCACACACACACGAGAACGAGAGAGAGAGAGAGAGAGAGAGAGAGAGAGAGAGAGAGAGAGAGAGAGAGAGAGAGAGAGAGAGAGAGAGAGAGAGAGAGAGAGAGAGAGAGGGGAGGGGGGGGGTCTTGGTTACAGCTCCTGCAATCAACATATCCTCTAGATACCATTTTCAACATCAACAACCCAACAAGTAACATGGCACCCATACTAATAGAAATTAACAAGCTTCTATTTTAAAAAAGCACTAAAGAACATGTTTGGATACTGGTTTGTTCACACATCACATTATTAGTGCAATGTTACCTTGTATGGCCGACACTTTTTCATCAATGTTACAGAAAGTTGCGAGCTGAGACACAAGCCATTCCACCAGCTGTGTAAATGCCACAGACTTAGCTCCTGCTTCAACAGCCTCTGACAGAGCATTTTCATCAATAAGAGGGCCACTATATCTATTGATATAAAACAGCAAGAAGAATAATTAGTCAAGAGAAATCTTTATTTATAGAAACAATATAACTTCCCTGAAATTCCTCCTCATTTGCCTTTCATCTCTCAATGGAGCATAGGTTCTCAACCACTCAAAGCCCTTTGTGGGCATGTCCGTGATAAATTGCATTTTGCAGCTGTGGCGAAGGTCTTCGGAGTAAAATTTGTAATCCTGTATACTGCACTTGAAACACAACTGTAGGCAGGTGATTTGAAGCAGAGCACCTTGTACTGGTTATCATTCAATGTTATGAGGGACGGTCATTCAGAAAACAAAGGCCAAATTAGTGAATATAAACATGCCAAGAAACCACAAACAGCTGAAAAATGTTGGGGTTGACTGCGATGTTCTGTAAAGGATTTGCAAACTAACTTAACATTCCATGGAATAAGATAACCAGTCTCACATCAACCCTCCTTAGTCACCTCTAAGAGCATAATACCCTAGGGCTAGATGCTGCCAGATCGTACACTGTGGCACAGGTGTAGTATGTATGATGGGATATCAAAGTTGGGCAGACTCATAGGCATTCAAGAACATACAGACATTTTCAACAATATGCATCTGTCAAAATTAAAGGTCTTTGTAGAGATCTGAACAGCAGAAGTTCAACTTTATGGACCAAAAAGTGAACTAAAAAAGACAATAAAGTTTACACAAGTGACAACATCGCAGATATAGACGACAAATTTCAAGCGAACGAAGAAGTGGAGATATGACCCCATGCATGAGTCTGGTTTCATAATCTATAGCCACCTTCTTATATAAAACACATTTTTTAAATTCTAATTTATTTTACTTAATTTCTTACATATGATATAACATGCTATGTATGGGCATCTAGTGAGTGTACTAGCTGGGCACGTTTGACAATGTTTTTTCTATGTGACTGTAACATGTACAATAGATAACTGATATACGAAAGATGTGTGGCTGAAAGGGCTGGATGGAAGACGGGCCTACGTGTCCAATTTGTGAACCTTTGAAAATAAAATGTGCTTATTCGCTCTGTACTTTCATCTCATGCACCCCATTGCCACTCATAAAATATAGCATTATCAAGATCTCTTTATGCTGCAAACAGTTGCTCTAGACCAGTGTCTCCTTCCCTAACCTTTTTTCAAGTTCTATGCTTTTCCATCACAGCCAAGTAAAATGTTACCCCAAGTAGCCCTGACTTGTTTTATATAGCCAAGTAATGCATACTACCCCCCCTCCCCCACACACACCGAGTAACCTACGACCACCTTTTATCATAGCCAAGTAGCCTGTGACCCCTTTTATCAGGCTAACATACAACCCCCTTTTATAATTTCAAGTGCTTGCGATCTCATTTTATAATAGCCAAGTAACCTGCAACCTCCTTTATAATAGCCAAGTAACCAGTGAACCCCTTTATAATAGCCAAGTAACCTGCAACCTCCTTTATAATAGCCAAGTAACCTGCAACCTCCTTTATAATAGCCAAGTAACCTGCAACCTCCTTTATAATAGCCAAGTAACCTGCAAAAAAAAACAACCTGCAACCTCCTTTATAATAGCCAAGTAACCAGCGACCCCCTTTATAATAGCCAAGTAACCAGTGAACCCCTTTATAATAGCCAAGTAACCAGCGAACCCCTTTATAATAGCCAAGTAACCTGCAACCTCCTTTATCTTCTTCTTCTTTTCGTTCATCCGGAGTGTTTTTTCAGATGTGATTGCGGTGTGTCTGTTATGCGCCCTTGGGCCGAAACCCGTAGGCCAACACATCGACTTTAGCGTGCATTTTTGACCAGGTAGCATTCCTGGGAGACTCTCACTTTTGTGGCGCCATCTGCAACCATGCTGGCCAAGGTGGAATGGTCGAAGACAACGGTCATCCCTCAAAGGAAGGCAGGGACAGTCCATAGCATTTTCCGCCATCCAAGGTTGCTTCCATAGTTGCAGGGCCGACACATAACGCCCTGGATCTGGGCTCACTGAGGGAGATCATCACGTCCTGCTCATGGCTGCTTTAAATCCTCACTTCAATATATTGGTCATTTCGTTTCCCCGGGTCATTCCCGCACAAACCAGACAGGTTTGCAGACGGCATCCACTCAGCGAGTTTTCGGACATGTGCTTGTCGTTGCGCCCATCAGAGCTTTTCCAGGCTCAACAGACATTCGGAAAACTACCCAGTGAGAGCTGTTCCGAACAAGAGCGGCATTCGGAAACTAGGTAGTCAGAGCGGTTCGGGAATATTAACCCGATTCCCTTTCGATAGGCTGCGGGCAGACTCTGAACGGACAGATAAGTTTTATACAGAGTGCCCCGGGGTCAGAACGGAGTTTTCCTATCTCTTAGGACCGACTGACCCATGTTCAACTGCTGTTCACATGGAACCCTTCTCCACTTTAGTCTTCAAAGTTCTCGTTTGAATATTTGCTACTACCACCAAGATCTGCACCCGGGGCGGCTCCACCCAGGATCACTCCCCAGGCTTCCACGCTCACCCCGACGGCCCTCCTACTCGTCTCAGCCTTGTCCTTACGAGTGACCGATTGCCGAGACGGCCTGGTTTAGGTCATAAGCAAAAGTGCCATCCATTTTCAGGGCTGGTTGATTCGGCAGGTGAGTTGTTACACACTCCTTAGCGGGTTCCGACTTCCATGGCCACCGTCCCAACCTCCTTTATAATAGCCAAGTAACCAGCGAACCCCTTTATGATAGCCAAGTAACCTGCAACCCCCTTTATAATAGCCAAGTAACCAGCGACCTCCTTTATAATAGCCAAGTAACCTGCAAAAAAAAACAACCTGCAACCTCCTTTATAATAGCCAAGTAACCAGCGACCTACTTTATAATAGCCAAGTAACCAGCGACCCCCTTTATAATAGCCAAGTAACCAGCTACCCCCTTTATAACAGCCAAGTAACCAGCGAACCCCTTTATAATAGCCAAGTAACCTGCAACCTCCTTTATAATAGCCAAGTAACCTGCAACCCCCTTTATAATAGCCAAGTAACCAGCAACCCCCTTTAGAATAGCCAAGTAACCAGCGACCCCCTTTATAATAGCCAAGTAACCTGCAACCCCCTTTATAATAGCTAAGTTACCTGCAACCTCCTTTATAATAGCCAAGTAACTAGCGACCCCCTTTATAATAGCCAAGTAACCAGCGACCCCCTTTATAATAGCTAAGTTACCTGCAACCTCCTTTATAATAGCCAGGTAACCTGCAATCTCTTTTATAATAGCCAAGTAACTAGCGACCCCCTTTAGAATAGCCAAGTAACCAGCTACCCCCTTTATAATAGCCAAGTAACCAGCGACTCCCTTTGTAATAGCCAAGTAACCAGCAACCCCCTTTATAATAGCCAAGTAATCAGCGACCCCCTTTATAATAGCCAAGTAACCTGCAACCTCCTTTATAACAGCTAAGTAACCAGCGACCCCCTTTATAATAGCCAAGTAACCTGCAACCTCCTTTATAACAGCCAAGTAACCAGTGACCCCCTTTATAATAGCCAAGTAACCAGCAACCCCCTTTATAATAGCCAAGTAACCTGCAACCTCCTTTATAATAGCCAAGTAACCAGCGACCCCTCTTTATAACAGTCAATTAACAAGCAACCTCCTTTATAATAGCCAAGTAACCAGCGAAAACCTTTTATAACAGCCAAGTAACCAGCGACCCCCTTTTATAATAGCCAAGTAACCAGCGACCCCCTTTTAGAATAGCTAAGTAACAAGCAACCTCCTTTATAAGTCAACTAACCCGCACCTCCGTTATAAAGACAAGTAACCTAAATCTGTTATATAATAGCCAACTAACCCATGACCCCCTTTTATAATAGCTAAGTAATCAGTGATCCCATTTAATAATAGTCAAAAAAACAGAAAATCTTGTTTATAATAGCCAAGAAATCCTACACCCCTTTTTATGGGGACTTTTTTTGCTATTCAGAAAGATTTGGCAAACTAGTGAAAGTAAAATTGGGTAGGAAATCATAAACAGCAAAGAAATAACAAACGCTGGAGTTAATTGTGATGTCCTGTAAAATGACATGCAACTAATTATACAGACTTCCAAGGTAACTGAGGACACATAAACCCAAGGTAACTGAGGACACATAAACCCAAGTAACTGCCAAAACCTGGAAGTGATACTTCACAATTTAGCAATTACAGAATTATCCACCTACAGAGTGTAAATGACAAATCGCAGAAAACAAGTTCCCCCCAAGGAAATTTAACATTTTACTACCATAGCTAGTAACAGTGGAACTAATAGTAGTAGCCTAGTTTGTTTTTAATTGCAGTGTTCAGCAGCAATTCAGCTTTATCTGGCCTTCCATCAAAGCCAACTTAAATACAATATCATTGTCATTTATTATTATTATTTTTTTTTGGGGGGGGGGGGGGGGGGGGGGGGTAAATACACATGCTACTACTTCTAGTGCACTGGACTGAATTTTGCGCATGGATTAGCTTTCCCTATTACCATGTGTCCCATGTCATCAGGCAAACCCACTCTGACTTCAGAGTTACTTGTAATTTACAACCCCAAGTCAAGGATGAAAAGTCAACATTTTAGTCCAACTAACCGGTATAGGGGTTGAACCCTCTACCTCGGCATCAACTAACTGGATGTTTAAGAACGACCGCTCTTATCCATATGGTCTTGCAGACCTTTTTGTCACTGATGACCCTGTGCTCACAACATTTAGCTTAGTTTTTAGTTTAGTCGATGGATCAACATCACGGCACACGGTTTAACCCATAAGTGCTCCGTTTTCCTCCTAACTCAAACCTGAGTCTGGAGAAACTCAGCTCAATGCACGAACTCTGTTGCATCTGCGAGGATCCTGAAATACTTTGGTAGATTTTTAACTTGAAATTTTGCCCGGGCAGCGCCGTTAGGCTACTCTTCTCCGATTTCCAACTGCCAAGGGATTTTTTACATGCGCAACAATACACACGGGCGTCCGATCTCACTAACATTTACAATATATTAAGTATAAATGGGCACTCCTCCGAATAACAGTCCCAAATTATTTATTGTCAAAAGTATCCCTTACAGGGCCTCATTAGGTGATATAATAAAAAATATTAAAAGCTACGAACTAGAATACAGAACTGAGAAAATCGAAATACATACCAATATTTGAGTTATTATTTGAAAGTATTGTATGTGGAAATATGTACGTACAATAAATAATTTGGGACCGTTATTTTATTATGTACAGTTACTGAGTGTGTGGTGGGCTGCTAGACCCATCGATGGATGCAATAAATGTTTTTGGGCCCGGAGGACCCTCAATGCCGTCGGAGTGTATACCTATAACACTTATATGTGGAAATACGTACGTACAAGATATAGATATACACTCCGACGACAGTGAGGGCCCTCCAGGCCCAGGAAACATTTATTGCATCCATCGATCGGTCTAGCAGTCCACCACACAGTGTGTGACACACTCAGTGACTGTACATATCGCTTCTGAATCAGCTTATCGCCCCGGAACGAGCATAATCACCTAATGAGGCCCTGTAAGGGATACTTTTGACAATAAATAATTTGGGACTGTTTTTCGGAGGAGCGCCTATAAATGTATGTATATGTTCACTGAATTAGAGTAATTAGTAGCCGCTGCGTTGACTAAAATATTCAATAAAGAGTAAAAGTAAGTCACTAATTATAGTTATCTAGTATTTACAGTTTACTTCATCAGAAGTAACTTTTACTTTTGCCTCAAACATATTTATTAAATGTTAGGGTAGAGGTCAGCATAACCCAATTGATAAGGGCACTTGCTCTTAAATGCACGGCTTGCTGATGATGAGGTAGTGGGTTAAACCCCTACACCGGCCAATGGGGCAAACAAGCTGACTTCTCATCCTTGACTTGGGAGCGTAACTGCTTTGAATATATTAATTTTTCCGATGTACTAATTAATAACTTATTTTTAATTCCTCGCCTTCTGCTGCCTCTAATCTCCAAATAGAGAATAGACCCTCAAACATGGCCACTACGATTCAGAATCACTGAATTTAACCAGAATAATTTTTGCGGTCACAATCGGATACTTATTTTTGTGTCCCCGATCTGAGCAGGTTACACATACTCATGATGTTAAATTCCCTATTTCAAGATCACGTTAAAAAAGGGACCGATTACCTTATATAGTTTTTCTCTTCATGCTTTACATTGTGTACATGTTGCGTTTCTGGAATTTGTTTCCTACACAGAGATACCGAGTGGCTTTTTAGGACGTAAGTAGACCCGCAAATCACGTTTTATGTAGATGTCTGTGTTTGTTCCAGTAAGTATTATTAGATTTAGCATCTATTTTTACGTATATTGTGTAATTTTCAACTATTAAAGTCGGAGTGGACATCCCAAACTAAAATGATGAAGATTGCATGCTGTAATGTGATATTTCAATGGCGGGATATAGCTGTTTCCTTGTCAGCGATGACTATTTAATATTGTTATCAGCGACTTGAATGCCAATGAATACATCTTTGCATTCAACATCCATTGTAGTATTTATGTGTAATTTTTCATCACTATACACGTCGGGATCGTTTATTTTTGGGTAACTTTTTAAGGCAAATTCTCTGGTGGAAATGGATCTACGCCTCACAGCCTGGCCCTGAAGCAGCATGTGCAGTCTGACGTCATCACAGCATGAGTGGAGGTGTATACATCTGTGTGTGCGTGTGTATATATATAAATCTGCAGTAGTTATCTTTCCTTCGGTTTGAAAACATCTGCATTTTTAATCTCCCTTGGCGCCTGTGTTGCCAACAGTGGTGTGTGTGTCTAGGTCACACTTTTCCAAAGGGTCAAAATCGCATTTTCCTATTTGTTCAAATTAAATGATAAACTATCACACAAACATTAATATCTCCGCTTAGAACTGACCTACATGCTTGAATAAGGTATCGTTGGATTTGTTTTTTCAAGAGGTATCCAACTATAAAGGTTACATAATTAAAAAGCAATTCAGAAAATGTTACTAAAATGGCTACTCAAACGTCTTTTGTAGACTTGTTCATGATTGATTTGGTTTTGCAGCTAGTTTTGTACGGGTGCAGCTCTGCGGCGAAGGGATTATGGACTCAATTTTTAATCCTGCATACTGCGTTTGAAACACAGCTGCGGGCAATTGGCAGCAGATCGCCTTACATTTGGTGTTTTTGTACAATGGTATGACTCTATTAGACTCTATGAGTGTGGGTCGTTCAGAAAACAATGGCAAACTATTGGACATAAACTTGCCAAGAAATCACAAACAGCCCAAAAGTATTGGGGTTGATTGCGACGTCCTGTAATGGACAGTAATGGATATGAAACTTTCTTGTTGAAGTTGTTCTTTTGTTGATTGCCAACCTGCCTTAGATACCACTCTACTCTTACGACATGCATAGTAGGCTAGCATTAATATTTTTTTGCGTCCCCCATTAACAATGATATATAGGTAATTACATACAAATTATTCTTTTTTATTGCGTTAAAATGATAATGACGTATAACGTAAAAGTCATTTAGTTCGCTTATCGGTTTTGCCGGTTCTCCGAACTACGCCTAATCTAATGTCATGACAATGTATTCAATGCCGGGCAGGAATACAATATGTTGGTATGGTACACTGCGTTGAATTGGAAATCAATCTGCAAAAAAACAATTAAGTCTACAATATCATAATACCCATGATCCTCAAGAGAATCCAAGATATCGTTTTCCATAATGGATGAAAGAAAAATGCAGGCTGATCTAAACAAAGCCCGTTAAAGGAATTCTGCGAATGAATGAACAGACATTCGTGTCTACGCAGACGACTATGACCGGAAGAAGCATGTCTAGATTTTGACCAATGAGCAAGCAACGAATTTTTGGTTCTGTTTTGCAAATACAAGCAGGGTTGCCATTCTAGATGTTTTACATCTAGTTCTAGATGTTTCTGCCTGCGTCTAGATGTTTTTTTTTTTTTACACTGGGGTGTCAGATGTATTGGGTGGCGTGGTAGGGGTATTCCCTATCAAAGGAGAGGTAATGTGCCTCCTTCCCTCCGCTAGCCTACGGGACACCCTTGGGCAAGGTGGAGTACCCGTTTAGCTCCCGATCAGGGTTACGTGAAGCCATGAGTGCAGGTGGTGGGTGAAGTTGAAGAGCAGCCAACAGATAGTTGTAGGTTAAGGTCTCACTCAAGCTTCGCTACGGTAGGCAGAGGATCTCTTTTTTTTGGGGGGTGGGGGGTGGGGGTGGGGGAGAGACAATGGCTACGGTCATCGACCAGTGTGGTCACTGCTAGGAAGGAAAGCAATGACAAACTACCTTCTTTACAGATGCCAAGAATATGTACTGCAATCTCATCGATAATCAGAGAAACGGCGTAAATGGGTGCTCCATAGGAGCAGCCTCGCCCGGTAGGGGTAGTCATGTGCACCAGGTGACTCCAGACCGTCAGCGGGTGGCTGAGTGCAAAAAAAATATCAACATTGAAAGTAGGAACTTGGAATGTACGAACTATGAGTGGGGATGGAAAAGTTGATAACATTAAGAATGAAATGAGAAGATTAAATATTAAACTATTAGGTATATGTGAAACCAGGAATGGGCATTATAACATCTGAGGAATATAGAGTAATCTATTCTGGTGGAGAGAAACAACAGCGAGGAATAGGAACAAGATGGGATGAGACAAAGAGATCAAAATCGATCAAAGGAATTGGACTGTATCAGACAGCGTGTTACTGGTGAAGTTGAGTGGAAGACCTTTTGATGTCAACGTCATACAAGTTTATGCACCAACAGCAGACAGTAGTGATGGAAACATTGATGAATTTTATAATTATTTAGAGAAAGTCTTCGAGAAATGCAAGAATTCTGAAGTAACTATCATAATGGGTGACTTGAATGGCAAAATTGGAAATCAACAGGACGGATGCATAGTAGGCAAGTATAGACTAGGGTAACAGAATGAAAGAGGTTGCAGACTTGTACAGTGGGCAAAAGAGCACGATTTGATTATTGGAAATACTTGGTATCAATGAGATTGTGGACATGGAGGAGTCCTGATCATAAGATCAGAAATCAGATTGATTACATTCTCATCAACAGAAGATTTTGAAATGCCTTAAAAGTCGCAAAAACTATACCAAGCGCGTCATTCGCAACTGCGAGCGCTAACAAGACAAGTCACTTGAACAAATCAAGAACCCTGATAAGGGGGGAAATGGCACGTTGCAAGAACACCAAAAGACACGTGGCATCCAAGATGTGCAGCGTGGGAGACGACAAAAAGACGAGCGGAGAGAATCTAATTGCGCGGTGCAGCAAACAACAAGAACCTCAAGCAAGCTCAAATGAACCTACCACGAGGAAGGACAACGACAACCCACCACAAACAATAGCCAAACCTACTGAGAAGCAGAGAGAGGAGAAAGACACCAGAGTTGGAAACATCAACTCACCGACAATCAAGTGGGTTGTCAAGCGTGTGCAATTCGAGCTACCAGACGTAGAAATCCTGAAGCTGCTACGAGAAGAGAATCTCCACATCCGATTCTTGAAGGTGGAGCGGCTCGTCACCTACTCCAAGATTCCTACAATCTTGGCGGTGGTGACGACAGAGGGCAGAGAGATGCCGAACACAGTCTCGATCAACAAGAAAATGCAAAAGCCAAAGAGATTCATTCCAATAGTCAATCAATGTTCAAGATGCCAGAGGGCATCACAACAGAGCAGCATGTAGCAGTAAGACGGAAATCTGCCAGTACTGCACCGATCACCACACTTTCAAGGAGTGTCCGCTGGCCAAGTTGGACAAGGACTTCCGAGCACCCAACATCAAAAGAAAGTGCGCCAACTGCCTGGGCAAGCATGGAGCAAGATACTTGGGCTGTCCGTACCTCCAAAAACACAGAGACGCCATCACCACAAAGACTCCATAAAGGACGCTATGCGGAGGTGCGAGACAGCCACGTGCATCTCACAAGCGGAAAAAGCTCAACTGCAAGATCAGATATATGTGCTAAAGAAGCAAATCAAACGGCTTCAAACTCCGGCACCGACCAGCGACAATGAAAAGCTGCTTGCTGAAATAAATAGATCAAGCAAAACATCAAGCAAGAAGTGGAACATATGGCCGTGATGAAGAAGGAAAACGAAGAAATGCTACCAACCATCTAAGCAGAGAGAGAACTGCTAAAAGCCGAAATGGAATTAATCCAAAACAAACCAACAGAAGCCATGCAAGAGAACACAGAAAAACCGCAAGATGAAACCCAACAAAAGACCGAGCCGGAACCGCAAGCTAAGGCCAACAGCCCAACCACGACACCTAAGAAATCCACGAGGGAATCATTATCCCGCCGGATCTCTGAAGGCGGCACAGAATACCCACTCGGAACCACCCTGGAGGAATACCTAGAATCGATAAAATTGGAGGAACGCAGGCACCAGGAATTCAAAAGGCTCTGGGATGAAAGAGAAAAGAAGAAGCCCAAGAAACTCAGGAAACCTGTAGTATACCCAGGTAGAATTACTGGCTTTGAGGACGGACCCGGCTACACATACTATATAGAAGACGGAGAGATGATCCCATGGCTGACAGCGGAGGAAGAAATCTAAAGGCAACAGAAACTCAAAATGGAAAGTGAAAACAGGCGCAAGGAGGAAAATAATAACACCGAAAAGCTTCTACGGTGCAATACACAAAAAAGGAGGCAAAAATACCAAATAAAAAGTCCTTATAAGGACTGCAACCAGTCAAGCCAGACGAACCAGCAGCCTTCACACTCAAAATACACCACCAGAGGAGACTGGCACAAAAGACAGTCGCCACCAACCCCTCACGTCACAGACACAAAAGCCGATAAAACCAGTCCGGATCCGGACCAATTAGTAAGAGCGCACAAGACAAGAATCAGGGTGAATAAGCACACAAAAACCACGGACTTCAACAATAACCACAGCTGAAAGAAGCAGGTTGAACGAGGCCAAATTTGGAATGTTTGTTTTTAAAGCAAGCAAGCAAACAACCAAGCGCAGACTGCTACAGCGACCATATATTAATCTTCAGCAATTTACATATAAAATTAAAGAAAGTCAAATAAAAATTTGATCTATAGGCACTGAAGACTGAAGCGATAAAATATAAATTCAATGTAGAGGTAAAGAACAGATTCGATGCATTGTCCGATGTGGAAATATTATCTCAAGACGTCAGTCAGTGACCAATGGGAAATATTAAATAAATCAGGCAACCAAGCTGCAGGAACAACAGTCCCAAAAATAAAGATAACAGGACGCAAGAAATGGATGACGGAAGACATCTTAAAACTCATGGAAATAAGAAAAAATAACAAAAATAACAAGGAAAAATATGAAGAGATGCACATGAACATTAGGAAGCTCTGCAAAGAGGCAAAAGGAACGTGGCTTGAGGAAAATTGCAAGGACATTGAAAACCAAACAACATCCGGAATACCAAATAAATGCACAAAAGAATTAATGACATTACTAACAAAAGAACACACACATCAACTGGTTGCCTAAAAACCAAAGATGGCAAAATCATAATATAAAAAGATCAGATTTTACATGCGTGGTAAGATTATGTGAAAGACCTTTATGATGATACAAGAGAAGAACAATATCGGAATAATAATGAAGGACCGTCAATTTTTAAGATGGAAGTTCAGAATGCTCGTAACCACTTGAAAACTGGTAAGACCGCGGGTACAGATAACATCACAATAGAAATGATCAATGCCTTAGAAGAATATGTTATACTATAGCAGACCAGGTCACCAGACTGCTGAACGCAATATACGATACTGGAGATATACCTCCTGAATTATGTAATTCTATATTTATTGCAATCCCGAAGAATTCAGGCGCCTTGGAATGCGATCAACATCGAGCAATTAGTATAATGAGTCACATCATGAAGATTCTGATGAGAATTATCATGCAAAGAGTTAGGAAGAAAATACATCCCGAAATAGAAGAAGAACAACGTGGGTTTGTAGAAGGCAAGGGTGCAGTAAATGCTGTGTATATACTGAGAACAGTAATAGACCGTTCTATAGAAGTAAATAAAGATCTATATTATATCTTTGCTTTATTGACTATACAAAGGCTTTCGATAAAGTGAGACATGTCGACATGATAAGGATGCTTGAAGATCTACAAATTGATGAAAAAGACATTAGACTTGTAAAAATCATATATTGGAAACAGCAGGCTGCTATCAGAATTGATAATGAAGTAGGTCAATAACAGCCTATTAAAAGAGGGGTGAGACAGGGATGTGTAATGTCTCCAGATCCTTTTTTCCCTGTACAGTGAAAATATTGTCAGAAATATAGAAGATATGGAAAGAATCGACATTGGGAAACGATACATCAATAATGTTAGATATGCAGATGATAGTCTTGACTGCAGACAATGAACAGGACCTGTAACATTTAGTAGATGCGGTTGTTGCACACAGTGAACAACTAGGTTTAGAACTGAATGGTAAGAAGACACAGATTCTGGTTGTCACTGGGAAGAAGGAAATACGAGTAAATGGGCATATTCTTTTAAGCAAGTGAATCGATACAGTTATCTCGGAACAGTCATAACATCTGATGGGAGATGCCTTGAAGAGGTTAGAAAACGAATTGCCATTGCGAAGGTAGCCTTTTGCAAGATGAAAAACATACTGACCAATAAAAAGATATCAACTGAAACGAGAAAAAGAGTGTTGAAGTGCTACATAGAACCTACACTTTTGTATGGATGAGAAGCGAGGACCATGAGCAGTCAAGCTGAATAACATCTGATGGCTGTGGAAATGTGGTTTCTGAGGAAAATGCAAAGAATATCATGGGCAGAGAGAAAAAACCCAATTAACAAGTCCTTCAAGAAACAAATGAAGATCGTATACTGATTAGACTGATTAGACTCATTAGACGTAGACAGTCAAAAATGTTTGGGCATGTTACGAGAAGAAATTACTTGGAGAACTTGATGACAACTGGCAATATTGAAGGGAAGAGACCAAGGGGAAGACCGAGAAGTAAATACCTGGATGTCTTGGCCACGTTGCATGGTCGAGATAGGAACGTGGAGCTGATCCACGACTCTGGTGATCGAGTGAGATGGCAAAACATGACCGCCCAAGCTTATCGACATGGCACATGATTGATGGATGGATGGTCAGATGTAATTCTAGATGTTTTTCATTTGGAGTTAGATATTTTTGATTTTTCTTTTCTTTCGGTGTCAACCATGGCGTTTATCAAGTTTATGCCAAATTGAAGGAAGATATCCCATCTTTAATCCGCACAAAATGTGCGTGTCATTCCTTCCAACTAGCATTATCACATGCTTCATCAAAATGTTTACCAAGGAATTTGGAATTCCTTATTGCTGAGACACATAACCGGTTCTCCACAACATCTGTCAAACAACAATGCAATAATTTATATACAGCATAAAATGATAGTTCCTCACCATTGAAAATGCTGTCCTATTGCAAAACTAGATGGTCATCAATTCAACCAGCTGTTGAAATGATTGTGACCCAATGGTTGGAGTTAAAGACACACTTTGAAATAACAAGACAAAGTGAAAAGTGCTACACGGCTTAAATACTATATGGCATTCCTTCTCTTTTTACAACCCATTCTAAGTGAAGTGCAAAAAGTTAATAAACTTTTTGAATCTAAAAATGTTGATAAAATTAAATTACTTGACGATCTCACTTTGCTATTTCACTTAATTGGTAACAGATTTATATTGCCAACTTCTAAAGCTGATTTGTTCACTTGCACTACAGGCAGCTATTGGGCTCCTAAGCCATACAAGGGATACCAAATCGAATCAAAAATTCATGATTTAAAAACAAAATGACTGTTAACAGAAAATTAAGAGAACAACTTAAGAAAGCGCTGTCAAGATTTTCTTGTCCCATTATTCAAGCAATTGAAGCAGAGACTTCCTAAAAATTAGATGTATTGAAAAATATTTCACTCTTTTTTGTTAACATACTTCAGCCAGTAAAGGACATAGCTAAATATTGTCAAGTTATGAAATTTGAATAACGAGACACAAACAATAGATTGCATGATTTATTGCCTGACACATTTCGCTGCATCTCGTCAGGTATATACTGCAGAATTCACACAACAGAAATATTAAAATTACCGTGGTAGACAATTGTCATTATTGTGCGAACGTGTGTATATTTCAGCTTGAAGAATTTATTTAGTTATTTTACTTTATGTTGTGTGAATTCTGCAGTATGTACCCGACGAGATGCAGCGAAATATGCTAGGCAATAAATCGTGCAATCTATTGTTTGTGTCTTCGTTATTCAAATTCACTACGGGAAAACATTGTTTTGAATTTCTGAAGTTATGAAATTTTTAGGAGCTACTGATAATAGTGTGGTGGAAGCAGAATATCAGTATCAGTTAACCAAAATAAATTTGGTTGACTGGACAAACAAAACAGAAACTGAAGCTTTCTGGAGTGAAGTAAGACAATTCAAAGATGCCTCAGGTAACAAACAGTCCATTCTGTAAGCTCTTTGACTGTGCGACGTCTGCCATGATACTACTCCACTCAAATGCTGATGTGGAAAGAGTTTTCAGTACTATAAATTATATAAAATCTAAACTAAGAAATAGGATGAAACTTGACCTCTTAAATGCTAACTATCTTGACAATAAGATTTGGCCTGATGAGAGGAGGAATATGCTGTCAAATTATCAGCTCCGTTATCGTGTAGTTGTTGTTTGTCCACCAAGAATGATGATGACCATTCATTTCATCCAGTGGGGTTGAAAGTATGGAGCCGTGAGTTCTAAGACGGTTGATAAGGCCTATTTTGGCCCGAAATGTTCTTTGACAATGTGGGCAAAGAATGCTTGACGTTCCAGGAGGATCTAATGCGGTGGTTTTTCTGTCCAGCCTCCCCCCCCCCCCCCCCACAGTCCTGGCTGCTTCATAAGTGACTGCACCCTTATGTAATGATGTACGCCACGAATTACGGTCTTTAGCAGCAGTCTCCCAGGTGTCAAGATGAATTCTAAAAGCTTTCAGTGAGATTTTCAGAGTTTTCATTTTTGTGTCTTTAAAGTGTTTCCTCTGGCCGCCTTGGGAGCCTTCATGTGTGTGTATATCGTGTAGTAAAAGAAATTGGAACAGCTAATGTATACCAGAGTCATTTTGAATCTGAAGCTTCAACTTCATCATCCAAGCTAAGTGGGTCTAGTGAGACAGACATCAGTGAAGATGAGGACATGATTCTATAGGGTAAGTGTCGCGGAAAAAACTTGATAGTTTCGATCGATGACAAACAAGACCCGACATTCGTCTACAAAAATAGGCAATTCTTCGATGAGCAGGGGACTGAGGAACAAAATACGTCGCGAAAACTGTCTGCACACGGTCGGCATTTCTGTATGATGTGGGTTGTTCGAGAAACGTACAATGGCGCCATCCGTCTACAAGGCGGTAGACAGCCTTTGAAGTGGTAGATGGAAGGTCTGGACAGACGTCGGATAGATTCTGTGATGTGGGGAAGGATCCCCTGGCTCACAGACAGACAGGACCTTTGTTGTACGAGACAAAGATTTCCCCGATGAAAGCAAACTAGACGGCGGGGTGATTCCAGTCAGTCGAAAACAGGGAGAGGAAGCCAGAATCTGGACTGATTAGCGTCTAGACTTTTTGGTGACGTCACACAAGCCCCGATATAAAACCCGTTGCGGTAAATAAGTTGGAGTGAGTCGACCAAAAATTCTGAAGTGTTAAAGATCGGCGCAGTATTCCGAGTTGTGTTAATTGAAAGAGACTATAGTGTCAAAGAGTTGATATTTATCGGCGGACATAGATCCAGTCTGTGATTGCATAGTCTCAATCATCAACCGGAATAGGCATATGGTAGCCTATTAATCATATCTAACTTAGAGTATGATTAGGAATAGAGTACAGTACTGTGCGGTGATAGAATGTTCTATAAGTGCGGTGCTAGAAAGTATTATAGGAGCGTCGGCACTAGTAACCTATTGTGTAGCTTTAACTAGCTTGTGTAATATATCATTTAACTCAGGGAGTTAAGGACAATGTAGTGTGATAATAATTAGAGAGATTGAGGATGGTTGGGAGGGATGAAAGGAATGTGAAATGGTAGGATCTTCCAGTAGGGCATCTGCTGGGTTTCTACCCGTTTCCTTTAATCTTTCCTTGTGTTTCCATGTCTCAGACCAATGTGATGAGTTATTTGGCCGTATGACAGAGTTCGGTTCTCTGTTATAGATCTGAGTGCTGCTATCGGCCTACACTCACCTAATTAAGGTCAGAATTGAGTTGCTCTCACCAGGGGATTCTCTATTCTACAGGTTCAACTTACAGGTTTACTTGTTGATGGTGATACGATATACTACCAAGAAGTTAGTATCAAAGTTGAAGAAAAGATGGCTCACGGATGGAAGACAGACGTTACTGAGAGGCTTGTACACTGGGCTCATGGCCTAGTTGGTCTGCAGAAACCTGACTTCTGCTGAGCAGGACTTGATGAACATATGTGTGATTTTTTCCTTGAGTGATATGCTACATCACCGTAGATTCAGAACACTATACGTAACACATATACCAATATATAACTACCTGGAACAGTAATAGGTTGTTTTTTTATATGGGAAAAATTGTATAACCAGTGACTTATGAACAGTTATATTTTCCCATGTGACATTTAAGTCATTGGAAAGATTCTCTGATCAATAAACATTATTGAACAGTGTAAATTCACGGTGTTTGCTAGAGTGAAGACCAATATCGAACAGTGTCTATCATTGATGACCAGCGTCCTGATTGTTCGAGAGTGATATGAGAAAGTTGTCACGTGGCCGGAGAAACATCTTCTTGGTGAGGTTTTCTGTCCGGAATACATGGGGCTGTTGTGTGCTCAGCACAGTGATGTAACTAACTTTGCTCCTGATTCACTGGTCTGATTCTGCATACACATTAGAATATTCGACACACATTCTACACATTACACACACACATTTCTCACACACATACTCTTTGCTTTAATAAATTATTTGTTGTATTTATTTGTTAAAGCTAGAGTTGTTGAGTATGTTGTGTTGGGGAAGAATGAGAGGGGGCATGATCCAGGGGTGAGTGAGAGTAAGAAAGAGGTGTCTACAGACTGAAGGAGTTTTGTGGACGGATTCTGGTGGTTTCTCTAGGACAATAATATTGGGTTAATAAAATTGTGGGTGTTGATTCCCCTCACTCCAGGGACGACACTAAAGTAATAAAGGATTACTACGACAGTAAGTCACGTCGATATCTATGTAATTTCGTACTTTCTCAATCTAGATATTTTTTGTAGATGTCTGTCAACACAATCTAGATATTTCTAGATGTTTTCTGTCAAAGTAAAGTGGCAACCCTGCTTGGTATGCACCATTTGGTGTGGGTGGGATTGGTGTATGGTAAGGTGATGTGGTCGGGACCCCTTGGAACCGTTGTATAGTGCAGAAGAACGGATAGAACATCACGGCTGGGAGAGAATGGTGCTGCAGAGAGTGGTTAGAGATTCTGGTCGACACTTAAAACTCCGAGGAAAGGCCAGACGGTGTCCCCGCAAGGAAGTGTTTATTCGCAAACCGTGTCGCAAAAAAGACAACTTATCTATCACACTAAAAAGAGGCAGTCATAATTTTTAGGCCACGCTATGAGAAGACACAAGACAAACTAAACTGGAACATGTTGTGACAAGTGAAAAGGT
Organism: Cepaea hortensis; assembly: GCA_963921405.1. NCBI lineage: Eukaryota > Metazoa > Mollusca > Gastropoda > Stylommatophora > Helicidae > Cepaea > Cepaea hortensis. Next base: position 114,012,050 of record OY992881.1, read on the forward strand.
GTGTGCAAAGAGAGTTTAACTGATTGCCTGCCAAACAAAAAAATGGTCATACCCAAGCAGAGATTCAAGGCAGAAAATTTGAACTAGGGGTATACCACAATCTTGCTTTTAAAATGGTTACAATTGTAGCAGATCTATTGTATTACATATAAAATTAAAGAGGATTGCACAAGGAACATGACAGTGTTAATAATAAATTGATAGGTTACAAATATTATGACAATAATGAGAGTTTTAGTAATAACAATTGAAATTAAAGTGTTAAAAATTATGAAAAAAATTCACTTACCAAGGCGTTATTTCATATCCGAATCTGCTAATCCAGTTAAATTTAGTGAATTTTATTACAAACACCAGTTGGGTTCTAGAATATCACAAGAACTGCTCCATAACACGCATATAACGCAATGAAATGATAACATTATGAAGTACATCATTTTCACACAAAATGGAAAAACCATCATTTTCTTAGATTGTTGGTAGATTGTTGTTGTTCTTAGACTGTTAGATTTTTTTTCTCTATATTATTTACCGTCTTCTACATAACTATCTCACTACTGCACAGGTTTGTTTTCGAATCTATCACAAAGTCGTTTACATCACAATAACTATAATATAAAACTGTTTAAAACTGTAATTTTATTAAAATATATGAGGTCCTTCACCAGAAAGTAATGTCACAAAAATTCGAATCACAAAAATCAATTTCGAAACATGTTTTCATGTGTATTCTTCTTTGTCATGCGGGATTTTTGCACACGGAAGCCAGGTAATTCTTTCGTTCTGAAGTTTAACTTAATGGGACACTAAAATAGTGGACTGGAATGGAGAAATGGTTCAGTTTAAACCACCATATATAAAAAGCCTAAAGTGTGGTTCACGGGTGTCGCACAAGGGTTACGGGGTCTATCAGACGGTCTCAGGCAGGCAATCAGTTAAGAAAGACAACGAGAGAAAATTCTTGACATTCTTGTGTTACAGCACGGAAGGGAGTCAACACGAATTGATCCATGCCGTCGGCGTCGGAGATCGCAATTTGTGGAAAAGCATGATCGCACACTAGGTGGCAAGGCACTTGATGATGATATTTTAATATTATTTAGATAGCTTTTCAATAATTTACTTTACTGATTTCTGTCAGTATATTTATAGCTTTTCAATATGTGACTTTAGCTATTTCAGTCAGTATATTATATATCTTTTCAGTAAGTGACTTTAGATTAAAGTTTAGTGATTTCTGTTAGTAATGAATAAGTGACTTTATTATCATAACATTACTGCATATTTTTAGGTTTCATCAACTAATTCCTGATTAATTCTCAGCTTACTGTATCTATGTTTATTACACTTTATTCAAGTGGTTAGTGACCATTATACCTTGATATCATATACCTTCATGACCATATACAGTATATACTTGAAGACAAACAGAAGCTGAGCTGACATTGTATGTTCCTGCAAAAAAATACAAAATAATATACACATAATTTATATTATAACCATTTAGTTACTTGCTGTAATGGTTACAAGTAATAAATATGTTATGTAATAGGTTGTAAATTATCACTGATTCATCACACATGTTTGGTTAACATGAGAATAAATGGTGGCATTATGTTATGACATTAAGGCTTTGCGATGCATTTGATGTTAATAATAACCACCTAAATTAAATAAACAGGTGAACAGCGCAGCATGTTACTTACACAGAGTTTGAGTAATGTGTGCTGTAATGTGTCACTACAGTTTATAACAACCAACACATCTAATTACTTTCTAAGCTAGAGGAATATATCACTACAGTTTATAACAACATATCTCATTACTTTCTAAGCTAGAGGAATATATCACTACAGTTTATAATAACACATCTCATTACTTTCTAAGTTAGAGGAATGTATCGCTACAGTTTATAACAACATATCTCATTACTTTCTAAGCTAGAGGAATATATCACTACAGTTTATAACAACACATCTCATTACTTTCTAAGTTAAAGAAATGTGTCACTGCAATTTATACAAGCAGGATGCATTATTTTCTTAGAACAATGTGGTTTACTCAGTACATAAAATAAAACTGGCAGCTCAATGGCAGATACTGCCATTGGGACGTGAAGTGTTATGTCTTTACATATCCCAAGTCAAAGCATAATGAAATGGATGACCAGTTCCCATCCTCATCGAATTTCTTCCCAGGCAGTTCCCAGTAAATTCTGAAAACTGCCCACAACATATGAGTTCAGTCAACCCTAGAGCTAATCTGCATAACAACATATCTCATTACTTTCTAAGCTAGAGGAATATATCACTACAGTTTATAACAACACATCTCATTACTTTCTAAGTTAAAGAAATGTGTCACTGCAATTTATACAAGCAGGATGCATTATTTTCTTAGAACAATGTGGTTTACTCAGTACATAAAATAAAACTGGCAGCTCAATGGCAGATACTGCCATTGGGACGTGAAGTGTTATGCCTTTACATATCCCAAGTCAAAGCATAATGAGATGGATGACCAGTTCCCATCCTCATCGAATTTCTTCCCAGGCAGTTCCCAGTAAATTCTGAAAACTGCCCACAACATATGAGTTCAGTCAACCCTAGAGCTAATCTGCTGCCTTTTTCTCGCAGTGGAACTAAGTGCTCACCAACTCATGCCAAGCCCCTTGTAGACAATTTTCCTCGATTGGTTGGGTTATGCAGCTAAAGTTTTGTTAGGCGATGAGGTAGCCAGTCTTAGAACAACATCCTCCTTAGTCACCTCTTAACCAGTTCCAACCGGTTTTATGCAAACAGAAAAGAGTTTGTTTTAAATTTTAAATGACCATTGGGAAATAGATGCTCCACATTCGTACAATACCTGTGACTGTGTTTTAATTGTTTCAACGAAAGTATTCATTCATTCATTTACTTCATATGATTTATAATTCTGCACTATGCATCTGATGAGATGCAGCAAAATATGCCAGGCAATAAATCGTGCAACATATTGTTTGTGGATTCTGTGTTTAGACTAGGTGGTTCTTGGTTGAAATCTCTTTTGAGGTAGAGATTTTGTTATGACATTACTTCTGAACAGTCATTTATTATATTTCAGAAAATTGTTTGGGAGCTAAGCTGTAACGTTGATTACATCATCCATTTCATGTCATTTGGTCAAGAAAGTATGGCTCAGTAATATAACCCCAATATGCCAGGTTGATATGGAGGGTTCATTACCACTTATGAGGACACATTACTATTTTCATTGACATTCTAGATTATATGAAAGATGTAAAGTGAAGGATGGCCAAAATGAGTAATCTAAATATTATGAGGAAGGCGAAGTTGCAAAGACAAACAACAGAAAGAGGCATTGATAATTTTTAACTAAATCGTGAGAAGACAAACACTGGAATGTTGTGACAACTGCAAAGATTTGTGGAGAGAGAGATAGAGGAAGGCAGTGAGAAAACATTCTTGACAGTCTTGTATCATAGCACAGATAGGAGTCAGCACACAAATTGATACAGGCCATTGGAGATCGCAGATAGGGAGAAACATTATTGCCCATACCAGTTAGCAAGGCACTGATAATGAAAGAACCCTTTAACACACCATAAAGCAGTAGTTCCCAAGCGTTTCAAGCAGAGGGCCATATCTACTATTTTCGGTAGTTAATCGGGCCACAACGTTATAAAATTATAGAAGTCATGCAATGTCATTCTTACCTTTCCTAACTTAAATTTTAAATCAGTTTCGAAAATCACTATTAATGTAATTAATTTATAATTGTAACTGTTCTTCATAACCAGTTACTTAAGTTCAGATGCCAGTTTATCAGTGTCTGGGCACACATCTGTCGTGCCCAAAGTTTTAAGCGCAGCTAGGTTACTGTTGGTGAGACTGAAACGTTACTTGTTTTGTATAACGGTCATTGTGGTAAATGACTGCTCGATGCCTCGCGTGCCACTTCCTTGACAGCTGATGGGCCACAAGTGGCCAGCAGGCCATGGTTTGGGAACCTCTGCCCTGAAGCATATTAGGTATATGGTGCTAGCCCCATATTTTTATAGACAAACCAAACGATTTAAATATATGCCGACCGCTTTTACTTCTCAGGATATTTCCTGGCACCCATTTTAGGCTGGGTTGATCTGGACTTTATTTTTGTTGCACACTCAGATAATACACTCAGTGGAGCAGCTGGCCGAGTGGCTAGAATGCCAGGCTCTCATTTGGGAGACCCGGGTTCGAAACCTTGGTAAGGTGTGGAATTTTTTCTGTCCGGGGCAAAAAGAAAACTAACCTGCCCAGTTCGCGGCAACTGCATTAGCCATGCGGCCTTAATTCCTCAGGCTCAAGACCCCTCTGTCCTACACCGCAAGGTACTATAGGCAGTAAATGACAGTTTTATGACTCAGATAACTTCCTAAGTGCTTTAATCCTAAGGTATGTCTCATACCGTGCAAATACTAGCACCAGCAAAGATTCACTATATGTCTATCAGAACCCCACATGGTATAAGTATTATTTTTTGGGGGTAAGTTTTCAAATTTTTTAATTGTTTCCTAGGCAGTGGACAGTTATTTTCAATTTACAACTGCCAAGGGATTTTTTTTATGTATGTAATCTACACTTGGGCCCACTGGGTTTTCACTCTTTCTAAAATAAACAACTACATGCCAAATTCACTACTCCTGCATCAATGGGAATACAAAATTTTCACGTAACTTATTTTGTAGAAATCATCACTATGAATTGTAAAGGGCCTGCTTGAATCAGAGGTGGGCACCACCCCCTACCTGACTCCTTACTTCCTTTGTTTTAACAGATATGCTGGCACTGTGGTGAAGGGGTTACAAACGCAGTTCGTAATCCTACATACCGTGTTCGAAACACAGCTGTGGGCGATTTGACAGCAGACCTCCTTGCTTTGGTTTTTTATGAAATGGTATGGGTGCCGGTCGTTCAGAAAGCAATGGCAAACTACTGAATATAAACTTGCCCAGGAATCACGAACAGCCAAAAATGAGGGGTTGACTGCTACATCCTGTAAAGGATATGCAACTAATTTGTTTTCAACAGATACACCTGATGAAGCAAAACTACAGAAAGAATATCTAAGATGACAGCACTAGTTTGTAAACACAAGTGTGCTACGGTGATTGGAACCAGGTAACAGGATTGCATGACTTCTTCCGCCTTTCATCTCCCTGTAAAGCCTCGGCTGGCAACCAACACATGCTGAGCCTTGTGTAGACTTTCATCTCCCTGTAAAGTCTCGGCTGGCAACCAACACATGCCTAGCCTTGTGTAGACTTTCATCTCCCTGTAAAGCCTAGGATGGCAACCAACACATGCTGAGCCTTGTGTAGACTTTCATCTCCCTGTAAAGCCTCGGCTGGCAACCAACACATGCCGAGCCTTGTGTAGACTTTCATCTCCCTGTAAACCCTCGGCTGGCAACCAACACATGCCGAGCCTTGTGTAGACTTTCATCTCCCTGTAAAGCCTAGGCTGGCAACCAACACATGCCGAGCCATGTGTAGACTTTCATCTCCCTGTAAAGCCTAGGATGGCAACCAACACATGCTGAGCCTTGTGTAGACTTTCATCTCCCTGTAAAGCCTCGGCTGGCAACCAACACATGCCGAGCCTTGTGTAGACTTTCATCTCCCTGTAAACCCTCGGCTGGCAACCAACACATGCCGAGCCTTGTGTAGACTTTCATCTCCCTGTAAAGCCTAGGCTGGCAACCAACACATGCCGAGCCATGTGTAGACTTTCATCTCCCTGTAAACCCTCGGCTGGCAACCAACACATGCCTAGCCTTGTGTAGACTTTAATCTCCCTGTAAAGCCTAGGCTGGCAACCAACACATGCCGAGCCTTGTGTAGACTTTCATCTCCCTGTAAAGCCTCGGCTGGCAACCAACACATGCCTAGCCTTGTGTAGACTTTCATCTCCCTGTAAAGCCTCGGCTGGCAACCAACACATGCCTAGCCTTGTGTAGACTTTCATCTCCCTGTAAAGCCTAGGCTGGCAATCAACACATTCCGAGCCTTGTGTAGACTTTCATCTCCCTGTAAAGCCTAGGCTGGCAACCAACACATGCCGAGCTTTGTGTAGACTTTCATCTCCCTGTAAAGCCTCAGCTGGCAACCAACACATGCCTAGCCTTGTGTAGACTTTCATCTCCCTGTAAAGCCTAGGCTGGCAACCAACGCATGCCGAGCCTTGTGTAGACTTTCATTTCCCTGTAAAGCCTCGGCTGGCAACCAACACATGCCTAGCCTTGTGTAGACTTTCATCTCCCTGTAAAGCCTCGGCTGGCAACCAACACATGCCTAGCCTTGTGTAGACTTTCATCTCCCTGTAAAGCCTAGGATGGCAACCAACACATGCTGAGCCTTGTGTAGACTTTCATCTCCCTGTAAAGCCTCGGCTGGCAACCAACACATGCCTAGCCTTGTGTAGACTTTCATCTCCCTGTAAAGCCTCGGCTGGCAACCAACACATACCGAGCCTTGTGTAGACTTTCATCTCCCTGTAAAGCCTCGGCTGGCAACCAACACATGCCGAGCTTTGTGTAGACTTTCATCTCCCTGTAAAGCCTCGGCTGGCAACCAACACATGCCGAGCCTTGTGTAGACTTTCATCTCCCTGTAAAGCCTCGGCTGGCAACCAACACATGCCTAGCCTTGTGTAGACTTTCATCTCCCTGTAAAGCCTCGTCTGGCAACCAAACACATGCCTAGCCTTGTTTATGATTGGTTGGATTTTGCAGCAATTAGATGAAGTCTCAACTTATTAAGCAGTGGTCTAGTTTATGTGAACCCCTTAGCATTTACACCCCTATAGCGGCATTTACTATGGACTTCTTTATATCTCACCTCCCTGTAAGAAGACAAACAACTGTCCTAACTAAGAAGACCATACAATTGTCCTAAGTAGTTAAGGATGTAGGAAAGGATGTATCTGATGTGTTTACAACCAATGTGTTATTGGAATAATCAGTTATCTGTTGGAGTATCATTCTTGCCTTCCAGACATGTTCATTGTCTCCCCCCCCCCCCCCCCCCCCCCCCCATTATTTCTGCTTCAGCATGTGGTGAGACTCCTCATTCTCCCGGTGTGCCTCTCGTATCTGACCATGCCAATTCTTACTCCCAAGTCTCTCATTTTAGACCATGATGTGGATTCACTGCTTTCAAAGTCCTCCGCTTTCCACATCTCCCTAAGGGCATTAACATTGGCATGATCCATGGGCTGGCCATCTGCAGGGGATACAGAGCCAGCAAGTTTACCAGCTCGTTCATTTCTCTCAACTCCTGCATGTCCTGGAATGAAGATGAAGGCGACTCCATGAACAGCAGACATCCGCAGTGATTCAGTCCACTGTCTGCATTTGGAACTCGCCTCAACCTTTCAGATCTTCCTCGTTGAATCACGACATATCACCTTACATTTGCTGCAGGAGATGGAACATATGTGGAATTGCTCAGCATGCTATGATGTTGATTCTCAGAGACAAAGACTTTGTAGGCTGAAAAGAAGATGAGCCAACTCAGCTAAAACTTTTGTCATTTGGTATTGCATGTGGCAGACATAGTGAAAGGTGATGATGACTTCAATATATTCATAATCAGTGCGCATTCCCACACTCTGACATCTGCTGAGAGTTAAAGTTAGTTGCATATCCTTTACAGGATATTCTTCTTCTTCTTCGTTCATCCGGAGTTTTTTTTCAGGACGTGATTGCGTTGTGCCTGTCCACAGCAGAGCTGCGTTCTTGCGCCGTTAGGCCGACACATCCGACTTCTGCGGGCATTTGTTGACCGGGTTAACCTTCCCGGGGACAGGATATTCAGTAGTTTGCCATTGCTTTCTGAATGACTGGCACTCACATCTGCTGAGAGAGGCAGTTAAAATGGGTGTGTCTTGAGTGCCATAATTCTAATCAGTAAATCATTCGGGTCTCTGTGAAGTGATCAAGCCACCTGCTCAGCACTAAAGGTTCTGGGTTCATTTTTGGACTTGGTCTTTCAGTTCATGAGTGCAATGAAGTTCTCTGAGGCTACAGAGTTCGTGCTTTGTGCAAGGCTTTTGGCAGGCTGCTCTGTGGAAAGACATCAACCCATATGGGATAAAACTCGATGCAATGAAGTCAACCGTCTTGCCTTTAAAATCTCTTTTAGTAAATAAGTCAATATAGTGTCCTGAGTTCACTGAAATCCTACTTAGCATATCAATTAATCTAGTGTCTCAAGAGCAATGTTAATTCTAATTACATCTGGTAAATTAGTGTTACTATACTTCCCTTTCAAGTTCCGGTACGACACAGGCACATGAACTCAATCACAAAAACAAAACAATAAATGTATATAACCATATTTATTTTCATAAATCTATACAAATTACATGACACAACTCAACCACAAAATAATATTCTACCCCTCGCCACAGCAGACATTAAACAGAGAAGCAACAATATGGAAACAACAGTACTGAGATAGTTGTTTCTGAGATCATGTCAAATTTACGTATTTACATTACAAACTCTCAGACTTAAAAGTTGAGTACACAATTTTCAGTTAGAATATTCATGTTTTGGCTCGTACAGTCATATATGTGGCTTAGTGAATGCAGTTTCACAATTCCCCAACATACTGAGCCCAGGGTTCAAAATCAGATGCAGGCAATTTGGCAGTAGATCATTTTGTGTTGATTTCGACAGTATGAGATTCTGCTGTTCATAAAGCATAGCAGACTACTAATGTAAAACTAAAAAAATAGTGAAATTAGGAAGGTGAAGGGCAGCAGGTTAAAAAGAGGACGGTCGTGGATGGGTCAAGCCGAAGACATTCTTCAACAGGTGTGTTCACTTGAGGACTTAGAACCTGGCGAGGAGTGGGTGCAAGTGCCAACAGACTTCTGCACATCCTTTTCAGTTTGCATCCAATTAGATAGAAAATGCAGACAAGAAAATCCGGCTGCTGTTGAGGCTGAAGTACAAGCGTTGATTTTCGAGAATTCGCTAGACGGTGACGCGGTCATCTACACAGATGGGTCGGTCGTCCGACATGTGAGAAGCTCATGGGCCTTTACAGCTCGGGCCGGAGGGAGAATTGTGAAGGAGGACTCTGGTGCTTTCACTGAAACCACAAGTAGCCTGACCATGGAAGTCATGGCAGTAAGTAAAGCAATAACATGGCTCGAGACACAGACATTCACCAGGGCTTGTTTCCTTAGCGACTCAATGAACATGATCAAGAGGATAGAGGAGGGGTCGATCCGAAGAGAATGGTTGCTGCCTCTGAAGCGGTCTCGGCTGGCAAAGATTAGTTTCATCTTCGTGCCAGGGCATGCGGGAGTACAAGGAAATGAGCGGGCTGACAAGCTCGCAGGTGAGGCTACTGTGGAGGGCGGACGCGCCATGGACCAGGCTGACATTCTGAATGCTCTACGTGATGTGAGACTTTTGCGAGAACCAAGTGATGACTGTGAATCTACAACAATGGCCAGACTGCTAGAGCATCAAATTAAAAGAGGTGTGGCCAAACAAGAACACTACGCAGGAAGCCAAAGAAGATTGATAAACCAACACAGAACTGGCGTCGTTAGCCGCTACACGCTGCGGGATTTGCTGAGGAGGGGATCCGAGCACTTATGGACTGAATGGTTCGATGTGCAGCGAGGATGATCTGTCGACTAACTAACTAACTAACTAACTAACTAATGTAAAACTGCCCAGTAAACCACAAACAGTCAACAAATATTGGGATTGATTACAATTGCAGCAAACATGCCATACATGCAAGTGAATCTTAGACTTAATGTTTCGATGAAATTTCTGGATCTTTACCAGTCAGATTATATACAGTAAATACTCCCCTCAAAGTGAAGACAGATTATATAAGTAAATGCTCCCCTCAAGATGAAGACAGATTATATAAAGTAAGAATTTCTCTCAAAGTGAATTCACAAATGTTTCAAATAAAATGCAAGAAGAGAAACATGTGTGGTACAGGATTACTCTGTGTATTCCTGTCAGATGTATAGCTTCATGCAGATATGACAGGAAGCTGTCAACATCATTGGTCATGCAATGAGAACAGAAAAAGGACTGAGGCATGTTATCATGCAAAGAGTTAGGAAGAAAATACAACCTGAAATAGGAGAACAATGTGGGTTTGTAGAAGGCAAGGGTACAACAAATGCAGTGTATATACTGAGAACAGTAATTGAGTGTTCTATAGAAGTAAACAAAGATCTACACCTTTGCTTTATTGACTACACAGAGGCTTTCGATAAAGTGAGACATGTCACCATGATAAGGATGCTTGAAGATCTACAAATTGATGGAAAAGACTTTAAACTTGTAAAAAGAACATATATTGGAAACAACAAGCTGCCATAAGAATTGATAATGAAGTAGGTCAATATCAGCCTATTATGAGAGGTGTCAGACAGGTATGTGTAATGTCTCCAGATCTTTTTTCCCTGTACAGTGAACATATTTTCAGAAATATAGAAGATATGGAAGGAATCAACATTGGGGGGACAATACATCAATAACATTAGATATGCTGATGATACAGTTTTGATTGCAGACAATGAACAGGACCTGCAACATTTAGTAGATGCGGTTGTTGCACACAGTGAACAACCAGGGTTAGAATTGAATTGTAAGAAGACAGATTATGGTCGTCACTTGGAAGAAGAAAATACGCAATGTAATATACATACTCTTAAACAAGTGAATCAGTACAGTTATCTTGGAACAGTCATAACATTTGATGGGAGATGCCTTGAAGAAATTAGAACAAGAATTGCCATTGCGAAGGTAGCCTTTTATGAGGGAAAGTCAATAAGTAAGTCACAAATGGCTGTAGAAAAATAATTAAATACTGTATGATAAAAACTTGAAACCAATTTAATTTTATTTCTCAACATAATTTCCACCAACATTGATGCACTTATCCCATCGTTTTATCAGTTCTCCCAAACCAGCAGCATAGAACTGTGTGCTCTGTTTTCTAAACCATGTTTTCACTTCACATTCAACTTCGGCGTCATTTGCAAAATGTCTCCCGCCAAGGTGGGTTTTCAGTGGACCAAAAAAGGTGGAAATTGCTAGATGGATGTTCCAGAACTTCCCACCTTGGTTAATTTTCTCCTGAGTTAATCGAGCCCTATGTGGTCTGGCACTGTCATAAAGAAACATTTCTCTAGTCAGCAGTCCTGGACGTTTTCTCCGAACTGCATCATGAAGCATTGATAGAACTTCACAGTACGATTCATAATTCACATTGTCACCTTCTTGAAATTGGTTAAATGCATGAGACACCTAGCGCCACTTGACGAATGGGAATATAAAGTTTGATGTTGCTGTCACCTAATGACACCTGTACATCCCACAGAACTACATTTACCTGTCATCCCACAGAATTGTGTGACTTACTTATTGACTTGCCCTCGTACAAGATGAAAAACATACTGACCAATAAAACGATATCGATTGAAACGAGAAAAAGTGTGTTGAAGTGCTACATAGAACCTGTACTATTGTATGGATGTGAAGCGTGAAATATGGTCAAAGACTGCTCGACATAGTACTGTGAAGATTGTGTTAACAGTGTAACTCTGACAAGATAGGACTTTCTGACGCAACTATGTCACACTTTAAACTCATGAAGATTATATTCTTTCAGTCCTGATATCTCTTTTCCAAATCTTGGATCAGGATGGAAGCATCCACACAAAGTAGTATTTCAATGGGCAAGTGACCTCTTTCATAGAAAAGCTGCAGAATATTTCAAATCCAACAGTGGTCGTTTTGATGTATCAGCCACACCCTTAAATAACTTTTCCGAAACTATATACCACTTCTTCATATTCCAGCACAGCACAAAGATTGTGATGTATCTGTTTACAGGAGAGATTTGTGTGCTTTAGCAGGAGCATCTGACTTCATTCTGGTATTTGATGTCCTTGTTTGTCTTCCCAGGTAGTTTCATAAGACATATCACTGCGTCCATCCAATCAAACTTCCACCCCATCTAGCCCATTGGGAACTGTTAACAAATATTTAACTCCGGGACATGTGGAAACAACACACAGACATTCACGGCATTAATGCAGAGCCAACACATGAAGCTCTTGTTCTGGGTTCTCAGCAGAAGTCATCTCATCCTGCGCTTGGCCTACACTGCATACCAGTTTGTAGTTTAATGGTTACTTTGTGAGCAATTGTTAACATGTACATTATTTAATTAAAATATTTAGCGTGTAAATCTTTTATGAGAATACGAAAATCAAGGGAAAACTACCACATTAAATTCCCCCAAATAAGTCACAATGTCAGATTATAGTTGAGTGACATGCTAGAACAACAGTTCCAGGATTGAATAATAATAATCTGACATTATAAATCCTTATATGCAATTACCTCTGTTCAGTTTAATTAATACACACAATAGTACTGCAATTTTATTACTTGAATTAATCAAACCAAATTATCAACCTCAGTCATACCTGTAAAATTGCTCCCACACATAAAGTGTAAAAATAAATATGAGAGTTAATATGACAGATCTAGTCATCAACAATACACAGATAGGACCTCTTGTCACAAGGCAAAAGCTGCACACAAAACAATTGGCAAAGGGAAAGTTAACTCTGCTTGCCATTAAGCTAAGGCAAAGTGAGAATATGGTATTTGATTCATATTTTCCATAATACTATCAGTATTACACCAGACATCTTTCTTTCACATTTGAAGCTGAGTCATTGCAGGGATGACTTGATAACAAGAAAGGCAGCCACATCACTAATAAAGATTAAAACATTAACGATAAAAAAAATACAAATTATTCATCATTCATTTCCATGAATTATGCCCCCACACACTGCATGATACTAAAATACGTAGCAATAAACACAGTAACCTTGTCAATGTCAGACCATTCAAATGTATATGTGGTTATATTAAATACATATTGTAAATACATAAATATGAACATATTTCTGTAAATATAATGACGACTATGTTTTATATAGCTAACAAACGGTTAACTAAATCATTATCATTCCCTGTCAGAAAATCAGTTACAAGTCATCACAAGACTTACTCTCTCTCTAGAGCATGTTGGAAAAAACTGGTAAGATTAAAGGAAAAAACTGGTAAGATTAAAGGAGAAAGACACAGAGGATGACAATATATATATATATATATATATATATATATATATATATATATATATATATATATATATATATATATATATAATATATATATATATACAAAATCACAAATACTGAAGTATTGGAAAGATCAGGTTGTGTGACAGTTTATTCCATGCTCAGTCTTCGTAGACTTAGATGGATAGGACATCTTAGGAGGATGGATGATGGTAGAATACCAAAGGATATATTTTTTGGTGAATTACAGATGGGTAAGAGATCTCAGGGTCGGCCTCTACTACGATACAAAGATGTGTGTAAGCGGGACATGATTGATACAGGCATTGATAATGCACATTGGGAGCAAGTCGCCGCTGAACGTGTTGCATGGAGGGCAAATATCAGAAATGGAATAAAGTCAAAGGAGAAAATTATTGCAGAAAAGTCACACACCAAGCGTTTGAGACGTAAGATGGTGCATGATGGTGGAAATGACCACGTGTTCACATGCACCCACTGTGAACGGACATTTACAGCGCAAATTGGCCTTATCAGTCACACTCGCTACCGCCATAGTTAAAAGTTATTATGCCTTTTTAGAGCACAAACTATCGTCTGTCAAGACGGCAAGGTGCCAATGATATAAAGTGAAAGTAGCCTTTAGCAAGATGAAAAACAAAAACATTCTGACCAATAAAAAGATGTCAACTGAAACGAGAAAAAGAGTGTTGAGGGGATACACAGAACCTGTTCTTTTGTATGGATGTGAAACTTGGACAATGTGCAGTCAAGCTGAAAAACATCCGATTTCTGCACCACATGCAGAAATGTGGTTTCTGAGGAAAATGCAAAGAATACCATGGACAGATAGAAAAACCAATAACCAAGTACTACAGGAGAAAAATTAAATTTGTAAACTGATTAGAGAAATGAAACGTAGACAGTCAAATTTTTTTGGACACGTAATGAGAAGAAATGGATTGGAGAACTTAGTGACAACTGGCAAGATCGAAGGGAAGAGACCAAGAGGAAAATACCTGGATGGCTTGGCCACATGGCATGGACGAGACAGGAACATTGAGCTGATCCACGACTCTGGTGGTCGAGTGAAATGGCGAGTCATGACTGCCCACACTTTCCGGCATGGCACATGATTGATTGATTGTTAAGTGTAAGACCCTTTTCACATGCCCTGAGGCATAATGGACATTTAATACCATCCCCGTATATTTATAGACCAATCAACACTTGAGGTGTGATCTAGTCAGTATTGCGCTGGCTGCCTTAACTTTCCATGACGTATAATTGTCATATGTCCTGTCGGATCATTCAGGCAATCGTGTATCTCCAAGGATCTGACCACTCCTTGATGTTCTGGATTAATTCTATTGATGTTTATCCTCCATGCCACTGTCTTAGGACATCCATAATCATCGCTCTTGACCTGGCTTCTGCTACCGCTGATCTCTCCAGTTGTCACGATACTTTTGCAGCTTTTCTCTTCTCGCTTTTCATTGCTGATGATGTCAGCTCAAGCCTTATCCTAACCTGAACTTCCGTTTATACATATAGATACACATATATCATTTTATAATGCTGATGAGGAAAGAAGTTGAAGTAAATATGTGTATATATACTCAAAGCTTTAATAATTCTCCTCTGAAACCAGGAGGAACATTATTTCCCAAAACAGACATAGGTTATTCCCCAATATAGATGTAGGCTGTTAACAACAAGGCTATACAATTTAGCACTACATTAAAATGTACGTAATACATACCCCAAAAAATTCCCTTATTATAATATCCATCATCAGGATGTCATAGCTGGCAAGTTAGCAAAGTTGATAGCAACCGTTTGGCACCTGGCCTTGTCGCCAGCAAAAATGAGGGAATGACTGACCACCTATTCCTCCATACATTCAGGTGTACAATATGTGATAGTGCTACCATACCACAGACCCAAAGCATGAAACTGCATTGGGACAACTGTATTTATTATTTTGTTTTTTATTGTTATCTGGATGTCTTAACTTGTACTCAGAGTTTATAAGTACCCTGGTGTACATTGTTACCTTGCAAGCTAATGGTGTAATGGTGACAGGTTGGACTTTGCAAACTAGTAGAGGTTTCAACATGAGTGTACTGGCTAGAATGTTGAATGCCTGTGATGCATAGATAATAAGCAACTAGCTAAGAGACATCTAATGGCAGTGGAAATCTAGGTTCTGAGAAAAAAGGCAAAGAATATCATGGTCTGACAGAATAACGAATGAAAACTGTAGATTAGAGAAATTAGGTGTAGACAGTCAAGATTGTTTTGGGCATGTTAATGAGGCAAATAAAAACTTGAAAACTTAATGACAACTGGCAAATTTGAAGGGAAAAGAGCAAGGTGAAGACGGATAAACACCTGGATGGTGCGGCCACATGGCATAATTGGGGCAAGAACACAGACCTGATCCAAGGTTGTGGTGATCATATGCTGTTTGTATGAAACTAAACTATATTGTGTTTGTATGAAAAATGTATGCTATATATAAGATACAGATGATATAACTTATATAATATTACTAAACATGGCAGCTAACAAACATCCATCTGTGGTTATAAAAAAATGTACTCTCATACGTACAACCCATCAGTTACATCCAAACCATATGCAGCTGCAAAGACTTGCAGGTTGCTTTAGAAAATACCATGTCTTGTTACAGTAAGCAAGGGTTCTCAAACTTTTCTAGCCTATGACACCCTGGTGGCATCAAGCACCATTTGAGGAAAGTTAAAATAATCATATTCAGAGGTCTTCGACTCAAACTAATTATATGAGGGGTTTCAAATGAAAACCTTAAGTGTGATAGAAATTACAATAACCAAGCCATTATCTTGTAACATGTCAATATTATTAAGGATGTCAAAAGTGTTAAGCACGTGACATCACAGATCTGATGAGCTTGCTGATGTCATAAGGACAGTTTAAAGGTGGCCACCCCACTTTTGACAAGCACCAAAGAAGAGCAGCATTCTGTTATCCGTTTTGTTATCAGTGAAGAGGTGAAACCTAAAGAAATTCATCGGAGAATGAAGGTCCAGTATGGTGATGCATGCCTGTCTGTCCAGCAAGTGTAGGAAGTTTCAAAACTTCAGTCCGATGAAGAGGTACAGCAAGTGGTGCATGAGTGGTTACACATGCGACCAAGAAATTTTTTTCCACAGTAATCCAAGCACTTTATCGGCACTGGAGGACTTGCATTGATCGCTGCAGCGATTACATAAACGATTTTTTACTTTTTTCTTAACTTTTTTAGAATATATTCACACACACAAACATTTAAGGTTTTCATTTTAAGCCCCCTCATATTTCAACATTATTAATATCACATGGCTAATTTCCTTAGGTAGTTTGTTCAGATTCAATTTTAAGTTCTGCAGCAACTGTTACCGTTTAAAACAAACATGTTTCCCATCACTCATTTAACCTATTTTCATACATTCAAAAACACATACCAGTTTGTGCTAAACAATTGTATTAACAGACTGGTTCAGAGGAACATAAAAAAGAGGAATACATAAGAATGCATACAACAAATTAAAGAACTACATATCTGGATGGGTGGAAGGCTTCCAAGATTTAGTCACAACTAATCCCTAACATGGATGGATTTTAAAATCAAAAACTCATAATGAAAGATCAAATATGAAATAGATTGCTTAGGAAAATCATTGCTGCAAGAAGAAACAAGTGTGAGAAGATAAGCATACTACAGAAAGGGGAACAATACTGCACATTTAAGATATGCAGAAAGACAGAACAATAACAAGTATGTCTCCACATCTACAAACTGCATAAATTTACATCTTATTTGTTGATTCCAAAACAAGGGAAAGATATAAGGAACAAAGGATTGTCAACTCTGAGACATTATCAAAACATGGACTAAAAATATCACTGACCTAATTAATGGAGAGTACTTTTCTCCACGGCATAATGAGAGATGGAAGAGCTATCCATCACAGCCTGTTTCCATTTGTGGACAGAAACAACAACAAAAATGGCCACGGTTGCTAACCTACTTTTCCCAGCATGTATTCTCTCCTGGCCATGCAAGTGTTCAACAACGGGCACATTCTAGATCTGTCATCAATGCTTATGTCCAACAGCTATGACCAGGGGCAACAAGGCCCCTATAACTAACGTCAACAGCTCAATGTTTTTAAACCCTTTCTGCTCCCTTACAATAACTGTCCCATCCGCGGCCTTATGCTGGATGTGTGTGACGGAGATTTCTGGAAGCACGTGGACTGTGGCTACATATAAGAAGGTACCCGCACTGAACAACATGGCAATTCCTGTCGTCTGAATATCTGATAAAGTTTCTTTACTTTGCTGAAAAAGATATATAAACAAATTCAATCATGCTTATATACAAATACAGTGTAACTTAACATTCAAATACAATATAACATAGTGTTAGTGTGAATTTAAGAACTTAAAAAGATCATTATAAAAATCAGAAAAGTTAGTTGCATGTCCTTTAAAGGACGTTACAATAAACCTCAGCATTGTTTTTTGCTGTTTATGATCTACCAGACAATATATACATTCAGTAGTTTGCCACTGCTTTTTGAATGACCAATGCCTCACACAATCAAAATCATCGCAATGTGACCTGTTTACAAATAGCCCGCAGCTGATATTGAACCTTGACTCTGTATGATGGAGAATTGTGAAACACGTTCACTGCCCCAACAGTTAAGGTAAACAAAGAAATAAACAGGCACCTGGAACAGGCCAGCAATCATGAGAAGAAAAATATAAGTAACGGAAAAAGAAACATTGAGTACATTAAAAGTTTCATCTAAAAAGATGAGAGGCCAGGATTTAAGGTGAGGATAATATTTAACTGTGTGATCAGAGAGAGGGTGAAAACAATAGGTACATATATTGTGATATGTGAAAAATATTGTTATATATTATTATTATTTAGTCGAAAGTGCAGTTAAAGATGATTTCAAAAGAGGCCAGCAAACTTTTAAAAAATGTAACTGTTCAAATAAACATACTCAAGAAAAGAAGATAAGAATAAATTAACCAAGGCGGAGTAGCACATGAGGCAAACGATTCAGACTTATACCGAAAATAGCATTACATACATACATATTTGTAATTTTAGACCTCCCCCCCCCCCCCCCCAAAAAAAAAAAAAAACAACAACAACAACAACAACAACCCCATAAATTGTACATTTAGCTAGAATGGAACAAGATATCAAGATCAACCAGGGGGTTAGAGTGTTTGACGTGAGAAACATCGGGATGCAAGGCGAAAAGACGACCAAGGAACATTTGGCTAGATGGAGTAAAAGAGACACTGACTAAATCAAACAAGACAGCACAAGCAACAAGATAACTGTAAAACAGAAAATTACATCTGCCTCCTCTCTGTGACACTTCACTGCAAAAGCAGTAGGACACAAGAAAAACAGTACTGGTGATAGTATTTTACCACTTTTCCGTTTTATATTGTCTTGATTGTCAGCTCTGTTGCAAATGTGATTCGCAAACCCGTATAACACATTCGAAACACAGCTGTGGGCGATTTGGAAGCAGACCGCGTTCTGCTGATTTTCATACAATGATATGAGTGTTGGTTGTTCAGAAAGCAATAACAAACTACTGGACGTAAACTTGCCTAGTAAATTAGTCAAAAAATGCTGGGGTTGATTGCAACATCCTGTAAAAGGACACGCAACTAAGACACTGTCTTGATCATAAAGTTTTATTAATCCCTCCATCCATCATGTGCCATGCCAATAAGCGTGGGCGGTCATGTTTCGCCATCTCACTCCAGAGTCGTAGATCAGCTCCGCGTTTCTGTCTTAACCATGCCACGTGGCCAAGCCATCTAGGTATTTACTTCTCGGTCTTCCTCTTGGTCTCTTCCCTTTGATCTTGCCAGTTCTGCGTTTCTGTCTTAACCATGCCACGTGGCCAAGCCATCTAGGTATTTACTTCTCTGTCTTCCTCTTGGTCTCTTCCCTTTGATCTTGCCAGTTGTCACCAAGTTCTCCAATTCATTTCTTCACATAACATGTCCAAAAATATTTGACTGTCTAATCTAATGTCTCTAATCAGTTTACGATCTTCATTTGTTTCTTGAAGGACTTGTTCATTGGTTTTTCTGTCTGTCCATGGTATTCTTTGCAGTTTCCTCAGAAACCACATCTCCACAGCCATCAGATGTTTTTCAGCTTGTCTGCTCATTGTCCACGCTTCACATCCATGCAAAAGTACAGGTTCTATGTAGCACTTCAACACTCTTTTTCTCATTTCAACTGATATCTTTTTATTGGTCAGTATGTTTTTCATCTTGCAAAAAGCTACCTTCGCAATGGCAATTCTTGTTCTAATCTCTTCAAGGCATCTCCCATCTGATGTTATGACTGTTCTGAGATAACTGTACCGATTCACTTGTTTAAGAATATGCCCATTTACTTGTATATTATATTGAAGTATTTCTTTCTTCCCACTGACGACCATAATCTGTGTCTTCTTACAATTCAATTCTAACCCTAGTTGTTCACTGTGTACAACAACCGCATCTACTATTGATGTATCGTCCCCCAATGATGATTCCTTCCATATCTTACATATTTCTGAAAATATTTTCACTGTACAGGGAAAAAAGATCTGGAGACATTACACATCCCTGTCTCACATCTCTCTTAATAGGCTGATATTGACCTACTTCATTATCAATTATTATGGCAGCTTGTGTTTCCAATACATGTTTTTTACAAGTCTAAGGTCTTTTCCATCAATTTGTAGATCTTCAAGCATCCTTATCATGTCGACATGTCTCACTTTATCGAAAGCTTTTGTGTAGTCAATAAATAAAGCAAAGGTGTAGATCTTTGTTTACTTCTATAGAAAGTTCAATTACTGTTCTTAGTATATACACAGCATTTGCTGCACCCTTGCCTTTTACAAACCCAGATTTTTCTTTTCCTATTTCAGGTTGTATTTTCTTTCTAATTCTTTGCATAATTCTTTGCAAAATCTTCGTGATGTGACTCATTATACTAACTGTTCAATGTTGATCTCATTCCAAGGCTCATGATTTCTTTGGGATTGCAATAAATACAGAATTACATAATTCATGAGGTATGTTAATTCCTTTTCATATATATAACATTAATGAGTAAAAGTAGGTCTCACAGCAGAGACAGCCGTGGAGGTGTGAAGTGCTAGCCTTCATATAATCTAGCCCTTGGCATAAAAGGTGGATTTGACCAGTTCCCGTCCTTGTAACTTTTCATTCCCAGACAATCCTGACAACTGGTACCCATCTTTATGAAACCTTGAAAGCAATTAAGCTTTAAACATTAATGTACATTAAAAATTAAAAGAGGATAGGAAAAAACAAGGTCTAAAAATACTGGATTTTGGGGAACGGCCAAAAATCGCAAGGAGCTGAGAAAGTCTAAATCAGAAGCGAAGAATGGGCGAGTGCGTAGTCATGATGGAGCTGTCAAGTTCTCATTACCTGCAGGTCTGTTCGCGTAGCTGATTAAAACTTGACACAATATTCCTCTGGTTTGTCAGGCACCCTACTCTCCTGACAGGGCGCGATGCAACATGCGGCTGTTTTCCATACTGAAAATGCCACCAAAAGAGACCCAATAGAGTCATGAGAAGACATTATGTGTGATAATGATGGCCAACATGATACTCCATTCCCAAAGAGTTCCTGGAATGCTACCAACAATGATGGGACTGCTGGGAGAAGGGTGTACAGCCCCAAAGTGTGTACTTTGAAGGGAATTAGGGTTTCTGACCTTCAGATGAGTAACTATTTTTTCCCGATAAAAGGTCAGATACTTTTTGAATAGTTCTTATATGTACCAATATCAACAAGATAAAACACACACACATAACAAATGAATACCTGACTAAGGCCCATGTATGTTATCACTGTTAACAAGGGTGCTGCAATGGAAAACACTGCTAAATGCTTTCGTATCCTTTTCCGGTCTAATCCTTCGTGCAGTAAAAATGACACCAAACCAAAAGCAGCCGGTGCCTGAAAACAAAGAAATAAAACTCAATCAAATTGATTGTATACTAACAAATGAAAGATTTATAAATACATTGATAAATGTGGTGACAATACCTGGCGCTGACTAACAGTGATCATGTCTCACTAAAAGGACAAATAAAAGACGGAAAGAGAGACGTTAAGAATTGTAGACTTATCAAAGATATTCTAAACTATAAAGTTAATTAGTTAGTCGACAGATCATCCTCATTGCGCATCGAACCATTCAGTCCATAAGTACTGAGATCCCCTCCTCAGTAAATCCTGCAGCGTGTAGCAACTGAGGACACCAGTTTTAACTAAACTACAAAGTGTAAATTAACAACAAGAAATTTTTAAAAAGTTCTATCCATCATACAAGCAATGAGAAACTAGGAAAAAAGCAAAGAAGAAATGGATGACTGAAGAAATCTTAAAGTTGATTAACAACAGAAAACAAAGTAAAAATGACAAAATCATATTACCAAACTTCTACATAGAAATATAATACAAAACAAGAAGGATATATAAATTGGAAATCAGTGACCAGCAGTTTGGATTTGTGGAAGGGCAAGGTACAAACAATGCAATATACTCATTACAAACACTAATGGAGAGATCAACAGACACATACAGACTTGTGCTTTATAGATTATACCAAAGCATTTGATAAAGTGAAATATGATGAAAAGATCAAAATGTTGGATTTAAATAAAGGAGCTGCAAACAATATGTTGCACACTTTATTGCCTAAGATATTTATTATTATATTATTCACATAAAATGTTGGAAAAAATTATGGGAAATATCTCAGAATAATAAAAAAAATATGTACCGGAAATAAGTAGCAGCAAAATGGGAAAATAAGGCGAACTCACCTGGGACCCAAGAAATTCCTCTTATAAGAATTCAAGTAATGCATTTACAACATACAATACCAATACAATACTATTCTTCACAACAGAAATTCGCCACATCCGAGATCACCTTAAGCAGTTTGCACTGTATAGTCAAATAATCTGTAACTATCTTTCTATCATCTATTCTAAAAAGAAAAACTATCATTATAGCATTTACACAAATGGTAGTGTTGCCAGGATTTTAGAATGGCTGAGAATTAAAAGCCATATGACCAAGAGTATGGCCAAGCAGTTTTTTAAAAATTTACTTGATTGACTGATTGATTGATTTAGGAACCGACATCACAGCATTAGGGGTATTCCCATAAGCGCTCCATCCCCTTTGCAGGTAAACGCCGTCTTGCCCGTTGAATCAGGAATGATTTCTTCCGCGCAGTCTGCCGAATCCTGTCTTCACATGCTGGGTAGGCATACCCTAGTTTACCTCTTGGTTTGACACCAAATCGGATGCCCATGCCTGGTTTAACCAGCCTATCACAGCTGTTGCCCGGGGGGTGGCCGCTGTCGCATGCTGACAGCTACTAGGAGCCACAGGCACGAGCTGAGTGTCAGACTTGGACCAGTGGGGGATGGGTCCTGAAAGGACATGAGAGCCATCCTTACCAAAGGAGTGTGAGATATATTTGTGAGATAGAGTGTACCGAATACCTGACACAAGAGTTTGATAATGCTAAGAGAGTGTAGCACTGAATGGCCTGTGAGCTATTGTGTGAAATAGACTGAGATACGAGAGCGCACGAGTGCATTGCTAAGTATTGTAATGAATTTTGCCATAAATTGGTATAAACGTAACTTGTGATTAACGTAGAACATATTCACGTTAATAAATACCTAAACATATACACTGTGTTGACAGGTTATTTATGCATGTATCAATTTCTGTCATAACCAAGACTAACGAGTAACGGAAACGTTGATAAGTTATTTGATTGATTGATTGATTGATTGATTGATTTAGGAACCGACATCACAGCATTCGGGACATTCCCATAAGCGCTCCGTCCCCATCCTCAGCAGCCAGCGAAGAGTTCCAACACTAATAGTACCAGTAGCAATCTGATTATATGTCCATCTCGCCTTTCCTCTGAGCAAAAGGATAATTCTTTGCCTTACTAGGGATTAGAACCTGGGCCTACTGAATGAGATACTAACATGCTAACCGCTTGTCTGATCACCTTTCTTTACATTCTTTCATTTATTCCAAACAACTGTATCCTCTATTATGAATCTTATGAATGCGTTAAATGTGGACATATAAACAACTCTATTCATTAGACAAATTTACGTTTAGTATTTTGCTCTTGACATCAGAACAAGACATCATTGTTCAAGCCCAACCGACCGGTGTGTGGAATGAACCCAGTACCCCACAGGCTGTTGAAGTGCCAGCATGCTAAGCCTCTCTGCCAAGCTGACCTCAAATATCTAACTGGCCAGGCTTCCTGTAGTTTTTATTGGAAAATGTATAGAAATAAACACCACAATGAAAGCAATACCTTGTGTAACATGATAGCCACAAACACAATCATCGTAATGTGAGTCTCGGACAAGCTGATGGCAGCTCCTAGGGCAATTCCGTCAGCTGTTGATAGATTATTGGTCATAGATATGACAAACAGAACATTTACTAAAAAAAACATCTTGTTATTCATTAACAGAATTTAAATACTCAGGCAGGCAACTTATGGGCTTGTTTTATAACTTTTGAATATTTACAGCAACTAGTAGTCGCAATACCCAGTGGCTAGTGCACTTGTCTGCTGACGTGGTGGTCATGAATTCAAATACTCCTTGAGGTGAGGAAGTTTTTATGATCATTTGGCTGTGAGTCAACTCAGTTTCAAAAATGGCACCATCCACCAGATGCCACTTGGTCTAGAACAGTGGTTCTCAACCGGTGGGGAATTCCCCCCCAGGGGGGAATTTTAGGGTTTCCAGGGGGGGGGGGGGGGGGGGGGGGAATGAAGACCATTTCAAGATCGTTTTAATACAAGAATCGATTACTTGATATTGTTTTTACCTTCATACTTTACAGTTAAGTACGTCCCATCCTTCTAAAATTCATTTTATAATGTCAGTAGACCCGCAAATCATGTTTTATGTGGATGTCTAGACTTGTTTTAGTATGTGCTATTAAATTTACCTTACACATTTACGTATACTGTATAGGGGAGGGGGGATTTTTAGATAGGAAATATGAAGGGGGGGGGGGGGGGAATGATGTTCTGAAAATACGGTGAAAAGGGGGGGGGGGGCACGGGCCAAATTTTTGATAGGAAGGGGGGAATGGCGTTCTGAAAATATGGTGAAGGGGGGAACGGGCCAAAAAAGGTTGAGAACCACTAGTCTAGAAAATATAGGCCCAGCATCATATCTCCAATGTTACATGTCCATCACATCTTGGGCTTCCATCCATCGGCGTGATAACCATGTAAATATACATGCAAGTGTTCATCAGGTTTTGTATTGTTTTATATAAAGTATTCCTTTCATCTGGCTTCGGAGGAAGTAATAATTTCCTGATATTTGTTCCAGCCAGTTATGTGTCAACAGAAAGAGTTCATTCTAAATTTGAAATTACCACGGGGATAACAGAAGTTCCACATTCGAAAAATGCCTGTGACTATGTGTTTTGTTTCAGCTGAAATATTATTCGTTTATTCACTTCATATGATATATAACTCTGCAGTATGCACCTGACGAGATGCAGCGTAATATGCCAGGCATAAACCGTGCAACATATTGTTTGTGCCTTCTGTGCTTAAATTCACTAAGAGAATATATTGTTTTGAATAACTATAAGAACTGGACACTGAAATGGCATGGCAATAAGGCCCTTGATCTTTATCAAAACACACTATCCTTTTTTACAGAACAAAGGTCAGACAGAAACTACTGGTCTGGCAGAAGCTACAGGAAGGACCCAGCCCATACTTCTATGGCAGTAGACTGGCATACTTCTTCTCTGTGATGAAGATTTCTAAACAAAAATACCAAACATAGAATGCATTTACTTCTACATTTGATTCCCTCATGGAGTAGGCGCCCTCAGCCTTCCCTGCAAACCTTACTCTTGTTTCTTCCAGTTGTGCCTTCCCCTTGTTCTTTTCCCCTCAATCTTGCCAGTTGTCACCAAGTTCTCTAGTTTATTTCTTCTCATAACATGCCCAAAACATTTGACTGTCTACGTCTAATTTCTCTAATCAGTTTGCATCTTTCAGGATTGCTCATTGGTTTTTCTGTCCATACTAGTTAACAACTGCAGCTATTTTCTCCAAAAAGAGATATTCTGAATACTGCCGTGAAACTGGAGACCATAACCTACAACTATCTGTTGGCTGCTCTTCAACTTCATACACCACCTGCAAGTGACTCTGATCAGGGGGCTAAATGGGTAATTTACATTGCCCTTATCCAGCCACCCCATTACACCTGTCATCTCTTGTATGGATCTCATTATTATTTCAGTGCACAAACTGAACAAAGCACCCATGGACCTGAATGGACTGTGATGATGATGATCTTCACTAATCACATATTGTTCATCCACCATAAAAGATTAAGCCTACTCATCATAAATTAGAGAACTTGGTGACAACTAGCAAGATTGAGGAGAAAAGAACAAGGGGAAGACAGAGAGGTAAATATCTGGATGGCTTAGCCATGTGGCATGGTCGAGATAGCCGATCATGCGAGATGATGAAAATTGAGCGCCCACGCTTATCAGCATGGCAAATGATGATGATGATGACTCATCCAATGAGATGTGCTAATTCTGAGCCTGGAAGTTTTTGGGCACTGTGGACAGCAAATTGTTTTTTTGCACTGTGGACAGCAAATTGTTTTTGGGCACTACAAATTGTTTCTGGGCACTGTGGACAGCAAATTGTGGTCAACTAGAGGAGGGATGTCCTGCACTGAGCTTCTTTCTGGCTTGTCTCTACTGATTTGCTAGGGCGATTTTTGCTAGGGCGATTTTTGTTGCTTCATAAGCCACTGCACCATAATGAAGAATGTATGCCACCAAGATTGATCTTGAGCAGCAGCCTCCCATATTTCTGTGCCGATGTCAAAGACCCGACGAACAGTCTTAGGATATCCTTATCTCATCTTTTCCTAGTTGCCTGGAGATCATTTCCCATACTGTAGTAGTCATGATAAAGTATTCTCTTTGAAAACCGAGGATTTGCCATGCCGGCTAGGTGTCCAGTCCAGAAAATCTGGTATTTCTCTAGTATCATGTGAATGCTTAACGAGTTTTCTCAAGCATAAAATGAATATTCATACAACAAACTACCAAACAATGAATGTGCAACTGTTTCATTTTACATTAATGATGTGTCCTTTGTCTATTACATGTAACTTACCTGCAGCATGCACAACAAGACCTAACGTGGCAGTTATTTTATTCCTGTTCGGCCCATGTCCGGCAGCTTCAGCATCAGTTGGCACTGAATGTGCATGCATGCTCCCTCCAATCTGATCCACCAGCAACATGAAAATGAATCCTGCCACTAAGCTTATACCAATCACAGAATGCTTCTCTATCAAGCCATGAGAGTCACTCTCATGCTCATGATGAAGAGCTTCTGCTTGTGAGCTTTCAATATTTTCTTTGGCAACTTCCTTAGCAACAACTGAGACTGCTGAAGCATCATGGTCATCATGTTCTGTAAAAACAAATATACAGTATAGACTAGATTAGCTAATTTGTACACAGAAATTCCGTCTGTGACAATTTTTACTACTTTTAAAAGATTCATTTAAATGTAAGACGGTGATTAATTATGACTGAACATCTCAGAATATTTCCCTGACATTATGGCTCTGTAGTTGACTCAATCGCATGAAATTGGTACAGAAAATTATAAGAATAATCTGGTAACTTGGCTGGAAAGGAAATGTGGGAAAATAGGACACTGGCCACTTCCACATCATTAGGTCATGACCTAGTGAATGTGAAAGCCTACCGCTCCACGTGCCGACGGAAGATTCCAGCATGGGATTACCATATCATTTAGAAAAAAAACTATTCTTATTTACATGCCAATGAGGCATATTTAAAACACGGTGTTTGACCATTATTTTGTCCCACCAAATGTCAAAAGAGGTGCAACATGTTCACGTTCAAACCAGCTGCCTATTTAGGCACTTGAATAACAGCAGATGGATGAACAAGTATGTATGTGGGTACTTTAATAACAGCAGATGGATGAACAAGTATGTATGTGGGTACTTTAATAACAGCAGATGGATGAACAAGTATGTATGTGGGTACTTTAATAACAGCAGATGGATGAACAAGTATGTATGTGGGTACTTTAATAACAGCAGATGGATGAACAAGTATGTATGTGGGTACTTTAATAACAGCAGATGGATGAACAAGTATGTATGTGTGTACTTTAATAACAGCAGATGGATGAAAATGTATGTATGTGGGTACTTTAATAACAGCCGATGGATGAACAAGTATGTATGTGGGTACTTTAATAACAGCAGATGGATGAAAATGTATGTATGTGGGTACTTTAATAACAGCAGATGGATGAACAAGTATGTATGTGGGTACTTTAATAACAGCAGATGGATGAACAAGTATGTATGTGGGTACTTTAATAACAGCAGATGGATGAACAAGTATGTATGTGGGTACTTTAATAACAGCAGATGGATGAACAAGTATGTATGTGGGTACTTTAATAACAGCCGATGGATGAACAAGTATGTATGTGGGTACTTTAATAACAGCCGATGGATGAACAAGTATGTATGTGGGTACTTTAATAACAGCCGATGGATGAACAAGTATGTATGTGGGTACTTTAATAACAGCCGATGGATGAACAAGTATGTATGTGGGTACTTTAATAACAGCAGATGGATGAAAATGTATTTGGGTACTTTAATAACAGCAGATGGATTCTTCTTCTTCTTCTTTCATTCGTTTTAAATATGTCTATAACTGCAATGTTGTCTCTTGTATGAATCTAACAGTCTTTTTTAGTTCACTCAGCGGTCCATAGAGTTTATCTTCCACTGTTGTCTCTCTAGGCCAGAAGGTAAGCCTGGGTATGTTGTAGTTTGGGCAGTCTTGGAGTATGTGCTCCACTGTCTGCGACACCAAACCACATGTGCACATGGCTGAGTCACCAATCTTGAATTTTGTATACATGTGGTTGCGTAATCTATTGTGTCCTGTTCTGAGGTGCAGAATAATGACTTGTTCTGGTCTGTCCATAACGTGGTAGTCGTCTTGAGCAGCTTTTGGTGGCCTTCTGACTGATTTGATCATTCTTTTTTTTTTGGTGGTATGTAATGGGCACATCAGGCTGTTCTTCTTTTGCTCCTTCCTTAGCCTATTGATCAGTTCTGTCATTTCCGGGTACTCCAGTGAGATGGTATCCACTGCATGATGACCTTATGCTGACTGCTAAGTTCAGAAAGTAGTGTCCTTAGTACTGGCAATTTCCCAGACAGGAGCGCCTCGAGTACTGATTTTGCATCTGTCAACAGCACCACAGGTTGTGTACCATGATTGGTATTTAGTAATGTCTCTGTGGCTATCTTGATTGCCTCAATTTCAGCATCATAGTTATGGCAGTACTTTCCTGTTGGAATTCTGGCCGTGTCCCTAGTATTATTTGGGTATTCTATGTACACCCCCACTTCTCCATTTCGAACAGCATTTTGTGCTGACCCATCTGTGTAGACTTGGATCCAGAGGTTCTGTGGGTATTCACCAACAAGGAAGCTGAGAGTGGCTGTTCTGTGCTGTACACTGTTCTGTTCTTCCTTGTCAAATATTCCTCGCACTTTAGTCTGGATTTGTAGTGATAGTCTATGTGCATCTTTCCATGGAGTTCGCTCTGGAATAGTTGTCAGGGGGATTACAGATGGATGAAAAAGTATGTATTATTTATGTGAGGCAAGAAAATGAATGTACATGATAGAGTAGAACAAAACTAAACATGAGGGAGGAGAACAAGACTATACATGATAGAGTAGAACAAAACTATACATGAGGGAGTAGAACCAGACTAAACATGAGGGAGGAGAACAAGACTATACATGATAGAGTAGAACAAAACTATACATGAGGGAGTAGAACAAGACTAAACATGAGGGAGGAGAACAAGACTAAACATGATAGAGTAGACCAAAACTATACATGATAAAGTAGAACAAAACTATACACGAGAGAGTAGAACAAGACTAATCATAAGGGAGGAGAACAAGACTAAACATGATAGAGTAGAACAAAACTATACATGATAGAGTAGAACAAAACAACATGATAGAGTAGAACAAAACTATACACGAGAGAGTAGAACAAGACTAAACATAAGGGAGGAGAACAAGACTAAACATGATAGAGTAGAACAAAACTATATATGATAGAGTAGAACAAAACAACATGATAGAGTAGAACAAAACTAAACATGAGGGAGGAGAACAAGACTAAACATGATAGAGTAGAACAAAACTATACTTTATAGAGTAGAACAAAACAACATGATAGAGTAGAACAAAACTAAACATGAGGGAGGAGAACAAGACTAAACATGATAGAGTAGAACAAAACTATACTTGACAGAATAGAACAAAACAACATGAGAGAGTAGAACAAAACTAAACATGACGGAGGAGAACAAGACTAAACATGATAGAGTAGAACAAAACTAAATATGATAGAGTAGAACAAAACTATACATGATAGAGTAGAACAAAACTATACATGAGAGAGTAGAACAAAACTAAATATGATAGAGTAGAACAAAACTATACATGATAGAGTAGAACAAAACTATACATGAGAGAGTAGAACAAAACTATACATGAGAGAGTAGAACAAAACTAAATATTAAAAACTCAAAACAATGTATTCCCTTAGTGAATTTAAATACAGAAGCCACAAACAAGATGTTGCACGGTATATTGCCTGGCATATTCCGAAAGAGTTTGAAGTAAATTTGACATTACCGTGGGGATAACAGATGTTCCACATTCAAACTATACCTGTGATTATGTGTTTTAACTATTTCACTATTATTCATTTATTCACTTAAGATGATATATAACTCTGCAGTATGCACCAGACAAGATGCAGCGAAATATGCCAGAGAATAAATCATGCAACATATTGTTTAAGGCTTCTGTTTAAACATGAAAGAGTCAAACAAGATGATGCACAAAAGTCCTCACTTGCTTCATGATACATAGCATGGACGCCTTCGGGGATAATGACCGCCAGAGCCGTCCCAACCAAAAGCCCTGCTCCCAACACTGTCACTAACTTTAGCTTTTCCTGCAACAATGCAATAAAAGAGGAAATTGATATATTCAGAACAAAATCATCATCAAGTGTCATGACACCTACATAAGTGTCCATGTCTCTACACAGATCTCAGTCTTTAATGTTCTGAATCAACTCTGCTGATGATATACCTCAACGTCGTCATCTCAGTCCATTCAACATCATTTCTCTTGGTCTGCCTCTGTTCCCCTTGATCTTTCCAGCATCACAATGTTCTCCAATGCCTCTCTTCTCATCACATAACCAAAGAGAGTATTTGTCTAATTCTTATTGTTGAATATAATGTTCTAGTTTCATTAGCATATAATTTAGGCAGAACAAAATAAGAATGAGGGAGTTTCCATGGTGAAGTGGTCAAGCCGTCTGACTCGGGCTCTGAAGGTTATGGGTTCGATTCCGAGAAGCGGCCTTCAGTTCACAAGTTCATTGTTTTCAGAGACTCCCAGGGGTCATCACTGAAGCTACGGAGTTCATACTTTGTGCGACGCTTTTGGCAGTTCGCTGTGGAAAGAGACTGAGCCATATGGGATACAAATCCGGTGCAATGAAGTCGACCTTGTCGAATTTTAAGTGACTTTTTAAAA
The DNA here is from genome assembly GCA_963921405.1 of Cepaea hortensis. Classification (NCBI taxonomy): domain Eukaryota; kingdom Metazoa; phylum Mollusca; class Gastropoda; order Stylommatophora; family Helicidae; genus Cepaea; species Cepaea hortensis. The sequence continues at coordinate 114,043,119 of OY992881.1, forward strand.
ATAAGAATGAAAGATGTCAGTAAAATAAAATTCAGTGTTGAAAAAAGTTATAACAATTAATTAATTTAATTAACACAAAAGAAATAAAAGTCAGTAACATAATCTTCTTCTTCTTCTTCAGCATTCCGAGCCATTGAGGTTCTTTGCTGCAGATACAATCCGTCTCCATTCGTCTCTCTGGTGGACCTTCTCTTGCCAGTCGTTGATTCCAAGTGCTTGTAGGTCTGTATATGTATTATCTCTCCACCGCCTTCTTGGTCTACCTCGGGGTCTACGGTCATTTATTTCCTGAGTGTAAGCGAGTTTTGTTTCCCTATTATCTTCCATTCTTTCTATATGCCCCAGCCATTGTAGTCTATTAGCCTTCATGATACCAGTGATTAGCGGGGACTTAAACAGATCATAAATGTCTTTGTTACTTCTTCTTTTCCACTCTTCACTTTGTGTATCCCTAATGGGTCCAAAGATGCGTCTTAAAATTTTGTTCTCAAAAGTTTGTAACAAGGAGACGAAGCCTTGTTAGTAACATAATATGAATTTTAAATTGACCACATAATTTTAACAATACATAAGAAACCAACAACATAATAACACAATTAGTAACATATAAGTCAGGTGTCTCTGCAGTGATTATGCTGCCTGTCTCATGTTCCATAGCTTGTGGGTTCAATTCTAGGCTATGTCATTAGTTTCACGAGTACAATTTTCTCAGAGACTCCTGAGGGTCGTTGCTTGAGCTATGGAGTTTGTGCTCTGTGTGTCACTTTCAGCAGGTCATGCTGTGGAAAGAGACCAAGCTATATGGGAAAAAACCTGGTTCAATGAAGTTGATTCTCTTGCCTGTTACTTATTTTTAAACCTTTTTTAAAACATACTAGTAATCTAATATGAATAATATAACAAGAATCCAATACTAACAATATAAGAATTTAAAACCAATAAACTTGCTTAATGAATTAACAAGTGGCCTATTTATGGCATACATTCTCCATCCATCCATCATGTGCCATGCCGATAAGCGTGGGCGGTCATGTTTTGCCATCTCACTCGATCACCAGAGTCGTGGATCAGCTCCGTGTTCCTGTCTCGGCCATGCCACGTGGCCAAGCCATCCAGGTATTTACTTATCGGTCTTCCCCTTGGTCTCTTCCCTTTGATCTTGCCAGTTGTCACCAAGTTCTCCAAGTCACTTCTTCTCATAATATGCCCACAAAAAATTTTGACTGCCTACGTCTAATGTGACAAGAGAACCTATAATCAAATAGATCACATTTTAATTAACAACAGAAATGCATCAAACATACAGCAAGTCAGAAGTTATAGAGGAGCTGAGTGCCACAGTGACCACTTCCTCGTTGGAGCAAAATTTAAAATAAAACTTAAGAGAGCTTTCTATACTAAATTACAAAGATTACACCCAACATATAACAGAGAAAAACTGCAAGACATTACAGTCAAAGAGAAATTTACAGATGAAATAAAATGTAAACTTGAAACTCTGCAAAACCCTTCGGAGGAAAGCATTGACCAAACTTGGTTGAACATCAAGAATACAATTCAGTCTACCGCAGAAGAATGTCTCGGTGTGTTAACCACGCATAGAAAGAACAGATGGTTCAATCAAAAATGTGAAGAAGCAGTCATTAGGAAGAAGAATGCCAGACATGTATGGTTAAATGACATCAATAACATCCAAAAGGAAGAGCATTATAGAAATGAATGTAAAGAGGCTACAAAAATAGTCAGACAGCAGAAGCGAGACTATATGAGTAATATAATCAAAGATATGGAAACTAATCACCAGAAAAATGAATCCAGAAAATTTTTTAAAGAACTGAAGTCAATGAAACGAGGGCACCAACAAAACACATATGGTTTAAAAGACAAAAATGGGAATATGATAAATACCAATGAGGAAATGTGCAACACATGGAAAGAATATTTTATTGAATTACTAAATTGTGAAGCTCCAAGTAACATTTTCTCACAGGAAGAGGTTCTAACATGCGAACCACAAATTGAAGAACCTACATTTGAAGAAATCCTATATGTAATCACACGACTTAAAAACAATAAGGCAACTGGGACTGATGGAATTGCTGCTGAATTTATAAAGGCAGGTGGCCATGCATTACATCTAAAGCTATACGAACTAATAATAAAAATCTGGAGGACAGAAGAATTACCCCATGACTGGAAAGAGTCATTATTGATACCTATCTTTAAGAAAGGAGACAAGTTCCAATGTGGAAATTATAGAGGAATATCACTACTGTCCACAAGCTATAAGATACTATCCGCAGTATTACTAAATAGACTAAAACCATATTCAGAAGACATATTAGGTGACTACCAGGCGGGTTTTAGACAAAACAGATCAACAATAGATCAGATATTTATCTTACGACAAATAGCCGAGAAACATTGGGAATATAAAAGAGATCTCCATAACATTTTTGTGGATTTTAAAAAGGCTTATGATAGTGTCCATAGGAATAGTCTATGGAATGCTATGCAGGAATTTGGAATACCAAGGAAGTTAATCAACATGACCAGACTATGCATGGAAGATACTTATAATATAGTAACATATAAAGGCAGGAAATCAGACCCCTTCCAAATAACATCTGGCTTGAAACAGGGTGATGCACTATCGCCGCTACTCTTCAATCTGGCTCTAGAGAAAGTTGTAAGGAAGGTAAAGGAGGAATGTGATATTGGAGGAACATCCAAGCTGCTTGGTTATGCAGATGATATAGATATTATAGGGCAAAGTGAACAAAAGACATTGGAAATATTGACTCACTTAAAGGAAAAAGCCCAACAGATGGGGCTGGTTATCAACCAAGATAAGACAGAATATATGGTAATTTCAAGAGACGGAATGGCTAGAAACTCTGGCCACATACAAATAGATAATATGACCATTAAAAGAACGGAAACATACAAATACCTGGGTACGATCTTCAACATCATAAGGGAAGAAATACAAACTAGAATCAACTCTGGAAATAAGATATACTATGCACTACAACATCTACTAAAATCAAAGGCGCTATCTCGTAACACCAAAATCACAATATACAAAACACTGATCAGACCAGTTGTGCTGGATGGCTCTGAAACCTGGAGTACAACGAAAGGAGACGAAGCCTTGTTACAAACCTTTGAGAACAAAATTTTAAGACGCATCTTTGGACCCATTAGGGATACACAAAGTGGAGAGTGGAAAAGAAGAAGTAACAAAGACATTTATGATCTGTTTAAGTCCCCGCTAATCACTGGTATCATGAAGGCTAATAGACTACAATGGCTGGGGCATATAGAAAGAATGGAAGATAATAGGGAAACAAAACTCGCTTACACTCAGGAAATAAATGACCGTAGACCCCGAGGTAGACTAAGAAGGCGGTGGAGAGATAATACATATACAGACCTACAAGCACTTGGAATCAACGACTGGCAAGAGAAGGTCCACCAGAGAGACGAATGGAGACGGATTGTATTTGCAGCAAAGAACCTCAATGGCTCGGAACGCTGAAGAAGAAGAAGAAGACGTCTAATGTCTCTGATCAGTTTACGATAATTTGTTTCTTGAAGGACTTGTTCACTGGTTTTTCTGTCAATACTGTTTTTCTGGCAATTCTTGTTCTAATTTCTTCAAGGCATCTCCCATCAGATGTTATGACTGTTCCGAGATAACTGTACCGATTAACTTGCTTAAGAATATGCCCATTTACTCGTATATCACATTGTGGTATTTCCTTCTTCCCAGTGACGACCATAATCTGTGTCTTCTTACTATTCAATTATAACTCTAGTTGCTCACTGTGTGCAACAACCACATCTACTAAATGTCGCAGGTCCTGTTCATTGTCTGCAATCAAGACTGTATCATCTGCATATCTAATGTTATTGATGCATACATTCTGAAGCCCCAAAAATATTTTGTGCTTTGAGCCCAATGATCACTAAGAAACAAGTGGTAATGAGTAAAACTCAATATTTCTCTGATGTACATATGTGGCGAAGGGGTTACAGACACAATTAGTAATCCAACATGCCACATTCGAAACACAGCTTCGGGCGATTTGGCAGCAGACCACCTTATGTTGGTTTTCATAAAATGTTATGAACGTATAATTACCAACTAATCATTATCATGTGCCATGCCAATAAGCTTGGGCGGTCATGTTTAGCCATCTCACATGATCACCAGAATCGTGGATCAGCTTTGTGTTTTTATCTTGACCAAGTAATCACAAACAGCCAAAAAATGCTGGGGTTGACTGCAACTAACATAAAATACAGTTTTAACATTTTCAACTTTCTTATTTAAAAATGTAAATAATAACTGATCCAGTGATAACAAGTGTTATTAGCAGAAAGTGAGCAGGTGGCACAAAACCTTGTAAAGTAGGTAAACAAGTGAAATGCAGAACACTGTGAATTTTTGCACTCGTTCACTTTGTACTCAAGCATGATCTGTACATGCTACTTCTAGTAGCACTGGGCTGAGTTTTGCATGTGGATTAGCTTTCCCTTATTATCTGTGTCTCTCTCCATCAGGCAAACCCACTCCGACTTCAGAGGTGGTGCAGAATGTGAATTACATTCTAATATTCAATCAAATTAAAATAATGAACATTAACAATGGAAAGAAGAGGCTCATAATGAATTTCAGAGCAAGTGAAGAGATAATAGAACATGTTGCCACAGATAACATAATAATAACAACAGATAATCATAGAAGTAAAACATCAATCAAAAAGAGGATAGGAATGGAGAAAGATACATTAAACAACATGAATATATATATATATAACAATAAACTAAATATGAAAATAGACATATTTCATGTACATGCAACACTAATATATGGTTGCTAAGGGATTCGTTTCGAAACCAAAAAGTTATAATATTAAAAAGCCAAAATTTGGTCACTTTAGATCCAAATTTTACTGGGCCACAAGCAAACCTGCCTAGTGTGCTCCACCCTCATCTTCAATAGCCAGTTAAGAGCCCCAATACTAACTGTACCAGTAGCAGATTGATTATGTGTCCGTCTGGCCTTTCCCCAAAAGACTGAGTGTTGGCAATAACTGTATCTTAGCTAGATAACAGTTGACTGAGGTTATGGAATTTTGGATATATGGAAGAACAGGTCACATTTAAAGGAAACAAAAACAAATATAGAATTAATAGTGAAGCTGGGAATGAAAAGTGTATGTGCCAGACCAGATACGCATGTGATATAGGGTATGTTTAATGACTGCAGTTTTTGAAAATATTGCCGTTCCAAGTTTTGTATTTACCTACTGTGGAGTTCATGCAACATAACAGGTAAATACAAAACTTGGAATGGCAATATTTTCAAAATTCTGCACAATCATTAAAAATACACCAAGTATAATAGGAGTGGCCTCTGACACAAGTCAACTAATGGGCAGCAGCATTTATTACTCAATTCGTCAACTCAAGAACCCAATTCACACAACAATTAATATCTCTGCATATAACAGTATAACTTATGCGGAAGCTTTGATGAGGAATAGTTGCTTTAATTTTCTATTCAAATAATTTGTCTCCCAGAATTTTGAAAGAGTGGAGCAATGTCATTATATTAGCCATGTCATCTGTTGCCTAAAGTATTTGCGGTGTAGGACAGGGGTGTCTCGAGCCTGAGGAATTAATGCCACCTCACCTGGCTTGTGCAGTCATCGCGAACTATGCAGGTTAGGATTTCCTTTTTGCCCCTGAAAGAAAAAAATCCACACCTTACCAAGGATTCGAACATGGGTCTCCCAAAGGAGAACCCAGTATTTTAGCCACTCGGCCAGCCGCTCCTCATTATATTTTTTTTTCTCCCGCGTTTCCATCCTGTTTCAGGATATTGCGGTCAACATCAGCATCTTTCAGCTGTATGTTGATTCCTAGGCTAGATTACACTCATCAGCATGCTACGATTTTCTGAGCAACCAGCTCCATACTCTCATAAGTCACTGGCGTGACTCGAACCGCTTCCAATTCTCGTGCGCTCACATCAACCACGAGAGTATTCGGAGTTACGGAGAAAGCTGCTAACCCCTCAACCAGGGAGATCCTCATTATATTAGTAATATTAATTATTATTATTAACTTGATAGTTAATACTTCTGACACAACCAACCAACATTGCTGGGAAAAGTTGGAGGAGGGCAAACAAGAGGTAGACAGCGATACAAGTGGGAAGATACTAGACAGCATCAAGGGACAGACACACAGCAGTCTATCAGGGTGTGTACATGAGTCACTACACAACTAAAGCAATAAAGACAAGTGTTTAACTTCAATCACTGAATCAATGTTTATTTTGGAGATCCAATCCATCATTTAGGGGGTTCATTTAGTCCGATTATGAGACCCGAAAATGCGCCTGCACAGAAGGATCTATTGTGTCACCAAAAATGGCGGTGAAATGACCCTGTATGTTTCTGACATCATTCATTCATATATCATGTGACAATAAAAGACGTCATCTTAGTTTCTGCAGAATAGGTCAGTCAATGACTACCACCATAGCTACATATGCCTTGAAAAACCAAATCCAGCGGTACCTCAAAGAAGCCTGTATGCCAATTCTAAGCTGAGATATCTGGACACAATGGAGAGCTGCACAGTTGCAAAATCTGTGGAAAATTTTTTGGTTCAAGATCCCGACACTCAAATGTGAATATCTCCGCTTAGAATTGAAATACTGGCATCATTGAGGTACCGTTGGATTTGGTTTTTCAAGGCCTTTCTATCTGTGGTGTCTCATTAGCAAATGCTCAATCTGAAAATCATGATCAAACCTAACTAACTAGGACTACTACTACAGTCAACCTTCAACCTCAATATAGAAGACGGCATTTGACTGATTGAGCATTTGTTTCATAACTAAAGATATGAAACTATTAATGACAGGACCAACAACTACATCTACTATTGCTAAATATAATAGTCAGACCCAGTCAGTCATACAGACTAGCTTATGGAGCTGGTTATTACAACAACAAAGTTACAACACCCCCGTGACTGTGAAGTTGTGAAGCTCAGTGAGAACGGTACGCTGCCTACCTCAGAAAGAGTGACTGTCAACGGAATTATTCCAGCAAGATAACATCCCACCAGCATTGCCAACGACAGGCCCAGGAGCGTTAATATATCATCCATAATGCCTGCAGTTGTGTGCAACTCTACCCTATACGTGAAACGGCCACAATCAATAATATTTCATGCACGTCCTCACTTCCCTACATTATTGACATGAACTTTATCAGAGGTGGCAGCAACAACATCCGGCGGTCTAATCTCACAATTATTGCCCAAGCAGCACTTCCATCTCGAACGTGTGTTCCTATTGATCGCCATTTAGTTCGATAGACGTTGATTGTACAAATAGACAGATACCCGTGCCAGACAAGGTTTTCTTATTATTATTGCAGCGTTGTTGGTGGAAAATGGTAAGATATGGGATTCTGTTCTCATATGACACTCGTACTGAATTTATGCTGTAGCTCACTTTAAAGCATGATTGTATGATCACATGGATCTTCATACATTCGTTAAGGGGTTGTTTATATTTCAGCTCAATTGCGCTACAGTTTGAGTTACAAGTTACAGACATGCCGATGTCGATGATGTGATTGTCATTGGACAAAATATGCTCAACAATATGAATAATTTATAATGACATGTCATGGCAGGGATAGAAAAAGTAAAACGCACTCTCTCACGTTAAATTATAAAATAAAATAATACTGAAACTCAACTCCTCGCAACAGAGTTGTGTTTTAATATTATTTTATAATTTGATGTTTTTCTTTAGATTTGTATTTTAATTTTGTTTGTGTTGTTTTGTTCCTGATGATTTGTATATAGTCAAAATGTTGTGTCCTAGTATATTTTTATTGTATAATTTTATGATTATTTATATATATTTTTATGGATTTTCTCTTATTTGTTGGATTTTTCCTCTGTGATTTATTTTCACATTTTTGGAGTTCGTTGTAAAGTATGTACACTGTCTCCGTGTTTAATATCTCTTACCTTTTCACAGGGGCTACACATACGCATATCACCTGTCTCATTCCCAAAGACAAAGAACTTACTACAAACATCAGAAAGAGGCACTCAGCATTTTTTTTGGGCCATACTATGAGACAAGAAAAATTTGAACATGTTTTGCCAACAGGAAAGATTTGTGAAAAGAGAGATAGAGGAAGACAGCGAGAGAACATTCTTGACAGTCTTGTGTCATGACACTGAAGGGTGTCATCACATGAACTTATGTGTGTGGTTGGAGATTGCACACCAGTCAGCAAGACACTATTTGGTGATGATGATGATAAAGTCAGTTAATTCAAGAGATAATTATTAAAATAGGACACCCGAGGAAGGCTAACCTCATTAAAAAATGTCCGCCGGAAGTGTCGTCCTACGGGTGGCAAACTAAAAATTGACACTACGCATATACGTCCGAGTGAAATGTCTCGTCCGAATGTCTCTCGTGCTAGGAACAGCCCTGACTACCTAGTTTCCGAATGCCGCTCTTGTTCGGAACAGCTCTGACTAGGTAGTTTTCCGAATGTCTGTCGTGCCTGGAACAGCTCTGACGGGCGCAACGACAAGCACATGTCCGAAAACTCGCTGAGTGGATACCGTCTGGTTTGTGCGGGAATGGCCCGGGGCAAACGAAATGACCAATATATTGAAGTGAGGATTTAAAGCAGCCATGAGCAGGACGTGACGATTCCCTTGGCTAGCCCAGAACCAGGGCGTTATGTGTCGGCCCTGCAACTATGGAAGCAACCTTGGATGGCGGAAAATGCTATGGACTGTCCCTGCCTTCCTTTGAGGGATGACCGTTGTCTTCGACCGTTCTAACTTGGCCAGCATGGTTGTAGATGGCACCACAAAAGTGAGAGTCTCCCAGGAATGCTACCTGGTCAAAAAAGCACGCTAAAGTCGATGTGTTGGCCTACGGGTTTCGGCCCAAGGGCGCATAACAGACACACCGCAATCACATCTGAAAAAAACACTCCGGATGAACGAAAAGAAGAAAACAGGACACATGGTTTTTTTCTTTCGTAGTAAATTTGCCATGTTTGTATTGAGGTTTCAGTTGGAAAAGCTCAAAGGCTGCAGAAATTGTTACATTTTGCAGTGACCCGGGTTCGAATCTTGGGTAAGATGTGGATTTTCTTCGGAGCAAAAAAAAAAAAGCCTTAACCTGAACAGTTTGCGGTGACTGCACTAGCCAGGCGACCTAATTCCTCAGGTTAAACCCCCCCCCCCCCCCCACCCTTACCTACACCACAAAGTACTATAACCAGTAGATTACAGTTTATAAAAAAAAAATAAATCAATTTTGTGTCGTTTTTACTCACAAACCCAAGATAAGTTTTACGGAAGAGTGGCCAGGGCTCAGAACCATTACTCTTATTTGTTATATTAGTTAACGTAGTTTACTAATATTCTTTTTGATCACTCGCCATAAAAATATGGCATTTTTCTTTTCACAGTCACACACAATATTGTTGGTGCAGCCAAACCAGCGTCCTGAGACAAGAACCTACTCTGATTATGAATCCCTGAATGAGTGTCTGGAAGGTGAATATTCAACTCCTCATTTATTGTTGGCCGAATATGGAATTATATCATATAAAGTGAATAAATGAATAATACTTTGATTGAAATTATTATAGTAACTTGTATACTTCTTACTTATTATAGTCTCTTTCACACTGCATAAAATAAAAGTATTACATTTATTCATCCTTCTTTCCCCATTTGTTCATATATATAATTAAAAGATCTGAAATTGTTTTGCATCAGCAGAGAATAAATTTTTTTGTGATATAATGACAGTTGGCCTCTGCACACAAATGCATTAGGCAACACTTTATGTGATAAAATTATGTTGGTTACAATTTCATTGCATTATTTCCTTTTCCAGGGATATGTAAGATCTTTGAAGAGCATCTGAAACGTTTGCATCCACATGACCCATCCATAACTTATGACATCTCACAGCTGTTTGAATTCATTGACCAGTTGACAGATCTGAGTTGCCTGGTGTAAGTATTCTTTCATTGTGGAATTAGACCATTATAACAGTAACATTTACAATGGATTGTTTTTTTTAGGGGGTCTATGCTTCATTGAGAGATAAAAAGGTAGCATCAGAAGAAAGTTTCTTTGTGTGATTGTTAATTCTTTTGTTTCCAGGGAACATGTGATGTGTGTCTGGCTCTTCCTGTTGAATCTCAGCCATTGTGTAATATGTTCTTATTTTATTTTGCTTGGTCAGTTCATGCTAAAGAAATCTGGCTCTCATGTGGCTACTTCCTCTGTGTATTTAGCCTCTTTAAAAGTAATAAGCTAATGATCTTACATAGTTGAAATCATATTCAGTTGATTTTGTAGATAGATACAGTCGCTGTTGACTTTGTAGGTAGATACAGTCGCTGTATTGTTAATTATGTTGGCACATGAGTTCAGCATATTGGTACATACGTAAAGTTAAAAGTTAGTTGCAAATCCTTTACAGGACGTCGCAGTCAACAGCAGCATTGTTTTTGCTGTTGTTGATGTCTTGGCAAGTTTACATTCAGTAGTTTGCCATTGCTTTCTGAACGACCGGCACCCATACCATTTCATAAAAAACCTACGCAAGGCGGTTTGTTGCCAAATTGCCTGCAGCTGTGTTTCAAACGCGGGTATGCAGGATTACGGACCGCTCCTATGCCGTGGAGCCATCTGGTGCATACGTAGCGGAATAAAACTTGCAGTTTCAGACACTTAGCAAGAGATAGCATTAATTGTGTTAATGTGATACTTAAATGAGACCATTGCGGCGTGCTGACATACAGGTCATAGCTATAAAATCTTGCGCATCTCACGAACGTGTTCATAACACATTGGAAAACTATCTTATTTTCCAGTTGGGTTCACTGTTTCCTCGGCGCCAATTTCCAACACAAGTTTCATTTAACTTTAACTTCCCACACAAAACACATACACACCACCACCCTCCAGCCAGCATTCTCCTCTTGGGTTTCTAGGGCAATCCCTGGGCTCATGACGTTATTAACCTTTAACCCTTAACCACACATCTGGTTCCTTCACTTTGTTGGAATCATACACACAGTTGCAGGGTACAGATAATTAACATTTATATTTTCACATAGTGTTTTTCATGTAATTGTGTCTGTGTGTTGTTTCTGTTCTGACGAAGGCTTTGGTCGCATCGTCCATTTCATTACTTGTGATTGTGGTTGCAGATAAATAATATTTGGTTACTTGTGATTGTGGATACAGATAAATAATAGTTTGTTACTTGTGATTGTGGTTGCAGATAAATAATATTTGGTTACTTGTGATTGTGGATACAGATAAATAATAGTTTGTTACTTGTGATTGTGGTTGCAGATAAATAATAGTTTGTTACTTGTGGTTGTAGATACAGATTAATAACATTTGGCTACTTGTGGTCGTGTTCTAGTAAGGCTTACTGTCTACTTCTCGTTTTTTGGTTACTCCTTCATGATAAATATTACCTCTGTGGACGCAGTTCGTAATCCTATACCGCGTTCGAAACAGTTATTCACGATTTGGCAGCAGATCGTCTTGTAGTTTTTTTTTTTAACGGAATGATATGGGTGCCAGTCATTTAGAAAGCAAGGGCAAACTTGCCAAGAAATCACGAACAAGCAATGCTAGGGTCGACTGTGATGTCCCGTAAAGGATATGCAACAAACTTTTTTAACATTCATGATAAATACATAATTGAATAAAAATTGCCGTTTCAGACTCCTGGCAAAAGAGAGTATTGATTGTGGTAGTGGGCAACTTAAATGAGATGAGGTGTAGTTGTCACAAATGGTTTCTTCTGCATGCCAGGGTTGCAGTTGTTTTTAGCTTCACAATGGTAGGAAGAATGTTGCATGGGAAGTGAACGAAGGGCGTTCCATGATCAGAGTTAGAAAAGTTAATGCACAAATGGTGAACCAAACTCATTTGCTGTAGGGGATGGGGTGTCGTCAGCATGGCTGAATGGATAAGCATGATTGCTCTTACACATCCGGTGTGCTGATGCCGAGATAGTGGGTTCAACCCTTACATCATCCAGTTGGACTAAAATATTGACTTAAGGGTGTAAATTACAAGTACCTCTGAAGTCAGGGTGAGTTCATCTGATTGCAAGATATATGCAAAAAAATCAGTCCAGTGCACTAGAATTAGTAGCATATGTATGGACTCTACTTGAGTTCAAAGTGAGAGAACGGGAAAAAAAGTTGCTGCATTAAGCGGCAGCATATGTGAACACCATATACCTGCGATATCAGGGACGGCCTCTACTACAATACAAAGATGTGTGTAAGCAGGACATGATTGATACATGCATTGATAATGCACATTGGGAGCAAGTCGCCGCTGAACGTGATGCATGGAGGGCAAACATCAGAAATGGAATAAAGACAAAGGAGAAAATTATTGCAGATAAGTCACACCCCGAGCGTGTGAGACGTAAGATGGTGCATGATGGTGGAAATGACCATGTATTCACATGCACCCACTGTGGACGAACATTTACAGTGCAAATTGGCCTTATCAGTCATGGATAATAGTTATGCCTTTTTGAAGCACAAACTACCGTCTGTCAAGACGGCAAGGTGCCAATGTGTGTATGTATGTATAATGTATATACCTGGGAGCTGCCAAGCATGGCGGAGAGGCTAGTGTGCCTGCCTGCAGGCCCAGTCATCACGTGGTCACTTCCCCATTGAAGAACCTTTAACAATATAATCTGGGCTCCAGGGTTGACCCAACCTAAAATGGGTACAAGGGTATGTGGTGGGAAATAAATGTGGCAGTAATAATAGTAATCTTATCACCCGTCGGGTGCCAAGTGGTCTACAACAATATGGGTCTACCACTATATGTTCTTCTTCTTCTTCTTCTTCGTTCATCCGGAGTTTTTTTTTCGGACGTGATTGCGTTGTGCCTGTTTACAGCAGAGCTGCGTTTTTGCGCCGTTAGGCCGACACATCCGACTTCTGTGGGCACTTGTTGACCGGGTTAACCTTCCCGGGCACTATATGTTCTATGCTCCTTAAGATGTGTAACAGGGTCCTATACTTCACATATGTTGCTGAGACTGAGCACCTGTTAGTTTGCCCAGATGGCAGTAGTGTCATTTCTGTTAAGGAAAGCAGATACTGGTAAACCTATTTGTTTCAATGTCTGCAGAAGGGTAATGGGAAAGTTATTTTTGGTCATGCCCAGGTGGATAATTCACTGGCTTGATCAGGGCTTAAATCCCAATTGGAAGAGGTTTTAACCACATATTTTTGTTTAGGTCACCCAGTACCGTAGATTGATCTTACATTCATTGCAGATTCCAAAAAGCTTATGGCACCTACAGTCCGCATAACAAAGACTGGCTGAAGGAAAAGATCTACCACATGTTGAGAAAGCAGGCTGGAAAATGAACTGACTTTTATTCTGTTGATTTTCCCCATGATTTATTTGCATTTTAAATTACCATTGATCGTGTCTTTTAATTTATGTCATGTATTTGTCTCACAAATTGATTACATGTGTATTTGTCTCACACTATGAATGGATGTGTATTTCTGTCACGCTATGAATGGATATGTATTTACTATAAATGGGTGTATGTGTCACTCACACTATGAATGGATATATGTCTCTCTCGCACTATTAATGGATGTGTATGTATCTCACACTATGAATGGATGTGTATGTATCACATTATGTATGTATATTAGTCTCACACAATGAATGGTTGTGCATATGTCTCACACTATGACCAGTTCTTAATCATTTACATTTAAATGACAGGAGGTTGTTAGTGCTTACAGCTATTGTAAATAAAATATTGTAAAACCAAAAGCCAGTTTCATAACTATTTGTTTTGATTGTGATTTTGGAAGATTATTGTATCTGGACATTCAGTTCATCAGACCACTGAAAAGGGCATGCATCTGTTGGGTGGAGAGTTGATGCAGAGACTTTTATCCCAGTCGAGTACGAAAGTAACATTCCCAGGGGTACTACATTGGGAATCTCTCCTTTCCTTCTCCAAACTTAGAAACCAGTGGTGGTTGCAGGGCAGGTACTGAAACCTCATATCTCCGAAGAGGCTTAGTGATTCTTGGAATGTTGGACAGACTAGTTTCGGAGTGCGGAATGGTCTCATGATGAAAAGGTGCCAAAAGTCTAGTCCTGGTTCGAAACTGCTGTTAAAGCTTAGAACGCAGACTTTTAGGTGAGCGCCCAACCTTGCAAAATTCCCTCATGACTTGTGCATTCATCACCTCTAGCAACAGAAGTCCAGATCAGACAAACTTAAGACAGACAAGACAAATCTACTACTGTCCTAGTGATTACCCACAGGCACTAGACACTTTCCCATTAAAAGAACAACCAATTATTTTCTGTAGCGATTTCAACAGCCACACATAGAGCTGGGGGCTATGATCACTTACTACAGGCAGCACAAGAAACCAAGAGGAGCTTGTAAACAGACATGGTCTTAAGATCAGACAAACTTAAGACAGACAAGACAAATCTACTACTGTCCTAGTGATTACCCACAGGCACTAGACACTTTCCCATTAAAAGAACAACCAATTATTTTCTGTAGCGATTTCAACAGCCACACATAGAGCTGGGGGCTATGATCACTTACTACAGGCAGCACAAGAAACCAAGAGGAGCTCGTAAACAAACTAAACCTTTGAAGACCAGAGCAACTGCAAAATAATTTGGAATCTTATATATAAAAGGCGATCTCCGTCCGTCTGTCTGTCTGTATGTCCGTATGTCCTTTATGCGCTCGCGAATGGCCCATCCGATTGAGATGAAATTTTCTACACGTCTTCCTTTCATTCCAGCGCAGCCCACTGTCATATTTTTTTAGTGTGAAATCGGCTGCTTACTGAATATTATTTAATTTTCCATTTTTCATTATAATTTATATACAGCGAGGGGACCTAACTCTGTAAAAGTTATTTCAAGGGGCATAACTTTTAATAACTTTTCTGTATAACTTATAGTCATATTGTTGCTTCGTTTTCAAAGATTTATAAACTCTTTGTCCATAGTTATGTACCGGCATATGAGTTATAATAAATAATGATACAATCTTTAAGGCATTTTCAGTTTTCGTAAAAATAATGCACAATGCATAACATTGTAACTCATCTTTTTATGCTTAAGAAGTTACTGTAGTCATGCAGGTGATTAGAAACAGTTTTCATTAAAAATAATGGATGGTGTGTGGAAGGACATTCTTTTAAGTTTTTTTGTTGTATGAATTTAATGAGACGCTACCCGCCTGGAGCTGGGCGAAGCACGCCGGGTCAGATAGATAGACAGACCCACCTTTTCGCTGCAGTTATCTACAGGCATATGCGTTATAATCCACCTCCTCCTCCTCTCCCCCTCCATCCTGCTCCTCCCTCTTCCTCCTCCTACCTCCTCCTAATCACTCCTCCCACTCCCTCCTCCCTCTCCTCCTCATCCTTCCTCCTCCCTCCACATCCCTCTTCCTCCTCCCTACTCCTCCTCCTCCTCTCTCCGCCTATCTCTTCCTCCCTCCTCCTCCTCCCTCCCATCTGTTCTTCTCCTCCTTCCTCCTCCTCTCTCCGCCTATCTCTTCCTCCTCCCAGCTCCTACTCCTCCTTTTTCTTCTTCAGACACTTAAACTTAAGACAGACAAGACAAATCTACTACTGTCCTAGTGATTACCCACAGGCACTAGACACTTTCCCATTAAAAGAACAACCAATTATTTTCTGTAGCGATTTCAACAGCCACACGTAGAGCTGGGGGCTATGATCACTTACTACAGGCAGCACAAGAAACCAAGAGGAGCTCGTAAACAAACTAAACCTTTGAAGACCAGAGCAACTGCAAAATAATTTGGAATCTTATATATAAAAGGCGATCTCCGTCCGTCTGTCTGTATGTCCGTATGTCCTTTATGCGCTCGCGAATGGCCCATCCGATTGAGATGAAATTTTCTACACGTCTTCCTTTCATTCCAGCGCAGCCCACTGTCATATTTTTTTAGTGTGAAATCGGCTGCTTACTGAATATTATTTAATTTTCCATTTTTCATTATAATTTATATACAGCGAGGGGACCTAACTCTGTAAAAGTTATTTCAAGGGGCATAACTTTTCTGTATAACTTATAGTCATATTGTTGCTTCGTTTTCAAAGATTTATAAACTCTTTGTCCATAGTTATGTACCGGCATATGAGTTATAATAAATAATGATACAATCTTTAAGGCATTTTCAAAGTTTTCGTAAAAATAATGCACAATGCATAACATTGTAACTCATCTTTTTATGCTTAAGAAGTTACTGTAGTCATGCAGGTGATTAGAAACAGTTTTCATTAAAAATAATGGATGGTGTGTGGAAGGACATTCTTTTAAGTTACTTTTTTTGTTGTATGAATTTAATGAGACGCTACCCGCCTGGAGCTGGGCGAAGCCACGCCGGGTCAGATAGATAGACAGACCCACCTTTTCGCTGCAGTTATCTACAGGCATATGCGTTATAATCCACCTCCTCCTCCTCTCCCCCTCCATCCTGCTCCTCCCTCTTCCTCCTCCTACCTCCTCCTAATCACTCCTCTTCCTTCCTCCCACTCCCTCCTCCTACGTCCTCCCTCTCCTCCTCATCCTTCCTCCTTCCTCCACATCCCTCTTCCTCCTCTCTCCGCCTATCTCTTCCTCCCTCCCCTCTGTTCTTCTCCTCCTTCCTCCGCCTATCTCTTCCTCCCTCTTCCTCCTCCCAGCTCCTACTCCTCCTTTTTCTTCTTCTGCTGCTGCTGCCGCCGCTCCATTTACCCAAGTTAATTGTTGGGGAAGATGTAAAGATCTTTCATGTGCTCTTTCTAATGCTTTTTGTAAGTTGGTCTTCGTTTATCTAAGGTTGTTCTAACTGCAACCAATAAATGATTAGACAGACAGACAGACAGAGAGGGACGGACAGACAGACAGACAGTCGGGAACTTATATGACTAATTATATGAATTAAATGAGATGCTCCCCATCAGGGGCTGGACGAAGCAGGGCTGGATCAGACAGACAGACAGATAGACAGATAGTCGGGAACGGGAGCTTATATGACTACTTATATGAATTAAATGAGATGCTCCACACCAGGAGCTGGGCGATTCCGGGCCGGGTCAGACAGACAGACAGACAGACAGATAGTCGGTAACGGGAACGAGAACTTATATGACTACTTATATGAATTAAATTAGATGCTCCCCACCAGGGACTGGGCGAAGCCGGGCCGTGTCAGCTAGTTATCTATAAAGCAAGTAGAGACAAAACCCAGCCAAGAGCACCACAATAAACACCAGCACGCAAAAGCATATATATATATATATTTTTTTTTAACTACGTGCTTGTTGTTTCTTGTGTTGTCTTCACGGGGGCTGGTCCCAGTCACGTTCAGTCCTCATAAGGACTCGATGTAGGCAAAGGCAGAGAATTTAAGTATAGTCTCAAGTTGTTCCCCCCGGTCAGCTGCCCGTCGTCCTCTACGTTCGCTTTCTTGTTTTCGTCATCGGTATATGGGTTGGTGCAACAACAAGACGACCCGGTCTCCATGTCATCCCTGTTCAGGAGCCCTCCTGGAAGAGCCAACTCACCATCATGCCACTCACCCCGCCACACTCAGCTGTGGTTTTTTTTTTTTTTAAATTAAAGATATATATATGTATATATACATACATAAAAAAAAAAAATATACATATAAATATATACAATGTAGAAAGGTTATATGGCATGCCCTGTTCTGCATATGAACTGTCTGACCAGCCGCTGTATTTCTGGGTTGCTATTTGTGTGCAGGCACTCCGTCATTGTCATTGATGTCCCAGTTTTGACGAAGTGATCTCTTAGGTCCCTTCACTCACTATTGTACTTGTTGCATATATATATATATATATATATATATATATATATATACATATATGGGTTGGTGCAGAGGTTATATATATATATATATACACACAGTCCTGATTTTTTGGCATGTTATGAAAACAAAACATAGACTGAGGAAACGAACACTGAGAAAAAAATCAACTGTCATTACTTTAATACATGTATTTTATAAAGAAATAAACCACACAAAGTATTAAAGCATATTTTAGTGATTGCTATTTTAAAATCTCCCTAAAAAATATCTAGGCGCCATAGTAAAATGTTTTTTTCAAAAATATGTGTATAAAAGCAACTTTAATTAAATAATGTGATGATATTAATCAAGTACAACACTTGTATAGTAACTGGAATGACTAATGCACACAAATAAGAATGCAAATTTACCATCATATGTTTCAATGGTAAAGATATAAACAACACAATGTATTATAGCATATTGTAGCGAATGCTATTTCAAAATCTAAAGATGTCTAGGCACCATACTCAAATATGTTTCCAAAAATATATGTATGAAAGCAACATTAATTAAGTAATGTGACAATATTAATAAAGTAAATTAAAACACTTGTATAGTAACTGGAATTACTAATACTCCCAAACAAGAATGTAAATTTAGCATGTTTCACAGAGAAAAAATGCAAGAGGACATGTCATATTTATACATCTTAAATTATGAACAAACACACTTTATTTTCAAAGAATTAACTCGGCCTCCCTGGCCAAGGGTTTAACGATGTTCGTAATCCCGTATATCCACGCGGGGGAAACAGCTGCATGGGATTCGGCAGTGGATCACGCCATTCTGGTAACTTACGGGGGTATGTGAGACGGTTGTTCAGAAAGCAATGGCAAACTAATGAACATAAAACACTTGCCTAGTACATCAACAGCAGCTGAAAAATGCTGGTGTTGAATGCAACATCCTGCAAGGGATATGCAATATTAAAACAAAAAAGAATTGGGCTTGCAGGCCACTCTAACATTCTGCCCTTCCATGAGGTGGTGGGAGCCATGGCTGAGAGGTCTGACATTCTGCCCTTCCATGAGGTGGTGGGAGCCATGGCTGAGAGGTCTGACATTCTGCCCTTTAAAAAGGTAGTGGGAGCCATGGCTGAGAGGTATGACATTCTGCCCTTTAATGAGGTGGTGGGAGCCTGGGCTGAGATGTCTCACACTCAGAAACTACCAAGATAAATCTTAGCATATGGCTGGACATTTTCACAAGAACCACTGCTATCTAATATTGCACATCTTACTGATCTCTTGGGTAGTAGGATTGGATGCTTAACCTGCTTGATACGGGTGCAAACAGGAGGTCCCTGTACAAATTAAAAACCCTGTGGCAGTTGGAAATGTCAAAGAGTAAGCTGTAAGGCCACTACCTTGACAAAACTGTTAGAAAATTGGGTTGATACAGTCTGTTACTTTAGGTAGAATCTACCTTAACTCAATTGCATGCTGAAGTTGGGCGCAGTTATGATTTATAATTAGGTTGACAAACTCCCCTTGAAACAGACACAAAAAAGGCTGGAAATAAATTGGATAACTGTTGCCATAGTACAACCTTCACCTAGCAGAAGATAATAATTTTTGTGACAATGTTTAGACGATGTATATAACACACACAAATGTTAAATTATGAATATGCCACATGTCAACTTTAATCATAAATAATTTGTCCCGAAGCATTTTCCTGATATGGATCCGTGATATGATAGCATCTTCACATTTTGTAGGCCTGGATGCATGGAGGAATAGGTGGCCAGATTTTCCCTCACTTTCGTAGATGGCAAGCCCAGGCATAGAACCCATGCTTGACCAAGCCCATAATATTATGAGTGCACATCGCTATCAACTACGCTAGCGTGCCTGCGAACACACAGACTTTAGTCGGTGCAATTTCCATACAGATGCAACATTACAGTAGACTGACACACTACAAGGGACAAGTTTTTAAAGCACTTCAACAGATCAAGTACCATCTTCATGGTGAAGATGAGCAGTGATCAGTCTCCAACACACTCTGTTCTGTGTAGTCATGGTGCATGTATATAAATGACTTCCAGCTTATTTATGTATGTTTTCCACGCACCTTCCTCTTGCATGCTTCCCCTCAAGCATATCTTTTAACAATGAACTGAGTCTTCTTATACAGCCAAAGTAAATTAAAGGTCTGACTTTGATCTCATTCATGAATGTTTTCTTAAATCCCAGCTTTTGTAATACTAGTTTGTATTTATCCATGATATTCGTCTTCTTCTTTCATTCATTTGAAATTTGCCTACATCCGCAATGTTGCCTCTTTCATGAATTTCGCTGTCTTTTTTAATACACTCAGTGGTCCTTAGAGTTTATCTTCCACTGTTGTTTATCTAGGCCAGAAACTTGTCTATAACTGCAATGCTGTCTCTTGTATGAATTATGCTGTCTTTTTTAAAATTCACAGACCAGATGGAAACAGAGGAAGAGGCCGACCACGTAAACGTTGGACGGAGGGAATAGTAGAGTCCATGGGAATATCGATATATGAAGCCCATAATCGGACACTCTCACAATGTTTATACTTCACCTCAACACCGCAAGGTACAAGAGGAACATGATGAGATGAGATAGATTTTAATTCACTCAGTGGATCATAGAGTTTATCTTCCACTGTTGTTTCTCTAGGTCAGAAAGTCTGCCTAGATATGTTATAGTTTGGACAATCTTGGGGTATGTGATCTGCTGTCTGTGGCACCAATCTACATGTCCTGATTCACCAATCTTGAATTTTGTATACATGTGGTTCTGTGGTAATCTATTGTGTCCTGTTCTGAGGTGCAGAATAATTATTTGTTCTGATCAGTCCATAAAGTGATAATAGTCTTCAACCGGTGTTGGTGGCTTTCTGACTGATTTGATCATTCTTTTTTTTTATCCATGATTTAACAAAAGCGTCTGCTGCATCACTAAAATATTGTTCAGATTGGGTTAGTAACATTAGCGTCTGTGACTAAGGAGATAGTGAAGCACAGTTTCACACTTCCCTGACATTTCTAGCTGACTGTTCAAAATCAGCTGCAGACGATTTGGAAGCAGATAACTTTGCTGTGATTATGTGGTATTAGCAGCTGGTCATTGAAAGCAATGATCAGCATGGCTGAACGGATAAGAGCTCTTACTCTTAAACTTCCGGTGTGCCGATGTCAAAGTAGCGGGTTCAACCCCTACACCAGTCAGTTTGACTAAAATGTTGACTTTTCATCCTTGAATTGGGGATGTAAATTACAAGTATCTTAGAAGTCAGAGGGAAACTGGCGATGGGGAAAGCTAATCCACATGCAAAATCAGTCCAGTGCACTCCCCAATAGTGGCGACTACTAGAAGTAATAGCACATGTATTGACTATGCTTGAGTTTAAAGCGAGCCAACAAAAAAAACAACACAAAAAACAAGTCTGACCTACTTTATTGGGTTACAGAAGGATTAAATTCTGTGTATTAAACTGGAGTACCATGGGCCACAGAAACACTTAATAATGCCGTGAATATAAATTTGAAATTGGTCTACAGAAATACTTAACATGAGCCACAGAAATACCTAAAAGTGCTTGGAACAAACTTAAAGCACAGTTTAAGGAAATCATGACACAAACATGAGCCACAGACATGATTAACAATGTCATGGAATTAACATGGACCATATAAATACTGTCACCTGTGTGTCACCAGGGCCCATATGGGAAGCAAAGAACAGTACCACTGTAACCCACCATACATGTAACAAGAGCCCACTAAGGAGGGTTGGTATGAGACTGGCTACCTGATCTTCTAAAAAACAGTAGTTGCAAAGTCCAACCAATCATGAGCAAGTCTACAAAAAGCTTGGTATAAGTTGGTTGAAAGCCTATGCTTCAACTAAAGATGAAAGGCTGAAGGAGAAGAGGAAGAATAAGGAGAAGACAAAAACAGTTTAACAAGTCCTGTGCTGTATCTTACTGCTGAGGTTGTCTCATTTTCTGCACAATCTTCATACCAAAGGTTATAGCCACCCTGTGGACAGCAAATCAGAATACAGTAGTAACATAGCAGACCACAGTATTGTCAACATAGTTAAAATGTTTGAACATGAAATTGATTAGCATCATCTTTCACAGTTGCCATCAAGCGCCATGGGGAGGATTAGTTGATGTTTCAGCGCCCAGTGGGTGGCACTGGACAGTGTCATTCCGTGTGGTTATACAATGTCTTTAATGTCATCCTGTTTGACATTTCTTCTCGGGTGTCCTCTTGCCTTAGTATCATATCTTCTTTGATGTAGCACCAATGTTTGGTAGTTAATGGTGCTGCATTCTAACGAAATGGCCAAACCATTTGATCTTCTGTCTTTCCATACATGTGGCACAAGGGGTTGATCTCACTATCTATCTCATAACATCATTTCTTTACTCGATCTCGGATAGTTAAGTTGGCAGCTCTCCTCAAGCATCTTATCTCGTAGTGTTGATTTTGCATAAGTGTGATTTGGATAATGAAAATGATAATAATAATAAATGCAACTGTTTTACAGATCTACTAAACATCCACTTTCAGCTTGACTAACAATGGACTAGTGTTCTCCGAGGCAAGATACTCCTCTACTCAAACAGCTTGGTGCATTCTTTTCATGTTACTTACACTATTTCAGTTGTAGACAACTGTTCCCACCCATTGTGAAACAATGTCTTAGTGTTTCCCTAGTCTATGAAGTTGAAATCCTTGTCATTCATTTTTTATTCTTCCTAAACTGACTTCCGGTCCAAAATGGTGGATAGGCTGTTCAGCTGTTATGGTCTCTAGAGTGTTTTTGCTTGTGGCTACGGTTTGCTTACGCATTTCCCTCATTTTGGACTAGTAGTACATGGTTCTGTCGCCAAGCTACTGAGTTAAGTGCGCGGAGTGACACTGTAAGCTGCAGATTTCACATGGAATGCTTTTAAATCAGTGAGCGATGGTTTGTATTGTGAACTGGATATTCAGAAAAATGGCAGATGGCCTGTCGCTGAATTAGCTGGTTTTACCTTATGCAGTAATGTGTGTGCAACTGCTGGTTTTCTAGTGACTTCACTTCCATCAATGATGAACTTAATTCTAGTGGCATACTGTTGCTTTGGCATTCTGGCAGTAGCCTTATGTCTGTATGCTTCTGCGTATGTTTGGTTTTTTGGGACTGCTGTCTGTTCCACTTTTCACATGGGACAGTGAGGAGCATTTTATGTGATATTCACTGGCACAGGGATGGACCCTTTGCTGTGAAGTTGGAACCACAACTAACGACTACCTATTAACTCTGAAAAAAAACATGGGACTTCAACATGGCATTTTAACGACTGGACATACATTCCCCTCTTCAAGACATAATATAAGTATTTTGTTGGGGACAGTTTTTCTAATCTGAAAGGATGCCTGAACAGTGGCCTTTTCTTTATGAATTTCAGCTACCAGGTAATTTGACCATATTAGTTAGTTCACAGGAATTCAAGCGTAGTCCACACTGGACTGAATTTTTTCCTCCATATTACCAGTGTCTCACGCCATCAGGTGAACCCACCCCGACTTCTGACGTACAGTAAAACCTCGGTTTTCGTTGATAATCCGTCTGAAAACAATCGACGAAACTGATGAAATCCGAGCCAATTATTTCCATATGAATCAATGTAAATCCAATTAGTTTAGTTTTATTTAGTTTTGTTGACGGATCAACATCACGGCACACGGGCTTAACCCAAAAGTGCTCCGTTCTACTCCTAACTGAAGCCTGAGTCCGGAGAATCTCAGCTCAGTGCATGAACTCCATAGCACCGGCGAGAATCCTGAAATACTTTGGGTAGATTTTTAATTCGAAATTTTGCCCAGACAGCACGTTAGGCTACTCTTTTTCGATTTCCAACTGCCAAGGGATTTTTAACGTGTGCAACAATACACACGGGCGTCCGATCTCACTACCCAGAGACCAAGGGAAATTTTGTTACTAGGAGTCCAGTGAAAAAATCCCGGCCCTCACCCGGGCTTGATCCCGAGACCTCGCGGACTCAAGGCGGATACCATATCTCGAGAACACTCAGCCCCCTCCAAGTAAATCCAATTAATTTGTTCTAGACACTCCAAAATATATACCAAAAACACATTTTATAGAGAATAAATATAGTGTTTAATACTATTTTTCGGCCCCAGACTTGTCCGAACTTGCACCTTTGCCGTGTCTAGTAACACTGTGTATGCTAGTGCGCCTTTTGAACTTTTCAAACCTTTTTCTGCTGTTCTTAAAATCACCAAGTACACTGGCACTCATCCCAGGCATTTTCTGAATGAGATCAGCATACACAAGTCTGGCCTTTTCACATATGATTGCCTCCAAAACAGAATCACCATGTAACTGGTTTTGATTTATCCAAATTAATAATAACTGTTGACATCTTCAATTGTTTGCGACCTCTGTTTTGTTAGCACATTCATGCCTTTCGCTACATTAGCTTCCTTTATTGCTTCCTTTTTTGCCACAATGGAACTTACCATGGATGGCGGCTTCCTGTACATGCGGCTGATTTAAGCAATCTTAATGCCACTCTCGTATTTTATTATTAGTAAGTGATGCTCATACACTGAAAAACAACAAAGTGAGCAGAAGAATGTGTGGGTCCCTTTGTTTTTGCAAAATTAGCAGTGAGGTCATATGGGCACGCCGATGAAATCCGAGGCAACTGACGAAAACCGAGGCACATTTTTCACGGAAAAAAATTTACAAAAACCGAAACTGATGATAACCGAAGGCAACAAAAACCCAGGTTTTACTGTACTTGTAATTTACGTCTTCAAGGACAAGAAGTCAATATTTCAGTCCAACTGACATGTGTAGGAGTTGAACCCGCTACCTCTGTATCAGCACACCAGATGTGTAAGAATGAGTGCCCTTATCCCTTCACTATACTGACCTCCAAAGAAGAAGATATCTAGCTATATCTGTTGCTGATAATTCAAAGAATCTTACCATCGCGTAAAGTCAGGGAAATACTGACTCATATACACCAGAGCCAGAGCCGGATGATCTGAGATCCAAGACTCATACAACTTGTTGGCAATGGCAACACTTATGAGATAGGCACAGCGATCAGTTGCCATCCTCTTGGTTGTTGTCTCGATATCACTTACCACCTGCGGAGAACACAGCAAACACATTAATCTGTTTGTATGGCAACATATACATGATAATGGGGTTGAACTAGATAACTTGGCAGAAGCACAATGGAAATTTAAGAGCGAGTGCTCTTATCCATTCATATCCATTATGACTCTTATCCACACTGACCTCCACACCTCCTCTATAGGACACCCCCCCCCCCCTCCCCTTTCCCCAGTTTTCTACAGGAAGGGGTAGCCAACCCCCAAGACGAAGCCTCCTTATCACCTTGTTCAACATACATGCCAGGTACAGTGTTACTATTGGTGTTTGTCCATCAAGAATGATGATGACCATTCATTTCATCCAGTAGGGTTGAAAGGTTGCAGCCGTCAGTTCTAAGATGGCTGGTAACGCCTATTTTGGCTTGAAATGTTCTTTGTCAACATGGGCAAAGAATGCTTGACGTTCCAGGAGGATTTCCTGCAGTGGTTTTTCTGTCCAGCCTTTTTTCCACAGCTCTTGCAGTCCTGTTTGCTTCACAAGTGACTGCACCCTTGCGTAATGATGTACGCCATGAATTTCAGTCTTTGGCAGCAGTCTCCCAAGTGTCGTGATGGATTCCAAAAGCTTTTAGCGAGATCTTCAGAGTGTCTTTAAAGTGCTTCCTCTGGCCACCTTGGGAGTGTTTACCACAATGCAGCTCACCGTAAAAAATGTATTTAGGGAGCCTGTGATCTGGCATGCGAGTCAAGTGTCAAATCCAACTTAGCTGACTCTTCATTAGTAGAGTGTGGATACTGGGCATGGTCGCTCTTTCTAGGACTTCAGTGTCTAGGACCTTGTCTTGCCATTTAATCTTCAATAGCTTCCTAAGGCAGACTGTGTGGAAGTGGTTTAATTTCCTAGCGTGTCGCGGATAAACTGTCCAGGTTTCACAAGCATATAGCAGTGTGGACAATACAACTGCTTTGTAGAATTTTAGCTTTGTTTGCAGCTTATTCCATTTCTGTCCCATACATTCTTGTACAGTCAGCCAAAGGCCGTGCTGGCCTTGGAGGTTCTTGCATTCACTTCGACATCAACTGCGGCAGCTCATGACACAGTCCTGCCAAGATAGGTGAATTTGTCCACAACACTTAGTCTATGACTATTCACTTTGATATTCGGCTCAGTGTGATTAATGCCCGGAGCTGGCTGGTAAATAACTAGCCTTCACCAACTGTTGCTATTATTTGCTTCAAGGATCCCAGTAACAGAGGGTGGAATGCTTGTTACTTTGATGTACAGAAACTGTCAAACCAGAAGGTATTGTGCTTTCAAACTTATTTTCATCATCTCATCTCATCATGTTCCTCTTGTACCTTGCGGTGTCGAGGTGAAGTATAAATAGTGGGAGAGTGCCCACTTTTGAGCTTCATGTATCGAGATTCCCATGGACTTTGCTTTTCCCCCGTCCATCGTTTTTGTGGTACTTGCTTTAACACTGCCAGAAGTTGACCTAACATTGACAAAAGTGGGTATTTTACCTCTCCTGGCTTTCCTGATGCAAGTGCCCGAGAAATGTTGGAGACTACAGGTCCTGGACACACTAGGGTCACGTCTATATTATGTTCACCCATTTCTGTACGAAGACTTTCAAAGTAACCCTGAAATGAAAAAACAAAACAAAAAACCATGCACACAAATACTAACATAAATAACTATGCTTGGCATCTTGCCGTCTTGACAGACAATAGTTTATTACATTGTGCTTCAAAAATGGCATAATAACTACAACGAATGGCGGTAGCGAATGTGACTGATCAGACAAATTGATTGGAAAATGTTCGTCCACAATGGAAGCATGTGAACACATGGTCATTTCCACCATCACGCACCTTCTCACGTCTCACAGGCTCAAGGTGTGACCTATCTGCAATCATTTTCTCCTTTGTCTTCATTCCATTTCTAATCTTTGCCCTCCATGCTACTTGATCATCTGCGACTTGCTTCCAAGGTGCAAAATCAATGCCTGTATCAGTCATGTCCCGCTTACACACATTGTACCGTAGTAGAGGTCAACCCCAGCTTGTTCATTCCCCGCACTCCCGCATGACCAGGGCAGACAATCTATACAATTCTCACAATCTGTGACCTCTGAAGAGAGGCAAGCCATTCTACATGAAACATTCCTTTCTTCACCTTACTAAACATACTCTTTGAGTTCTTAATGAATGCAAGGTGTGTTGTAGTGGTCGCCTCTAACCAACAGAAGGCCACTGTGACTGCTTCCACCTCCATTCTCAAGCTGGAGGTCGTAGTCTTATACTGGGTTTGGCCTCATCATAGGGCTGGGAATGTTTCACAGAACCACTGGTAAGTGAATGGTATCTCATGTCTCCATGATCACTTGAGTAGTGAGAATGGATACCCTGCTTCTCGCATAAGGGCGAAAAATAGGAGGTCCAGTCTGCAAGCTGCACATGTTGCAAACTCCCAAGGCAGTTTGAAATCTCAGAGGAGACCATAAGGCCACTGCTCTTTCAAAATCCCTAGGGAAGAAAACCTACCCATCGGCAGACGTAAACTGTTACCATTACCTAGGATGGGATCTGTCAAGAGGAAGCAAACTGTGTTAAATTTAGTTCTTTGCTCAAGAAATCACCATCAGATGCTTCAGAAAGCAGAACAGTTAACAGGGAAATGTACATTAATATTCTTCGTCACCTAAGCAAGAATGCAAGCTGAAGTCTGACCTCTGAGATCCATAACTAGGTGTGATGCGCTCTCCTCAAAAAAGAAGAAGAAGATGAAGACGAAGAAGAAGATGAAGACAAAGATGAAGAAGATGAAGAAGGTGAAGATGAAGAAGAAGAAGAAGAAGAAGAAGAAGAAGAAGAAGAAGAAGAAGAAGAAGAAGAAGAAGAAGAAGAAGAAGAAGAAGAAGAAGAAGAAGAAGAAGAAGATTTTCACTGTCTTTAATGACATGACAGAACGATTAAATAAAAGTAAATACTCACATGAATGGCATGTTTAGATCCAGTGTATGATCTATATGTAGGTGATCCTGTTGATATCAATGAGTGTGTTTACATAATCATCAATTTCAATATGTCCATCACTATAAAAAAAATATGAATAAAATTATTACGTTTTAAGACCATGTCTCAAAGTCAGTGTACAAACAATATTTGTGACAAATTTCCGCTGTCTCCTCCTTCACATACCTTCCGATGTCAACTTGAATATATTTAAAGAGGACCATTATTATTGGGACTCTTCGCTGACTGTTACAGTTGAGCACGGAGCACGTATGGAAATGTCCCGAGTGCTGTGATGTCGGCTCTTTACTCAACTCAAAATATTTAAAGAAAGCAGCAATCAACTTGAAGTAGTTGACTTCTCCAAAGAGTGTGTGCTCAATGAAGCTAGAACAGTCAAATAGTGTTTGCTCTATTTTTCTTACCCAGGATACTCTGCAGCCAATGTGAAGTTGTAATTAAAAATATTCCATAGTTACAGTTCCTATCTTCAGCTTATGTAACAGATAGTATGTGAGTCCATATGTCATTTGTGAAGTCTGTAGATTATTATTTGCTCACTTCCTGCTTGTTATTAACCCTTTAGCAGGCAAAGCGTCCCAGAACGTTTCTACCCCGAACGGGCAAAGCGTCCCAAACCGCCCGTAACTATTATGCATTGTAAAAAAGTGATCTTGTGGCTTTCCGAGGCTTCTAATTGTCTACTTTTGGTTTCGCCAATAGCAAGACAACGTGGCCACCATTTGCAAGCGTGTAATTTGAATTTGAATGGATTTTAAAAATAGTTTTGGGGGGTTTTACACTTTGTATTTCAAAATGGATTTCGGCTATTTTTCAAGTGGTAGTGGGGATTTTGTTGGGTTCAATTTACGTGACATTGAAGGGCACGAAGTTGACTATTAATTGGAGCTAGATATCAGTGATCAGCGTTACTTTGCGTAAGCAGTATGAGTCGGACTTTAAAGAAAGTGATTATGATTCGGAAAATGTGTTTGTAAATTGCCGTATAGATGACTGACAATCACAAAAAATATGTTGTATTTTGTAAATATTTGTGTTCATGTGATGAATAGCCGCATCATTCACGTGAGTAAAATGTTCTGCATGCTTTTCCCTTCATTTTGCTGTTTATTTGACTAAATTCTGTTGACTAACTAACAACTTATATATGATATTTTTACTAACGTAACCCAAAATTTTACCAAACCTCAAAATTCTTCTTGCCCGTTCAGGGCTACAAAACAGACAAACGTCTGCCCGGTAAAGGATTAAGATAACTTGCTTACAAATTGTCATTTACGGCAATATTCTATTATATTAACCGATCAAATGCCATGGGATGATCAATTGCCTTAAGCGTATTCCCGTATTTGCCATGGGCTTATATATTGCCAAAATGTTGTCATTGTGCTATTTTAACAACTTTTAAGTCATAACTCTGACATACCCCTACATCCCATTTTCCGCCATTCATTTTTGTTAGGTCCAAACCTACTTTTTGTTTGGCACTGAATCTGTTAAAAACATGAGAACAAAAATGATGTGTAAATTAGAAAGAACAGAAACAAATACTCACCAATCTTTCCTGCCAGACTGCTGACAACAACAACCTGACCCTGCTTCCGTTGTATCATGTGTGGCAGCACCTCCTGAGTCAGCGACACAGGTCCCAGGACGTTGATCTCAAACAGCTCACGGTCAACTCTCAAGTCAACATCCAACCACATAGCTCGCTGACCTCGGCCTGCATTGTTCACAAGAATATCTATCTGAGGATTATAGGATGTACGACATGCTTATGGTTTTTGATTGGTCATCTGAGTGTAAAGATAGCCTCATGTTACCTGAGTGTAAAGACAGTCTCATGTCATGAGTATACAGATTGTTTTCATGTCATTTGAGTGTAAAGACAATCTCATGTCATCTGAGTGTAAAGACAGTCTCGTCATCTGAGTGTAAAAACAGTATCATGTCATCCGAGTGTAAAGACAAGTCTCTTGTCATCTGAGTGTAACGACAGTCTCATGGGGGATGTCAGAATCTCTATATCTCCAACCGAGATGCAGGAACATCGTTACGCCCGCCAGGCGAGTACCAGTTACCTGCCCACAGGTTGCGGGCTGACGCGATCGTCAGCGGTCAGGCAAGGACAAAGCAGGACGCACGCAGTCCTCGTGAAGCCAGTCCACAGGGCAAGCACTGTGTGAGGAAACCGGCAGACTGCTTGGGGACTCGGACAAGACAAGACGTGTGGGTTGAGAAAGGCTTCGTATCGTTTTTGTGCCCGAAAGTCGAGTGCTTGTATATCTTGTGAGATAGACTGTGATGCTGTAGGTTTTGTCTGTAAGTGTACCGATGTATTGTATATGTATTGTAATGATCATCACATGCCAAACTAGATTGTCTTGCATGTGAACTGTGAATAAATCCATTGAACTTAGTGTCATTGTGTGTCAAGTCCAATCATTTTGTACTTGTACTTGTCTCACATATGTTAGGTACAGCGAGCCAGGTTTAAGACCCTGACATGTGTGAACGTGGGGGCTCGTCCGGGATGCAGTAATGTCTGACACTAAGTTCAATGGATTTATTCACAGTTCACATGCAAGACAATCTAGTTTGGCATGTGATGATCATTACAATACATATATAATACATCAGTACACTTACAGACAAAACCTACAGCATCACAGTCTATCTCACAAGATATACAAGCACTCGACTTTCGGGCACAGAAACGATACGAAGCCTTTCTCAACCCACACGTCTTGTCTTGTCCGAGTCCCCAAGCAGTCTGCCGGTTTCCTCACACAGTGCTTGCCCTGTGGACTGGCTTCACGAGGACTGCGTGCGTCCTGCTTTGTCCTTGCCTGACCGCTGACGATCACGTCAGCCTGCAACCTGTGGGCAGGTAACTGGTACTCGCCTGGCGGCCGTAACGATGTTACTGCATCCCGGCTGGAGACTATTCGCCTGGCGGGCGTAACGATGTTCCTGCATCTCGGTTGGAGATATAGAGATTCTGACAGGGGACACTATCATTGAGTATATTTGGTGGTAGCCCCACATTTTTATGGACCAACTGGCACTTGGAAACCATGGTAGTGACCAGTGGTCATAGGTTTCAATCTCCATTGAGGTGGATTTTAAAATCTGACCTCCCATGACAACCCTTTCTAAAGTGGATACCAGAAAATATTTTAGGAAGTAAAAGTGGCTGGCCTGATCGTGGCCACATTTTCCACCGAGTGGATGGATCAAACAAAAAATGTAAAAAGAAGTCAGGCACTTACGCTACCAATAAATGTTGGTTGCAATAAATAATCGGCAGACAGAAAATATTTGTTAAAAAACAGCTCAAGACATGTCTGACTCAAACTGGTTATTTTCAACCATTTTACAATTATCATCTGTCACCTTACAGTGACAAACATTTGGATCTAAAAAAGTTCAAAAACAGAAGTTAAAGTGGCAACTCAGATATTGTGAGTTAACCCTACCAGACCTGAGGCCCTAACCCTAACTGTCCCCTATACCTGGGCTCCTGAGCATTAAAGAGAAAAAACCAACATGATGTAGAAAAATGTTAGTTACATGCAGACAAGTGGTTATAATAAGATGTAACTTGGAGCCATTGTAGAAAATAGGTCTACCTTTCATCTAGCGCCAATATTCCACCTTTGTGTGCCAATCCAGTCTGAATAAACCAAAGTATCGATCACCTGTTGCACTGTGAAAAGCCTAGACCTACTTCGCTTTCTTGTTGAAGTGCTTGGTTCATCAATCGCTCGTTTCATTGTGAATTTTCATAAATTTTTCGCGTTAATCCACACAAAGTCAATTCAAACCTATGGGTGCAGACATTTGCAATGGCTAAACATGAGTTTTGACCATGATTGGTTGGTTATTTTTAGTTTGTGAAGCATATTTATCACGAAATAGGCAAAATGCCAAAAATTAGGGACAGCGGTATAGCGGCAGATTCGGAAATTTCCGAAAATCGGTACAGTGGTCTGGTAGGGTTAATGTAACAAATAAATGAGACAGAAAGAGTTGAGAAAAGTATGTAAGGTAATCATTATTCTGGATGGCGGATAGGGGTATCCCCTATCAAACAAGAAGGTGCCTTCTACTCTCCGCTAGCCTACGGGACACCCTTAGGCAAGGTGGAGTACCCATTTATCAGGATCACGTGAACCCATGGATGCAGGTGGTGGATGAATTTGTTGTTTGAGGGTCTCTTCTCCAATGAGGGATAAAAGGCAGGAGAATAAAAACAGAAGAAAGATAGTGTGCTTTAGATATACCTTATTGAATGTCTCTAGAACTTTCTGCACCGCTGACTTATGGGTTTCATATGCCACAACATCCAATGGTAGGACTAAAATATCATCCTCTGAAAGCTTGCCTACACCTGCATCATATGAAAAAAAAACAAAAACAAATTAAACAACGCACAAAATTTCAGTTACGGTACAAGAAAATAACTTCAGCTTTGAATTTTTTTTTTTTTTGGGTTGTATTGTGGGCAGGTGTATATTCAGCACCAGAAACTGTGGAAGACATCATGAGGGGCATGGGGTTTTTAGCACATCTGATACACTTAAATGAAACACTGCACCGCAAACAACAAGCAGCTAGCTGAGTAGCTGATGAAACATCACAATGTACATGTGAATATGTGTATCTGTCTGTATGTGTGAGTAGGTATAAGGTGAAGAGAATCTTTTTCACAAAACGATATTTAAAATATAGGAAAATTAAACTATGCGAGAATTAAAACTTTTCTTACAGCCAAAAAAATAACTGTACCCAAACACAAAACACAATTAGTAGTCCTAGTATGATAGGACTGTATGATGTCTAGATAAGAAAAGAAGTTATAAAGTGAAAGTGAGGGGGAAAAAAGAAGTTACATAAAAAAAAAAAACAATCAAGTTACATCTCCACAATGAAAGTTGGCTGCAATGGATCTCCATTACTTTTCTTTCACCCTTGTAAACATTGACAAGCTTTTGTTCATCCATTTCTCAATTATGTTTTCGCATGTTCAACTTTGCCTAACTCTTATTTAACTTGTCTCTTTTTCATTTATTTCATCAGCTCTCTTTTAATTCTCATTCTCTCTATACCTCTGTATCTGATTGTTTTTGCTTCCATGAAATACAAACTATGCGTGACTTGGGAGGAAAGATTCTTTTTCTTCTTCTTAAACATTCAGACATCAATCTGAATATATTTTTAGGTTTGTTGACAATTCCAAAGAGTTTGTCTTCAAATAGAGCGGGTGTAGGCCAAAATAATGTTCTTTACTCTCTTGTAGCAAATTAGCCATCATTTGATCAATTACACTACTAGAGTCATCAGTATGTCCTATCTTTAACTTATCGAACAAGAGGCACCTCAGCTTGTTATGTCTTATGTACATTAAACAACTGCTTTTACAGGCACAAAATTATATGTAAGTAATAACAAAGTAGCTAGTCATAGAATGGTAACACTATGATGACAAAGTCATAGAATAATAACACTATGATGGCAAGGTCATAGAATAACACTATGATGGCAAGGTCATAGAATAATAACACTATGATGGCAAAGTCATAGAATAATAACACTATGATGGCAAGGTCATAGAATAATAACACTATGATGGCAAGGTCATAGAATAATAACACTATGATGGCAAGGTCATAGAATAATAACACTATGATGGCAAGGTCATAGAATAACAACACTATGATAGCAAGGTCATAGAATAATAACACTATGATGACAAGGTCATAGAATAATAACACTATGATGGCAAGGTCATAGAATAATAACACTATGATGGCAAGGTCATAGAATAATAACACTATGATGGCAAGGTCATAGAATAATAACACTATGATGGCAAGGTCATAGAATAATAACACTATGATGGCAAGGTCATAGAATAATAACACTATGATGGCAAGGTCATAGAATAATAACACTATGATGACAAGGTCATAGAATAATAACACCATGATGGCAAGGTCATAGAATAATAACACTATGATGACAAGGTCATAGAATAATAACACTATGATGGCAAGGTCATAGAATAATAACACTATGATGGCAAGGTTATAGAATAATAACACTATGATGGCAAGGTCATAGAATAATAACACTATGATGGCAAGGTCATAGAATAATAACACTATGATGGCAAGGTCATAGAATAATAACACTATGATGACAAGGTCACAGAATAATAACACTATGATGACAAGGTCATAACACTATGATGACAAGGTCATAGAATAATAACACTATGATGGCAAGGTCATAGAATAATAACACTATGATGGCAAGGTCATAGAATAATAACACTATGATGGCAAGGTCATAGAATAATAACACTATGATGACAATGTCATAGAATAATAACACTATGATGGCAAGGTCATAGAATAATAACACTATGATGGCAAGGTCATAGAATAATAACACTATGATGGCAAGGTCATAGAATAATAACACGATGATGGCAAGGTCATAGAATAATAACACTATGATGGCAAGGTCATAGAATAATAACACGATGATGGCAAGGTCATAGAATAATAACACTATGATGGCAAGATCATAGAATAATAACACTATGATGGCAAGGTCATAGAATAATAACACTATGATGGCAAGGTCATAAAATAATAACACGATGATGACAAAGTCATAGAATAATATGAAATGGAAACAAATAGGTATTTTAAACTCCTGCGAGAAAAAACGTACTGAACATCACAACGTTGCACATACCTTACAAGGAGATCCACGTGTCACGAAATACAGGTGAAAAATCCGAAATCAGAAGCACTCAATAAATATTTTAAAAAATAATAAAATAAAATAAGATAAAATACACACGAACGCGTACAATACGACACACAGACGTTTCGATTCTCAGAATCTTTGTCAATGACAACACAGATAGCTAACGACAAACAACGACAAAACACAAACACACGACCTATCACTTATAATGCACAACCTGATAATTACATGTGAGGCAGAAAATGTGACTTGGCCAGCTGCGAAAACGCTTGTGGCGCAGAATTGAAAATGGGTTGCCAAAAAGGATTTGAGTAGCCAAAAATATGTGAACAGTCTGCTATGAAAACATAGAAATGTGGGGACAATTAAGTCTAGATATCAGGTGGGGGGGGGGGGGGGACAGCACGGTAATAGGTAGTGTAAACAATTGGGGAAGATGCAACAGTTATACTGTAGCGTCCACGACAGTATTAATTCCTGCCGGGTGGATGCATCCCAGATTGTTGATTAGCTGGCATTCAATTCTAAGTCTGACGCAGCTATTGGAGAAGCAGGGTTTTAATGCGGTGACACATGCATCGTCGGCTCCATTGTGGTTGGAGGAATTGAAATGGTTGGGGACAGGTTTGTCAGCGCCCTGATTGATGTCTCTGAGGTGTTCTCTAAAACGATCCGCAAGACGTCTGCCCGTTTGGCCAATGTATTTCATGTCACATCGTTTGCAGATGATAACATAAATCAGATTGCGGGATGTGCAGGTGAAAGAATCTTTCAAGGTGAAGGTGCCTCGGGGAAATGCAATTTCTGGTGTCTGAACAACGTATGGGCATGTCAGACAGTTCCTACGATGGCATTCGAAGGTGCCCACGGATGAAGTAACCGTGGGGAGGCGACTATGCACAAGGTGGTCTCTGAGGCTCTGGTTACGGCGGAAAATTACCCTGGGGCCATTTGAGAATACCTCACGAGTGGTAGGATCGGATTCCAAGATGGACCAGTGTCTCAGGAAAATGTGCTTGATGGCATAGGCATGTGGATGGAAGGTGAGGATAAGCTTGGGTTCATTGTTCTGAGGTCGCGTATGCTTGGTGAGGGACATTTCCCGCGAGACCTGGGTTATGCGACAGAGAGCTGTTGACAAGACGTCCTCTGGGTAGGACCGTCTGCGGAAAAAGTCCAGCATTTCGTGGGCTTTCTCGAGGAAGTCATTATCATCCTGACAGATGCGACGAAGGCGGAGTAGCTGGGAATATGGGATGGAATCTTTGCAGCTTTTGGGGTGGGATGAGCTGTACAGACGGTCCTACCCAGAGGACGTCTTGTCGACAGCATCTGCAAACGATGTGACATGAAATACATTGGCCAAACGGGCAGACGTCTTGCGGATCGTTTTAGAGAACACCTCAGAGACATCAATCAGGGCGCTGAGAAACCTGTCCCCAACCATTTCAATTCCTCCAACCACAATGGAGCCGACGATGCATGTGTCACCGCATTAAAACCCTGCTTCTCCAATAGCTGCGTCAGACTTAGAATTGAATGCCAGCTAATCAACAATCTGGGATGCATCCACCCGGCAGGAATTAATACTGTCGTGGACGCTACAGTATAACTGTTGCATCTTCCCCAATTGTTTACACTACCTATTACCGTGCTGTCCCCCCCCCCCCCCCCCCCACCTGATATCTAGACTTAATTGTCCCCACATTTCTATGTTTTCATAGCAGACTGTTCACATATTTTTGGCTACTCAAATCCTTTTTGGCAACCCATTTTCAATTCTGCGGCACAAGCGTTTTCGCAGCTGGCCAAGTCACATTTTCTGCCTCACATGTAATTATCAGGTTGTGCATTATAAGTGATAGGTCGTGTGTTTGTGTTTTGTCGTTGTTTGTCGTTAGCTATCTGTGTTGTCATTGACAAAGATTCTGAGAATCGAAACGTCTGTGTGTCGTATTGTACGCGTTCGTGTGTATTTTATGTTATTTTATTTTATTATTTTTTAAAATATTTATTGAGTGCTTCTGATTTCGGATTTTAAACCTGTATTTCGTGACACGTGGATCTCCTTGTAAGGTATGTGCAACGTTGTGATGTTCAGTACGTTTTTTCTCGCAGGAGTTTAAAATACCTATTTGTTTCCATTTCATATTGTTATATCCTGCTGCAGCCGCTGCTTTTTCTCTCTATTCCATATCAAAGAATAATAACACTATGATGGCAAGGTCATAGAATAATAACACTATGATGGCAAGGTCATAGAATAATAACACTATGATGGCAAGGTCATAGAATAATAACACTATGATGGCAAGGTCATAGAATGATAACACTGATGGCAAAGTCATAGAATGATAACACAATGATAACAAGGTAAATCCGATCACTGAACAACAGTTGGATGAGAGGGGTAGGACTCTGTCATTTGCTGTTGACATTCTCGTGTATCGACAGGGTCTTGATAGACAGGCGGTTGCCAATGATATGCAGGGCGAATTAGATCAAATTTCCTCATGGTGTGCTGATGCCGTTGCCCTTGTCAACCCTGCAAAGGCGCAAAGGCATCGGTTACATGGTTCTCCCTAAACAACCATATTGTGAACACAAACCTGCCGGCAGTAAGAATGGATGGAAGCATTTTGAGTAGAACCCAGTCAATGATATATCTTGGCGTGAAGCTTGATCGTAGCCTGTCCTTCAGAGATCATGTCGATTATGTCATAACGAAAGCTCGAAAAGGTTTGTCAGCAATGAGAGTCATGGCGACTGCCAATATCGAGCAAAGACTGCTAATACTTATGTTCCAATGACTGGTGCTTTCACGCATCGAGTATGCCCTGGCCATCCTCACTATCAGCCCTACACAGATTGGAAGACTTGAAAAGGTACAAAACGAAGCCATGCACATAATTTTGGGCTGCACGAGAGACACCAGCTGTGTAGCAATGAGATACCTCCTTGACTTCCCGACAATGGAACACAGGATCAAGATCTGGAGAGCTCATGCATACTTAAAAATAAGTGCAGATGAGCAGCACCCTCTGTATGACGCTATATTCAGAGAAAAGGGTGACAGGCTAAAGAGGGGCAAATCATGGATGGGTCAGGCAGAAGATGTCGTCAGACAGGTCTGCAGTCTTACCAGTATCAACCCCAGGAAGGAATGGGTGCTGGTGCCTCCAGCTTTTAAGTGCACTTTCTCCTGCATTATCACACTCGACAGACGGTGCAGAGAGCAGAACCCTGCCGCTGTCAATGCAGAGATCAGCGCGCTCATCTATGAACACTCAGATAGCCCCGAAGTGCTCATCTATACAGATGGATCTGTTGTAAAGCAGCAGAGAAGTGCGTGGGCATTTACAGCCCGTTCAGCAGGCCGAATTGTTCAAGAATCCAGTGGTTCCCACTCTATGACCACGAGCAGCATGATGATGGAGGTGATGGCAGTTACACAGGCTTTCATATGGCTGGAATCACAGCATTATACCAATGTGTGTGTACTAAGTGATTCAATGAGCATGATTTAGAAGGTCAAAGCTGGATCTGTACGTAGACAGTGGACTGAGTCACTGCGGAAGTCTGTTGTCCATAAAGTCACCTTCATCTTCGTCCCGGGACATGCGGGAGTCAAGGGAAATGAACGAGCTGATAAACTGGCTGGCTCTGCGTCCCCTGTAAATGGCCAGCCCATGGATTGTGCCGATGTTATTAATGTCCTTAAAGATATGGCGAGAACAGGGGACTTTGACGTCAGTGAATCCATATCGCTGTCCAGGATGAAAGACTTGGGAGTAACAATCGACACGGCCAGACGTGAGAGGTACATCGGGAAAATGAGGTGC
The DNA here is from genome assembly GCA_963921405.1 of Cepaea hortensis. Lineage (NCBI taxonomy): Eukaryota > Metazoa > Mollusca > Gastropoda > Stylommatophora > Helicidae > Cepaea > Cepaea hortensis. The sequence continues at coordinate 114,081,943 of OY992881.1, forward strand.
CTCGTAGACCAACACAGAACTGGCACTATTAGCCACCGGACGCTGATGATATGCTGGGGGGGGGGGGGGGAGAATCTGAGCACCTATGGACCTGTCCGGAGTGCAATGAAGATACCCCAACTGATAACTGACAACTGACAAGGTAAAAGAAAAAAGTTCAAAAGTGAAAGTGGAAAGAAAAAAGGGGAAGTAACTTGAGTGAACAAATTCAATAATGTTTGTGTTTTATCTGTTAGCTCTGTCAGACTGCTACTGGTACCATTAGTATTGAGACTCTTTGCTGGCTGTTGCAGATGATGAAAGAGCACATTTGAGAATGTCAAAAGTGCTGTGATGTCGGTTCTTGATTCAACTCAACTTTGCTACTCTTTCCAGTCACATTTTATAGTAACATGAGTTCTATTCTAGCCTGATAGTAGTCATCTTCTTTTATCAACATTACCAAGGTGGCTCCACAGAGGGCACACAACTTACCAAGCTGCAAACATTTTCTCTTCACATTTTCCAGTTCCTCCGTTCTTCTTGCGGAGAGGACAAGCCTACACCCTGCCTTGGCCAAGCAGTAAGCAATATGTTCACCAATACCACTTGATGTTCCAGTTATCCACACAACTTTCCCTGCCAGACTTTCTGTAAGAAATGAAAAGTTAAAACCTTCCCTGCCAGACTTTCTGTAAGAAATTAAAGGTTAACATCTTGTCTGCTAGAATGTCTACCAAACTAAAAAGCTTAACTGATTCAGCGCCAAACAAAAAAGTATGTTTTAAAGGTAGCAAACATGCTTGTAAAAAGAATCTTTGGATATGGTGATTCTCTTGCTTATCATATGAGATTATACAGATAATATGTCATGAAGACAGTGCCACATCTTCTGTCAGATGTCACTGTATAGCTTAGATATCGAAAATGGCCGACCTATTTGATCTGCATGTCTTGACAATATGTTAAGCATATTAGAATTTGTGCTTGAAAACTTCCAAACATTAAGTTTTGCTGACATTTAACAATAATCAACAAGGATATTATAAAGATGATAAACAAGTAAGAGAATAGGTTATCAGAAATGTTAAATCAACCAATGTTTTCACCAACTTTTGAGATAACTTAGTTATCTGTTGTGGTATCATCCTTGCACTCTGGACAAGTCCAAAGGTGCCAGATCCTCTCCTCAACATATGCGTCAGCATCCGGCAGCAAATATTTTCAGTTCTGTGTTGGTTGGCGAGGCCCCCCACCTTCATCCTGATGTGCTTCTCATGTCTGGCCATGCCAATTCTAACTTCCAAGTCTCTCATTCTGGACAATGATGTGGATTCACTGGCATCAAAGTCTTCTGCTCTCTACAGCTCTCTAAGGACTTTAAAAACATCAGCACAATCCATGGGCTGGCCATCTGCAAGGGATGCACAGCCAGCAAGTTTATCAGCTTGTTCATTTCCCTTAACTTCTGGATATTCTGGAACAACAATGAAGGTGACTCTACATACAACAGTACTCTGCAGCGATTCAATCCAGTCTACGTATAGAACCCATCTCGACCTTTCGGACTGAGATACCATATCCAAGCCAGATAGTAACTGACGTGAAACAAAATGGGAGACAAATTTTCAACTATTGGGACTTCGATAAACAGGATGGTAGGCATAATAAAGGTACAAAATTCCAATTGCTGAACAAAAAAAGTACTTTACTAGTAAAAAAGAAATGTAAACTACTATCAAGTGTCATGGAAGTGTTTTCACAAGCAGGGAAGACTACTGTTAACACAGAATAAACCCATTGTCTAATCAGAGCAAAACAACAAACAGATAGATATCATTACATCTACATATTTACTGTTTAGAAAGCAATGGCAAACTACTGAATGTAAACTTGCCAAGAAATTATAAACAGCCAAATGATGCTGGTGTTGACTGCGACGTCCTGTGAAGGACATGCAACTAACTAACATATTTACCCAGCTTCTTTCCATACTTGGCTTTAAACATAAGCTGTAAGTCCCCATCAGATCTGGCCAGGAGAACCAGAAACACAACAGCAGCAATAAGCGCCACTATGGGAGCAGCAGTAAGCAAGCATAGCATCTTCAATCCTGACTGGAGAAAAAAGAAATGAATTGTCACAGAGGTATGTACTTGAGTTTGTGCTTGTTATTTCTACATAAAATGTTAACATATCTTATATATTTTATGTTCTATTATACACATGTAGTTAGTCAGATATGAGTGAGCTACAGTATGACCGTTGACAGTACTACCTGCTTTCTATTAGCACTGAATGTTGGGTGGCACTCACCAAACCCAACACCCCACATTGTGCCATCAGCTTGGAATGAAAGAGCACAATTGGAAAGGTACAATCCTTATTCTAGTATGAGGTAGTGCAACCTAAAAACTAAATGCCACAGCAGGGCAGACGAGGCCCTAAGTCATGGTCGGCAAATGGTCTAGGATCAAAGCTCTGACAGGTGGATAGTTAGAGCATTGCTTTGCTGATCCAGCAGCTTCTGCAGCATGTTCTGTTTCAGATGTATTGGTGTTACTTTTCCTCTGGAGTAAACTAGGCAGGTCGAGAGAGCGATCATGCTACATGGGCAAAACATGGTCTCTTCAATTCAGCCCAGGCTTTGTGCTATGGAGAGGTATAACTCCATCTCTGGTCCCACCATGGGTTGTAGTTAGGCCTTTTTTGAAGCACAATGTAATATACTACTGTCTGTCAAGACGCAAGGTGCCAGGAAAAGTAAATATTATACACCGTGACCCATATGAAAAATGATGACAGTACTTGAGCGTGTTCAGGTGTGACAACTAATGGGGGTCAGTTAATCAAAATGGTTAGCATCAGATGTGACAATTAACGGGGGCCAGTTAATCAAAATGGTGATAGTAAAGGCTAGTATATATCCAATACTAGGATGGTGTTGAAGATAAATCATATGCAAATGGGGGAATATGTTAATTAGACAATTAACCAGGAGGAAATTCAGAACCCAATCTAGGGAAGTTTTGTGGGAATGCATAGTTTAACTGAACAATAATTAATTCAACTCTCAGGGAGTATAAATAATAAAAATCTGCAGTTGACTAAAGACTGGCAGGACAGACAGGGAGAAATAAGTCCCTGTGATTGGTTATGTCGGATTAAGAGAGATCCTGGGTAACAGATTATTTCTCAACATCTGTAAATGGGAGTGTCATATTCAGCGTTTGTTTTTGTATGGATACATATATTGTTTACTGATTGTTTCTGGAAGATTGAGATGCAGCAAAATATGCCAGGCAATAAATTGTGCAATCTATTGTTTGCATCTTCGTTATTTAAATTCACTAAGGGAAAACATTGATTTGAATTTTTAATAAATATGTATTTTTAGCGAACAAAATGGTGTTTCAAGTGACTTCCTGCTGTTGGTCAGTAGTCCCACACATGTAATACTAGTATAACTGATAAGAGAAGGAAGTAACGACTGCATCAGGATATAACAATACAAAATAAAAACAATTAGGTATGTGTGACTGCTACAAGAAAGTGAGAGATAAAACACACAGACACAGTGTACTTATCATACAACGAATGCAAATCTAACAAATGTAAAAAATAAGTTACACCATAACACAATGAATCAACATTTCTATCTTAGTGATCTTCATCAGGAGCAACACAAACAGATCTAAATAAAGACATGAAATTAGGAAATTTAATTAAAAATTAAAACGTGATCAGAAAAAGTATTGGTATCAAACATTATTATACAACTGCATGTGCTCCATTTCTAGGAAAGCTGTGCAGAGGTTCAGTGACATGTGCCAAATAAGAAAGCCTAAGATGTGCAAACACTTCGATATAGATATAATGATATATAGAAGAGAGTCAACATAGTTGTTCAGTGGCATTTTTAACAGTATTGATTCCCGCTGGATGGATGCATTCCAAAGAGTTGATTAACTGGCTTTCAATTTTAAGCCTAACTAAGTTGGTAGAGTAACATGGCTTTAATGCCATCGTCGACTCCATGGTGATAAGAATTGAAATAGTTAGAGGCATGTTTGCCAGAATGTTGTATAATATCCCTAAGGGAACACCTTAGGGATACTGAATATGTAGATGTAACGCAAACGTGCTAGTCACTGCGTTACCACTACTTACTGGGTATGTATTGCTAGCTCGGCATTTGAAATTTGTACAGATCAATCGGCACATGATGGATGATGTGGAAAATATCAAACCTGCTGCCCTTGCTTCCCAGAACATTTCCTAGTACACATTTTAGGCCGAGTTAACCTGGGAGCCCACATCAATTTTAAAAATCCTTAGGGGATGTCAAATATGACCACAGGCAGGCAGGCAAGCATACTAGCTACTGCGCTACCGTGGCTCTCATCAGCTGATTTACTGATTACTAATTCACCCGAAGTCATGACCCGGGTGGGCTCCCCAGAAAGTGTTAGGAAAGTAATGGGCCAAAACATTCCAGAAAGGGGACCACTTCTGAGGATCATAAATCTCCTGTCGCGTTTTATCCATAGCGGAGATTTTATCACATTATCACTGGGTTGCTTTGTAAACTGTAAACAAATACGCCAGGGGTTATATATTTTATGTCACATATATATAAGCAGATCACATAATTAAAAATTATAGCATGTATAAGAATTATGTGGAACTCCCAGATTGTTTCAAGATGATGATGATAATAAAAGTGACAATGATTACTGGACCTAAGATTGGTCTAGCAACTCAAACAGTATTTTCCTTTTTGTCCATATTAAATGATCCACAAATTTTGAAATAATATAATATAATAACATATCAGCTTAGAATTAACCTACGACAGACATCAATAAAGCCAACAGCAGCATGAAGTGGAAGACAATAAAAACAACAACTACTAGACTAACACTAAGTGCTGACTGTTAACTAACAGAAACATTCTTACATTAACAGAAGAATGAAACCACACTCAATCAAATTACTCGTGACTTGTTTGGAAAAAAATGTCGCTTGTATTGTGTTATGTATGCATGTTTTGTAAGTTACACTCATACACATACACTGTAGTGTCTGTCGTAACCACTAACCCGGGTAACTCGAGAACTCACACTTGTCACACTCACTCACTGGGTATGGGATGATGGGCATGGTGGTAAATAAATTTAAATCAAATCTAACGAGTATACAGACAATAGTATTAATTGAATATAGGTCAACTCATAACTATGGTTTCATTTAAGCTAATCGAGATTACCTTTGTTTGCAAGACTTGAAGAGCAGGTAAACTTAAGGTCAAGTCTCTTGTTCAGTCTACAGCTTGCAGAAGGTAAACAAAGCGAACAAAGCGATGCCGCCTGGTTGCAGAGGAACTTGACCTTTGCACTTAACCACTACAGAGGTGGATCCATTATGGGGCTGAACCTGAAACCTGAAGGTACCCTCCCTTCCGAATACGTTTCTTATTACAAGAGTTATCCGCCTCCAAAATTACACACATACGCGCGCGCAGAATGAGATAGCAGATAGATAGATAAAGAGAGAGAGAGAGAGAGAGAGAGAGAGAGAGAGAGAGAGAGAGAGAGAGAGAGAGAGAGAGAGAGCCCATAAATATGATGGCTTATCGCTTATCCTAGGGCCGTGCGATAGATTTTCTCAATATCATGCAAGTCTTCGATATACCGCCCCTTAAATGTTTATTTTCTTTTCGAAATGTCGCCCCTTAAAGATTCTTAGGTACTTTTGCTTTCTTTCACCCCAAACAAAAGGGAATCCCAGGGTATGACGTCACATCCAGGGGTTCCCTGTGTTGCGCCGAACATTCAGGGGGTTTCCGTGTGTTGCGCCGTAGCTCGGTGCGCAATTCTATGCGGCGGCGGAAGTGCGCTATTCTTTCACTTTCCGGTTAGGGTTAGGGTTAGGGTTAGGGGGTAGGGTTAGGATTAGGGTTAGTGTGTGTACCCTACCCCTAACCCTAATCCTAACCCTACCCCCTAACCCTAACCAGAAAGTGATTGCAGGACCGATGCAAATGAGGATCGAAGGGAGACAGAAACGGTTGCCACAGCCCAAAGAAACAACACTGGTGTGGGGCAATTGAAACGCACTGACACGCACTCCAGCCGAACACAGAGGAGATCACCGTCGGCGCTAAATATAACTGGTGACTCTAAATATAGCTGGCAAAGTTTGTTTGGGGTGAAAGAAAGCAAAAGTACCGATTTTTAATTATTGAATGGTTCAAACTGTATAGGGTGTATTTTTAATGACAGTTGTGTGTTTGAAAATATTGCCGTTTAAAGTTTTGTATTTACCTCCGGTGATCGAGTGAAATGGCGAGTCATGACCGCCTACGCTTTCCGGCATGGCACATAGTTGATTGATTTACCTTTGATGTTGAATGAACTCCACAGAGGGTGAATACAAAACTTGGAACGGCAATATAAAAAAAAAACAAACACCACAGTTATTAAAAAATAAAAATACAATCTATATTTTGATTTCGCTGCTTATGCTGCCCCCTTACGGTGCCGCCTGATGAGGCAGCCTCTCTGTATCAAAGCACAGCACGGCTGTGGCTTGTTCTGTGCATAAATTTGACCTTATTGCAGTATTTCGAAAATGTTTTTTTGGTGTTATGCCTCTGCTGCTGTCATGTGTAAATTATCTATGACAATTACATAAATAAACACACATAGTATTATTTGGCGCTCACAGAAGGAGAAGAAGGAAGCAGAGACTAGAAGACGCACTAGACAACATATAATTTGAAAGCTATAGTTACCGACCGGGATCGAACCTGTCGCCTTCAAATGGCGACGGCGCCTCGCTGCAGGAACAAGTGTACTTCGACACACGACCAACTAGACACTCCAAAAAGTGTCTTCATTGGTCATGTCTATCATACACATGAACCTAAAATGTTTTTTTGGTGTTATGCCTCTGCTGCTGTCATGTGTAAATTATCTATGACAATTACATAAATAAACACACATAGTATTATTTGGCGCTCACAGAAGGAGAAGAAGGAAGTAGAGACTAGAAGACGCACTAGACAACATATAATTTGAAAGCTATAGTTACCGACCGGGATCGAACCTGTCGCCTTCAAATGGCGACGGCGCCTCGCTGCAGGAACAAGTGTACTTCGACATACGACCAACTAGACACTCCAAAAAGTGTCTTCATTGGTCATGTCTATCATACACATGAACCTAAATACTATGGAATAGGGACAGAATTCGTATCAAACCATTGAGATAGCACCATAGGTCTCATAATTTAAACAAAACCAGATTCGGTCAAATAACAAACACAAAAGTACATCGGACCGTAATGCTGTTGTCGAGTATATATGAACAAACATTTTAAAGAAGAGACAGGTTCGATCCCGGTCGGTAACTAAAGCTTTCAAATTTTGTGTGGTCTAGTGCGTCTTCTACTTCTAGTCTCTACTTCCTTCTTCTCCTTCTGTGAGCGCCAAATAATACTATGTGTATTTATTTATGTAATTGACTTAGTGGCCTTCAGCGCCCCCCCCCCTGCCCCCTCCCCATTGATTTCTTGTAAATTATCTATTGCATCTTGGATCATTCTACATTGTAGGCTGCTTCTTCTTCGCTTCCTCGTTAACTTCTCTCCGCAATGACATTTTCAATACACCCAGTCAATCAGTCAGGTGCCGTCTCTACAATTAAAATTGGCTGCAATGGATCTCCAACACTGTCTTGCCCCCTGACTGTACATTTTGTCAGATTGACGTTCGTCCATTGCTTGGTGTTATCTTCCCACCTATATCGTTTCAAGAAACTCACGCCTTTTCATATCCCTCAGAATTTCATTTTATTCAGTGTTATTTCATCAATATCGAGTTCTCATAGGATAGTTCTCGCTTTGTATGTTCTCGTTTGGTGTGTTCTTGTTTTGTATGTTCTCGTTTTGTATCTTCTTTTTTTTTTTTTTTTTCGTTTTGTGTTGTCTCTTTTTGTGTGTTGTCTTTTTGTGTGAGGTCTTTTTATGTGTTCTCTGTTTCATCGAATACATTTTTTAAACTCTTTTGTGACACTTACATTCAAAGGCTCTGCGCTTTTGAGCTGATTTGTTACAAGAACATATGCATGCCCTTGGTACTATGCTTGTTTTTGTTCTGTCTGTTCCAATCCATACAGTTTTAATTGCCTTAATTTTTGCAGGGCAATGTTTTTTTTTTTTTTAAATATCTGTGATAACATTTCATTGGCAGCCAGCAGTGATAATCATCAGTTGTACTGCCAACAGGCGTAGGGGTTCATGCTTACACACACGTCTCAGTCCATGGTGACCTTTTCAAGATCAACGATCTCCACTTTATCTTGCCCAGGCCACCCGCAGAGGCGTTTATCACAATGACACACAGGGACCTGGAACGTCATGGGGCGGGCCATGCCCCTGAAGAACCTTGAGTCCTTAACTGATTAAGTGCCATGGGATGATTAATCGTCTTAAACGACTTCCCGTATTTGCCACGGGCTTATACATCGCCGAAATGTTGTCATTGCGTTATAATACAACATTTCTGCTACCATATTAACAAATTATAAGTGATAATTGTAACAAACGCCTACTTCTCATTTTCCGCCATCCATTTTTGTTTGGTCCAAACCTAATTTTTGTTTGGCATCGAACTTGTTTATTTAAAAAAAAAACATTTGGTGTTTAGGGTCAACTCTGTGAGGATATCCCTCCCAGCTACCGTCTCAGTCCGTCCAGCATCATTCCTCCCAGCTACCGTCTCAGTCTAACGAGCATAATTCCTCCCAGCTACCATCTCAGTCTGACCAACATCATTCCTACAGGGCTACCGTCTAAGCCAGTCCACCATCATTTCTCCCATCTACCGTCTCAGCCCGTCCACCATCATTCATTTCAGCTACAGTCTCAGCCCGTCCACCATCATTCCTCCAGGCTACCGTCTCAACCCCTCCACCATAATTCCTCCCGGTTACCGTCTCAGCCCGTCCACTATCATTCCTCCCAGCTACCGTCTTAGCCAGTCCACCATCATTCCTCCCACCTCATGTCTCAGCCCGTCCACCATCATTCCTTCTAGCTACCGCCTCATTCCGACCAGAATCATTCCTCCCAACTACCACCTCAGTCCGCCCACCATCATTCCTCCCCACTACCACCTCAGTCCGTCCACCATAATTTCTTTTGGACTGCCGCTACATCTTCTATCGCTGATCTTACTAACCGTCTCGATACTTTCCAAGGACGTTCCCCGTCCCAGGTGGATACGGTGTAAACCTTACACAAATGCATGCCAGATATGGATACACTGACCATTGCGGTGCACAACTAGTTTAAACACCCTCCCCTCGAAAGAGGGTCGAAGAGGAAGAGACCAAAACCCAAAACTATCGCAATTGATTAAACGATACTATGCAATCTTCTACCGTGACAAGCAGATGTCAGTGCTTCAGTTAATAACTGTATTAAACAATTCCAAGAATCGATATCATAGCATTCGTGGCACACCATCAGATGTCCTGTACACCCCAACACACATCAAGTGAAAATCCCGATCGTTCCAATAACGCGATGATTATAGACGCGTCAGATTCGTTCTCTCAAACATCACTCTTTACTGAAACCGCAGCTAAATCCAAATTCAGCAAGGCCGAATGGATGAGAACGCTCGCTCTTAAACTTTTGGTGTGCTGATGCCGAGGAGCTGGTTTAATCCCTACACCAGCCATTTGGACTATAATGTTGACTTCTCGTCCTTGACTTGGGGACGTAAATCGCAAATACCTCAGAAGTTGGAGTGGGTTCGGCTGATGGCGAGGGACACTTGTAATAAGGAAAGCTTATTCACAAGCAGAGATCAGTCCTATGCTACAAGAAGTAGTATCACGTGTATTGACTACGCTTGAGTTCAAAGCGAGCTAACGCACCCTTAAATATGTTGTTTCATCTGTTATTGCATCTTCAAATAGCAGTCCTTCAGAATGTCTGCCTACTTTATGATGAGCGTTCTAGCTAGTGGCGCTCTTCATGTCAACAATGGTAGCCTGCACTGTTATCACCGTAGCACATTCAATTATTATCCCTTCATGCCTAATTGTTCATGCGATTAAGAAAACTTGTTCCTGCAGCAAGGCACTGTCGTCATTTGGAGGTGACAGGTTTGAATCAATTTTTATGCTGTGTTGTGTGTTATGGTCGTCAGTAGGAAGGAAGAAGTGCCACAATGTAATATACAAGTAAATGGAAATATTCTTCAACAAGTGAATCGGTACAATTATCTTGGAACAGTTATAACATCTGATGGGAGATGCCTTGAAGAGATTAGAACAAGAATCGCCATGGCGAAAGTAGCCTTTAGCAAGATGAAAAACATTCTGACCAATAAAAATATGTCAATTGAAACGAGAAAAAGAGTGTTGAGGGGATACATAGAGCCTGTTCTTTTGTATGGATGTGAAACTTGGACAATGAGCAGTCAAGCTGAAAAGCATCTGATGTCTGCAGAAATGTGGTTTCTGAGGAAAATGCAAAGAATACCATGGACAGACAGAAAAACCAATGACCAAGTACTACAGGAGACAAATGAACATCGTAGACTGATTAGAGAAATTAGACGTAGACAGTCAAAATTTTGTGGACATGTTATGAGAAGAAATGGATTGGAGAACTTAGTGACAACTGGCAAGATCGAAGGGAACAGACCAAGAGGAAGACCGAGAGGAAAATACCTGGATGGCTTGGCCACATGGCATGGACGAGACAGGAACACTGAGCTGATCCACGACGCTGGTGATCGAGTGAAATGGCGAGTCATGATCGCCCACGCTATCCGGCATGGCACATGATTGATTGATTGATTGATTGATTGATTGTGTGTCCTCTAACCCCTACTTCTTTCTTTTACTTCTATGAACGCCTAACAATACATTTGTGTTTATTTATACACTCTCTTCAGAATGGCACACTTAAGACCTGCGATTATTGTTACGCGTTGATATTATGTTATCGTAGTTATATGATAAAGTAATAGGCATTGATTGGCACTTGTAGGATGCAACTTGAATTATTATAGAAGGATCCATGTCTATTTGAACGTATAAACATGTTTACACACTTATCTGATTCAATGCCAAAGGATAATATATCGCAAAATGTGATCTTCCATTTGGACAGAAGGATGATATATTGCCATACTAGGGTCATCGTCACAGCTCTTCAAAGACTAAAACAACTGAATAAATTATGGAGTGGGACAGATAGAACTACAAAAATTAGATTTTTAAGAGCATGCATCTTTCTCATTGGAACATACGCCTGTGAGTCCTGGACACTTACTAAACAAGCTGAACAATGCATATATGTTTTTGAATATAAATGTTATAGACGGGTTCTAAGAATATCTTGGATAAAGAAAAGAACAAATGCATCCATACTTCAAGAGCTGAATACTGAAGAGAGTTGGCTATTAAAGACGATAAAACAAAGAAAATTGATTTATTTTGGTCACTTGAAACGTCATGAAAGTTTGGAGAGAACAATATTAGAAGGGTACATGCCTGGGAAGAGACGAAGAGGAAGGCCAAAGAGAAAATGGGTGCAGGATGTGGTGGATGACCTCCAGACGAGTATATCTGACGCGGGACATCTTGCTTATGATCGAGAGGTTTTCCGGAAAGTTGTTATGGGAGCGAGGTTCTGCAAATAACATGCTACTGAATTAATAAATGATGGTCATCGTGTTATTTGCTTTGTTTCGTAGTATCTTCCGCAATTTCAATGAACAGTGTGTGGAAATTTACATTTTAAAACTTGTCCGACTTATTGTTTGGCACTGAATTATTTAAACAATTATGCAACACTATCACTATGGACAAGGAAGAAGGAAATATCACAATGTGATATACGAGTAAATGGGCATATTCTTAAGCAAGTGAATCGATACACTCATCTCGGCACAGTCATAACATCTGATGGGAGATGCCTTGAAGAGATTAGAACAAGAATTGCCATTGCGAAGGTAGCCTTTTGCAAGATGAAAAACATACTGACCAATAAAAAGATATCAATTGAAACGAGAAAAAGAGTGTTGAAGTGCTACATAGAACCTATACTTTTGTATGGATGTGAAGCGTGGACAATAAGCAGTCAAACTGAAAAACAGCTGATGGCTGTGGACATGTGGTTTTTGAGGAAAATGCAAATAATATCATGGACAGACAGAAAAACCAATGAACAAGTCCTTCAAGAAACAAATGAAGATCGTAAACTGATTAGAGACAGACGTAGACAGTCACAATTTTTGGGCATGTTATGAGAAGAAATGAATTGGAGAACTTGGTGACGACTGGCAAGATCGAAGGGAAGAGAAAAAGGGGAAGACAGAGAAGTAAATACCTGGATGGCTTGACCACGTGGCATTGTCGAAACAGGAACACGGAGCTGATCCACGACTCTGGTGATCGAGTGACATGGCAGAACATGACCGTCCACGCTTATCGGCATGGCACATAATGGATGGATGGATCACTATAGACATCATGACCCTAGTTTAAAGGCAAAAGGCTTGACTCCATCGCATCAGGAATGCTTTTGGTTTATTTTCTTTCTGCAGAACGGTCTACAACAAGCGTCGCATAGAGCACGAGCCCCTTAGTTCCAGTAATGACACCCAAGGATCTCCCAAAAAGACTGAACCTGTGAACTGAATGACGGAGCTTGTTAACGAACCCACGACATCTATAGTGCGAGGTAAGCGGACTGACCTCTCTGCCACGAAAGCCTCCATCATAATCATAATCTCCCCCCCCCCCCCGCCCCCCGCGTTTCCATCCTGTGTTCAGGATATTGCGGTCAACACCAGCATCTTTCAGCTGTATGTTGATTCCTAGGTTAGATTACGCTCATCAGAACGCCGCGACTTTCTGAGCGACCGGCTCCATACTCTCATAAATCACTGGTGTGACTTGAACCGCTTCAATTTCTCGTGCGCTCACGTCAACCACGAGAGTATTCGGGGTTACGGAGAAAGCTGCTAACTCCTCGACCAGGGAGACCTGCATAATCATGATATTAGGGTAATTAATTAATAAAAGCCGTATCTTAACTCGTAAAGGACCTGCTGTTTTGGTGAAGACCTTTTCTAAGGTTTAATTTACCACTGCAGATTAAATACTGATGCTACCAAGCCTCGGTTTCATAGTGGTTAATGGTTAGTCCGCCTGCCTGCCAAGACTGTGGGCCGAGCTCAATCACTAGCAGTGGCAGTGTTATTTTATTCTCGACCAGTATAGCTCTGGGGTCGAGACACCCTCTTTGGTACCTCAGAATGTCCTAGGAATTGTTTGCGAAGTACAGTCGTTGAGGCAGGGAGGTGGCCAACCCATCTCATGTCGTGACTTAGAATATGCGAAGGCTTAACACCTTACACATCTTTTCGATTCGATGTCACCATTACCCCTATCCCGTTCAACCTTAAGGAGAAGTTGTTTTAGGGTCCATCCCTGGCTCAGATTAATAATCCTGTGATTGAGTCAGCGACCAGTAGCAGCTGTTTTACCTCACAAGCTTATTAATGTGACGATGATAGTTGTCCTTAGGGTAACGGTCTTTATGTGCTGACATCCTTGCGTGCCACGACAAAAGACTTAAGAATTATCTTTTGCTGTCTCCTTCTACTCTCTTTCCACAAATCTTTCATGTTGTTACAATATGTTCCAGTTGTTGTCTTCTCACATTGGGACAAAAAATTATCACTGCCTCTTTTTGATGTTTGTGACAAGTCTCTGTAACTTTACATTTTTAATTTTATGCTGTAAATGGGATGTTTAAAAAAAAATTAGAGCTTGACAAAATGAAACAAAAAAGTATAAAAGTTATTTCCTCTAGATTGTAAATATTTCCACAATCACAAATCTTGGCTCTACGGCCTTTAAGAGTTAAAAAAAAGCCTATAATTTGTTTGTAGTAATTATAGACTGCGTTGATGTGAATACTTTCAGGCCTAGATTATTCGGAGACCTAATACTTGACATTCCAACAGCGTGTCTGTCATATGACTATCTTTACCCTTGTCATTGATTTAGAGCAACCACTTTTGTGTAGCAGATTGCCAGATTGTGCGGTTATCTTACTAACACAATCAGCTCTCTTCTAAGTGCCTCCGTGCACTCAGGCTTACAAAATGTGATGGACCTATCATATCTCAGACCCGTGGCAGGAAACTGATCCGGGACAAATAATAATGAAAAAAAACAACAACTTTATGTTATGGAAAATTCCATCAGCAAACCAATCAACTAAGTGCCAATTCCACAATTTAGGCAGTTTAAGCAATTCTGCACGTGTTGGAAACTGGCCATGTGATTGACAGAGACAGTGTTTTTCGCCTGTTGTTTAATACACAAAATAATCGCGTGTTAAAGTTTGCAGAAGCCATAATGATTAAGCTACATAGGCCAGTTTTGTGCAAACAGAAAGACATGATAGTCAGCTTAAAATTACCGCGGTAGACAATTGAAATTACTGTGCGAAGATGTGTATATTTCAGCTTGAAAGATTTATCTAGTTATTTTACTTTATGTTGTGTGAATTCTGCAGTATGTGCCCGACGAGATGCAGCGAAATATACCAGGTAATAAATACTGCAATCTATGGTTTGTGTCTTCGTTATTCAAATTCACTACGAGAAAACATTGCTTTGATATTGCTTCATTTGGGGACGCCCCCCACCTCACCCATCCCCCAACCCCACCCATCCCCCAACCCCACCCAAACAACCCGCCCCCCCCCCAAAAAAAAAAAACCCAGACAAATACAAACTATTGAGCAAATTAGTTGACATTGTGTATATTTTATGGTCAGAAAGTGAAAAGAGCCCTAATTAAGAAAACAAGACATTTCAACATTATGCAAGTTGGTTACTTTACGGCAACGCTAATGGAAATATATATATATAAAAAAAAAATCAAATTTCAACTTGTAATATCAATGAACATACCCTGGAAAAAAAATGTGTTTTATAAAATCATCAATCATTGACAGGCAAGAAGCAAATATAAAACCTGATATCAAATTCATGGCAAAGAACAATAATAATGACAATAAAAGCGATGGAGAGACATGTGGCGCGACTGATGTAACCCCAATGACTTATGTAAACCAAGGCCTCACCTCACCGTTCGGATCTGCAAGTGACTAAGAAAATCTCCCATGTATTCTGATACCCGGTGCTGGGTGTTACGGTTCAGTGAGCACATAGAAGGAAGGGGCGGGGTAGGAGGACGGTAATTGGTCTGGTAAGGGTATCTGAGCAACCACAGTGGATGTACTAGTGAAGTATGAGGCGGGCAAGATTGAAGGTGGTACTAACCAAAATCCCATTGTGTTATTATAGGGGCGAGTCTTAAAGTCTGGGTGGACTGATATACGTGAACGCGCATACATACATAGACACACCTCAATAGACAAAATGCTAGTGTATGTGGGCATGTGCAAAGTATATGTAAGAAGAGAGAGAGAGAGAGAGAGAGAGAGAGAGAGAGAGAGAGAGAGAGAGAGGAAAAGTGCCTGTGATATACATCATGAGGCATGTGGAGTACGTCGATCCACACTCACGACGTCTCACTCACACCGTACCCTATGAAACAGTCAGTAGGTTGACTGTTATACAACATATCTAAGGATCCACTCGCCCAGTGCCTGAGCCACTGGGGCCGCACAAGATCCAACCACTGGTAACACACATGAAGTAGGTAGGCACAGAGAAGCAAGATGTAGGGAGGGAGAGAGAGAGAGAGAGAGAGAGAGAGAGAGAGAGAGAGAGTGAGAGAGAGAGAGACTAGAAAGCCGCCTGCGACATACCGCATGAGGAATGCGGATGGATCGGTCTACACATACGAGGCTTTACTCATACTGTTCCCTATGAACTAGAGCCAGTAAGGTTGATTGTTATACACCGTATTTAAAAATCAAAATCGCCCAGTACTTGTTTTATAGGGGCTGCATAAGACTCAACCACTGGTAATACACATGGTGTGGGTAGGCACAGAGAAGCATGATTATTAGGGGAGAGAGAGAGAGAGAGAGAGAGAGGGAGAGAGAGAGAGAGAGAGAGAGAGAGAGAGAGTAAAAAATTAACTATAAAATAAAATAAGAGAGGTTGGAAAACTGCCTGTGACATACCACATGAGGTATGCGGAGTGGGTAGGTCTACAAATACGAGGCTTCACTAATACTGTTCCCTATGAAATAGAGGCAGCAAGGTTGATTGTTATACAACATATCTGAGGATTAAATCGCCAAGTGGTTGTGTTAAAATCTCTCTTCCATCTTGCTTCTCTGTGCCTACCTATTCTAATTATATTGCTGGTGGTCTGATGTTATACAGCCCCAATGACACTACAACAGGGTAATTTGATCCTCAAATACGTTGTATAACAATCAACCTTACTGGCTCTATTCCATAGGGAACAGTATGAGTGAAGCCTCGTATTTGTAGACCGACCGACCCCGCATATATCAGGGGCGTGTCGTAGGCACTTTTCCAATCTCTCTCTCTCTCTCTCTCTCTCTCTCTCTCTCTCTCTCTCTCTCTCTCTCTCTCTCTCTTCCATCTTGCTTCTCTGTGCCCACATATTCCAACTATATTGCTGGTGGTCTGATTTTAACACAACCACTGGGTGATTTGATCCTCAAATACGTTGTATAACAATCAACTTTACTGCCTCTATTTCATAGGGAACAGTATGAGTGAAGCCTTGTATTTGTAGACCTACCCACTCCGCATACATCATGTGGTATGTCACAGGCAGTTTTCCAACCTCTCTTATTTATTTTATAGTTAATTTTTTACTCTCTCTCTCTCTCTCTCTCTCTCTCTCTCTCTCTCTCCTAATGATCTTGCTTCTCTGTGCCTACCCACACCATGTGTATTACCAGTGGTTGGGTTTTATGCAGCCCCTATAAAACAAGCACTGGGCGATTTTGAGTTTTAAATACGGTGTATAACAATCAACCTTACTGGCTCTAGTTCATAGGGAACAGTATGAGTGAAGCCTCGTATGTGTAGACCGACCCATCCGCATTGCTCATGCGGTATGTCGCAGGCGGCTTTCCAGCCTCTCTCTCTCGCTCTCTCTCTCTCTCTCTCTCTCTCTCTCTCTCTCTCTCTCTCTCCATCTTGCTTCTCTGTGCCTACCTACGTCATGTGTGTTACCAGTGGTTGGATCTTGTGCGGCCCCAGTGGCTCAGGCACTGGGCGAGTGGATCCTTAGATATGTTGTATAACAATCAACCATACTGACTATTTCATAGGGTACGGTGTGAGTGAGACGTCGTGCGTGTGGATCGACGTACTCCGCATGCCTCATGTGGTATATCACAGGCACTTCCCCCCTCTCTCGCTCTCTCTCTCTCGCTCTCTCTCTCGCGCTCTCTCTCTCTCCCCCCTCTCTCTCTTCTTACATATACTTTGCACATGCCCACATACAATAGCATTTTGTCTGTTGAGATGTGTCTATGTATGTATGCGCGTTCACGCATATCAGTCCACCCAGACTTTAAGACTCGCCCCTATAATAACACAATTGGGTTTTGGTTAGTACCACCTTCAATCTTGCGCGCCTCAATTTTCACTAGTACATCCACTGTGATTGCTCAGATACCCTTACCAGACCAGTTACCGTCCTCCTACCCCGCCCCCTTCCTTCTATGTGCTCATTGAACCGTAACACCCAGCACCGGGTATCAGAATACATCGGAGATTTTCTTAGTCACTTACAGATCCGAACGGTGAGGTGAATATGAACGTTTTCTCTATTAAAATTTTTTTCAATTAAACATTTTCTTCAACTAACATTCTTTTCAATTAACATTTTTTTTCAATTCTCATTTTCTCTTTATGCTTCCATTTTTCCATGCGTTTGTTCTTCTCGTCCTGTCGTCACCTTCTGATGTAGTCACAGGAGATCTCCTTGACTGTATGTTGTGTATGTGAATGTGTTTGTTTGCTGATGAAGGCTAATCGCCGCAACGTTCTGTATGTGTCTTAACTCTTTTATGTAAAGCTGCACTACTTTGTGTCATTTTATATTGTTTACACTTTCACAGCTTTACCGCAGTTCCACCAAATTTTGTTTGGAACGTAATGAGCACGGCAAGGCACGTAGAGCGCCCTGGTCCTCCACTGCACCTGTATTCGTCTCCAGTCGTCTTGACTTGTCCTGCCATTGGATTCAGATGGACTCAGGCGAGAGAGTGAGGTCGACGAATTGCGCAACTCTTCCTCACTTTAATCCAATTCATCGCGCAAGTCATTCTTCATCCAACGTCATATATCACCTTCAAGCCCTGTGGCGATGGGCGAGCGGCAAAGCGGCAGGCGTGGGTACGCTGGCAGTCGTAGTTGCAGACCTGCACACAGGCGGCTCAGGCCATATGGTTGCCTTCTACTGACCGGAGCAGCAGTGGGATTCGGCAGCCCCCTGAGCGACTGAGCAGCCCTCTATAGGAACACACTGCTCACCTCCATAGCACGAGGAAGGGGCTAGAAAAGGTGCCCTAAACATTGTCTGCTCCATCACTACCTAACCAGCTAGCCGCGGTTGGCCCCCTCCTGGGTACCCTAAACTGCGGTCGACATACAAAGAATGAAAAAACAGGTAAAACTAAAAGAGCAAACCATATTCCCTTAACACTCGGAACTTGGAATGTACACACCCTACTTAACAACAGTACAGTGACCGTTTTAGTCATTCTTCACATAGCTAATGCACACACGTGTGTGTGTGTGTGTTTGCTTACGAAGGTTTTCTATCCGCAACTTCGATTCTGTCACTCGTGATTGCGCCTTTGTAAAGCTGATCAACTTCACGTTTGTTTTCATTGATCTAATCATTCAGGGGCCTGCGTGCTAGCGAAGTTGATAGCGATTTGAGCCAGTAATGCCATGTGCAGGGTCGGACTCGGGTTCGACGCCTGGGCTCGTCGCTTGACAAAGTGAGAGAAAGAGTGGCCGCCTATTCCTCCTTGCTCTTGGCCTACATAATATGATGGCTCTATCATCACATCACAGACCCATAGCAAATTTAAAAAAAAATGATTCCAGGAACTAAACATTATATTACTGTTCAGGAAACAGAATTAAATTAATGACAGAGACAGGGTGGGTTAATCTTGAAAAGAAAGAGTTAAAATATACTAAGCATTGAGTTAAAAGATACTAAAACACTGTCAAATGACTATCATCCGTTTAACAATAATTTGTGAAACTGAAGTCATTCAGACGCAACTGGTGGTCACGTGTCATGGTTGGCAGACGCCTGCAGTATAAAAAGTATAACCAGCGGCGAGGGAAGTCAAATACAACTTTCATCATATTAGTCCCGGTGTGTCCGTATTTTTAGAACCACCATTTTACCAGCTTTCTTTAAAACCCTGGGGAGATAAATGAAACATCAATGCTATTTGGGTGAGAAATAAAGGCACAACACAAGCAAACATATACAATTTATGAAAACATGTATCTTTCTCGTGGCAGCATATGGTCGTGAGTCATGGACCACTCGTTCATCACTAAAGAAGAACATTTGGGGATGTCGATCTAATGTGTTGCAGAACAGTTCTTAGAACATCGTGGACCAAGAAGAAGACAAATATTGATATTCTACTAGAAGTGAACACCGAAGACAACTATTTTAATATATCCAAATAGGCTTAATTTATTGACAAGCATTTAATCTTCCTCCACTACCGCTTCATCCTGGTTAATCTGGAAATTAAGTCCTTTACAGGACGTAGTAGTCGCCACAGAGCCGGCTGTAATCCGGAACAAGCGAAGCTCAAACGCCTCCCTCAGTCAATCACAGAATTTGTAATTTTTAAAGTAATTCTTTGTTGAGTACTTCAGATACCTCTTTGAAAAGGGAACCTCTCTGGTCAGGTTGATTTTGATTTTCTGCAGCTCTAAGGAGACATTGTTTCCAAAGTTGCCAGGCTGGTCGTCAACCTTAATGCAAACTTTCAGTTACTTCTCAAAGAACCAAAGCAATAATGATGATGATGATGAAGATGATGATGAAGATGATGATGAAGATGATGATGATGATGATAATGATGATGGTGATAATAATCTCATTTAATCTCATCATGTTCCTCTTGTACCTTGCGGTGTCGAGGTGAAGTATAAACATCGTGAGAGTGGCCGATTATGGGCTTCATATATCGATATACCCATGGACTCTGCTATTCTCTCCCTCCAACGTTTACGTGGTCGGCCTCTTCCTCTGTTTCCATCTGGTCTGTACATCATTGCTTGTAATAATAATAATAATAATAATAATAATAATAATAATAATAATAATAATAATAATAATAATAATAATAATAAAGCATGCATCTTTGCCATTGCAACATACGCCTGTGAGACCTGGACACTTACTAAACAAGCTGAACAGTGCATTAATGCCTTTGAATATAAATGGTATAGACGGATTCTAAGAATATCTTGGATAAAAAAAAAAAATAACAACAACAACAACAACACACACACACACACACACACACACACACACACAAACACATGAATCCATATACAAGAACTGAATACTGAAGAAGGTTGGCAACTAAAAATGATAAAAGAAAGATAGTTGAAATATTTTGGTCACTTGAAACATTATGAAAATTTGGAGAGAACAATCGAAATGAAGAAGAAAGCCGAAGAGAAGATGGGTGCAGGATGTGCAGATGATCTCCAGATGGATATATCTAACGCGGGGCATCTTGCTTATGACCGAGAAGTTTTCCAGGCGGTTGTTATGGGAGTGATGTTTTGCAAAGGACATGCAACTGAATGAATGAATGAATGAATGAATGAATGAATGAATAATAATAGTGATAATAATAATAATAATAATAATAATAATAATAATAATAATAATAATAATAATAATAATAATAAGAAGAAGAAGAAGAAGAAGAAGAAGAAGAAGATTATATTGTACATTTCCATTCATTGAGCATTGAAATTGCAGATTATACCACACAACAAGGATATATATTTGACGATATATTGTCCTTCGGCATTAAATCAGTTAAGAAACTTACCACTTTGTTAAATCGGGAAAATATTGATTGAGATATAAAATCAACAGTGATGGGTGTCGGGAGATCCAGGCTTCATACAACCTGTTAGCAACCGCCACACAGATGAGGTAGGCACACCGACCAGTCGCCATCCTCATGTCCGAAGTTGTGAACTGTCTATTGACTATCTGCAACCAGGAAATGACAAACACAACACACGACGTTTAATAACGACCAGAAAATAGCAAATACAACAAATGTCAATAACACCACCACTACCAACAACAATAAGAAAACAGCAAATACAACACATGCCATTCAGGAATAATAACCAGGAAATGACAAATGCAACAGACACCATTTAAAAACAAAAAGAAAATGACAAATGCAATACACGCCGTTTTATAACAACTAGAATGTAGCAAATACAACACATGCCTTTCATTATCACCATCAACAACAACAACAACAACAACAACAACAACAACAACAACAACAACAACAACAACAACCAGAAAAGAGCAAGTGTAGCATTTGGTATTGTACAACAGCCAGAAATGACAAATACAATACAAATGGCTTAACAAAACGGGCATATGATACATGCCAGACACATTAATTTCTATATCATATTAAGCGAATAAAAAATAATACTTAAGCTACAACAATTAAAATACATTGCCACATGTATTGTTCGAATGTTATGACAAAGAGCATTAAAGTAAGAAACGTGTGTTCGCGATTTACATTATAATTTAGATTATCCAACCATCATATTAGAGAAATTAGACGTAGACAGTTACAGTTTTTTGGACATATGAGAAGAAATGAATTGGTGACAACTGGCAAGATCGAAGGGAACAGACCAAGGGGAAGATCGAGAAGTAAATACCTGGATGGCTTAACCACGTGGCATGGTCGAGACAGGAACACTGAGCTGATCAGCGACTCTGGTGATAGAGTGATATGGCAAGTCATGACCGCCCACGCTTACCGGGATGGCACATGATGGATGGATATTTCTTCGAGAAATTATACGTAAACAGTCAATTTTTTGGGGGACACGTTATGAGAAGAAATAAACTAGAGAACTTGGTGACAACTAGCAAGACTGAGGGGGAAAGAACAATGCGGAAGGCATAGAAGTGAATTTCTGCATGGCTTGACCACATGGTATGGTCGGGACAAGAACACAGAACTGATCCACTACTCTGGTAATCGTGTGAGATGGTGAAACATGACCGCTCACACTTACCGGCATGGCGCAAGATAATGATACTCCATATCCGATTAGAACAATAAGAGGGCAGGCCGGTAGATATTTAGTTCTTGAAGAAATATGGTTTCTGAGGTAAGTGCAAAAAAAAAAAAAAAAAAAAAAAAAATTGACTTAAAAAAAGAGAGGCAAGTCCTTCAACAAGTAGATGAAAACTGCAAAGTGATTAAAGAAACGTCAGTGTACTTAGCAAAGAACAGTGATGGAAGGTGTGATTCACGAAAAACGAAGCGGATTTCGACCATCATGAAGAAGGACACATGACACTTGGGCATGAAAATACATGAAACATGAGAACTAGCAAACGATCGACAATCATTTCTATGGATCATGATGAGAGCCACGTCATGCAAATGATTTGCTACATAATGATGATGATGGTGATGGCGATGAGTATTCTCTGTACCTCTATTTAATTAATTTGTCTATTCTATGAGAGCCAATTAATACCTGTGTATTTATTAATTTATTTCTCATGTAAATTCCCATGTGAATGATATTTGATTGGAAAGAGCAATTCAGAAGCATAATTTCTATCGTACATTTAATGCTAAATGCTTCTGTCGCTACTACTTTCTTCTACTTCTATCAACGCCAAACAATACTTGTGTTTTGGTTTGTTTGTTTATTAACTGTCTTAGTGTCTCAAAGGGTTCACCAATTGATATTTATGTGTAGTACGTGTACACCATTGGAACCGACCAATCATTTCCTTTCTTTAAATGTTCGGTAATATACTGGACATGGCATTATTGTTTCGATGTGTTTGTGTGTTTTGTTACTTGACCTATGCTGGTTGAATAGAACATTCTGAGACCTATGGTGCTATCTCGGTGGTTAGATACAAAATATGTCCATATTCCATAGTTGTGGGTTCATATGGATAATAGGCCTGGCTAACGAAGACGTCTTTTATTTAGGGGTGTCTAGTTGGTCATGCGTTGAATTACACTTGTTCCTGCAGCGAGGCCGTGTCGTCATTTGAAGGTGACTGATTCGAATACCAGTCGGCTTTCAATTTTTATGTTGTATGGTGCGTCCTCTAGTCCTTACTTCTTACTTCTACTTCTGTGAGCGTCAAACAATGCATGTGTGTTTGTTTATGAACTGTCTTAGTGGCCTCAAGTGTTTCCCACTTGACACTTCATGCTTAAAATAGAATATCTGACACGAGAAGAAAACTTACTTCCCCTGGTTTACCAGTCAAAGACACAAGAGATACAACTGACATGAGAAGAAGTAGTTCTGTATGGCCGAATGGATAAGAACGCATGTTCTTAAACATCTGGTGTGCTGATGCCGAGGTAAGGGGTTCAACCCCTACACCGGACAGTTGGACTAAAATGTTGACCTATCGTCCTTGACTTGGGGACGTTAATTACAAGTACCTCTGAAGTCAGAGTGGGTTTGCCTGATGGCGAGGGACACTGTTAATAGGGAAAAGCTAATCCACGGGCAAAATTCAATCCAGCACTACTAGAATTAGTTTGAGTTTAAAAGCGAGCGAGCGCAAACAAAACAACAGGCGAGAAGGAAACTTACTTCCCCCGGTTTACCAGTCAATGACACAAGAGATATGTTGGAAACCACAGGCCCTGGACACACAAGGGTCACGTCAATGTTGTATGGATCAAGCTCAGTCCGCAAACATTCAAAGTAACCCTGAAATAATATAAGAGACCCACACTGCAGATCGGTTGCTCATATTTAATTACACTGTTAATATTGTCTAATATTGTAGAAATTCGCAACTTCTCCCAACTGTGAATTTGAATAATGAAGAGACAAACAGTATTTGCGCATTTTATTGCATTGCTTTAATATACGGCGAAGGTGTTGCAAGCGCAATTCACAATCCTATATACAACATTCGAAACACAGCTGCAGGCGATTTGGAAGCAGACCGCCTTGGTTGATTTGTATACAACGGTATGAGCTTCGGTCGTTCAGAAAGCAAAGGCAAACTACTGAACGTAAACTTGCCTAGCAAATCACAAAAAGACAAAAAATACCGGAGTTTACTGCGACGTCCTGTATAGGACATACAAGTAACTTTTAATATATGTTGAACTATTTTTGTAGTAAGTGGCGAGATACAGCGAAATATGCCAGGAAATCAACTGTGCAATATACTATCTCTGGCCTTCATTATTCAAAGATTTATTCGTCTGTGAAGAGAAACCAGTTTCAAATTGCCGGGGCCCATACGGGGGAGCAAAGAATAGTAACACTGTTGCCTACCATGCACGTCGTAAGAGGCGACTAAGGATGATATTGTTCCGTCGCCCTGCTACTGAGTGAGTGCGTGGGGCGACACTGTGAGCTATGAGTTTCGCGCGGGATGCTTTTACATCTGTCCGTGGTTGTTTGTAGCGTGAACTGCATGTTCGAAACGATTGCGGCCGGCTGTTGCTGGATTGACTGGTTTGCCTTTTCGGCTCACAAGTGCATATTTCAGGAGACTCCTGGGAGTCGCCGCTGGAGCTACGGAGTTCGTTCTTTGTGCGTCGCTTTCGGCGCGTCATCCTGCGGAAAGAGACCGAGCCATATGGGATAAAACCCGGGTCAATGAAGTCTTTCTGGTGACTGCCGTTTCCATCGACGATGAACTGTATTTTTTTGTGGAGGACTTTTGTGTTGGCATTCTGGCGGGGGTATTATGCACAGTGTACCTGTGCGGGCTGTTGGCTTGCCGATACTCTTGTCTATTCCATTGTTCACATTGGGCAGTCAGGAGCATTTTGTGTGATATTCACTGGCACAGGCGGAGCAATATGGGGACGACCCGTTGCCGTGAAGTTGGAACCACGACTAACTAAGTAACTAACATTATTCAAATTATCTGTTATGTGTTTGCTTTCTAATTGATCTAATTGCTATCAACGAATCAGTTTCACAAAACGTTAACATGTTGTCTTTTCATGATTTTAAAGATTGAGCACAACCCACTACTCGCCACACTCATCGTATTCCGGTACGAACTTAAGGCCTTGTCCACGTCAGATTGCAGGCACTAGACTCGAGTTTCGCTTTCTTTTGAGCTCGTAAGTAGTACATATCCCTGACTGGACCCAGGATCGAACTAGCGCTTCCAATCTGACGTGGATAAGGCCTTAGGTTCGCACCGGAAATCAATTTGATTATTGCTCGCTGGAATTTAGGCGGCCTGGTGTGCCTTGCCAGTGAGAAGACCTGATCGTTCGGGTCTACATCGATTGACGGACGTCAGTCGCGGCGATCGGGCAAATCTTGAGCTACAACCTACGATGGGTGACGTTGTAATATTCTGTTGTGATAATTTGGCTGTGTCTAGCGTGTGCCGCATGGTCTAGAGTTTACACACCCGCCTCACACGCCAGTGATCCGGGGTTTGTTTCCCGGTCCGGTCAAGGATATGCACTACTGACGAGCTCAAACGAGAGCGAAACTCGAGTCTAGTGCTTCCGCATTGACGTGGATAGGCCTTAGGTTCATACCAGAATACGATCAGCGTTGCCAGTAGTGGGATGTGCTCAGTCTTTAAAACTTCAAACCCCGAAACAACCAAATAAATTAATGTTCATGATTTGGCTGATTGCTTTAACGATAACAGTATGTAAAGTTGATTCACTCCAAACCCTCCTATCCTTTGCAGCTCCATCCATGCCCTCGCCATATTATTTATTTCTGTTTATACTTCTCTTCTTGGTGTGTTTTTGGACCTTCCTCTATTTCTTTTGCCTTGTAGATTCCAAACAAATTCCTTTCTAGTTGCACTATTCTCAGGTTGTCTCCACTTATGCCATACCCAGCACCAGAGTCCTTTCTTCACCCCTTAGTTCACTGGCATTTGTCTAGTTCTCTAACTGAGCTCCACATGGGTGATTCCGTTACATTATTTTGTTTCCTTCTATTTTGTGCCCTCACCAGTTAGTGAATATTTTGTATTTTATTTGCAATTGTTCTATGACTCTGATTCACACAGTAGTACTAATTTAAAGTTAAAAGTGAATATGCTCAGTTTGTTAATTTCTGTTGACTTCCACACATTTCTCAGTGCTGTAAAAGCTCCTTGTTGTACTCTTATTCTGATATCTTTATTTATTTCGTCCTCTTTGTCTACTTTGCTACCAAAATTGGTGTATGATTCCGTCTCTTGAAGTGAGGTTTCGCCAAGGGAGATTATCTTATTATTTGCTTGATTTCTTCTCATTAGCCTGCTCCGTGGCGAATGAGTGCTGACGCATTTCGTAACCACGCATACCGCGTTCGAAACACAGATTCAAGCGATTTGGCAGTAGATCGCCTTGCGTTGGCTTTTATGAAATGGTATAGGTGCCGGTCGTTCAGAAAGCAATGGCAAACTACTGAACATAAACTTTCCCAGGAATCACGAACAGCCACAGAATGCTGGGGTTAACTGCTACGTCCTGTAAAGAATATGCACCTAACTAACTTCTCATTATGCAGCGTATTCTGTATATGGTACAACAAGAGTTAGCTGCATATCCTTTACAGGACTTAGCAGTCCATGCCAGCATAGTTTGGTGTTTGTAATTTCTTGGCAAGATTAAGTTCCGTAGTTTGCCATTGCTTTCTAAACGACTAGCACTTATACCGTTGTTTGAAAACCTGCACAAGGCGGTCTGCTTCCAAATCGACCGCAATTGTGTTTTATACGCGAAAAGCGGGATTGCGAATTGCATTGGTAACCCCTTCGACATAGTGCCAGCATTTACAGATAACAAAGATAAAACAACAAAGAAAGGTACACCACCCACACACCCGTGTTACCGCAGCAGCACGGGAAGCACAGAATAGTAACGCTATGATCTGCCAAGCCTGTCGTAAAAGTCGACTAATGAGGGTTGGCCTGAGGCCGGCTACCACGGCCCTTAGAAAACTTGTCACGAACAAGTCTACACAAAGGACTTGGAGTGAGTTCGTTGAGGAACTTTGCTCTATTGGCAGATGATGAAGGACAGGAGGAGGAGGGGGAGGAAGAGGAGGGGGAGGAGGAGGAGGAAGAGGAGGAAGGGAAGGAGGAGAACAATAACACACTACTTACAAATAGGTGCTACACAACTGTGTTTTACTTCTAATGCTTACATGAAGAGCATGCTTTGATCCCGTGTATGATCTGAAGTGAGGCGGTCCTGTGTGTATCAGATGAGACAACAGAAATCAATACTGTTACTATTTTGCACTTTTCTGAATTAATAGAATGCAAAGTAATTGAAATGGATGATTTTTTTCAGATTGTTTCACTTTTAAATATTTAATTACTACTTAAAACAATGTTGTTCCTTTGTGAATTTGAATAATAATGACACCAACATTAGGTTGGATAGTTTATTGTCGGAAATATTTGGCTGCATCTCGGCAGGTGCATACAATCTCGAGGCAAGTGCGTGAAACATAGTTAGGCATCTCGAAGGTTAGCATGTTCAACTTCGGCGTGCATTTGAATAAATGTCCTACCTCTAGACCAGTGGTTATCAACCTTTTTTGGCCCATGTACCCCTTCACCATATGTTCAGAATGTCACCCCCCCCCCACATCCCTTTCGTATGTCCTCCCTATGTCCTCCCCCCGCCCCTACACAGTATACGTAAAAAATGGAAGCTAAATTTAATAACACATACTAGAACAAGTCTAGACGTCTATATAAAACGTGATTTGCGGGTCTACTTACGCTATAAAACGAATTTCAGAAAGGCGAGACGTACAGATTTGTAAAGTATGGAGGGAAAAACAATATCAAGTAATCGGTTCTCGTATTAACGCGATCTTGAAATAATCTTAATCTCCCCACTCCTTCCCTGGAAACCCTAAAATCCCCCTCGGTGTGAGGGTGGAGGGGGTGTGGAGGGGGGGGGGGGGGCAATTCCCCACCGGTTGAGAACCACTGCTCTAGACAGATTTCTAATCGTTTAATTTATTTAGCTTAGGCAACATTTATTTTATTTGTGCATGCGGTCTTGTAACACACACTGCGTTTATTCTATATGTGTATGTACTATTGTAACACATACTACGATTATTCTATTTGTACATGCACTACTGTAGCACATACATATACTACGTTTATTGTATCTGTCCTTGTACGGTTGTGACACACACTGCGTTTATTCTAAATTTAGATGCACTATTGTAACACATACCGCGTTTATTATATTTGTTCATGCACTATAGTAGCACATGCTAGGTTTACTCTATCTGTCCATGTATTATTGTGACACACACTGCGTTTATTCTATGTGTGCATACGGGTCTTGTAACTTACACCATACTGTTAAATATAGCCAAAAATGTGTTAGTTCCCGAGACAAAATGCCGTTGTTTATAAGCCAGTTTACTTTGATGTTGAGATCTTTTATAACGTCAGTATTTTATTACTTCTTAGTTCACGACATTATAAAAACTTTCCGGTGGTGTGCTAAGTATCAAGCCATGCATAATGTGATTGTTTCCTCTTGATTTTCACATCCACAGTGCTGTGACTACGTCCAAGGCCTTTAGCAATCTTTAACGTTCCTCCCTGCTTTTTGGTACTCTTGCTAACAGCAAACATTTTTTGTTGACAACTAGAAATTGATGGTGCTACATCTCATTTAATTTTGCTGTTATACTTCCTCCTAGACTATCAGTTGTACAAAGTTATTATTGATATTGACGAAGAAACTTCCAGCAGCATGGTGAAGAAATATTGTCAGAACTTTCAGAAAATTATTGGAGAAAAATGTTGGCTATATTGCTGCAGTTCTTTGGCAGTTACTGCAGCATTCCTTACTGGAGTTGACATTAAAGCCAAAATAAAAGACATGGTCAAGTCATTTGTTACTAAGAAGAAAGGGAATGTGGACTAATATGGAATACAGTTCAAATAAATGGGCCAATGATTGGATCGCTTTTTCTAAATCTGTTGTTCCAACTGTTATTTCATTCATCAAAGATATAAATCTGTCTTCTGAATCATCTGCTGTATGTGAAGTAGCAGGAATTGTTGAACATAAGCCGAAAAGTGATTTTGACTTATTTTTTGATCCTCCACCAAACAAAGCACTTAAGTTTGATGACCCAAGAAGCAAATGCCTAGAGGATGAAGTCATCACGTTTCTAAAATTACGGCAACCAACTTCACAACCATTAAATTATTGGAAAAATGAGCATAGGTTTCCACTGCTAACAGCAAGTGCGAAAATTGTCTTGGCCATACCAGTGTCCTCAGCGGCAGTAGAGCACTTATTTAGTGCAGCTGGATTGTTGTTGAGTAAGTTACGAAAACGGATGTTACCAGCTCTCGTTATAAACTCTGTGTATATCAGATTTGCATGTAAGGTGAAAATTGTGGAAATGGTTCAGGGATTATCTGGATTAACTGAATTATTAGAAACAGTCGATCAGCAGGAAATTGATAATGTGCTGAATGAGCAGAGTGACTCAGAAACACAGTGAGAGTGTCAGGATGACACTGAATTTTCATATTTAGATTAAACTTTGTTTTAATAAAATACTTTCCTCCGAAGTCGGAGAGTGTCTGCCTGTACGGCGAGGAACCACCAGTCTGCACACCAATAAACTAGACATGGGACAACGGATACTCAAGCAAACCTCAGGTCCTTTATGACATCACACTGATGTTGGACAACAGCTTGCCTTCATCCGACAAACAGGACGTCGCGTCGGAGCTCAAGCCAACGAACACAAGCAAGCAGCAATAAAATACTCTTGAATATTAAAATTAATAAATTCTGTTGTTTTACATGTCTTTTTGTACATTTAGAACTATTTAGTAGACACTAACCCTAAACTTTCATAAATTTAATAATTTTATTTGAACTGTATTCCATATTAGTATTATCATGGAAATCCCATGGGAATCCCATGGAATGGGACAGGCAAAATTACCCTGGGATGGGATGGAAATGGGAATGAAAAATGTGTCCCATGGACAAACCTGGATATCATATGCCACCAATAATACTATCTTGTAATGCAGAGTCCCAAGATGATATTCGAACCCAGAAACCTTCTGAGCCTGATGCGGACACCATAACCCCTCAGTCTCAAGTCCCAAGTCTCCCTATGGATTTCGTTTATTTCATAGTGACGTCATTGATTCATTGCCAAACACAGCAGTAGGTTTGGATAAAAAATGGTGCACGATCAAATGAACAAGTATTATTATGTAAATCTCCATTAACTGAGCATTAAAATTGCGGAAGATACCACGAAACAAAATAAATAACACGATGACCCTAGTATGGCAATATATCACCCTTATTTCCACATGGGAAGGCACTGAATCAGTTAATAGGCCAGAATTTTCATACGCAATTTCTTTCTCATTAAAGATCCTCGTTCTGTATTTTCTTTCTGTGCTCCCCCCTCCCCCCATACAGGCTGTATTTTTAATGACTTTGCAGTGTTTGAAAATATTGCCGGTGGAAGTTGTGTATTTACCTTTTATGTTACACGAACTTTAAACAGGGTGGATACAAAACTTGGATGGGCAATATTTTCAATCACTACACAGTCATTAAAACTACACCTTATATAAATTGCCGGCTCTGTGACGAAGGGGTTACAGACGCAGTTCGTAATCCCGCATACCGCGTTCGAAACACAGTTGTGGGCGATTTAGAAGCAGACCGCATTGCTTTGGTTTTTATAAAATGGTATGAGAGCCGGTCGTTAAGAAAGCAATGACAAACTACTGAACGTAAACTTGCCCAGAAATCACAAACAGCCAAAAAATGCTGGGTTGACTGCGACGCCCTGTTAAAGATATGCAACTAACTTATATTATAAATTAAACTATAGATCATGATAATAAAATGATACAAATTCACAGAACTATACAGAAGTTAATCATGCAAACAAAGACTCGCCGATTTTCCCCGCCACGCTGCTCACAACAACAATATGCCCTCCCTGGTGCTGTATCATATGCGGAAGCACCTGGTGGGTCAGTGACACAGATCCCAGAACATTGATCTCAAACAGCTCGCGGTCTACACTGAGTTCAACATCCATCCACACCGCCTGCTGACCTCTGCCGGCATTGTTGATAAGAATATCCATCTGGGGAATGATAGAGATTGATTGATGGTTGGTTCCGTGATTGATTGGTTGGTTGGATGAATTCAACGAGTTTCTTTAAAATTATTGAATTTTTGCACTTTAAAAACATTATTTCAGAATTTGGAACACGAATAATTTGATAATTTGAACAATTTGAAATTATACACTAACAGTCATATCACTTCTATTGTTATTTATTATGTTAAAAAAAAAATATGAAAAAAAAAAAAGATATGACTGAGCTACCGTATGACAGTAGACGGTACTACCTGCTTTCTGTCAGCGCCGAATGTTGGGCGGCGCTTACCAAACCCGACACCCCACATTGTGCCAACGGCTTCCGGCGGAAGAGTGCAATTGGGAGGGTACTAGCCTTATCCTGGTGCGAGGAAATGCAACCCAAAGACAAAATAAGTCATGGCAGGGCAGACCAGGCCCTAAGCCTTGGTTGGCGGCTGGTCTAGGATCGAAGCTCCGACAGGCGGACAGTTAGAGCATTGCTTTGCTGATCCGGCAGCTTCTGCAGCTTGTCTTGTTCCAGATTATAGGTGTCAACTTTCCTCTGGAGTGAACTAGGCAGGCCGAGAGAGGGATCATGCTGCATGGGCAACACATGGTTTCTTTATTTTAGCCCAGGCTTTGTGCTATGGAGGGGCAATAACTCTATCCCTGGTCTTAACCGGTCTCGGAATCAAAGCGAGAGGCAACTGTTACGGGTTATAAGTCCTTGTCAGTTGGCGTAGACATGGGGCGCCACGCGTTGCCTCTGACGGTAGGAGACACCTACAGGTGTCACTGATCAACTACCGCCCGCCTCAAGCTGGGAAACCCCCAGCCAATTGGGTGCTGATCCGCCACAGCTTGCCTGCTTCAATTGGTGCTTGGGGCTAGGACAAAATTTGAATTGCAGGCTGTAAAACCAATGCACAAGGTACTAATAAAAAGAATAGAAACCTCAAGCTACGGCTTGCAACCTGGAACGTGAGAATCATTTGTCCAGGATTTTCCACTGACTTGACAAATATCGACGATGTGAGAAAAACGGCTGTGATTGCTGCTGAACTCAATCGTCTTAACATTGATATTGCTGGCCTGCAGGAGACTCGCCTCGCTGAGGAAGGGTCACTCAGGGAAAACAATTACACCTTTTTTTGGAAGGGAAGAGGGCAGGCAGAAAAAAGGCAACATGGTGTGGGCTTTGCAGTGAAGAATTCGCTACTGGGAATGATTGATATCCCAGCTGGAGGTAATGAAAGATTATCACTGCGCTTGGCAACCTCTTGTGGTTTTGCCACCATTCTCACTGCATATGCACCGACACTCGCTTCCTCTGATGATGTGAAGGATACGTTCTATGAGCAGCTAGACTCTGCGATCAAGGCAGTTCCAAATTCCGACTACATTTATATGCTCGGTGATTTCAATGCTCGTGTGGGCAAGGACTCTAGTTCATGGCCAGTGTGCCTTGGAAAATACAACATCGGTCGCATGAATCATAATGGGCAAAGGCTGCTGGAGCATTGCACTAGAAATGACCTATGTATTACAAACTCCTGTTTTAAAACAAAAGAGATGCATAAGGTCACATGGAAACATCCAAGATCCGGCGATTGGCATCAGCTGGACTTCATTATCACACGGAGACAACATCTGAACCATACATCATTAACTCGAAGTTACCACAGTGCTGACTGTGATACAGATCATTCTTTGGTTGTTGCAAGGGTTAGACTGAGACCAAAGAGAATCTACACAGCTAAACACAAGTCTAGCCCCATGATTAATATTACTAACACTCATGATCCTGGAAAGTGCTTTGAATTTCTACAGCAACTTGAAGACGCTTTCAATGATACATCAGAAAATTGTATAGTAAATGATAAATGGAGTAAACTTAAGGAAACTATTTATAAAACAGCGGTAGGGGTTTACGGCACTGTGGATCATAAGAGGCAGGACTGGTTTGCGGCAAACAGCCAGACACTGCAGCCCTTGATTGATAAAAAGAAGATAGCTCTCTTAAGAAACAAGGAAAGACCAACGCGTAACACTCTGAGTGAGCTGAAGCAAGCGAGGAAGGATGTACAAAAGGCTGCCAGGCAGTGTACGAATGACTATTGGATAAAGTTATGTGAGTCCATTCAAATCGCAAGTGATAAGGGAAACATCAGAAGCATGTATGAAGGGATAAAGAAAGCCTGTGGTCCAATGATCAAAAGAAGTGCACCGCTGAAAACATTGACTGGAGAAATCATCACTGATAAGAAACAGCAGATGGATAGATGGGTCGAGCACTATTTAGAGCTTTACTCAAGTGAGACCAAGCTAGCGGATGATGCCCTCAACGAAATAGAGGCCCTGCCAACTCTTGACCACCTGGACACACTTCCCACTATAACAGAAGTTAAGTGTGCTATAAATGAGCTTGCATCTGGCAAGGCTCAAGGTAAGGATGGGATTCCAATAGAGGTAATCAGGAGTGGGCAAGACACACTCGCTCTACAGATCCACCAGCTAATAGAGCTATGCTGGCGAGAAGGACAAGTCCCACAGGATTTCAAAGATTCAAACATCATAACGCTGTACAATAACAAGGGAGATCGGAGCGACTGTAACAACTATAGGGGTATCTCACTTCTGTGTATTGTTGGGAAAGTATTTGCAAGAATTGTCCTGCACAGACTTCAAGTCCTGGGAGATCAAGTCTACCCCGAATCACAGTGCGGCTTCCGTCAGAACCGGTCTACAATTGATATGATATTCTCATTGCGACAGATGCAAGAAAAATGCCGGGAACAAAATCAGCCACTGTTTATTGCCTTCATCGACCTCACAAAGGCATTCGATTTGGTCAGTCGTGAGGGTCTGTTCAAAGCACTAAAGAAGATTGGCTGCCCACCAACTCTTCTGTCCATTGTGGAATCGTTCCACACAGGCATGAAGGGTATAATCAAGTTTGATGGCTCAACTTCAGAAGAGTTTGAAATCAAGAGTGGAGTTAAGCAAGGTTGTGTACTAGCCCTCACCCTCTTTGGGATATACTTTTCACTTCTGAAATATGCCTTTCGTGATCAGGATGACGGTATATACATTCACTCACGCTCAGATGGTGGCCTCTATAATGCTCAGAGATTGAAGGCCAAGACCAAATTTAGCAGGGTACTTATCAGAGAGTTGCTTTTTGCGGATGATGCTGCGATTACGACCCACTCTGAGGAAGAATTACAACATCTACTATCATCATTCTCCAATGCTTGTTCTGAATTTGGTTTAACAATTAACAAAAAGAAGACACAGATTATGTCACAAGGTGCACATGATGTACCATCAATCTTTATTGACGACGCCGAACTGGAGATAGTAGACCATTTTACATATCTAGGATCAGAGGTAAATAGCAAATTATCCCTCGATCAGGAAATCAACATCAGGATTGGCAAGGCAGCAACAACAATGAACATGTTAGCAAAAAGAGTCTGGGAGAACAGGAAACTTACTGCCAAAACAAAAGTCCTCGTCTACCAAGCCTGTGTCCTTAGTACTCTTCTTTATGGCAGTGAAACCTGGACAACTTACTCACGCCAAGAGAAACGTTTAAACAGCTTTCATATGCGGTGTCTGCGAAGAATACTTGGTATTAAGTGGCAAGACAAAATCACAAATACTGAAGTATTGGAAAGATCAGGTTGTGTGACGGTGTATTCCATGCTCAGTCTTCGTAGACTTAGATGGATAGGACACGTTAGGAGGATGGATGATGGTAGAATACCAAAGGACATCTTTTTTAGTGAATTACAGATGGGTAGGAGATCTCAGGGTCGGCCTCTACTACGATACAAAGATGTGTGTAAGCGGGACATGATTGATATAGGCATTGATAATGCACAATGGGAACACGTCGCCGCTGAACGTGTTGCATGGAGGGCAACTATCAGAAATGGAATAAAGACAAAGGAGAAAATGATTGCAGATAAAGCACACACAGAGCGTGAGAGACGTAAGATGGTGCAAAATGGTGGAAATGACCATGTTTTCACATGCACCTACTGTGGGCAAACATTTGCAGCAAGAATTGGCCCTACCAGCCACACTCGCCACCGCCATGGATCGTAGTTATTAAGCCTTTTTGAAGCACAATGTACCAAACTATCGTCTGTCAAGACGGAAAGGTGCCAATGATAAAAAAAAAAACACGACACAATGAATAAATCAACGAATACGCGAAGCGAAAGTGCTCACTTCTACAAAGTAAAAAAAAACACACCACACATTATCACATATGACAGGGTGGACTGCAGCTCAATAAAGCCTACATAAGCCACACTCCCCGTTAAAAAAAAAAAGGCAATAATACAACTACATATGGGACGCAGAGGTGATTCCAAGGCACAAGGGCCGGGTTATATACTGGCCAAGACCTGTTGACGCGTCCTCGTCGAGCGTCCTGGGCAACAGGTCCCTTCGGGGTCCTGGCTAAAGTCAGTAGGATCGCCGATTCCTCCGAAGTCGGAGAGTGTCTGCCTGTACGGCGAGGAACCACCAGTCTGCACACCAATAAGCCAGACATGGGACAACGGATACTCACGCAAACCTCAGGTCCTGTATGACATCACACTGATGTTGGACAACAGGATGTCTATTGTCTTCATCCGACATACAGGACTTCACGTTGGAGCTCAAGCCAACGAACACAAGCAAGCAAGCAACAACTACATATAAAGATACAAACATGTCAAGTAGCTGATGTATTTCAATCGTCAGAAGGGGCACAAATTAGAAATAATCCTTGAGCACACAAATCGAACTATTGTTAGGTAACACTGGGTGATTCTTGCAGCCCCAGTAACATAGCGAACATTGCGCTTCTGATTAAAACAATGACAAAAACAGTAAAGGACCCTTCTCCTCGCTTTAGGGTGCTTTAGATATATGACATTAGCACACAATTTGTAAGCCACCAGCACTCCCTAACTCCCACATTATCGGCTTGGAGGTTCAGGTCAATTTAAAAAACAAAACAAAACAACAACAAACATATCTTTCGAGGGCTAGCACCTTATACCAACCCGTATTATATACACAAGTTACTTAGCGGGTCAATACCGTGTAACCTTATTTTATATTTGTTTTTTTAATATGTATCAGCGAATGTTAATTCTTTGTGTGCTGATGAAAGCTCTAGGCATAGCGCCCATTTTGTAACTATGTGGATGTTTTTTTTTCTGTCAGGGGCCAAAAGGAAACCCTAACATGCTCAGTTCGCGGCGACAGCACTAGCCAGGAGGTCTTGATTCCTCAGGCTCAAGACCCCCCCCCCCCTCCCCCGCCCCGTTCTACATCTCAAGGTACTAAAGGCAATAGATGGCAGTTAGTTTTTGACAGATTGTGTTATTATAAAGCTAATTATTCGTCGCCCATGGTGATAAAAAGAGGAGTTCGGCAGGGATGTGTGTCGTCCCCAAGCCTCTTTAACTTATACATAGAAAGGATTTTTAAACAAGTCGAACTGCTTGGACTTAATATCAATGGAAGAATCATAAACAGTCTTAGGTGTTCTGACGATGCTGTGTTACTAGCAGACATTGAGCACAAGTTACTCAAACTAGTGGAATAAGCAAACAGGCATAGTGCAGAATGTGGCTTAGATATTAACATCCAGAAGATGAAAACTATGATAAGTAGCAGTGGAAAGAAGAGGTAATCAATGAACAACATCACAGTAAATGGGGAGATATGGAACAGGAAAAAAGTTTTTCCTATCTTGGACATGTAAAAACAGGTGATGGCAGAAGTGAAACAGAAATAAGAAAAGAATAGGAATGGCTCAAAAACAAAAATGCTTTCAACATCATAAAATCAGTATTAACATCTAAAGATATTAACAAAGCATTAAAATAGAGACTTGTCAAATGTTATTATATTAAACACGATTATATGGCGCGGGAGCTTGAACAATGAACAAGCAATTAGAAAGTCGAATAGAGGCCCTTGCTATGTGGATATACAGAAGAATATGTCGTATTTCATGGAAACAAAAACAATCAAATACAGAGGTTCTAGAAAAACTGGTAATTAAAAGAGAATTAATGAAAGAAATGCAAAAGAGGCAAGTTAAATATTTCACACAGTCCACTGGAAGCAATATGCAGCTAGTTGCTGTCGTCTGCTGGAGTAATTCTTTACACTCCAAACACAATGGTGTTATCAACAGAAGAAAGAATTTTTTGGTTGAACAAATGTTTCGAAATGGGGGTCGATACACACGGATGGTTGTTCAGAGATTTATAGCAAGATTTCCTAGTAAACAACCTCCGCATCGCATTACGGTCAGGAATTTGTTGAATAAGTTATAATGAAAACTTCAATGGTACTTTCCAGCTCCCCCAAAACAGTGTTAGACCTTAGCAGTGACTATTGTAACTAACTTAATGAATTTTAAGCACATGTTTTTGATGATATCATGCATTTATTTTTTTTTTTAAATTGTTCTACTTACAAAGTGTAGTAAGACTTTATAAACACCCTGTATATCTTATGACATTTAATTCAGTTGAGCATCTTTGGATTTTTCCTGTGCGCTAAAATTATAATCATGATCGTCATGTGTCATGCCGATAAGCGTGGGCGGTCATGTTTCGCAACTCACTCGATCACCAGAGTCGTGGATCAGCTGTGTGTTCTCGTCTCGACCATACCACGTGGCCAAGCTTTCCAGGTGTTTACTTCTCTACCATAACCTTGTTCGTGTTAATTCTTGCCAGTTGTCATCAATTCTCCAATTTATTTCTTCTCATAACGTGTCCAAACGATTGTGACTGTCTACGTCTAACTTCTTTAATCAATTTACGATTTTCATTTGTTTCTTGTAGGACTTGGTAATTGCTTCTTTTGTCTGCCCATGGTACTCTGCATTTTCCCTAGAAATCACATCAGATGTTTTTCAGCTTGTCTGCCCATTATCCACGTTTCACATCTATACAGAAGTACAGGTTCTATGTAGCATTCCAACACTCTGAAATAAATCATTCAATCAAGGTCATGAAAGCACAATGAGAAAACAGGACCGATGGTGCTGGAGATTCATTGCAACCCACCTTCAGTGCGCCAAAAGCAGTTGGTTGATTCTAATTCTTCTTCGCCAAGCTTCATAAAAAATACTGTTTCGCGCTCATAGAGGTAGGGTAAAGAATTAGACACTAGACACTACATTTTAGGAGTGCCTAGTTAGTCATGCGTCGAAGACCACTTATTCCTGCAGCGAGGCTCTTTCGTCATTTAGAGGTGACAGGTTCGAATCCCGGTTGGTAAAGCTTTCAATTGTTATGTTGTCTAGTGCGTCCTCTATCTTTGTGGCACCAAAAGGTTCCCAAGTGGATATTTATGTATAATTCATCAAGCTTCAGATGTCAGTACGAATTAATCCAAAGAAAACAGCAGTCAATTTAAGCTTGTTGACATCTCCATAAAGTTTGTCCTCAAATGGAGCGGGTGTCGCCAAACTACTTTTCTCTGTTTAGTATATGTGGGGCACTCCTGCAACAAATGTTTTGATGTCACTTTACAGTCACATTCATCTCTTCTATCTTTAGTTTATTACACACGCTGTACTTCAGTCTGTTGTGCCTAGTGCGAAGTCGGACGATTATTACTTGTTCTCTACTGTTCATTTGGTAATATATATCATATTTCTGGCGGACTGGATGCTCTGATTTCCACTTAGTTCAATAATTGCACCTT
Source organism: Cepaea hortensis (assembly GCA_963921405.1). Classification (NCBI taxonomy): domain Eukaryota; kingdom Metazoa; phylum Mollusca; class Gastropoda; order Stylommatophora; family Helicidae; genus Cepaea; species Cepaea hortensis. The sequence goes on from OY992881.1 coordinate 114,121,100, forward strand.
ATAAATCTCCTGGCCTCATCACAGGTTATGTCTACACTAGTCTGAGGTAGTCTTCCACCTTCCTTTGCCAATCTGTCGATTTCTTCATTTCTAGGTACGTTGCAGTGTTTAGAAATCTATTGTATATTGCGTCTGATTGACTGATAGTTAGGAAAGAATCAGATCCACAGAAGAAGCAGACGCGATGAACTTTGGAATAGGAGTGATATAACTGGAAAACTGGAAGATTGAGAACTAAAGAGATAAAACAAAATGGCTAAAAAGCAAGAGTATTTGGCTTCATTGCACTAGGTTTTGTCCTATATAGCTTGGTCTCTTTCCGCAGGGCGGCTGCCAAAAACGTCACGCCAAGCATGAACTTTGTAGCTCCAGCGACGACCCCCCGGAGTTTCCGAGAAAATTGCACCCGTGAACCGAAGACGTAACCCGGAATCAAACTCACAACAGGCGGCGTAACCACTTCGCTACAGAGACTTCTAGAGATAAAACAGTTGTAGCCCTTTGTTCTTTATTATATATTAACAGGTATGTCTAACATCGTGTAGAAATTAAGTGGTTCTGAATATACAGGGTCTCTGTTGACGGCGATGAAAATATGGTGGCAGAAATTAACTGATTAATTGCCAAACAAAATGTAAATTTGGACCAAACATGGTACACAATCAAATGATAAGTATTATAATGCGACTTTCCACTCACTGAGTATTAATTGAGGAGTATACATGAAACGAAACAAATAACACGATGTCCATAGTTTGGCTATATATCTATACATAATATATATATATATATATGTATATATATATATATATATATATATATATATATATATATATATATATATATATATATATATATGTAACATATATATTAGGGGTTCATATTTGGCGATATATTATCCTTTGGCATTGAATCAATTAAAAGAACAACAAACAATGCTCTGTAAACACGAAAGCAATTAAAACCTTGAAGTACTTGAACAAACAGAACAAGAAAGATTAAAATAGAAAGAGCATGCGTATTTCTTACGGCAAACATATCAGTTCGATATTTGGATATTTAAGTAATTCAGTGACAAACAAAAAGTAAGTTTGGGTCAAACATGGCATACAATCAAATGGATAAGTATTATAATGTAAGTTTCCGCTCACTGAGCATTGACATTGCAGAAGATGCCACACGCAAAACAAATAACACAATGACCAGAGTATCATGATGTATCGTCCTTCTGTCCAAATATAAGGTCCCATTCGGCAACATGTTATCCATCGGCGCTGAATCAGTTAAGAAATCGGCTAAATAACATATAGACGTCTTTGAATATAAGTGTTATGGAAAAGTATTGAAAATTCAATGATTGCACAAGAGAGCTAACAGATCTACCCAACATGAGGTCAATACTGAAGAAGTCTGGTTATTGCGACAAATACAATTTAGGAAACTGAAACATTTTGAAAATCACAATAAGACATCAATGTCTGGAAATAAATAATTTCGGAGGGTGGTTATATTCCCTATGGAAATTCCCGTGAAATTCGTGTGGATAGTGTTTTTCCTTTGGATTATGTGATGTTATTTCGTGTTCGTTAATTGGAAGTGTTCAAAAGAAGCCACGGAAGGCAGGTGGTGGATGAAATTATGAGGGCAGCCGACAGATATTTGTTGGTTATGGTCTCGAGTTTCGCGACGGCAAGCTTTCTCTCTTTCGAGAGACAATGATTGCGGTCACCCGGCCAGTATGGTCACTGCCATAGAGGAAAGCAACGGCAAACTACCTCTTTGAAATTGCCTAGTTTATTATGATTCGCTTAAAGACTGATCATCGCAAGACAAGGACAGAGACATTAAAATTAGGAACATGGAACGTTAGGACGTTAAACAACGACGGAAAATTAGAGAACATAACACAAGAAATTCAAAGAGAAAAAATTAATATATTAGGTATGTGCGAAACGAGATGGACAGGAGCAGGCATCAAGATACATAAAGATTTTAAGATTATTTATTCTGGAGGTGAGGATCGACATAGGGGAGTGGCAATAATTTTGGACCGGAAAACATCAACGTCTGTTCAGGGATATTGGGCCGTGTCGGACAGAGTTCTACTAGTTAAATTGAGTGGCAGACCTTTTAACATAAATGTTATTCAAGTATATGCCCCAACAGGAGAGTCCAGTGAAGATAGTGTAGAGGAATTTTATGATGACATAGAGTCTGCCTTAAAGAAATGTAAAAATTCAGAAATAAACATCATAATAGGGGACTTCAATGCAAAAGTAGGAAATCAAGGGGATAGATACACAGTAGGAAACTATGGTTTAGGAGAGAGAAATGAAAGAGGATACAGACTAGTAGAGTGGGCAAAAGAACAGGAAATGATTGTAGGAAACACCTGGTTCAAGCAACACCCTAGAAGATTATGGACCTGGAGGAGTCCTGATAGCAGGATTAGAAACCAGATTGACTACATTCTCATTAGCAGAAGATTTAGAAACGCGCTAACAGTAGCAAAAACAGTTCCCAGTGCTGATTGTTATAGTGACCACAGACTACTCACAGGAACATTGAGGATAAAGTTGAAGAAAGTCAAGTATACAACAGGGAACACTAAATATGATTTGTGTACATTGAGTAATGACAAGGAAATACAAAACAAATTCAACATAGAAGTACAGAACAGATTTGAAATATTGTCTGATCTAGAGATCCTATTCCAGGATGTGGATGATCAATGGGAAATGTTAAAGAATTCAATCAATGTGGCTGCAGAAAAAACTATTCCAAAATTAAAGAAGGTGGGTCGTAAGAAATGGATGACAGAGGAAATTTTACACTTAATGGAAACAAGAAGACTCAACAAAAATAATCCTGCCAAGTATGAAGAAATTCACAGACAAGTCAGAATATTATGTAGGAAGGCAAAAGAATCATGGCTTGAGGAAAAGTGCTTAGAAATTGAAAAACAACACAACAGTCAAAATACCAAATTAGTGCACAAAAGAGTTCAGGAACTTACCAATAAAAGAACAAGTACATCAACAGGCTGTCTAAAAACTAAAGATGGCAAAATCATAATAGAAAAAGATCAGATTCTACATGTATGGACAGATTATGTGAAAGACCTGTATAATGATAACAGAGAGGAACAGTATGCTATTAGATTTAATAATGAAGGACCAGCAATTTTAAAGATGGAGGTTTAAAATGTTCTTAAGCATATGAAAGCTGGCAAGGCCCCCGGTGCAGATAACATCACAACAGAAATGATTAGAGCTCTAGAAGAATTTGGACTAGAGCAAGTCACTAGACTGCTGAACACATTATATGATACTGGAGATATACCTTCTGAATTATGTAATTCTGTATTTATTGCAATCCCAAAGAAATCAGGAGCCTTAGAATGTGATCAACATAGAACAATTAGTATAATGAGTCACATCACAAAGATTTTGTTACGAATTATCATGCAAAGAGTGAGGAAGAAAATACAACCTGAAATAGGGGAAGAACAATGTGGTTTTGTAGAAGGAAAGGGTACAGTAAATGCTGTGTATATGCTGCTAACAGTTATTGAACGTGCTTTAGAAGTAAACAAGGATATACATCTTTGCTTTATTGACTACACAAAGGCTTTTGATAGAGTTAGACATGTCAACATTGTGGATATGCTTGCAGATCTACAAATTGATGGGAAAGACATTAGACTTATAAAAAACATATATTGGAAACAACAAGCTGCCATAAGGATTGATAATGAAGTAGGACAATACCAACCTATTAAGAGAGGTGTTAGGCAGGGATGTGTAATGTCTCCAGATCTTTTTTCCCTATACAGTGAAAATATTTTCAGAAATGTAGAAGACCTAAATGGAATCAGCATTGGAGGACGAAACATAAATAACATTAGATATGCAGATGATACAGTATTGATTGCAGACAATGCACAAGATCTACAACAATTAGTAGACGCTGTGGTTGTACACAGTGAGCAGCTGGGGTTGGAATTAAATTGTAGGAAGACACAGGTTATGGTCGTCACTAGGAAGAACGAAGTACCACAATGTAATATACAAGTAAATGGGAATATTCTTCAACAAGTGAATCGGTTCAATTATCTCGGAACAGTCATAACATCTGATGGCAGATGCCTTGAAGAGATTAGAACAAGAATCGCCATTGCGAAAGTAGCCTTTAGCAAGATGAAAAACATTCTGACCAATAAAATGATGTCAATTGAAACGAGAAAAAGAGTGTTGAGGGGATACATAGAGCCTGTTCTTTTGTATGGATGTGAAACTTGGACAATGTGCAGTCAAGCAGAAAAACATCTGATGGCTGCAGAAATGTGGTTTCTGAGGAAAATGCAAAGAATACCATGGACAGACAGAAAAACCAATGAACAAGTACTACAAGAGACAAATGAAAATCGTAGATTGATTAGAGAAATTAGAAGTAGACAGTCAACATTTTTTGGACATGTTATGAGAAGAAATGGACTGGAGAACTTAGTGACAGCTGGCAAGATCGAAGGGAACAGACCAAGAGGAAGACCGAGAGGAAAATACCTGGATGGCTTGGCCACATGGCATGGACGAGACAGGAACACTGAGCTGATCCACGACTCTGGTGATCGAGTGAAATGGCGAATCATGACCGCCCACGCTTTCCGGCATGGCACATGATTGATTGATTGTTATACATGGAAGATGGAGACTATTAAGACTACAACGCAGCTGGATTCAAGGTGTGATAGACGGTTCACACAAAACGGCAACACAGGCAGGACGTCGGGCTTATGATAGAGATATATGTCGACAGATTGATATGGGGGAATGGTTGTGTACAGGGCAAGCCACTTTATGACGATGGTACTCCACAGTAAACACACATTTTATTGTAAATGATTATAATCCTGATAATGATATAATAATGCAATTAAGAACATAGACCGTACCTGATGGAATGTTTCTAGAACTTTCTGTACTGCTGGTTTATGGGTGTCAAATGCCACGATGTCTAATGGTAACACCAAAACATCATCTTCCGAAATCAGGCCTTTGCCTACAAACATAAAGAGACATGAAAACAATATTCTTAAATTCTAAACTTGAACAGTGATGGCACAAACAATTTCACAATTTAAATATAATAACTTTTTAAAAAGGTGTTTTAAATTTTAAATTGCATTGAATGTTAAAAAAGGGTTAAAGGTGGTTTAAAGGCAAGAAACTTGACTTAATTGCACGGGGTTTAGTCTTATCTAGCTAATTCTGTCTCTACAGAACAATTAAAAGTCCGCCGAAAGCTTCGCACGGAATAAGAATTCCGCTGCCCAATAGTCTCCAAAAAAATTGCAGTTGCCAACCGAATGATTGAGTCAGCAGACGAATCCTTGCCCTTATAAGTACGGGGCGGACGGCTTAACCACTTCGAAGAAGAAGAAGAAGAAGAAGAAGAAGAAGAAGGGAAATGAAAGAGTAAGAAAGGCAAGAGACAACGAATCAGTAGGGAAAAAATGAAACGAAGAAGAGGAGAGGCAGAAAAAAAATGAAGAAGATGTTGGAAAAGAAGAAGGAGACGTAGAGAAAGTGGTGGAGGAGAAGAAGGGCGAAGAAGAAGATGATGTTGAAGAAAATGATGATGCTGAAGAAGATGATGATGCTGAAGAAGAAGAAGAAGAAGAAGAAGAAGAAGAAGAAGAAGAAGAAGAAGAAGAAGAAGAAGAAGAAGAAGAAGAAGAAGAAGAAGAAGAAAAAGAAGAAGAAGAAGAAGAAGAAGAAGAAGAAGAAGAAGAAGAAGAAGAAGAAGAAGAAGAAGAAGAAGAAGAAGAAGAAGAAGACGAAGAAGAAGAAGAAGAAGAAGAAGAAGAAGAAGAAGAAGAAGAAGAAGACGACGAAGAAAAAGAAGAAGAGGGAGACGAAGAAGAAGAAGAAGAAGAAGAAGAAGAAGAAGAAGAAGAAGAAGAAGAAGAAGAAGAAGAAGAAGAAGAAGAAGAAGAAGCAGAAGAAGAACAAGAACAAGAAGTTTCCTTCATAGATCATCATATTCATGTCACCGACAATGAAGTGCGTGGATAGGTAAAATGATATTTAACTGATGTTGACATCTTTCAATCGATAGCACAACTTACCTAATTGTAGACATTTCTGTTTTACATTTTCCAGTTCCACCGTTCTTCTTGCGGAGAGGACAAGCCTACAACCTGCCTTGGCCAAGCAGTAAGCAATGTGTTCACCAATACCACTTGATGCTCCCGTGATCCACACAACCTTCCCTGCCAGACTGTCTGTAAGAAAAAAAAACAAAGAATAGTTAAAACATTTCAGACCAGACTGTTTAAAAGAAATGAATAGTTTAAATATTCAGACCAGACTGTCTACAAGAAATGCTTGCTTGCTTGCTTGTGTTCGTTGGCTTGAGCTCCAACACGAAGTCCTGTATGTCGGATGAAGGCATCCTGTTGTCCAACATCAGTGTGATGTCATACAGGACCTGAGGTTTGCGTGAGTATCCGTTGTCCCTTGTCTGGCTTATTGGTATGCATACTGGTGGTTCCTCGCCGTACAAGCAGACACTCTCCGACTTCGGAGGAATCGGCGATCCTACTGACTATAGCCAGGACACCGAAGGGACCTGTTGCACAGGACGCTCGACGAGGACGCATCAATAGGTCTTGGCCAGTATATAACCCAGCCCTGGTGCCTTGGAAACACCTCTGCGTCCCTGCAAGAAATGAATAGTTAAATGCTTCCCTCCCAGACTGTCTACAAGATGTGAATAGTTTAAACAATTTAGGCCAAACTAAGTAGAAGAAATAAATAGCTGAATGCTTCCCTGCCAGACTGTCTACAAGAAATAAATAGCTAAATGCTTCCCCGCCAGATTGTCTACAAGAAATAAATAGCTAAATGCTTCCCTGCCAGACTGTCTACAAGAAATAAATAGCTTAATGCTTCCCTGCCAGACTGTCTACAAGAAATAAATAGCTAAATGCTTCCCCGCCAGATTGTCTACAAGAAATAAATAGCTAAATGCTTCCCTGCCAGACTGTCTACAAGAAATAAATAGCTTAATGCTTCCCTGCCAGACTGTCTACAAGAAATAAATAGCTAAATGCTTCCCCACGAGGCTGCCTACAAGAAATAAATAGCTAAATGCTTCCCTGTCAGACTGTCTACAAGAAATAAATAGCTAAATGCTTCCCCGCCAGACTGTCTACAAGAAATAAATAGCTAAATGCTTCCCTGTCAGACTGTCTACAAGAAATAAATAGCTAAATGCTTCCCTGCCAGACTGTCTACAAGAAATAAATAGCTTAATGCTTCCCTGCCAGACTGTCTACAAGAAATAAATAGCTAAATGCTTCCCTGTCAGACTGTCTACAAGAAATAAATAGCTAAATGCTTCCCTGCCAGACTGTCTACAAGAAATAAATAGCTAAATGCTTCCCCACGAGGCTGCCTACAAGAAATAAATAGCTAAATGCTTCCCTGCCAGACTGTCTACAAGAAATAAATAGCTAAATGCTTCCCCACGAGGCTGCCTACAAGAAATAAATAGCTAAATGCTTCCCTGCCAGACTGTCTACAAGAAATAAATAGCTAAATGCTTCCCCACGAGGCTGCCTACAAGAAATAAATAGCTAAATGCTTCCCTGTCAGGCTGTCTACAAGAAAGAAATAGCTAAATGCTTCCCTGCCAGACTGTCTACAAGAAATGAAAAGCTAAATGCTTCCCTGTCAGACTGTCTACAAGAAATAAATAGCTAAATGCTTCCCCACGAGGCTGCCTACAAGAAATAAATAGCTAAATGCTTCCCTGCCAGACTGTCTACAAGAAAGAAATAGCTAAATGCTTCCCCACGAGGCTGCCTACAAGAAATAAATAGCTAAATGCTTCTCTGTCAGACTGTCTACAAGAAAGAAATAGCTAAATGCTTCCCTGTCAGACTGTCTACAAAAAAGAAATAGCTAAATGCTTCCCTGCCAGACTGTCTACAAGAAATAAATAGCTAAATGCTTCCCTGCCAGACTGTCTACAAGAAATAAATAGCTAAATGCTTCCCTGCCAGACTGTCTACAAGAAAGAAATAGCTAAATGCTTCCCCACGAGGCTGCCTACAAGAAATAAATAGCTAAATGCTTCCCTGTCAGACTGTCTACAAGAAAGAAATAGCTAAATGCTTCCCTGTCAGACTGTCTACAAAAAAGAAATAGCTAAATGCTTCCCTGCCAGACTGTCTACAAGAAATAAATAGCTAAATGCTTCCCTGCCAGACTGTCTACAAGAAAGAAATAGCTAAATGCTTCCCTGTCAGACTGTCTACAAGAAAGAAATAGCTAAATGCTTCCCTGTCAGACTGTCTACAAGAAAGAAATAGCTAAATGCTTCCCTGGCAGACTGTCTACAAGAAATAAATAGCTAAATGCTTCCCTGCCAGACTGTCTACAAGAAAGAAATAGCTAAATGCTTCCCTGTCAGACTGTCTACAAGAAAGAAATAGCTAAATGCTTCCCTCCCAGACTGTCTACAAGATGTGAATAGTTTAAACAATTTAGGCCAAACTAAGTAGAAGAAATAAATAGCTGAATGCTTCCCTGCCAGACTGTCTACAAGAAATAAATAGCTAAATGCTTCCCCGCCAGATTGTCTACAAGAAATAAATAGCTAAATGCTTCCCTGCCAGACTGTCTACAAGAAATAAATAGCTTAATGCTTCCCTGCCAGACTGTCTACAAGAAATAAATAGCTAAATGCTTCCCCGCCAGATTGTCTACAAGAAATAAATAGCTAAATGCTTCCCTGCCAGACTGTCTACAAGAAATAAATAGCTTAATGCTTCCCTGCCAGACTGTCTACAAGAAATAAATAGCTAAATGCTTCCCCACGAGGCTGCCTACAAGAAATAAATAGCTAAATGCTTCCCTGTCAGACTGTCTACAAGAAATAAATAGCTAAATGCTTCCCCGCCAGACTGTCTACAAGAAATAAATAGCTAAATGCTTCCCTGTCAGACTGTCTACAAGAAATAAATAGCTAAATGCTTCCCTGCCAGACTGTCTACAAGAAATAAATAGCTTAATGCTTCCCTGCCAGACTGTCTACAAGAAATAAATAGCTAAATGCTTCCCTGTCAGACTGTCTACAAGAAATAAATAGCTAAATGCTTCCCTGCCAGACTGTCTACAAGAAATAAATAGCTAAATGCTTCCCCACGAGGCTGCCTACAAGAAATAAATAGCTAAATGCTTCCCTGCCAGACTGTCTACAAGAAATAAATAGCTAAATGCTTCCCCACGAGGCTGCCTACAAGAAATAAATAGCTAAATGCTTCCCTGCCAGACTGTCTACAAGAAATAAATAGCTAAATGCTTCCCCACGAGGCTGCCTACAAGAAATAAATAGCTAAATGCTTCCCTGTCAGGCTGTCTACAAGAAAGAAATAGCTAAATGCTTCCCTGCCAGACTGTCTACAAGAAATGAAAAGCTAAATGCTTCCCTGTCAGACTGTCTACAAGAAATAAATAGCTAAATGCTTCCCCACGAGGCTGCCTACAAGAAATAAATAGCTAAATGCTTCCCTGCCAGACTGTCTACAAGAAAGAAATAGCTAAATGCTTCCCCACGAGGCTGCCTACAAGAAATAAATAGCTAAATGCTTCTCTGTCAGACTGTCTACAAGAAAGAAATAGCTAAATGCTTCCCTGTCAGACTGTCTACAAAAAAGAAATAGCTAAATGCTTCCCTGCCAGACTGTCTACAAGAAATAAATAGCTAAATGCTTCCCTGCCAGACTGTCTACAAGAAATAAATAGCTAAATGCTTCCCTGCCAGACTGTCTACAAGAAAGAAATAGCTAAATGCTTCCCCACGAGGCTGCCTACAAGAAATAAATAGCTAAATGCTTCCCTGTCAGACTGTCTACAAGAAAGAAATAGCTAAATGCTTCCCTGTCAGACTGTCTACAAAAAAGAAATAGCTAAATGCTTCCCTGCCAGACTGTCTACAAGAAATAAATAGCTAAATGCTTCCCTGCCAGACTGTCTACAAGAAAGAAATAGCTAAATGCTTCCCTGTCAGACTGTCTACAAGAAAGAAATAGCTAAATGCTTCCCTGTCAGACTGTCTACAAGAAAGAAATAGCTAAATGCTTCCCTGGCAGACTGTCTACAAGAAATAAATAGCTAAATGCTTCCCTGCCAGACTGTCTACAAGAAAGAAATAGCTAAATGCTTCCCTGTCAGACTGTCTACAAGAAAGAAATAGCTAAATGCTTCCCTCCCAGACTGTCTACAAGATGTGAATAGTTTAAACAATTTAGGCCAAACTAAGTAGAAGAAATAAATAGCTGAATGCTTCCCTGCCAGACTGTCTACAAGAAATAAATAGCTAAATGCTTCCCCGCCAGATTGTCTACAAGAAATAAATAGCTAAATGCTTCCCTGCCAGACTGTCTACAAGAAATAAATAGCTTAATGCTTCCCTGCCAGACTGTCTACAAGAAATAAATAGCTAAATGCTTCCCCGCCAGATTGTCTACAAGAAATAAATAGCTAAATGCTTCCCTGCCAGACTGTCTACAAGAAATAAATAGCTTAATGCTTCCCTGCCAGACTGTCTACAAGAAATAAATAGCTAAATGCTTCCCCACGAGGCTGCCTACAAGAAATAAATAGCTAAATGCTTCCCTGTCAGACTGTCTACAAGAAATAAATAGCTAAATGCTTCCCCGCCAGACTGTCTACAAGAAATAAATAGCTAAATGCTTCCCTGTCAGACTGTCTACAAGAAATAAATAGCTAAATGCTTCCCTGCCAGACTGTCTACAAGAAATAAATAGCTTAATGCTTCCCTGCCAGACTGTCTACAAGAAATAAATAGCTAAATGCTTCCCTGTCAGACTGTCTACAAGAAATAAATAGCTAAATGCTTCCCTGCCAGACTGTCTACAAGAAATAAATAGCTAAATGCTTCCCCACGAGGCTGCCTACAAGAAATAAATAGCTAAATGCTTCCCTGCCAGACTGTCTACAAGAAATAAATAGCTAAATGCTTCCCCACGAGGCTGCCTACAAGAAATAAATAGCTAAATGCTTCCCTGCCAGACTGTCTACAAGAAATAAATAGCTAAATGCTTCCCCACGAGGCTGCCTACAAGAAATAAATAGCTAAATGCTTCCCTGTCAGGCTGTCTACAAGAAAGAAATAGCTAAATGCTTCCCTGCCAGACTGTCTACAAGAAATGAAAAGCTAAATGCTTCCCTGTCAGACTGTCTACAAGAAATAAATAGCTAAATGCTTCCCCACGAGGCTGCCTACAAGAAATAAATAGCTAAATGCTTCCCTGCCAGACTGTCTACAAGAAAGAAATAGCTAAATGCTTCCCCACGAGGCTGCCTACAAGAAATAAATAGCTAAATGCTTCTCTGTCAGACTGTCTACAAGAAAGAAATAGCTAAATGCTTCCCTGTCAGACTGTCTACAAAAAAGAAATAGCTAAATGCTTCCCTGCCAGACTGTCTACAAGAAATAAATAGCTAAATGCTTCCCTGCCAGACTGTCTACAAGAAATAAATAGCTAAATGCTTCCCCACGAGGCTGCCTACAAGAAATAAATAGCTAAATGCTTCCCTGTCATACTGTCTACAAGAAAGAAATAGCTAAATGCTTCCCTGTCAGACTGTCTACAAAAAAGAAATAGCTAAATGCTTCCCTGCCAGACTGTCTACAAGAAATAAATAGCTAAATGCTTCCCTGCCAGACTGTCTACAAGAAATAAATAGCTAAATGCTTCCCTGCCAGACTGTCTACAAGAAAGAAATAGCTAAATGCTTCCCTGTCAGACTGTCTACAAGAAAGAAATAGCTAAATGCTTCCCTGTCAGACTGTCTACAAGAAAGAAATAGCTAAATGCTTCCCTGGCAGACTGTCTACAAGAAATAAATAGCTAAATGCTTCCCTGCCAGACTGTCTACAAGAAAGAAATAGCTAAATGCTTCCCTGTCAGACTGTCTACAAGAAAGAAATAGCTAAATGCTTCCCTGTCAGACTGTCTACAAGAAAGAAATAGCTAAATGCTTCCCTGTCAGACTGTCTACAAGAAATAAATAGCTAAATGCTTCCCTGTCAGACTATCTACAAGAAAGAAATAGCTAAATGCTTCCCCACGAGGCTGCCTACAAGAAATAAATAGCTAAATGCTTCCCTGTCAGACTGTCTACAAGAAAGAAATAGCTAAATGCTTCCCTGTCAGACTGTCTACAAGAAAGAAATAGCTAAATGCTTCCCTGCCAGACTGTCTACAAGAAATAAATAGCTAAATGCTTCCCTGCCAGACTGTCTACAAGAAAGAAATAGCTAAATGCTTCCATGTCAGACTGTCTACAAGAAAGAAATAGCTAAATGCTTCCCTGCCAGACTGTCTACAAGAAATAAATAGCTAAATGCTTCCCTGCCAGACTGTCTACAAGAAAGAAATAGCTAAATGCTTCCCTGTCAGACTGTCTACAAGAAAGAAATAGCTAAATGCTTCCCTGTCAGACTGTCTACAAGAAAGAAATAGCTAAATGCTTCCCTGCCAGATTGTCTACAAGAAATGAAAAGCTAAAACTGTCAATGCCAGTCTACAAGTTAAAAGTGTGCTGCACATCCTTTACATGACGTTAGAGTTAACACCACCAACTCTTTGGCTGTTTGAAATTTCTTGGCAAGTTTCCATTCAGTAATTTACATTGCTTTCTGAACGATCGAAGCGCTCACACTATTGTATGAAAACAAGAGCAAAGCTGTCTGCTTTCAAATTCCCTGCAGCTGTGTTTCGAACATGAAATACGGGATTGCGAATTAAGTGTGTAACGCCTTAGCCACAGTGAATGTTTAAACCAGGAGTGGCCAACCTTTTCAGCAGGCAGGCCAAATTTCATAAATAGTATTTCCTGCCGAGCCACTCACCTAATTTGTTTTGTTAATTAAAGTAAACAAGCAAGCGTGCTACAGCTTCGACCACATCGTCGCTTCCCACTCCGCGGGCCGCAACATGACGCCCGGCGGACCACATGCGGCCCGCGGGCCTCATGTTGGCCACCCCTGGCTTAAACCATCCCAGATCGACTGTCTATGAGTAATCAATAGATGAACCTCTCTGCCAAATTTTATGCAGAGAATAATCAAACTGTACCTTTCAGATTACCTGCAAGCAATCAATAGTTAAACTGTACCTTTCAGATTACCTGCAAGCAATCAATAGTTAAATCATATATGCCAAATAGTCTACAGAAAATAAATAGGTGACCTGTCCCTGCCAGACTGTCTGGAGAAAATATAGATAGTTAAATCGTCCTTACCAAACCGAACGTATGAAATTTATTATTAAACCACCCATGTCAGATGTCTGGTCGTTACCAGGCTGACTGCAAGAAACAGATAGTTAAACCGTCCCTACTTGACTGACTGCAGAAACAGAAAGTTAAACCGTCCCTACTTGACTGACTGCAGAAACAGAAAGTTAAACCGTCCCTACTTTACTGACTGCAAGAAACAGATAGTTTAACCGTCCCTACTTGACTGACTGCAGAAACAGAAAGTTAAACCGTCCCTACTTGACTGACTGCAGAAACAGAAAGTTAAACCGTCCCTACTTTACTGACTGCAAGAAACAGATAGTTTAACCGTCCCTACTTTACTGACTGCAAGAAACAGAAAGTTAAACCGTCCCTACTTGACTGACTGCAGAAACAGAAAGTTAAACCGTCCCTACTTTACTGACTGCAAGAAACAGATAGTTTAACCGTCCCTACTTGACTGACTGCAAGAAACAGATAGTTAAACCGTCCCTACTTGACTGACTGCAAGAAACAGATAGTTTAACCGTCCCTACTTGACTGACTGCAAGAAACAGATAGTTTAACCGTCCCTACTTGACTGACTGCAAGAAACAGAAAGTTAAACCGTCCCTACTTGACTGACTGCAAGAAACAGATAGTTTAACCGTCCCTACTTGACTGACTGCAAGAAACAGATAGTTAAACCGTCCCTACTTGACTGACTGCAAGAAACAGATAGTTTAACCGTCCCTACTTGACTGACTGCATGAAACAGATAGTTTAACCGTCCCTACTTGACTGACTGCAAGAAACAGATAGTTAAACCGTCCCTACTTGAATGACTGCATGAAACAGATAGTTTAACCGTCCCTACTTGACTGACTGCATGAAACAGATAGTTTAACCGTCCCTACTTGACTGACTGCAGAAACAGATAGTTTAACCGTCCCTACTTGACTGACTGCAAGAAACAGATAGTTTAACCGTCCCTACTTGACTGACTGCAGAAACAGAAAGTTAAACCGTCCCTACTTGACTGACTGCATGAAACAGAAAGTTAAACAGTCCCTGCCAGACTGACTGCAAGAAATAGATAGTTTAGATAGTTAAACCGTGCTTGTAAGACTGACTACAGGGAATAGATAACATTTACGGTCTCTGATTGCTCTCACTTGTTGTCTATCACCCACATGTTGTAAGTTATTATTTATTAATAACCCCTTTTTTATAATACCGAGATTTATTACCACCCTTTTTTTTTAGAACTTTTGATTGCCCCATGTTTAGCATCAACATCTACCTTTGCCCTATGAGATTCTCTCTATACACCCTCAAATACACACATCGCTAGCACAATCACATTTCGAGGAGTATGGGCCACTTATGGGAGTGTCTCCGGTGTCGTGACGTAGCATTTTTTAAACCAATAACCAATATCCAATACCGCTCTTTGATTCTTTTTTTTTTCTTTTGGAAAATTGCATGAATTTGAGCTTGCGTCGTTTATGTCCGTCTTTTAAGATCCCGTTGGGGCATTGGACTGAAGTCTGTTGACAATGAAATACCTAAAGTCCTAAGAAGAATCACTACCAACCTAGGACAAAGCTGTCAATCTTGGCTTCCGATCCCCAATATGGAGGATGGCGGTTGAGCTGTTAAGGCCTTTGGGGTGGTTTTGATAGTAGCTACGGTGAGTCGTGAATTTCGCTTGAAGTGCTTTTACACATGTCCGCGTTTGTTTGTAGTATGAACTGCATGTTCAGAAAAATGGCGGTGAGCCGTTCTCTGAACTAGCCGGATTGCCCTATGCTGTAATGTGTGGCTGCTGGTTTTCTAGTGACTGCCGCTTCCATCGACGATGAACTGTATTGTTCGTGGCAGACTTTTGTGTTGATATTCTGGCAGCGGCCTTATGCATAATATACCTGTGAGGGCTGTTGGCTTGCCTAGACTCCTGTCTGTTCCACTTTTCAAATGGGACAGTGAGGAGTATTTTGTGTGATATTCACTGGCGCAGGAACGGAGCATAATGGGGCGACCCTTTCCCGTGAAGTTGGAACGGCGACTAACGACTAACTAACTCAGTCAGTCTAGGATGTCAGCACGGCTGACATGTTTAACACGCTTAAAACTTCGTGTTTGACCGCGGCGTTGTCTGTTATTTTTACACAGCTGGTCAGTTGTACTGAAATGTTGCTTTCTCGTTCTTGACTTGGGTACGTCAATTACAAGTACCTATACAGTCAGAGAAGGGTTCGCCTGATGGCGAGGGACACTGGTAATAGGGAAAGCTAACCCTCACGCAAAAGTCAGCCCGGTGCACTCACTAGTTGTAACAATTGCTGGTAGTAGTAGTAGTAGCACTTGTGTGGACTATGTACGAGTTCAAAAGTGAGTTCCCCCCCCCCCCCCCCCCAAAAAAAAAAAAGAAAAAAAGAAAAGAAACCAAAAACAAACAAACAAACAAACAAAAACAACAACAACAAAAAACGTAGTATATATTGAATCATGACCTGGTGACATCTTACATTCCTCTTCATGGATGTGAGGTTCCAGTACCACTCTTGCACACCCCGCTGCTTGTTGAGCTCTCAGAGGGGAATAGAGCTGTGCTATCGTTGAATACCTCCTGGACATATAATTGGCAGACTGAGATTTCCGACGGACTAATTAGCATTAATAGCCCTGTTAGATGCAGCCCCTTTCTTGTCTCAAACGGCATGGATGTCAAAACAAACGACATCGGAATGAAAACCCCATCTTTCAGTGGGTTTACTATATAAAGATGTAAGCAATTGCCCAGTCAACTGACGGACAGATCGACCAATGAACCGATAAACCAACCAACCGACGGGCCGAACCACCAACTAACCAGCCACTCAGCCAACTGACCAACAGATTAACCGACCAACCGATAACCGATAGGCCAACCAACCAACCAACCGACCGGCCAAACGACAAACTAACTAGTCACAATACAACACAAGACAACTCAACGCAACACATCACAATACCATACCATACCATACCATACCATACCATACAATACAATACAATACAATACAAAACAATACAATAACCGGCTCCGTGGCGAAGGATTTTCTGACGCAGTACGTAATCCCGCATACCCGCGTTCGAAACTAGAGATTTGGCAGCAGACTGCCTTGCGTTGGTTTTTTACAAAATGGTATACGTGCCAGTCGTGCAGAATGCAATGGAAAACTACTGAAAGGACACTTGCCAAGAGCTCACAACAACAAAAAATGCTGGTGTTGACTGCGACGTCATATAGAGGATACGCAACTAACTAACTAACAACACAATACAATACATTATAAAAACAGCATTTCACCTGGCCCCTTCCCAAACTTGGTTTTGAACATCAGCAAGAAGTCACCATCAGAAAAGATCAGTGCAACAAGGAACACAATCAATGCCAGAAATACCACCACAGCTGCAGCGGTGAGTAAACACATTGTCTATTCTGAAAGTGCAATACAAACAGAGAGCAATTCTAATTATTTTGTAATGAATTATTTGTGTTGAGTTGAATACAGAACCGACATCACAGCTCTTTGGACATTCCTACACGTGCTCCGTCCTCATCTTCAATAGCCAGCGAAGAGTCCAAATGCTAGTGGTAGCAATTGCAGTCTGATTCTGTGTCCGTCTGGCCTTTCCTCGGTGTACTGAGTGATGGCCAGATCCTCCGGTCACTACCATTCTCTCCAGGCAGTGATGAGCTTCCTCCACACTATACACATGATCCCAAAGCGCCCTTGGTCAGCAAAAAAACAAACAAACAAACAAACAAACAAACAAACACACCGATATAATTACAGGTAACTATATACAAGAAAAGGGGCCTCCTTTGTGTGGCGAAGTGGTTAATCTCTCTCTCTCTCTCTCTCTCTCTCTCTCTCTCTCTCTCTCTCTCTCTCTCTCTCTCTCTCTCTCTCTCTCTCTCTCTCTCTCTCTCTCTCTTCTCTGTTTGTTTGTTTGTTCTGATCTGGTCTAGGTTTAAAAAACAGTTCCCAATGAGCTTCAGATATGGGGATTTACAGAAGAATGCTGTCAATTCTTTGGGAAGCAAACCTGAGTATTATAAACGTTTAGAAAGAAGCCGAGGCACAAATACAACTTATCACAAACATCAGAAAATACAACTGATCACAAAGATAAAAAAATACAACTTATCACAAACATCAGAAAATACAACTGATCACAAACATCAGAAAATACAACTGATCACAAAGATAAGAAAATACAACTGATCACACACATCAGAAAGAGCCAGTCACCAATTTTAGCTATATTATGAGACGACAAAAACTAGAACACATTATGACAACTGGAAAGATTTGTGGAAAGAGAGATAGAGGAAGACAGTGAGAGACAATTCTTGACATCCTTCTGCCATGTCATAGAAGAGTGTCAGCATATGAAATGATACATACTATTTATTTTCGCAAGATTTAAAGAAGAATAACCTACTTCAATCGGCAGGGCACTTGATGGTGATGGTTACCCCAGAAATAAACTGCGGCACTACAAACAGTACACTTACTTCCGTTGTGAGATGATGCGCATGGGGATAGTAATCCGGACAGAAGATATCGTACGGCGGACACAATCAGACGTTATAATCACTCTATGTTTATAGACATAATCTGACCTTATAATTGCACTATGTTTATGTACACAATCTGACGTTATAATTGCGCCATGTTTATAGACACAATCTGACCTTATAATTGCATTATGTTTATAGTCACAATCTGACCTTATAATTGCACTATGTTTATAGACACAATCTGACGTTATAATCACTCTATGTTTATAGACACAATCTGACGTTATAATTGCATTATGTTTATAGTCACAATCTGACCTTATAATTGCACCATGTTTATAGTCACAATCTGACGTTATAATTGCACTATGTTTATAGCCACAATCTGACGTTATAATGACACTATGTTTATAGCCACAATCTGACGTTATAATGACACAATGTTTATAGCCACAATCTGACGTTGTAATGATACTTCTTCTTCTGCGTTCATCCTGAGTTTTTTTTTTTTCGAACGTAATTGCGTTGTGCCTGTTTACAGTAGAGCTGCGCTCTTGCGCAGTTAGGCCGACACATCCGACTTCTGCTGGCATTTGTTCACCGGGTTAACCTTCCCGGGTTATAACGACGCTATGTTTATAGCCACAATCTGACGTTATAATGATATTATGTTTATAGCCACAATCTGACGTTATAAAGACACTATGTTTATAGCCGCAATCTCACATTATAATGACACTGTGTTTGTAGACACAATCTGACGTTATAATGACATTATATTTATAGACACAATCTGACGTTATAATGACACTATGTTTATAGCTACGATCTGACGTTTTAATGACACTATGTTTATAGCCACAATCTGACGTTATAATGACACTATGTTTATAGCCACAATCTAAAGTTATACTTTCACCATGTTTACACATCCCTTTGCAGTCTGCTGTAAAAAGCAGGACAAAGGCATTAAGATAAAACCACATGGATACTGCACTAGAGGCCTATAACGGAAATATTCGAAGTCACACATTATGAGCCAGCGTCTGTGGTTTAGGTAATAGTGAGACGCAGTTTCATAATTCCCTAACATACCGAGTAGCGGGTTCGAAATCAACAAAGGGTGATATGGAATTAGACCGCTTTGCGCTGATTTTCATTGTAAGAGAAGTCAATTCTTTATAAAGCAATGGCAAACTGTTGAATTAAAATTGCCGAATAAATCACAGCCATCAAATACTACGGTTAAAATCAATTTCCTCTAAAAAAAATGCAACTAACTTAAAACAAGACTATGATTCGAAAGATTGTGTCCCTTCCTTGACTCTTCTGTCATCTAAAGCAGACTAAAGTACGCATTGTGCACGTCTGCCGAAGGTATTTTGCGGACTTGTTTTCGAATCCACTGTCCAAATCAGATAGGATATAAGTGCCTTCTTATTTACTTATGTACATGTGTGTGTGTATATCTATCTCATCAATTCATCTCATCTTGTTCCTTTTGTACCTTGAAGTGTCGAGGTTCTAGCATAAACAGCTAGAGAGTGCCCGTTTATGGGCTTTATATATCGAGATTCTCATGGGTATTGTTATTCCATCTGTCTATCGTTTACACCGTCGACATTTCTTCTGGTTCTATTTCGTCTGTAGATCATTGCTTGTTGTGGTATACTGTCAAGTGGTAGCTTAGTTATGAGACCTATTCACTTTCTGATTTGTAATGACCTTCACTTCAGTCCTAATTTCAGTATTTCTGATTTTTTTCTCTTCTCGATACGTTGAGTATTCCTCTCAGGAATCTCTTTTCCGTTCTTGTAATTTTTTTATTCTCTTTTTCTGTCATTGTCCAGGTTTGGCTTTGGTACCATAGAGTGTATGTGTATGTGTGTTTGACATCATCATCATCATCATCATCATCATCATCATCATCATCATCATCATCATCATCATCATCATCATCATCATCATCATCATCATCAATCATCACTTGCATCCACTTTTGTCGACAAGCCCCATGGGGAGGAACAGTTGGCGATCCAGCGCCCGATGGATGGGACTGGACAGTATCATTCCGTGTGATTGTACAATATCTTTGATGTCGTCAATCTATTTTCTTCTCGGGCGTCCTCTTGCTCTCGCATCAGATCTTCTTTGATGTAGCGCAAGTTCTGGTAGTTGATAGCGTTGCATTCTAACGAGGTGGCTGAACCATCTGATCTTTTGCTTTTCAAGATATGTGACACAAGGTGTTGATTCTCTGTCTGTCTGTCTTCTTCTTCTTCTTCTTCTTCTTCTTCTTCTTCTTCTTCTTCTTCTTCTTCTTCTTCTTCTTCTTCTTCTTCTTCTTCTTCTTCTTCTTCTTCTTCTTCTTCTTCTTCTTCTTCTTCTTCTTCTTCTTCTTCTTCTTCTTCTTCTTCTTCTTCTTCTTCTTCTTCTTCTTCTTCTTCTTCTTCTTCTTCTTCTTCTTCTTCTTCTTCTTCTTCTTCTTCTTCTTCTTCTTCTTCTTCTTCTTCTGCTTCTGCTTCTTCTTCTTCTTCTTCTTCTTCTTCTTCTTCTTCTTCTTCTTCTTCTTCTTCTTCTTCTTCTTCTTCTTCTTCTTCTTCTTCTTCTTCTTCTTCTTCTTCTTCTTCTTCTTCTTCTTCTTCTTCTTCTTCTTCTTCTTCTTCTTCTTCTTCTTCTTCTTCTTCTTCTTCTTCTTCTTCTTCTTCAGCGTTCCGAGCCATTGAGGTTCTTTGCTGCAGATACAATCCGTCTCCATTCGTATCTCTGGTTGACCATCTCTTGCCAGTCGTTCATTCCAAGTGCTTGTAGGTCTGTACATGTATTATCTCTCCACCGTATTCTTGGTCTACCTCGGGGTCTACGGTCATTTATTTCCTGAGTGTAAGCGAGTTTTGTTTCCCTATTGTCTTCCATTCTTTCTATATGCCCCAGCCATTGTATTCTATTAGTTTTCATGATACCAGTGATTAGCGGGGACTTAAACCTGTCTGTCTGATAACATAATTTCTTACTCAGTATCCGACTGTTAAGTTGGTTGCTTTCCCTAAGCATCTAATCTCGCAGATTTTGCGAAAGTGTGATTTGAATAATTTCCAAGCTTGACATCGGTAGAATAGGGTTGGTGTGAATATTCTATTTAATAATCTGTCGTTTTGCAGACATAGATATATTTGGATGTTTCAGTATGGGTGATAGTTGATATGTAACCGCACTTGCTTTTTGTCATCTGATTTCGATGTCTCTGTCTATTCTGCCATCTTCTGGGATCATACTTCCTAGATAATTAAATTCTTTATCTTCTTCTAGGTTTGATGTATAAGTAATTTAAAAAGCAAAGATTTCTTTTACATGCCTTAAAGCGCAACGAACATGCGTTGGCGCATATTGTTCATAAACTACTCGTAATAGGCAAAGTAAGTCATGTAAATTGCCAGTTCCATCGCTTTGAGGCGTATTTCACATGTGTAGTTGAGGCTTCTTGGCAAATAAGCTTTAAGAGAGCTAGCTCTTGCTTCATCTGGTATCCAAGCACAACTCAGCCGATCTGCACCGGGGTTACCAAGGGGGAGATAAGGGCGATGTACCTACATAGTTATTTTATCTTCTTTCATTAAAACTTAATTGTAACAAAGTGGAGGTCTACGTGGCAGAATGGATAAGAGAGGTCGCTCTTAAACTTTCGGTGTGCCGATGGCGAGGTAGCGGGTTCAACTACTACACCGGTCAGTTGGACTAAAATGTTGACTTCTCGGCCTTGACTTCAGGACGTAAATAACAAGTACCTCTGAAGTTAGAGTGGGTTCGCCTGATGGCGATGGACATTGTTAATAGGGAAAGTTAATCCACTCGCAGACATCAATCTAATGCAGTTCCCCGGTACTGGATACTACTAGAAGTAGTAGTACGTGTGTGAACTACTCTCGAGTTAAAAAAAATAAGACTTGTTAATGTCTATGGGGTATTGGGTATATGGTGCAAGCCCCATTCTCTTTTATACCAATCAATACTCGATAGTTGCTGTGATAAAAATAACGTCGACCGCCTTTGTTTTCCAAAACTGTTCCTGGTACTCATTTTAGGCTGTGTCGAGCCATGAGCCCGGGTCAATATAAACAAAAATAATCATCACTTCTACTGGGATTCGATAACAAGACCACCGGGTTGGCAGGTCGGGGTGCTAGTTACTGCGCTTCAGGGACTCCATGTGATATAAGTCAAAGTTATTTTACCTTAATGCCTTTGTCCTGCTTTTTACAGCAGACTGCAAAGAGATATGTAAACATGGTGTCATTATAACGTCAGATTGTGGCTAAAAACATAGTAGTGTCATTGTAACGTCAGATTGTGGCTATAAACATAGTGTCATTATAACGTCAGACTGTGGCTATAAACATAGTGTCATTATAAGTCAGATTGTGTCTATAAACATAGTGTCATTATAACGTCAGATTGTGTCAATAATGTTGCTCTTGTTCCATGTTCTTGTTTCATGTGGTATGGAAAATAATCTCACTATTGTTCTCGTGATTCCTATCACTAAAAAGTCTTCTGCCGGATACTTATATGTTTCGGCTCAACCAAGCCATGTTCCTTCAGACCCTTTTTGCTTCCATAATATTGCCTTCGATTTTCGTCGGTTTCCATTTTCGTTGATTGTTTCCTCGAAAAATCTGTCACGGTTTTCGTCGGTTGCCTCGGATTTCGTTGGCGCGCCCACACGACCTCGGTGCTAATTTTGCGAAAAAAAAAGGGACCCACGCGTTCTTCTGCTCAATTTGGCGTTGTTTTTCGTTGTGTGAGCATCATTTGCTAATCATAAAGTACGTGAGCTGTATTAAGATTGCTGAAATCGGCCGCATGTACGGGAAGTCGCCATCCACGACAAGTTCCATTGTCGCGATAAAGGAAGCAATAAAGGAGCTAATGTAACAACAGGCATGAATGTGATAACGAAACAGAGATCACAAACCACTGAAGTTAACGAACAGTTACTATTAATTTGGACAAATCAAAACCAGTTAGATGGCGATTATGTTTCGAAGGCAATCAGATGTGAAAAGGCCAGACTGTTGTATGCTGATCTTATTAAGAAAATGCTTGGGATGCGTGCTAGTATATTTAGTGATTTTTAAGGGGATGGTGTGAAAAATTCAAGAGGCGCACTGGCATACACAGTGTTACTAGGCACGGCTTAGGAGCGAGTTCGGACAGGCTTGGGCCAAAAAATAGTATTAAACACTATACGTATTCTCTATAAAATGTGTTTTGGGGTGTCTAGAACGAATTAATTAATTGGATATACATTGATTCATATGGGAATAATTCCTCGGTTTTCGTCGGTTTCGGATTTCGCCGATTGTCTTCGGACGGATTATCGACAAAAACTGAGGTTTGACTTTATATTCGAAGGGCTTATGAACGCAATTCATAATCTCACACACCGCGTTCGAAACAACTGCGAAAGATTTGTGAGTAGACCGCCTTCCTCTGATTTCATGCTGTGCATTGAGTGCCGGTCTTTCAGAAAGCAACGGCAAACTACTGAAAGTAAACTTGCCGAAACATCACAAAGAGCCAAAAACATAAAAAAGCTGGGGTTGACTGCGATGCCCTGTAAAGGATATGCAGCTAACTAACATATGCGGCCTAGAATAATTTAGCCCGTGTAAATATAGAAGATGTCTTGCAGGCAACATATTGCTAGCCAGGTCCACGGAATTATTGTTGTTGCTGCTGTTGTTGCTGTTGTTGTTGCTGTTGCTGCTGCTGCTGCTGCTGCTGCTGCTGCTGCTGCTTGGGACTCACCTGGAAGACTGCGCTCTCAATAAGTCTGATGCATTGGTTTTTTTATTTTTGTTATTGGTCGATTGAGCCCAAACAATAACTTCGACACCTTCAGAGTGAGATTGATGTGAATGCTTTTCTGCCCATCCTGTGCCATCCACACACGGTGACTATGCCACAGAACTCTTTTCCCCCTCTCCAAGCTAGCAAGCTAGCCAGGTGATCAAGACTGACACTGGAGCTACATAGTTTCGGAGAGGCGTGTTAGGATGAAACCATGGCATGCTTACACAAAGCGAGCACAAACCCCTGGGGTTTGGCTTCAATCAGCAATGTTATCTCCTTGGGTCTTAATTGAATCAGTGTTTTTTTTTTAAAAAAAAGGTTAGTTGCATATCCTTTACAGGACGTTGTAGTAAATCCCATAATTTTTTAAAGGCTGTCCGTGATTCCTGGGCAAGTTTACGTTCAGTAGTGTAGAACTCAGTGCCGAAGGATAATATATCGCCAAATGTGGCCTCCCATTTAACAGATTCTGAGCCAAACGAAAAGTAGGCTTGACCAAACAAAAAATAATGACCGAAAATGGGAAGTAGGGGTGTGTCGCAGTTATAACTTCAAGTTATTAATATGGTAGCAGACATATTGTACTATAACGCAATGACAACATTTCAGTTATATATACGCCCATGGCAGATACGGAAAGTCGCTTAAGACGATTAAGTATTCCATGGTATGTAATCGGTTAAACAGGAGGACCATATTAGGGCCATCGTTATATTTCTTTTGTTTCTTGATCAATCAATCAATCAATCAATCAGGTCCGTCTCCACAATGAAGTTTGGCTGTAATGGATCTCCAACACTGTCTGTCTCTCGCCCTGACTGTACATTCTGTCAGGCTGATGTTCGTCCATTCTTGATGTCATCTTCCCACTTGCATCGTTGTCTACCTCTTGCTCGCTTGTCCTCAACCTTGCCCCCCCCCCCCAGTATAGTTTTCATAAGAGTATCATGTCTTTTAACGTGGCCGAAATATTTCACTTTCCTCCTCTATATCTCTTTCATCAACTCTCTCTCTTCATTCCCAGTTTTTTCTAGAACCTCTGCATTTGATTGTTTTTGTTTCCATGAAATACGACATATACGTTTGTATATTCACATCTATCTGTTTCTTGATATCTTCAGCAATTTTAAAACTTAGTGAATGAACATTTACATTATTATGCTTGTTCATTTGATTGTGTACCATGTATGTTTGGTCCAAACCTGCTGTTTGTGTGGCTCCGAATCAGCTCAGATTTTAATTATAAACAGACACTAAGCCAATGCCAAGAAGGAAAATCTATAGAATAAGTTAATAACCATAGTTTACCGACAGAACACATTTATAACGTCCGCATGGCGGAACGGATACAATCTCTCGCTCTTAGACTTCCGGTGTGCTAATGAGGTAGGCATCGGCCTGGTGGACTAGAATGCTGACTTTTCGTTCTTGACTTGGGGACGTAGATTACAAGTACCTCAGAAGCCGGAGTGATTTCGCCTGCTGGCGAGGGACACTGGTAATATGGAAAGCTAATGCACACGCAAACATCGGTGCAGTGTACTAGAAGTAATAGAACGAGTATGGACTACGCTTTATTTCAAAGCGAGCGAATGCAATATATATATATATAATTTACATCCCCAATTATATATTATATAATTATATATTATTACTATATATTATATACCCGTGTGGTGCCGGGGCCCATAAGGGAAGCAAAGAATAGCAACACTGTAGCCTACCACGCATGTCGTAAGAGGCGACTAAGGAGGCTTGATGGTTCCGTCGCCCTGCTACTGAGTGAGTGCGTGGTGTGACACTGTGAGCTGTGAGTTTCGTGTGAAATGCTTTTGAATCTGCCCAAGGGTTTTTGGAGCGTGACTGCATGTTCAGAGCGATGGCACATGGCTATGTCCCAGAGTTGACCGGTTTTTGCCTTATGCAGAAATGCGTGGCTGCTGGGCTTCTGGTTGACTGCCACTGCCATCAGCGATGAACTGTATTTTTGTGGACTGTGTGGGTGAACATCTAGGAAACATACAGATGGGAAAATGACTGCGGATTCCATCAGAGATGAACTGGGTGTTTCGTGGGGGACTGGTGTGTTGATATTCTGGCGGCGGCATTATGCACAGTGTATCTGTGCGGGCTGTTGTTTATCCAGACTCCTGTCTTTTCCACTTTTCACATTGGGCAGTGGGGAGCATTTTGTGTGATATTCACTGGCACAGGAACGGAGCATAATGGGGACGACCCGTTGCTGTGAAGTTGGAACTGCGACTAACTAACTAACTAACTAATGTAATTTACAGTATCTTTTTAAAATTCTTAGCGACAACACTGAAATGCTAAAATAATCAACAGTTTCGCGAGTTACCGCGATTCCATCTGTCATCTGTTGTTTATTATCAATGTTGTTTTGCAGTATTTGCGTGGATGAATGTCCTCAAACCCAAGGAAGATTTGTATATAGTAGCTCTTGCGTGACGGAGATACATACCTTGCTATTGAGCTGCTTACACATTCATGAAAAGGATAGTCAGGAATATCAATGTATATGCACACTTTATGAATGAAGTATTAACCCTGTTTCATACAGCACTTTATTTACAGGGGTACGTAGATTTTGTCGACATAAGAGGCTCCCAAATATTTTCGAAGAACAGCCTTCTTTGCTTACTAGGTCACATTTTGAGGTCCCTCGTACATAACTGTAAAGTAAGTAAAGGGCAGATTTTCACGCAATGGGGTGTTTTAGGTATATTGTTCTAGAATAATATGTTTAGACAAATAGGCACTCATTCATAATATAAAGGCCGTGCGTGATGTCAGAGCCTTGTAATTCTCTAAATCAGTGTTTCCCAACGTGGGGCCCAAGCACCACAGGGGGGCAATACGATTGTTAAGGGGGGCAATTCGAAAATGGAAGAAATCGGCTGGATATAACAAAACGGGGAGACTTGAGACTTTGAGACTGAAGTTAACTAAATTGGAACCTGACATAAAATCTCTTTGCAGCAAGCATCAAGAATAAGAATTTTAGAAAGGCTTAGGTGGGGCAAAGCACAAAAAAGGTTGGGAAACACTGCTCTAAATAATAACAGGCCCTTGTAATATCGTAGATAATATCATGTTTTAGAGGTCAGCATAGCCGAATGGATAAATGCGCTCGCTCTTAAACTTTCGGTGTGCTGACGCCGAGGTAGCGGGTTCAACCCTTACACCAGTGAGTTAGACTAAAATATTGACTTCTCGTTCTTGAGTCAGACGTCCTAGTGGGTTTGCCTGATGGCGAGGGACACTTCAGTTATCAGTTGGGGTATCTTCATTGCACTCCGGACAGGCCCATAGGTACCCAGATGCACCCCCCCCCCCAGCATATGCATCAGTGTTCTGTGGCTAATAGTGCCAGTTCTGTGTTGGTTAACGAGGCACCTCGTTTTCCCGATATACCTCTCGTGTCTGGCCGTGCCAATTCTTACTCCCAAGTCTTTCATTCTGGACAGCGATGTGGATTCACTGACGTCAAAGTCTTCTGTTCTCGACATTAATAACATCGGCACGATCCATGGGCTGGCCATCTGCAGGGGGTGCAGAGCCAGCCAGTTTATCAGCTCGTTCATTTCCCTCGACTCCCGCATGTCACAGGACGAAGATGAAAGTGACTTTACGGACAACAGACTTCCGCAGCGATTCAGTCCACTGTCTAAGTACAGATCCAGCCTCGACCTTCTGAATCATGCTCATTGAATCACTTAGTACACACACGTTGGTATAATGCTGTGATTCCAGCCATATGAAAGCCTGTGTAACTGCCATCACCTCCAAGGTCATGCTGCTCGTGGTCATAGAGTGGGCACAACTGGATTCTTGAACGGTTCGTCTGTAAATGCCCATGCACTTCTCTGCTTCTATACAACAGATCCATCTGTATAGATGAGCACTTTAGGGTTGTCTGAGTGTTCATTGATGAGCGCGTTGACCTCTGCATTGACAGTGGCAGGGTTCTGTTCTCTGCACTTTCTGTCGAGTGTGATAATGCAGGAGAAGGTGCACTTAAAAGCTGGAGGCACAGGCTCCCATTCATTGTCGGGGTTGATACTGGTCAGACTGCAGGCTGCAGAGGAACACTTGTTATAAGGAAAGCGACAATCAGTCTAGCTTGGGCTACGCTCGAGTTTAAATCGAGCGGAAAAAAGGAAAAAAAATCAAGAGCTAAGAACAACACGAGCTTACACAAGTAAATAAACAATATTTCCAGAACATTTCCTGGTGCCCATTTTCGGTGAAGTCAACGTAGGATTTCAGGTCAATATCAACAAATCCACACCTTGACTGGGATTCGAACTCACGACCACCGGGTTGTCAAGTCAGGGTGCAGGCCACTGCGCTTGCTCTATTAGTCTGGTTAAACAGTACTAATAAATCAATTGTAAACAGATTAAAATGATAGTGAGAAAGAACTAGTTCAGACTTAAGAGTATATACGTATCAACTGCTATGTTGTGATAATAAGGATATGTACCGGTTTTTCCCAAAGCGACTACTGGAAGGCCCCGCTACACGTCGCTTCGACATACGTCGTTTCGCTATAACGTCGTTGTCACATTAGGGATTAACTTCACTTTACTTCGCTACGTTTCGCCATAACGTCGTTTTGAGGCTGGCGATCGGGCCTTGATATCGGTAAAGTCCATGGTTTACCTCCAACCACGGTAGGGACAATTCATGCAGGTGCTGACAAAATCAAAGAGGGTGCTAAAAACGTAACCCCTTTGAGTGCTTTCAAGACCACTCGTACCAGAAGTATTCTTATGGAGAACATGGAAGCACTAATGGCCGTCTGGATTGAAGATCAGAACCAACGGAATATGCCTGTGAGCAAGATGGTTATCCAAGAGAAAGCAAAGTCTCTCTATGAAGATCTAGCTAAGAAAGCGGGTGAGAGCAGTACTAGTAGTGCTGATGATAGTTTTAGAGCGAGTAGTGGTTGGTTTGAGCGCTTTAAGAAGCGTTTACCCCTGCACAACATTAAGACAACAAATGAAGCGGCGAGTGCTGATACTGAAGCTGCAGAACATTTCCCTGCAGAGTTAAAGGCCATGATTGAGGAGGGTGGTTACTGTGCAGCATACATTGGACACATTTTTTGTTCGAGCAGAGAAGAGCCAGGAAAAGAGGCAGGAAGAGGTTACAGTGTTATCCTCAGATGAAGAGGCATAATTTAATGCCTCTACGTCCCAATAACTCTACCACTTTCACTCCAACCCACCTCTATTGAGCCAATAAATATCAACAACCATCAAAATAAACACTACTGTAGTACACAATACACTGTTTTCAGTTAATTCTATGCGAAATAGTGTTTCGCTATATGACGTTTCACTTAAAGTCGCGTTTTCCAAGAATATAACCCCGACGTTAAGCGAGGCCTTCCAGTAGTATTGTCCACAATGGGAAAGGAGGTGAAAGAACATTACACGGGTAGGTAAAAATGTGAATCAGTGGAAGACTGAATGCCCGAACACTATTGTTTATTAGTATATGTGAATGTATAAGGAAGTGAGCTTTGGTCGCCCTGTTGGCTCTGTCATCATGTGTTTGATTTCCCCTGCAGATGGGATATTTTTCTTTTATTTACGGACTCCGTGGCGAAGGCGTGACGGACGCGTTTCGTAACCCCGTATACCCGGGTTCGAAACACAGCGGTGCTGGTTTTTTTCAAAAAAGGTATAGGTGCCGGTCGTTCAGAAAGCAATGGCAAACTACTGAACGTTAAACTTGCCAGGAATCACGAACAGCCAAAATGCTGGGGTTGACTGCGACGTCCTGTGAAGGACATGCAACTAAATTTAGAGAGTCTCTAGGTAAATGGGCACCATGAAATGTCATGCGAGATAAAGGCGGAAGGTATGATATAGATAATGACAACATTACCCATCGTATGCCGATTGGTCTACAGAGATAAGGTGCTAAGGCATTATACTCTTACGCCACAAGGAGTGAAAAGGGGATCTTGTACCTTTAGATCAATAAAACTATCAGCATCAACACCTTGCAAAATTTTCTGCGTGAGACGGAACACGAATGGATTTGGCTGGAGTGCCACGGTGAAAACTCCTTGTTAACCCTTTAACTAATTACCAATAATTGTGTTTCACCAAAACAAAAAATAAATCATTTGCATACGTATGGGTTTTAGTACTATTATCGAATTCACATATCAAAAAGTAAGTGCGCATATATATATATATATATATATATATATATATATATATATATATATATATATATATATATCAAGTCCATATGGCCGAAAGGATAGAGCTCTTTAACTCCCAATGCGCTGAAGGCGAGGTAAGATGTTCAACGCCTACATCGGCATTAAGTTTGACTTAAACGTCGAATTTAGTTCAGAAATCAATGGTAAACTACTAAACACACAACGGACTAAAGCATCAGCCTGGTTTGGGGTAGATCGCAACGTCCTGCAAAGGACATGCAAAGTACATCAAAGTACATACAACAGTTGTATATATCAACTGACACCGATACTGAAACATCACACTAAGATGTATTTTTAATGGCTCTGCAGTGTTTGAAAATATTGCCGGTCCAAGTTTTGCATTCACCATCTGTAAAGTTCATGCAACATAATCGGTAAATACAAAACTTGGACCGGCAATATTCTCAAACACTGCACAATCATTAAATATACACCTTGTACCTATGACAACAACACGACAGACAATAAATAATATATTTACACCAGCCTTATACTACCAGTGTCAAACTGGGACATTATCCAAAATCACACAAACGCAAATTAAACAGCTGTAATATAAAATGCCTGAGAAGATATACCAACAGAACCATCCGAGACCGTGTAAGAAATGATGCTATCACACAGACAGTGGGATCAACACCTTGTATCACATATATTGGAAGGCTGAAGATCACATGTTTCGACCATCTCGTTAGAATGCAACACAAACAGTTGTCATCACTATCGCACCACTAAAGAAGATCTGACAGAGAGCAAGAGGAAGCTCAAGGAGACAATGGATTGACATAAAAAATAGTAAAGTTGTATGGAATGACATTATCCAGTGTCAACCATCGGGCGGCGGAAAACCAACTATGCATCCCCATGCTGCTTTACGGCAAAAGTGGAAAATTTATTATTATTATTATTATTATTATTATTATTATTATTATTATTATTATTATTATTATTATTATTATTATTATTATTATTATTATTTTATTATTATTATTATTATTATTATTATTATTATTATTATTATTATTATTATTATTTGTTTCCAAAATATTTGTTCTGCCCAAATACATACACTATAATCTTTTGTGACAGCTTCAAATTCATGTTATTTTTGACTGTAACCATATTTGTATGGAAATGTTGTGTTGCTTTGTCACGCGTCTTTCGAATTTGTGTTTATCATCCTGGGTTTATGTTTGTTTAACGAACTGGGAAGCCAGTCCGATATAACAACATCAACATCTGCTTATACGGTGCACGCATTTTCTACTATAAGTCTCTATTGCGTAAACATTTGTTGCAGTAGTGTCCAACATATGCAGAACAGAGAAGACTATTTTGGCTTACACCCGCACCATTTGAAGACAACATTTATGGAAATATCAGAACGTCGAAGTACGAGTATAAAGATAAAACTGTTACACTGTACAAGTGTAATGATTAAGCCGCCACATTGAAGAAATGTAAAGATTAAGCTGTCACAGTGTACAAGTGTTAAGATTAAACTGTCACACTGTACTCTGTAAAGATTAAACTGTCACACTGTACACATGTAAAGATTAAACCACCACATTGTATAAGTGTAAAGATTAAAGTGTCCCACTGTACAGGTGTAAAGATTAAACTGTCACTCTGAAAAGTATACAGATTAAACTGTCACACTGTATAAATGTAAAGATTAAACAATCACAATGTACAAGTGTAAAAATTAAACTGTCACGCTGTACAAGAGTAAAGATTAAACTGTCACGCTGTACAAGTGTAAAGATTAAACTGTCACGCTGTACAAGTGTAAAGATTAAACTGTCACGCTGTACGAGTGTAAAGATTAAACTGTCACGCTGTACAAGTGTAAAGATTAAACTGTCACGCTGTACAAGTGTAAAGATTAAACTGTCACACTGTACAAGTGTAAAGATTAAACTGTCACGCTGTACAAGTGTAAAGATTAAACTGTCACGCTGTACAAGTGTAAAGATTAAACTGTCACGCTGTACAAGTGTAAAGATTAAACTGTCACGTTCTACAAGTGTTAAGATTAAACTGTCACGATGTACAAGTGTAAAGATTAAACTGTCACGCTGTACAAGTGTAAAGATTAAACTGTCACGATGTACAAGTGTAAAGATTAAACTGTCACGCTGTACAAGTGTAAACATTAAACTGTCACGCTGTACAAGTGTAAACATTAAACTGTCACGCTGTACAAGTGTAAACATTAAACTGTCACGCTATACAAGTATAAAGAGTAAACTGCTACACTATTTTGGTCACTTGAAACGTCATGAAAGTTTGGAGAGAACAACAATGGAGGGGTAAATGCATGGGAAGCGAAGAAGAAGAAGGCTAGAGAGGAGATGGGTGCAGGGTGTGGCAGATGATCTCAAAATAGGCATATCGGACACGGGACATCTTGCTAATAACAGAGACGTTTGTCGTATGGTTGTTATGGGAGCGAGATTCTGCAAAGGATATGCTACTGAATGAATGAATGAATGAATGAACGAATGAATGAATGAATGAGGGAGAATGATTCGGCTGGGAGTGACCTTATGATCTGGCCGACATTCAGTACTCCAAGGAAAGGCCAGACGGTCACATAATCAGATTGCAACTGGTACCAATAGTATTGGGACTCTTCGCTAGTTGTTGAAGATGAGAACGGAGCACATGTCAGTCTTGCTTTACCTCTGAGTGACGACTATCGACCAGAACCTCTGACCACTGATCACTACAGTATTTTAAATGGACTATCATGTCTTTCTTTTTGCACACAATTGGCCTATGTAGATTGATCATTATGGCCTCTGCAAACTTTAACAAACGACTATTTTGTGTATGAAACAACATGCGAAAAGCGCTGTCTCTATCAATTACATGACCGGTTTCCAACACATGACGTGTTGAGATAGTTGGAGTAAAAAAAAGAGAACTCAGATCATTCCCATACCTTCTCCGTCCTCATCTTCACCAACTTGAGAAGAGTCCCAATAATAATTATAATTATACCAATTTCAGTCTGATTATGTGTCCGTCTAACCTCTCCTCAGAGTAATGAATATCAGCCAGATCCTCTGGTGACTCGGAGCCGCATCCGTTTCTTAAGTATGAATAAAATTAATGGAACTCTGGTAAAGCTGTGAAAATGTAAACAATATAAAATAACACACAGTAATGCAGCTTTACAGAACACAGCTACTGAAAATACGACGTTGCAGCGATTAGAGCGGCTGGCCGAGTGGCTAGAATGCCGGATTCTCTTTCGGGAGACCCAGGTTCGAATCCACGATAAGTTGTGGTGGTTTTCTTTTCTGTCGGGGGCTAATATAAAAACTCTAACCTGCACAGTTTGCGGCGACTGCATTAGTCAGACGGTCTTAAATCTTCAGGCTCAAGACCCCCCTGCCATACACCGCAAGGTACTATATTGGCAGTAAAATATAAAAGACAGCGACTAGCCTTCATCATCAAACAAATACACAAAACACAACACACGGGGTAGACATCAATGAAATTTTGTTCGTTTTCTTTTCATTATTCTCATTGTGTCTTTCATCTTTCAATTCTTCGGCTATAATACCTTAATGTAGTCACTGTAGTGTCTTTCTCGAGTTTATATGTCGTATTTTGTGTAATTGTTTGCAGATGAAGTTTATTCGTCGCAACGCCCTATGTTTTCCGTAATTTGTTCTGTAAAGATGCATTACTTCGTGTTATTTTATATTCAAAGTAATATGTTCCCGCATTGAATTTGTTGAATAACGAATACACAAACAATACACTGCACGATATATTGCCTGGCATATTTAACTGTGCTCGTCTAGTACATAGATGTGATGTATGCTGTGTTGTATATTTCAGCTAGAAGAATTTATCTTACTGCTTTCGTTTATTTATTTATTTTTTTTTTGTGTGCTTTATCGTTTACTCGCTTTGAACTCAAGCGTACGTCCATACACATACTACTAATTCCAGTACGTAGGACTGCTTTTTGCTTGTGGATTAGCTTTCTCTTTTACCAGTATCCCTTGCCACGATGCGAACCCCTTCCGATTTCAGTGGTATTGCTTTAGTTTATGTTGTTATTTTATATTATTCAGTCTTTCAAGGGAGACTAACACATATAGTATCAACCGACAGCGCCAGAATTACCCCGGTTGTCTCGCTTGTAACAAACCGGAAGCTGTAGTAGTAAGCCAAACGTGAAAAAAAGGAAAGATAAAAATGACGGCAGGCCAAGGAAACCGTTGATGATGACTCATACGTTTGATGTGGTGCATCTGATTACTGATGGCAGCATGATCACAGTTGCCACCAGTCTGCTCTTTTCTGCGTTTTTACATATTCGTATGTTGTTTTTGCCCGCTTGATTGCTGGGCTGTTGATGTGAACGTGTAGCTAAGGTATTGTTTACGTGTGAAGTCTGCTAGCGACGGGGAGGTTTCGCTCTGTCAATCCTCAGATTGTGTGCCGTCGTCACGGTGAAAGTTATCAAAATTACCAGTCAGGGATGGAAGGATTCAGTTAATAAGATAGTGGCCATTGCTTTATATGGTGAAATTGGGGTTTATTTATTTGTTGTTATAAATAACTATTAGAAATATGCAAGGCGTGGATGAAATTCTTTAGTTGTGTTATATAATATATATATATATATATATATATATATATATATATATATATATATATATATATATATATATATATGTATATATATATATATATATATATATATATATATATATATAATTATTATATATATAAATAGTAATATAGTTAGTACTATATTAATATTATTATTAATATTATATTAGTAACTAAACTTAATAGTAGTACAATACTTAATAACTACTACTACTACTACTACTACTACTACTACTACTACTACTACTACTACTACTACTACTACTACTACTACTAGAATAGATGTCTATGAAGGTTTCCACTCGGCATTGAAACCTTTGCTGCAGCGATTGATCTTGAGGATGCGTACAACAGAGTACCATTGGATTCTTTAATGCTTCAGCTTCTTGAACTAAAAGTAAGTCCATTCCTCCTTAGTTGGATTGCTGCAGCCCTCTTCCAACGGAAAGTAGTTTTTAGATGTGGCAGTTGGACTTCAGAACCAACAACAATATATCCTGGCCTACCACAGGGATCACCATTATCTCCGGTACTGTTCAACGCTTACACAGTGAGAATCACCAGTGAGCAGATCACTGAACCTGGCAGGACATTGTCATATGCCGATGTTTTAGTGTATCATCAGGGTAAGGATAGAGAGCAGGTTGCTGTGGAACTACAAACCGAACTCAATCGCATAAATACTTGGTGTGATGAAGCTGGGGCAATGGTCAACCCAACAAAGGCAACAGTGACTTGGTTCTCGTTGAATAATCATATTGTCAACACTCCAACACCAACTGTAAAGCTGTGTTCAGAGACGGTGGAAAGAACACAGGCAATGAATTACCTGGGAATACGGTTTGATCGAAGCCTTGCTTATAATGAGCACATAGACCAGGTGATAACAAAGGCCAAGCGGGGTTTGGCTGCGATGCGGGTGATGGCGGCAGCAAACTGTGAGCAGGGCCATCTATGTCTTCTGTACGAGGGGCTGGTCATGTCTGTTTTTGAGTATGCAATGGCAATCCTGACTCTCAGCCGTAAGCAGATAGAAAGGATGGAAAGGATACAGAATGAAGCTATGCGCATTATTCTTGGATGTACAAGAGATACAGAATGCAAGGCGATGCGCTACCTTCTTGATTTTCCAACCATTGAAGAGAGAATACAAGTTTGCAGAGCACGCGCCTACCTCAGAGTTAATGCAATCACACAACATCCACTGCATAGTGAAACTATGAAGGTGAAGGGCAGCAGGTTAAAAAGAGGACAGTCGTGGATGGGTCAAGCTGAAGACATTCTTCAACAGGTGTGTTCACTTGAGGACTTAGAACTTGGCGAGGAGTGGGTACAAGTGCCAACAGATTTCTGCACATCCTTTTCAGTTTGCATCCAACTAGATAGGAAATGCAGACAAGAAAATCCGGCTGCTTTGGAGGCTGAAGTACAAGCGTTGATTTTCGAGAATTCGCTAGACGGTGATGCTGTCATCTACACAGATGGGTCAGTCATCCGACATGTGAGAAGCTCATGGGCTTTTACGGCTCGGGCCGGAGGGAGAATTGTGAAGGAGGACTCTGGTGCTTTCACTGAAACCACAAGTAGCCTGACTATGGAAGTCATGGCAGTAAGTAAAGCAATAACATGGCTCGAGACACAGACATTCACTAGGGCATGTTTCCTTAGCGACTCAATGAACATGATCAAGAGGATAGAGGAGGGGTTGATCTGAAGAGAATGGTTGCTGCCTCTGGAGCGGTCTTGGCTGGCAAAGATTAGTTTCAACTTCGTGCCAGGGCATGCGGGAGTACAAGGAAATGAGTGGGCTGACAAGCTCGCAGGTGAGGCTACTGTGGAGAGCGGATGCGCCATGGACCAGGCTGACATTCTGAATGCTCTACGAGAAGTAAGAATTTTATGTGAACCAAGTGATGACTGTGAATCTACAACCATGGCCAGACTGCGAGAACAACAAGTTAAAAGAGGGGTGGCCAAACAAGAATACTACGCAGGGAGCCAAAGAAGATTGATAAACCAACACAGAACTGGCATCGTTAGCCGCTACAGGCTGCGGGATTTGCTGAGGAGGGGATCCGAGCACTTATGGACTGAATGGTTCGATGTGCAATGAGGATGATCTGTCGACTAACTAACTAACTAACTAACTAACTAACTAACTAGAAATACAGAGCTGTACTACTACTACTACTACTACTACTACTACTACTACTACTACTACTACTACTACTACTACTACTACTACTA
This sequence comes from Cepaea hortensis, assembly GCA_963921405.1. Classification (NCBI taxonomy): domain Eukaryota; kingdom Metazoa; phylum Mollusca; class Gastropoda; order Stylommatophora; family Helicidae; genus Cepaea; species Cepaea hortensis. The sequence continues at coordinate 114,158,004 of OY992881.1, forward strand.
CTACTACTACTACTACTACTACTAGAAATACAGAGCTGTGTCAACTGAGTTCTGGTGTGTTGTTCTAATGCCATTAGTTAACGCTGTAGTTCTACATATTTACATAATGTCATAATGTGCCACATAGCTGTGGCACTTCTGTCTAATTTGAACTTATGAGAGCAAAACATTGAATTGAAGTCACCACTTTATATTTAATATGTGGACTATGAAAAGACCTTTGACAGCATTCATAGGGAATCCCTTTGGAAATTGAAAGGTATTTTGGGACTCTACAGAAAATCATTAACTTAACAGATTCAGTACCAAAGAAAAAGTAGGTTTGGACCAAACAAAAATGGAAGATACAGGGCAGCTGGAGAAGAAGAGTATATTTGCCTTAAATTTGTTTGGTGGAACAGCAAGATTTCTACTAGGCACAGTTTACGGCAAGCTTCAAAGAGGCAGACAGGATATCCTGGATTGATAATAAAGGATGGATAAGCTGTAGCATTGCCACATTGATGCATATTGCTGGGTCACAGCAGTTCCTCATGATGGTGGTAAACTATCAGCATCCAAGTGTTACACCATTGGGAGCATTCACAAGCATTGTCCGAGTAAGTGTGTTGCTTGCCCACTGGGATGGAATTACATCATCTCCAAACCTCAGGTGTAGACACTTCTCTCTTACAATGACTGACATGGATATATTGTCTGAGGCATGCTGGACTGCGAGGTATTAAGTGAGCTGATCTGTTGTTTTCAAGAGCACCTGCAATTGGAACACTCATGATGGACAATTCAGACATTCTGAAAATATCTATAAGTGACTGCTAGTTGAAGAGTGAATGAACTGTATATTTAAAGGGTTAATAACTGAGCACTTAGACTGCTGCTCTTCTTGCCTCTCTTCTTTCATACATCACTTATTAGATTAATCTTGCATCATTCATTCATTCAGTAGCATGTCCTTTGCAGAACTCTGCTCCCATAACAATGTTCTGGAAACCTCAGTCATAAGCAAGATGTCCCGCATCTGATACACCCATCTGGAGATCATCACCCACATCCTGCACCCATCATCTCTTTGGCTTTCCCCTTCCTCTCTTCCCGCGCATATACCCCTCCATTATTGTTCTCTCCAAACTGGCATTTCAAATGACCCAAATATTTCTATTTGTATTTTGCGCTCGCTCGCTTTGAACTCAAGTGTAGTATCTTCCAGTAATGCTGGGCTGAATGTTGGGCGTGGATTAGCTTTCCCTTTTAGTTGTGTTGTTTGTCCATCAAGAATGATCATGGCCATTCATTTAATCCAGTGGGGTTGAAAGTATGGAGCCGTGAGTTCTAAGATGGCTGATAAGGCCTATTTTGGCTCAAAATTTTCTTTGACAATGTGGGCAAAGAATGCTTAACGTTCCAGGAGGAGGATCTCCTGCAGTGGTTTTTCTATCCAGCCTTTTCTTCACAGCTCTTGCAGTCCTGGTTGCTTCACAAGTGACTGCACCTTTGCGTAATGATGCACGCCACGAATTTCGGTCTCTGGCTGCAGCCTCCCAGGTGTCAAGATGAATTCCAAAAGGTTTCAGTGAGATTTTCAGAGTGTTGAGAAAGCGTTTCCTCTGGCCGTCTTGAGAGCGTTTACCCAACGCAGCTCGCCGTAAAAAATTCGTTTAGGGAGCCTGTGATCTGGCATGCGAGTTAAGTGACAAGCCCAGTAAATCTGATTCTTCATTAGTAGAGTGTGGATACTGGGCATGGATGCTCTTTCTAGAACTTCAGTGTCTGGGATCTTGTCTTGCCATTTAATCTTCAATAGCTTCGTAAGGCCGGCTGTGTGGCAGTAGTTTAATTTCCTAGCGTGTCGCTGATAAACAGTCCAAGTTTCACAAGCATATAGCAGTGTGGATAATACAACTGCTTTGTAGACTTTCAGCTTTGTTTACAGGCTTATTCCAGTTCTGTCCCATACATTCTTGTACAGTCTGCCAAAGGCAGCGCTGGCCTTTGAGATTCTTGCATTCACTTCGTCATCAATTGTGGCAGCTTGTGACACAGTGCTGCTAAGATAGGTGAATTTGTCCACACACTTAGTCTATGACCATTCACCTTGATATTCGGCATAGTGTGATTATTCCCTGGAGCTGGTTGGTACATAACTACATTCTTCTCCAAGTTGATATTGAGCCCAAAGTTGGCACAGGCATATGAGAAAGGTGAAACATTGTGTTGCATGTCTGCCTCTGTGTTGGCATATAGAGCGCAATCATCAGCAAACAGCAGCTCTCGGACGGTGTCGCTGTTAGTTTTGGTTTCAGCTTTCAGCCTTCTGAGATTGAACAACTTTCCATCCATTCGGTTGCTCTATTAACCTTGTCCCTCGCCATGAGGCGAACCAACTCTGATTTCAGAAGTATTTCAATTTTCTTTGTTTTTTCATCTTTAGTAGCCAACCTTCTTCAATATTCAGCTCTTGTCGTATGGATGCATTTTTTCTTTTCTGTAGCAAAGATATTCTTATAACCTGTCTTTAACATTTATATTCAAAGGCATTTATGCACTGTTCAGCTTGTTTAGTAAGTGTCCAGGTCTCACAGGTGTATGTTGCAATGGGAAAGATGCATCTACATTATTATTTTATTTTGTCCAGATGTTCTCAGCATTCTTCTGTAGAAGTGAATTTGAACAACCTCCAGGTAATTTCTCTATTCTTGGGTCATTTATGCTTGTCAAATGTCTGAATTAAACAGATTTAATTTCTTCATATAACATGCTTTCTGGATTGTTGGTACTACAAAATTAAGAATTGATGATGAAAATTGTGGTATCTTGTTAAATTTCTAAATGAGAGAGAGAGAGAGAGAGAGAGAGAGAGAGAGAGAGAGAGAGAGAGAGAGAGAGAGAGAGAGAGAGAGAGAGAGAGAGAGATAGAGAGAGATATCAGGTAAAATTCTGAAGTATTTGTAGCAATCTGTCATGTGTCAGAGGTTTGACCCAAAAGTTTCATTTCTTATGTGTTGCCTAGGCTTTCTGACGGTTTATCATACCAATGTAATGTAATTTAATTGTACAAATAGAATAATTTTAAGATGTTTGTTAGATGTGTAGTGAAATAGTACATTTTCAATTGACCACTAAAAAGAAACATTGTTTTCTTTATAAGTCCCTTATTGTTTAAATCTGTCACTCATTTTGTTTTCATTCCAGAAGAATGCAGCACATTGACCTGTCCAAACTGAGCAATCATTCTGACACAAAGTTAAATATTACCAACTGCAAGTAAAGTGATGCAGCAGCGGTTTTAAAATATGCTGCAGTTTATCGTATCTTGTGCCTGATTCTGTACATTGCATATAGACTGTTTGGAGTGAGTTTAGAAAGAAAACACTAAACAAGTTAATTTGAAATGCCAACTGGCGTTATGCAGACTGGTTAAATAGCAGCCTCTCACTGCTAAATTATAATACTTGAAATATTTTAACTCTCTGTTGGGAGTAATGCACCATGTGCGATCAGCTGTTCTCCTTGTGTATAAAGCAAGTTATTAATGTTAAAATATATTGTACACATGGCCTCAGTGTACTAAATAAATCTGGCTAGGTATATTAACAAGCAACACAGTATAAGATGCATCTTTGAGAGTAACACACTTCTTGTTTTATAGTGGTTATTGCCTCCATTGAACAACTGTTGTAAAATATTCTGGTAGTGAACGAGTTGAAGAAATCTTAGTGAACAAAACAATCTGGATAACACTGTTCACTATGTTGTTATGAGGGATTTAAAATAATACAGCACAACATATAAAAGTTCTTGAATGGTAGTGGACTTCATGAAAGCAGAATGGAACGTACTATACTTCAGTGCAGCGAGCACCAAACTGACCTGCTTGGAGAGTTGAAGGCCATGTTCGAGGGAGGTGTCTTAGTGGATGTGACCATGTGTATCCAGGAGTGCCGCATCCCATGCCACAGGGCTGTCCTGGCGGCGGCCAGCCCGTACTTCAGAGCCATGTTCACATCGGATCTGCATGAATCCAGGCAGCAAGAGGTTTGTGTACAGTTATTTTTATCTTTTAGATATTTTGGGGTTGTACTAGCTAAGGAGCCGGCTTCGTGGCTTAGAGGTTATGACTTTTCTCCGTAATCTTGTATACTCTCGTGGGTTAACGTGATGACGGTAAGAATCAGCGGTGGTTCGAATCGCATCGATAACTTACGGGGTATGTGAGCCAGCTGCTCAGAAAGCAATGGCAAACTACTGAGCGTAATCTTGCCAAGAAATCAACATACAGCTGAAAGATGCTGGTGTTGACAGCAATGTCCTGTAAAGGATATGCAAAAAAAAAAAAATAGCTTAGGCCGACTCCGTGGCAAACGGGTACAGAAGCAGTTCGTAATCCCGCATACCACGTTCAAAACACAGCTGCGGGCGATTTGACAGCAGACCGCCTTGCATTTGGTTTTTTATGACAAGTTTTGGGTGCCGGTCATTCGTAAAGCAATGGCAAACTACTGAACGTAAACTTGCTCAGGAATCACGAACAGCCAAAAAAATGCTGGAGTTGACTGCTACGTCCTGTAAAAGATATGCAACTAACTTTTTTTAACTAGCTTGGAGATGTGGAAAAAGTAGCAGTAGTGAACAAGTAAACAAAATTCCTTGAGACCTCACAGATGTGGTTTTACAGAATGTTGACAATTCCTTGAGACCTCACAGATGTGGTTTTACAGAATGTTGACAATTCCTTGAGACCTCACAGATGTGGTTTTACGGAATGTTGACAATTCCCTGAGACCTCACAGATGTGGTTTTACAGAATGTTGACAGTTCCTTGAGACCTCACAGATGTGGTTTTACAGAATGTTGACAATTCCTTGAGACCTCACAGATGTGGTTTTACAGAATGTTGACAATTCCTTGAGACCTCACAGATGTGGTTTTACAGAATGTTGACAGTTCCTTGAGACCTCACAGATGTGGTTTTACAGAATGTTGACAATTCCTTGAGACCTCACAGATGTGGTTTTACAGAATGTTGACAGTTCCTTGAGACCTCACAGATGTGGTTTTACAGAATGTTGACAATTCCTTGAGACCTCACAGATGTAGTTTTACAGAATGTTGACAGTTCCTTGAGACCTCACAGATGTGGTTTTACAGAATGTTGACAATTCCTTGAGACCTCACATATGTGGTTTTACAGAATGTTGACAATTCCTCGGACAGCCAAAATGATAATCTGTTTGAAAGAGTTTTTCATGTTCTTAGCTGATAAACATCCTAGTTTGACCTAAACAAGAAAAGGATTCACTATTGGATAGTTTCAAGTGAGATGAAGGTGATCATTGAAAAAGCTGCGCGACACAGAGAGAGAGAGACTGAGCTATATGTGGACAAACTTAGTGCAGTCTTTTGTGTGGGCTCGCTTGCTTTGAACTCAACGGTACAACTTACAGTGCAATGGACTGATTTTAGTGTGTGGGTTAGCTTTCCCTAATACCAGTGTCCCTCGTCATCAGGCGAACCCACTCCAACTTCAGAGGTACTTGTAATTTATGTCCTCAAGCCAAGGACAAGAAGTCAACATTTTAGTCTATCTGGTCGGTGTAGGGATTGAACCTGCTACTTTGGCATCAGAACACCAGATTTGGCCATGCTGACCTCACTCCGTGCAATGAAGTAGATCCACTTGCCTTCTAACTGAATCATTTTTAAACTGACTTTTACATGGAACCTCTTATATATCTGCCCTCATCTGAGAAGGCTTTGTATTCAATCAACTACCCAGTGATCATCAGAGGATATATAACACTTTCAGGTTTCTTTTGTGAACAATTCATCCCCACGGGGTTCACACCCTCTTGATAATTTGGGAGCTGTGGTGGCACAGTGACTCGCATGCTTACCTGCTGGCACAGTGGTCTTGTGTTTGAACCTCGATGAAAGCAGATTTCATCATGTGCCATGCCAATAAGTGTGGGTGGTCATGTTTTGCCATCTCACACGATCACCAGAGTCGTGGATCAGCTCCGTGTTCTTGTCCTGACCATACCACTTGGCCAAGCCACCAGGTATTTACTCCTCTGTCTTCCCCATGTTCTTTTCCCCTCAATCTTGCCATTTTTCATGAAATTCTCCAGTTTATTTCTTCTCATAAAGTGTCCAAAAAATTGTGACTGTCTACGTCTAATTTCTCTAATCAATTACAGTTTTCATTTGCTTCTTGTAGGACTTGCTCATTGGTTTTTTTCTTCCTGTCAATCTTTGGTATTCTTTGCATTCTCCTCAGAAACCACATTAACAATTGACCCAGTCTAAAATGAGTACCACAACCTGGCCTGGGATATAACAGCAGCTGGCCTGATATTGACCACATCATGCACCGAGTGCCGATGGGTATATAAATTGATTGATTGATTTAGGAACCGACATCACAGCATTCGGGACATTCCCATAAGCGCTCCGTCCCCATCCTCAGCAGCCAGCGAAGAGTTCCAACACTAATAGTTGGGTATATAATATAATAAGATGGGTATATAAATGTGTGGTACCAGCACCAGATACCCAGGATGCCTCAGGGCATTGAAAAGGGTTCTTAAGTGTTATTTATGATATGTGCTATACTTTGTAATGAGAGAAAAGGGTCATGGTGATTCTACAGCAGCTGCTGCCATAAGGGAAGCCAATACTAAGGGTTTCACATATACTATATCACAGTAGTATGAGATGAGATGTACTGTTATCTTTTTTTGTGTGTGCTGATTCGTTTCTTTTTTTTTTAAGGTCTCTCTCTCTCTCTCTCTCTCTCTCTCTCTCTCTCTCTCTCTCTCTCTCTCTCTCTCTCTCTCTCTCTCTCTCTCTCTCTCTCTCTCTCTCTCTCTCTCTCTCTCTCTCTCTCGCTTGCACACACACACAGACACAGAAGCACACAGAGACAGACATTCACGCATACACACAGACATTCGCACACACACATTGTCTGTCTTGGTACAAAGAGAAAGGTGTCCAAACTGGACAAATCATGTCAAAGAAGTCAAAAACAACCTAGTGATTGAGCTGTGCAGATACTGTAGACTTCATGACCTACCTACATGTGCAGCTGGCGAAAACAGAAACTAGCTGTATTGTCTGCTTTCTTCTTCTTTTTTGTTGTTGTTTGTTTGCAGTGTTTATAACTGCAGTAACTCTTGTATGAACTTTGCTGTATGTTTTAATTCACTCACTGGTCTGTATAGTTTTATCTTCCACTGTTGTGTCTCCAGGCCAGAAGGTTTGCCTATATATGTAATATTTGCAGTAATCAACATATTTCATGGCGTAATTGCGTGGCATCCTGATTTCTGGGGTGCGCCTTCTGGCTGGTTTCCTCCGTCTTCAGCACCTTTCCTTTACTAGAGCAGACTGTGATCTCACTTGAGTTTAGATATGTATGCTTGCACACACACTTCTGCACATGTTTGTACCTACATACATATCTAGAGAATTCTGTTTTTTTTTAACGACGTCAGAGACTTGCATTTGTCCCTTTTGCTGCTACTTAAAACAGTTCTGTCATTTGAAGGCCAGGTGTTGGACTTTTCCTGCCAGAGGTGATGAATGTACAAGCCGTGGGGTATTTTGCAAGGGTGGACGCTCACCCCAACTCTGCGCCCCAAGCTAAATAACAGCAATTTGGAACCTGTCGGCTTTCAAATGTCATTGTTTAAGTTTAACTTGCATTTGCTTTCTTGTAGTTTTTAATGGTAATTCTTTAATCTTTTCTTTGCTATTTTCTTCCCACGCTAATGAAGGTATGGCTAAGGGAGACAGACCCGGATGCAGTCAGCCTTATCATTGGATATGCATATTCTGGGAGGCTTGAAATTACTTCGGGCAATGCCCAGAGCCTTCTAACCACAGCTTCCTTACTCCAGATGTCCACGGTTCAAAAAGCATGTGCAAAGTTTATGGAAACACAGCTTGATGAAGCTAATTGCATCGGCATTCAGAACTTTGCCTCTATTCATAACTGCGAAGAACTTTTTGGCAAGGCCAGGGAGTTCATAGAAAAGAACTTTACCATGGTGTGCAGAACGGAGGAATTCCTCGAGCTTCCATTGGATCGAGTTGTGGATATAGTGTCATCTGATGAGTTGAATGTGGAAAAGGAGGAGATTGTGTATGAGGCTATTATGACATGGGTGAACCATGATTTTAAAAACCGCAGGCAGCATCTGGGAGAGCTAATGTTACATTTGAGGTTTCCTTTAGTGGACGTGAAATTTCTACAAGAAGTCGTGTATCCAAATGCCGTGTTAATGGAAAGTGAGAAAGGCAGGGTGCTCATACGCAACATCCGGATGTTTCTAGAAAATCCAGAGAAGGTTTACAGTGCTAGCAGTACAAAAGATGCCTTTCCATTGCGGTCAGGCATGATTCAGCCAGAGCATTGTATTCTCCTGGTTGGCGGTATAGACCAGAACAAACCATCATCGATAAACTGTTACAACCCAATGACAAGAGAAGCTTTCTTTATGGCGACATTCCCCGAATGTGAAGAAAAGGCCAGGTACTATTGCGTTGAGGATCCGGCTGTGATTGTGACTGATGACAACGCAGTTTACGCAGCTGGTGGAAACTATATATATCATGCAAATTATGCAGATTCACCCGCAGATGAGGATACAGTTTCTTTTGATGACTTTGAAGATGAAGAATCTGTCAGAAAAGATGTCTTTTTATATGATAATGATCACAACAAATGGGTACAGAAAGCCCCAATGTTATTTCCAAAATCAAATTTTACTTTGGCCTTTCTGGACAATAAAATATACAGTTTTGGTGGAGTAACTTTAAACCAACACCCTACAGAGATTGTAGAATGCTATGATATAGAAAAGAACCAGTGGAATTATGTTGGTATGATGCCAACCACCCTAGTTGACCTTAGTTCTGTGGTTTTCCGCGGAGAAGTGTATTTATTAGGTGGCCGGACTGGAGTTGGAGCACACAACGTCATGATGAAGTTTGACCCACAGAAAGGTGAGTGGACTTCTCTGGCTGGGATGCCCACTCCTCGGTTCAACTTTGGTGCTACGGTCATTGACAATGAAATCTTGGTTGCCGGCGGGCAAATCTATTCGCATTCCACCAACACCATCCGCCGCGACGCCCTGCGGTCATGTGAGATCTACAATGTGGAGGCCAACCAGTGGCGGCAGGGTCCAGAACTGACGGAGGAGATGTACAACGTGGGGTTGATGCACGTCAATGGATGCATATATGCCATGGGGACTTCTGAATATCAGAAGTCCCCGTTTAGAATCTGTCGTTATAATGTAGTGTGTCGCCTGGACTTATTCAGAAAAAAGTGGATTCAAGTGGAATCGGACCTTTGTGATATCCGGAACTATGCTTCTGTGGCTGCTAAGCTCTACACCAGAAAATTATCGCAAGTGTTCCGGCCGGAAGTGGACACTTGATTGTGACGGAAAAAAAGTGCCCTCCATCGCCTTGAAAGAATAGATTATCTCATTCCTTTTGACCAATTTAAATCAGATGAATGTAGCTTTTTTATTTTAATGTAAATTAGTTTAATGAAATTATGGCTTCTTTTATGGGTATTTTTTACTGTTGTTTTTTTATATTAGTGTTTTTCTTTGTTTACATATGGCTTGTAACCGCAAAGTATGTGCTTGAAATATTCAGCTGTATAAATTGTTTTTTTGTATGTACTGAGACCAGACATTATCAGTGAAGGTTAACCTGGTCAAAAAATGCCTGAAGAAGTCAGATGTATTAACCAAAAGGCATAAATATCACAATCTGCTGTAAACAGGCATAATGTATTTACATTCAAAACAAACAATTCGGATGAACGATGAATTAGAAGAAAATGACGAAGAAGACCAAATATGATGTAAGGCAGGGGTAAGTAAGTAAAATAAAGGACCCCTTTTATGCATTTTGGGGGCATTGGCATATGGCTCTAGGCCATAGTTTTGTATATCCCAGTCGGCACTTGGTGGGTGATGTCAGTTCCTTGCTAACTGCCTTGACCTCCCCCAAACATTTCATGGTACCCTTTTTAGACTGGATCGGCCTGGAAACCATGATCAATTATTAAAGATCCATTCTAAGGCGGATTGAACTCATTACTGCCGAGATGGCATCTCAGTAGATAACTACTAATGCTATCCCGGAAAAAAAAGGGGGGGGGGGAGGGGGTTAAAGGTAGAAAGAGAATTGCTTTCCATAGCTTGTTATGATGATGATAGGTTCTTTATACCGAGTAAGGCTAATCTGTTGATCAAACACCCAAAGAAGTTGCATGTGTCGGCCAAAAGGCGGAAATATTGCAGCTCTGCTGTGAACAGACGCATTGCAATCACGTCTGAAAAAAAAATAGTGGATGAAGAATAAGAAGAAAATGAAGAAGAATCCTTTTAGCTTTGAAATGGTAGCTTTCTGAAAGGCCAAAGCCTCTCTGATGTGGACACGGATTCTGTACAGTTGTGACAATGATGTGTATAGTGTATTGATAGTTATATGGTGGAAATAATTTGTGTTGCATGTCACATGTCTATGACTGTGGCCGCAGGTTTTCTGCATATTTCTCAAATTAGCAGCAGTTTTTACAGTTTTGCTCACACAGTGGATCTATTCATTTTAGAGGTTTGTTTGTTGACTAGAGCATGGTCCGTTTCCAGAGTCCACAGACACCTAGGTTACAAAAAGGCAGCTGTGAATGGGGGAAAATATAAAAACAAGCCATTGCAAAGCTACATTAATTGTGAACACTTGTATGAATATGCAAGATAATGAGTGGTGTAGCATGCAAGATTGTGTGCTTAAATGTGCTATTTCTTGTTCTTTTAATATGAAAAGAAGTAGTGAAATCAGAAACTTATCTCTATCACATAAGAGTGAAATACGGGAGGCTCTGTGTGCACTTTATAAACCCCAGGGCAGTTGGAAGTTGCAAAGAATAGGTCTTCAGGCTGCTGCCTTGACAAATTTGTTCGGAAAGAAAACTTACTGATGGGTAGATAATACCTGTGACCATGGATGGGGGTCTGTCTAGAAAAAGCAAACCTGACAAATGCACGCTGAAGTCGGACATACTGAACTTTGAGGTACATAGCCAGGTGTGGTGCTCTCCCCTTGAAAGAGGCAAGAAGAAGAGGATATGAAAGAAGTCATTGCATATATGTTTGTTAGCAGCATTTGGGGAAATCTACAATACAAGAAGATAATTTGGTAAAGAGAAATTCCGAGAGAAAGAGAGTGAGAGAGAGTGCCAAAGCCTTGCCATAAGGTCTATTTAGTATTCGGTACTACCCTTTAGTTATATAGATCAACAGGCAAGCGATGGGTGTTGTAATCACCATCAAGCTGGCCACCTTCTCAGAACATTTCCTGGTACCTGTTTTAGACTGGGTCGAGCCCATGGAGCACAGGTCAGCTGAACAAAATTTCCAAGCTTTAAAAGGGAGGGGGGAGACATGCCATATATATATATATATATATATATATATATATATATATATATATATATATATATATATATATATATATATAATAAAATTATGTTGATACAATCATTACTTGTATTTTTTGCATGGTTTACTGCATATCAGCATCATCACATTATGGTTATAGCACACACTTCCCAGTCTATTCTTAAAGCAAGTATACTACATAAAACAAAACTAGGACACAAGTACAATGGCTCTGCCATGACTTCCCTTTCAGAAGGCTCTAGGGGAGTAGGTAACAAAACTTGAAGGGAACACACAGCCACAGTAAATGTAGCACAAATAACTTCAACAATGATGTTGATGCAATCACTTCTTATTTTCTGTACTTTCTGTCATCATATTTGTACTTATTTTCTGTACTTTCTGTCATCATATTTGTACTTATTTTCTGTACTTTCTGTCATCATATTTGCCGTGCTGATCAGGGTGGGCGGTCATGTTTTGCTGTCTAACACGATCACCAGAGTTGTGGATCAACTGTGTTCTTGTCTTGACCATGCCATATGGCCAAGCCATCTAGATATTTACTTCTCTGCCTTACCCATGTTTTTTTTTGTCTCAATCTTGCCAGTTGTCAGCAAGTTCTCTAGTTTATTTCTTCTCATAACGTGCACAAAAAAATAAAATGCTGACTATATCTAATTTCTCCAATCAGTTTATGGCTTTCATTTGTTTCTTGTAGAACTTGGTCATTGATTTTTCTGTCTGTCCATGGCATTCTTTGCATTTTACTCAGAAACCATTTGTCCACTGCCATTCAATGTTTTTCAGCTTGTTTGCTCATTGTCCACATTTCACATCCATACAAAAGTACACATTCTGTATAGCACTTCAACATTCTTTTTCTCATTGCAAGTGACATATGTTTATTAGTCAGTATATTTTCCATCTTGCAAAAGGCTACCTTTGCTATAGCGATACTTGTGTTAATCTCTTCAAGACACCTCCCATC